>CM029379.1:19868043-20468043 GCA_017165825.1 Hepsetus odoe | reverse complement strand
CCCAAATGCAGGATTTTCAGGTTAAAAAGGCTGCTAGTGTTTCTGCCTTTAGTTAGAAAATTGTATTATGCAATGCCAGACGGGTATACGCTTTAATCCTCATACCTCTTAGCCTGGGTGGTAATGGTTCTGTATTTCTGTAGGAGACAGTCTAATAATCACTCTCTGACCCTCGGGTCCACACGAGCAGAAGTACAAGGCTTACGTATCCAGAAAGAGTGAGGGTTAGTTAAAGCTGTTACATGGAGCAGGGTAAAGTGAACTTCTTTTTGAGATGATGCTTGACTGACTCGAAATGATGTAATTGTGGAGAAAATGACCAAGCGGAGGGACTGTGCTCAGCAGTGGTTAATCTGTCACGCAACAGCCTGTAGCAGTGAACTCTGAACAAGACAGATATGACATTGTTAGATTAGTAAACAATGGGAAGAATCACCAGCAAAGAACAGCGCAGTGAACAGTTCTTTTCAGTTTTGCAATAATGCAATAGACAGAGATGTTTAAACGAATAAAAAAGCTTAAGCTTTTTCTATAATTATTTTTAGAACACCTACTGAAGTAATGTAATTATTAACGCTTATAATAAAAGTAATAATGAAGAAAAATGAAATAGCGATATTATGATTTCAGTTTGACATATTGTAGTAAGATATTTTCTATTTAATGCTAACAAACATGTTGGACACGGTGTTGATGAAGCAAGCTGGTTCGATTTTTTTAATTTATTTTTTTTTATGAAGGACAAAACGTCTTGTTGTAATTGTTGCTGATATAAGAGTGTACCCTGCAACACTGTGGTCTGTGGAGCCCTTCTTGCAAATTCCTCTTTGTTTGTGTAGGATTACTCAAGCAATATCAAATGCCAGAGCAACCACTCTGGCTTAAGATTATCAAATTGCACCCCACTTTTATGAAGAAATCCTCAAAGATGTGAGGACACTTCTTTAAACATTTTAATACATTTTACTAGTTCTGTTCTTGGGGTGTCAACTTATATATTTAGCAGTGCCCTAATAGAACACAAGAACTCTTCAGAATCATTTCCAGATATGTATTTTGAGAAGCATGAGTTTGCATATGTGTTTGTGTGAAATCTTTTTCTATCCTGTGTGTTTTGATGATCTTTTTTTTCTTTTTTGAAAAACTTAAATGGAGATGTCCTTATATGAACATTGCTATATACCTGTGATATAGACATAGCTAGACAGTTTGAGTGAGTGTGTATACAGAGATTAAACGATAGCAGGTCTTGGCACCGTATAGCAAATCTGCAGGATCATGGGAAGGATCCTCCTTGGTGAGATTTTGTGCTGGGGCTCTGATTATCCCAGTGGATTTAGGTTGCTTCGTGACATGAGATGAAAATGAGTTTTGGAGAAATGATCCGTGGGAGCTGTATTGTAAAGCTTTAACTAAATCAGGATTTATTCTAAGTACATAAAGACATTTAATCATAGACCATGCAAAGGAGAGGCACACGGAGAGAGAAGGACCCTTGTGCTCTACTGACTCTAATATGAGAGCGGTTGAAAATGCAAGAAAATGCAAGAAAATGGTTTTCATAAAAACAGCAGATGCTCAAAAAAGATGTTTTCAAAAATTCTTTTAATTTTTTTTTTTAAATACTGTTTTCAGGTAGTTACAACCTCACAGGATACTATGAGCTTTCTTTCATTCTATTTTGTTCATGAGAGAATCAGTTGAAAACAGAAGAAGAAAACTGAGCATTCCTAGTGACCTTGAGAGAGAAATGAGAACATGTGAACAAATGTTACTGCGCAGACATAACTGAAACTAATCATTTTTCATTTTGCTGGTTATTCAGAAGAGGCTGTATCTTTTTGTGTATGTGTATGTGTGTGGATCTATAAATTCTTGCTCCCTCTGAGCTCCAGAACCCTGATGTGAGTCAGTGAATGTGCAGGATTACTTCACTCATCCAAAGAGTGATTTTCTGGCAAGCATTACTATTTCTTATTACTGGATGCATACGAGCAATCACATTTGATGTATATAACCTATCTAGGCTTATAATCTGCAGTAATCTAATAATCTATTTTTAAATCCAAAAATCTCAAGATCTTTTTCCATATTAGAAGAAAACAAATACTATGAGGCTCTCCTCATTCCATGAACTTCAAGTCAATAATACTTTAATGAGATCAAAAATAAAAAATTGGCACGATCATTTGCAGGTATTATGTTAGATTCTGCTCGAGTTCTGTTTTCATAGTATAAGCACTACTGTAGTTCATGTGGCATTCCTAGTGAATATTTTATCTAAAATTCTTGCTGAATTTTAAAGAGATGCTCATGAGACCTTCGAATTTGGCACACACACCACAGTTTAATCAGGAGGCTCCTAAAAATAGTTTGTTTGCTGTTTTTTATGTAATTTGGTGGGGGTGGGGTAAATTTGCATGCTGAGATTCACGCAAAAAGAGATTTGTTTGATTGCGTAAGGTTGCTTTGAGTGAGTGTTATTGGATCTTTGTAATCCCATCATCTCTCATTAAACGCTTGCAGTCGGTGATTTATCGTCCAACACAGTCTCTTAAAGACGACATGATTTGTGCACTGTGTGCACAATTATTAGGCAGGGTGAGAATTTTGACCATATCATTTTTATGCATATATTCCATAACTCCATTAACTCCAAGCTGTATAAACTGAAATGCTAATTGAATTTAAGCAGATCAAGTGATGTGTATTTGTGTAATGAGGGAGGGTTTGCTCTGAGGAGATCAGTACCCTATATTGAGGTGTGCAGAATTATTAGGCAGCTTCTTTTCCTCAGGTAAAATGAGCCAAAAAAAAAGAGATAAAACCGCCTCTGAAAAGTAAAAAATTGTAAAAAGTCTTTCAGAGGGATGCAGCACTCTTGAAATTTCTAAGATATTGGGGCATGATCACAGAACCATCAAACGGTTTGTGGCAAATAGTCAACAGGGTTATATATATTGTAACTGCCAAAGATTTGTGAAGAATCAAACGTGAAGCTACCAGGAACACAGGATCCTCCAGTGCGGTAAAATTCCAGAACTGCAACTTAATTGGAGTTCCCAGAAGAACAAGCTGTTCAGTGCTCAGAGACATGGCCAAGGTAAGGAAGACTGAAACCTGACCACCACTGAACAAGACATGTCAAGAAATATCTCAAGACAGATTCTTCAGAAGTTTTCTGGACTGATGAGATGAGTGACTCTTGACGGACCAGATGAATGGGCCCGTGATCAGTAACGGGCACAGAGCGCCACTTCCACTCAGACGCCAGCAGGGCGGAGGTGGGGTACTGGAATGGGCTGGTATTATTAAAGATGAGCTAGTTGGACCTTTTGAAGGGTTGAAGATGGACTCAGTATCAACTCTCAAACCTACTGCCAGTTTCTGAAGACATTTGCTTCAAGCAGTGGTTCAGGAAAATGTCTGCATCTTTCAAGTAGACCATGATTTTTCTGCAGGACAATGTTCCATCACATGCATGGAAGTTCTCCCCTGATCGCCAGTAAAGACCTTAAAGACGAAAGAAGAATGACATGGCCCCTTTCCTCACCTGATCAAAACCCTTTTGTTATTGAAAAGAAAGGTGGCTATATTAGTCACTGAATTTTTATATTTTTTTTTAATGTCAAAATTTTAATTCGTAAATTTTGAGTTGTTTGTTTAGTATTCTCACTTTAGCAGATGAAAATAACCAAGTCAGATGGGAAAATTGTAGTTTTTCTTTATTTACTTGCGTAGTAATTCTGCACACTAATCGCTGCCTAATAATTGAGATTGAATGATATCAGGTCTTGGGACCGTATAACAAATCTGCAGAATCATGGGAGGGATCCCCCTTGTGGAGATTTTGCTGAGGAGCTGATTATCCCAATAGATTTAGGTTGCTTTGTGACATGATGAGTGGTGGTGTTCCCATAATGAATACTTTCTCTAGAATTCTAACTGAATTTGAAGGAAACACTTGAGAGACACTCTCACGCAGACCACAGTTTAATCAGGAGGCACCTAAAAATTGTTTGTTTGTTTGTTGTTTATGCTGTGTGCATTGCATATTTTTGTATTTCCTGCTGTAACACACCTCGACACTATGACTTTGCTTGCGCTTTCAATCACTCGCCAGTAATTTTTTGTGTTTGCCTAGAAACGACATTGAGGAATAAAGAACATGCATAGAAAAAAACATGGCGTGTAGCTTAGTATTTTTATATTTAAATAACAATTCTAAAAAATGAAAAATTTGTTCTATGATAGCCTGTCTCTGTTAAACTAATTAGAGGTATATTGGTATGCACTTTTATCTGAGCCACTGAGTTGCTTTTTCTCAGGGATTAAATGCTTGTGCACTCTAAATGATTGTGTGTCTAAGACTTTAACAGCTATTTACCAGTTAATAAGATTTTGTAAAAGGCTGTCGCCGTGGTAACTTATCTCGGTTTTTATATGTGCAGCTGTGCGACAGTACACCTTTGCATGTGTGATCTTCATGCATTTAATTCTGTGTGTGTGTGTGTGCACGCACATCTGTGCGCCTGTGGTTGTCTGTTGAATGCAATTACAGTTACAGCAAGTCCTTGTGTCAATGCCAATGCTCATCTCCATCATAAAACGATATGAATGAACGAATTTAAATGCTGGGTGTGAGCTGCAGGATCTAGTTCTCACACTATCTTGCCTTCTGCGTTGAGAGACCAGGAAATTCACAGCACACAGCATAAAAGATCAGCCAAGTCCGGCGACCTCAGCTCAGCCGTTACAGACGTGCGTTTCACTTCTGAAGATCGAAGATGTTAGTTCAGTCTGACAGCACCTTAAGGTGTGTAACTGCTGTTCTGACGTTCGAAATTGAGGCTTTTAACCTAATTAACCATTCACATTATCCTGTATTACAACCTGAGATGCGTTATGGGTTCGTCACTGGCATCACATTTCAAGCATGTAGCGCATCAGGTCGTACTGATGCACCTGGTGCACTTTCTTAAAGCAATGATGCAGCCTTCATACAAAAACCGAGATCCTCTTACACAAAACATTTCTCGTCTTAGCTGAACTACACTTTGCTATCAAACATCTCAATTCTATCAAGGATCTCTTCAGGTACATTTCTAAATATGCCATTGTTGACAAAGTAAAAAAAACAACAACAAAAAAACCCAAAAGTATACATAATTTTGACCATATAATATCATCATTTTGTATACTTGCTTGTTTCTTAGCAGTGCTGGGGAACTTCTTTTCTTTTTAGCAGCCACCCACAGGCTGCCACTGCAGAGCATCTCACTGTATTGGCAGAGCCTTTCTATGGATATTTTATGACTGGACCATACAGCATTTTTGGCTTTGAATTTTAGTACTCCTTTGCAGTTCTTTGGCAAGCAGCTGCTACAGAATGTACTTAACAAACACACTAGTGTACGTCTCTGCACGTTTTAGTTTTGTGTGTAAGGAAATCCATCTAGTCTCGATTTGATTCTAAGCAAGGTCACTGACTGAAGGTAAGGATAGGAGAGGGAGGGATATGTGGAGAGAAAGAAATCTGAGGCCCAATCGATGTGAGCTATTTTAAAAGATGAGGGAATTAGCTAATGTAGTAAGCACTGTACAGGCATTGCACCAAGGACACAGCTTTCTTTATTTTACTTGTGTGTATGTGCGTGAGAGAAAGAGGGAGAGAGAGAGAGAGAGAGTGTGTCATCTCAATGATAAACTCTCATATGCCATTCATATACATTTTTGCTTTTCAGGGGTTTAAGAGAAAATGCAGTATGTAGCTGCTCCATGGCATTGTAGTTTGTCAGTGTAATGGAGAATAGGAGAAATGTAGATTTGATATTTTATGTGGCATTTGTGCCTTAAATCTGTTATGGTTGTGTCTCCTCAAAAAAGTGTCCAAAAGAAGTGTTGAAGTTCGAAAGAATCATAGTCTTAGTCCGCACAAAAAAAATTTTTTTCAAATGTTGATGAAGCAAGAAATTAATAGTAGATGGTTAGAGAATAATTAATTGTCAAAGTTGAAGGTATACAGAGGAAGACATTTCAAGACATGACCTCACATGCATAACACTGGTGAACTTAAACAGAACACTAAATAAATTACCAGGGAGGAAAGCATAAAGAGAAAATATATTGTTCAGTGTTCATTCTTCGCAACCTTTATTAGAAGCTTGGTGTCATGGATGCTTTCTCTCTGCTGTTGCTGTGAAGACTTGATTTTATTGATGTGAATGCTCTAGAATAAATTGAGAATCTTTTATCTGAGAGTAATTGACTCCTTGCACACACAGTGAATGTTATAAACAGTCATCCTCATATCCCAGAAATAGTTGATCAGTCAAATGTCCATACTGATCATGAAAAAAAAAATTGTATCACAATAATATCACAGCGACATAATAATAACAATTATTATTATTCCATCCATCCATCCATTATCTGCCGCTTGTCCCAAACGGGGTTGCGGGGGAGTGCTGAAGGCCCAACCCAGCGCACAAAGGGCTTAGGACGGGGACGCCTCTCGACAGGTCGCCAGCCCACGTGAGAATTACATTATTATTATTATTAACATGTGATAAGTCTGCACAACCTAAAGAGTTGAAACCAGGGGTGTTTAGATGACTATATTATTATTACTTAATTATTAAAATTCCAAATGACTGAAAACTAGTCCAAGACAAAGGTTTTGTCAACCAACAAATGCTAAATAAGCAGAGAATGCAAGTAATGCTGAATCGTGACACACAAGACTGAAAACCAATCAATGTGCATTAAGAACTCTGCCAACAACTTATTTGCTTTGAATGCTCAAAGACTCCTTTACCCGTTGAGTGCTGGTCTTAAGCACAAACCCTAATATGGCTTTTTGGTGGTATATTATCAAGTGGGCATTCATTTTTAAAAGAATCTGAACAATTTCTAAAGATGAAAGTTGATGTTGTTCAGGTTACGTTATTTCTCACAAATGTAACGTCAGTATGGAGCTGACGTTCTTCCCTTGTACTCATAGTAATTGTTTCCTTTCAGCACTGGAGTACAGAGGAAAAGTGACGAATTGTCAGTTTCTCATGTACTAAACTGTGTCGATGATGTGATAGTTGCAAGAACATTTTCTCAGTGCATACAGCTCTTTGAGTTCATTTGTACTTGAAAGTGACTTTTTTTTGGTTTAAGCACATTTAATGTCAAATGAAAAAGAGCTGATTGCAGTCATGTTCTGTAATGAGCTTGGTGAAGGGCTAATTATCAATGACTGAATTCATTTAGAGAACCTGTTCGAACACCCAATTCAGAAAGTAACAGCCTGGCTCACACCTTCACTGGTTTAATGCTTGCTGGCCTCAGTTACTTTCATGTGACCCTGACACACACATGTGAAAGAACAGTCTATATGCCTTTGAGATTATAGCAGGTGACTCTGGGTACAGTAATAAATGCAGACTGGATTAAGTCATTACATGTGAACAGATCTGGCAGCTTCACTATGGATTTTGAGTTTTCTAGAATTAATCACAGTAGTTTATCAGTCTGACCATTTTGAATACTCAGCATATGCTGTATATGCCGAGTCATGCAAAGACTGGCGCAGTTGAAAACAGACATATTATCTTGTGTGCTTTGCAAGAGAGCTCAAAATTAATGCCTCGCACGCACCAAGTTTCAAGGCAGATCATTTTAATCATCTATTGTTTGGTATGTCTAGGCACTAATTTATTATTTGTGTGTGTGTGTGTATTTTTTATATATATATACTATATATATACTGATCTCCTAATTGCACTTAAATCTGTCAATTTCACAGATTCTGTGCAATGCAGAATAACATTCTTTTTTAAAAACCAGTCAATTATATATATATGTATATATATATATATATATATATATGTTATATGTATATATATGTGTATATATATGTGTGTGTGTGTGTGTGTGTGTGTGTGTATATATATATATATATATATATATATATATATATATATATATATATATATATATATATATATATATATATATAAACCCAATACTAGGGGATGCAATACAGGTATTTTCTTCATAATGGTCCCAAGTCAGGTAAATGGGGAGGGTTACGGCTGGTTGCGCCACAAGGGAATGCTGTTACTTAGGCGAAGCCGCTGACGTGGATGGTGAATGACTCAGTGAAAGCACACCTGCAAGGACCCGCCCTGCTCCGATTCACTGAGTCATTCTGTCACAGGGCGCGGCGGGCTTCGCACAGGCGCCCAGACCTCGCTTGGCACCGGGCGCTGCCAAGATGCCCCTCCCCAAAGGCGCTACCTCGGGCGCCCGATCCCGCCTCAAGGCAGATCCCCGGCACCCCGGAAACTCGAGAAAACCCGGGAGAACCAGAAACTCGAGAGAGAGAGAGAAAAAAAACACAAAACACAAAGAAACCCAAGAAACTCGAGAGAGAAAAAAAAACACAAAACCCAAAGAAACCCAAGAGACTCGAGAGAACAGAAACAGAACCCAAACCCGGGAGAACTGAAACTCGAGAAACTCACACTCACAGAAGCTGGAACTGTGGAGCACCCTCCTCTGAGCAGACACGCGAAAGCCGAATCGCGAGACCCGCATCCGAGGCCTACGCTGGGAGCCAGCTCCCGTGCCCTCCCCATGAACCACGGCCCGCGACGCCCCTTCGGGGGACAAGGTCAGACTGAACTCCAATGACTCAGTGAGCACACCTGCAAGGGACCACACCTGTCTGATCAATAGAGTCATCTGAAACACGCATGGAAGGTCGCACACAGGTGCCCAGCCACCTCGCTGGCACCGGCGCGTTACAGAGATGCCCCTCCCAGCAGGCGCCACTGGGCGCCATCCGCCTCCAAGGCAGGGATCCCCGCACTCGGAAACCCGATGAGAAAACCCGGGAGAACCAGAAACTCTAGAGAGAGGAGAAAAAAAAAAAAAAAACAAACACAAGAAACCCAAGAAACCGAGAGAGAACAGAAACACAAAAACTCCAGAGAGAGAGTAGAGAAAAAAAAACACAAAACACAAAGAAACCTAAGAGACTTTAGAGAGAACAGAAACAGAACCTAAAAACCCGGAGAACTAGAAACTGGAGAAACCTCCGCCGCCTCCGCGGTGGCCGAACCCCGTGAGTACCTCCCAGAGCAGACACGGAAGCCGGAATCGCAGACCAGATCCGCAGGGGCTTCACGCGGGAGTTGCTTTCCCGCGCCCTCCTGCGGAACTCACGGTCCGCACGCCCCCTTTCGGGGACGCAAGGTCAGTACTGAACTCCAAATGACCTCAGTGCGAGCACACCTGCAAGTGACCCGCTGGCCCCAAGCCCGGCATTCACTGAGTCATTTCTGTCACGTGGCGTAAGCGGGTCGACACAGGTGCCGCAGCGACTTTCGCTGGCAATCGGCGCAGTCAGAAGGGCATCCGTGTAATTGTAAATTGACTTATTGTCAATATGCGGACAATCGTGCATACAGAATTCCATGACCGATCGGTCGAGGTCTGGTTAACAACGACCACCATCAGTGCGTGCTGTCAGCCTACAGGGTGCTGGTGGAAATTGGACTACTGTTGACCAAAGAAGAAGAAGAAGAAGAGGAAGGCATGTCCAGAGAAAGAAGCGAGAGGAGAGTGGAAGGAGGGTAGGGACTTTGAATGTTGGCAGCATGACTGGTAAAGGTAGAGAATTAGCTGATATGATGGAGAGAAGGAAGGCTGACATTTTGTGGTGGGCAAGATGACCAGATGGAAGGGTAGTAAGGCCAGGTGTATTGGAGGGGTTTAAACTGTTCTACCATGGTGTGGATAGAAGGATATGAATGGAGAGGTGTTATCCTGAAGAGTATGTGAGAGTGTTTGGAAGTGAAGAGGTGTCAGGAGGGTGATGAGTTTGAAGCTGGAAGTTGAAGGTGTGATAATGAATGTTGTTAGTGGCTATGCTCCAAGGTGTTGGTTGGGGTGATGAAAGAGGAAGGAAAAATTCTGGAGTGAGTTAGATGAAGTGATAGAGAGGTACCTAGGAGAGAGAGTGATGGATTGGCAGATTTTAATGGTCATGTTGGTGAAGGGAACAGAGGATGAGGAGGTGATGGCAGGTATGAAATAAGGAGAGGAATGCTGAAGGTCAGATGGTTGTAGATTTTTAAAAAAAGATGGAAATGGCTGTAGTTAATAATTATTTAAGAAAGAGGAGGAGCACAGGTGACGTGATAAGAGAGTGGAGGAAGATGCTCAGAGGTGATTTTCATTCTGCAGTGGAGGGTCGCTTGAAAGAGATCAGAGACTGCAAAGTAGTGACAGGGGAGAGTGTAGCTAAACAGCATAGGATGGTGGTCTGCAGGATGACCTTGGAGGTCAAGAAGAGGAGGAAAGTGAGGGCAGAGTCGAGGATCAAGTGGTGGAAGCTGAAGAAGGAGGACTGTAAGGTGGAATTCAGGCAGGAGTTAACACGGGCACTGGAGAAGGTGTTGAAGAGCTACCAGATTGCTGGGAAACCACTGCAGAAGTGATAAGGCAGGACGGCTAGAAACAGTCAGTGGGGACATCTGGAAGGAAGAAAGAGATAAGGAAACCTGGTGGTGGAAACCAGACGTCCAGGAGTGGTATTCAAAAGAAGAGGGAGCAACAAAGGGACATACAGAGAGATGAAGAAACAGACAGGCAAAGAGATGAACCACAGGGCAAAGAAAGCAGGTGAAGGCCAAAGATAGTTTGGTGAACGTATGAGTGTTGGACAGTAAAAGAGGGTGGGAGAAAAGGACCCACCGATTGACTAGACAGAGACAGATCTGGGAAAGATGTGCTGGTGTCAGGCTTATTAAAGATAGAAATGGTAACGACTCACATGAACAGAGCGTGTTGAGCAGATGGAATACTTTGAGGAGCTGATGAATGAAGAAAATGAGAGAGAGAGAAGACTGATGATGAGAAGAGTTAACCAGTAGCGCAGCAAATAAACAAGATGGAAGTAGGCAGCGATGAAGAGGAGATGAAGAATGGAAAGGCGAAGTTGGACCGGATGACATACCATGGAAGCATGTGAGATGTTTAGGAGATGGCAGTTGAGTTTCTGGACCAAATTGTTTAACACAATCTTGGGAAGTGGAGGAAGATGCCTGAGGAGTGGAGACCCATGTACTCTGGTACCAATCTTCAAGAATAAGGGTGATGCACAGAGCTGTAGTAACTATAGAGGGATAAAGTTGATCAGCCACAGCATGAAGTTATGGGAAAGAGTAGTGGAAGCTCTGTTAAGAAAAGAGGTGAGGATTAGTGAACAGCAGTGTATGGTTTATGTCGAGAAAGAGCACTACAGATGCAGTGTTTGCTCTGAGGGGTGTTGATGGAGAAGCACAGAGAAGGTCAGAAGGAGCTGCATTGTGCCTTTGTGGATTTGGAGAAAGCATATGACAGGTGCCTAGAGAGGAGTTGTGGTTTTGTATGAGGAAGTCTGGTGTTACAGAGAAGTATGAGAGAAGTTCAGATATGCACATGATGACAGTGTAACAGTGGTGAGATCTGGCAGTGGGAGTGACTGATGCATTTGCGTTGCAGATGCTGGATTACATCAAGGATCAGCACTGAGCCCATTCTTGTTTGGGTACAGTAATGTTTAGACAGGCTATTTTGGACGAGGTTAGACAGAGTCCTCCGTGGGACTATGATGTTTGCTGATGATATCGTGATTCGTAGAGAGTAGGGAGCAGCTGAGGAGAACCTGAGATGAGATCTGCTCGTGAGAGAGAGGAATGAAAGAGTAGGCGAAGACAGATTACATGAGTGTGAAATGAAAGGAGAAAGTGGTGTGGTTAGGATGCAGGGAGTGGAGGTAACAAAGGTGGAGGAGTTAAATACTTGGGATCAACAGTTCAGTGTAACGGGGCGAAAGAAGAGAGGTGAAGAAGAGAGGCAGGCTGGTTGGAATGGGTGGAAGAGGGCTGGAGTGATTTGTGGACAGACGGTACCAGCTAGAGTCAGTGGGAAGGCTTGTTAGACAGTAGTGAGACCAGCTATGTTGTATGGGCTGGAGACGGCACTGGGACGAAAAGGCAGGAGGCGTGGAGCTGAGGTGTCAGGAGTTAAAGATGCTGAGATTTTCGCTTGGGCAGGTGACGTGAGGATGGACAGGGATTGAAATGAGCATATTAGTGGACAGATCAGGTTGGACGTCTTGGAGACAAAATTAGAGAAGCAAGGTTGTGCTAGTTTGGACATGTCCAGAGGAGAGACGAGGATTATATTGGAAGGAGGATGTTGAGGAGGAGCTGCCAGGAAAGAGAGGAGAAGATAGACTAAAGAGGAGTGTTTATGATGTGGTGAGAGAGGACATGGCAGGTGGTCGTTTAAAGCAGGAAGATGCAAATACAGGAAGAAAATGAGATAGTTGATCCACTGTGGCGACCCCTAAACGGGAGCAGCCGAAAGAAAAAGAAGAAGAAGATATATATATATATAATTGACTGGTTTTTAAAAAAGAATGTTATTCTCTGTACTGCAATAAGAATTCAGAAAAGGCAGTGAAATTGACAGATTTAAGTACCATTAGTTAGTCAGTCATCAATATTTCTGTGTGTGTGTGTGTGTGTGTGTGTGTGTGTGTGTGTGTGTGTGTGTGTGTGTGTGTGTGTGTGTGTGTGTGTGTGTGTGTGTGTGTGTGTGAGAGGAGAGACAGAGAGAGAGAGAGAGGAAAACTTGTTTCTGGACCATTTTTCTCCTCTGTTATTTAGGGATGAACAATTGATTTTGCCATTTGAAAGAGTCCAGTTTTCAAATCACAAGGCTGTAATTTTTTTTTTTATATATATATATTATTAAGTAAATATAAATAAATAAGTTCTTACTGGGGGTTGCTTAAAAAAGAAAAATAGAACAATGCAAAGCTTCTGAATGGCCGTTTTGGTATTCTACATTTTGTGCTAAAGCTTCAAGAGTAAAAAATACTTTTTTTGTGGAAAAAAGGGCCAGAGAGAAAAGAAAGATCAAGTAAATAAAAAAAATAAAATAAAATGCATTTACATTTCAATTGAAATACTAGATGTAACAAACTGAAATGAGAAATTTTCCCCAAATTGTTCAGCCCTGCTGTTAGGAAGGGCAAAATTTGTCTTTCTTCTCATTAGCTTTGAGGGTTTGAGGCATCCTGCATTGCCTCATTGGTAATAAGTGTCGCTGCTCATGCAATTAATTCTGCTTCTGGAAAATCAAGTCACTAATTAGCAAGTTCCAAGATTTGCTGTATTGTGTCCATTTGTGTCCCTCATGATGTCCATGATTATCTACAACAGCATGTCCTCAGGGCCTCCAAAGGCAGACTGAAAATTGTCCTGTCCCTGGTGCCTTATAGCTCCAAAGCCATACATTTAAGAGAGGAAAAAATATTTTGAGAGGAAAAAATAGCTGTAATGGATGGACACCCCCTTTTTTGGGCAAGTTATTATCTTTCATGTAATTCTGTAAACAGTGTAGTCCGCAGGTTCATTAGTTAAAAAAAAAAAAGTGGATTAAAATTTAAGGCCTAAGCACATCAACCCGGTGTAAGAAAAGCTTTAATACAAGAAGAAGCACCCAGCACTACTGGATAATAGAATTTTCAGAATGTGAACCATCAGGAAATCAGGTAGCAACAATGTCTTAGGAAGTCAAAGCAGCAAAAGGGAACAAACCAAGGTGAAAAACAAACACTGCAGCTGGAGTGGTCAGCATGAAACTGTTGGTTGACATAAGACTCTTCAGCTCTTGCTACTTTTAAGCAGCTTACAATGGATGCAGTGTCGTCAATATCAGCTCACTTTGAATGAACATACTCTTTTTTTTTTCTTTTTTTTTCCATTAAAAAAGTATATTCTTTTTTCATTTTAGAGCAGCTTAACCTCTGCAATTTGTGAGCTGCCTCTGTGTGTACTCCTAAGTGTCCTCAAATATGGAACTTTTTAAGGTGATCTGTTATTTAACAAAGTCAAATGGGGAGAGAATCTGTTGCAAAAGCAAAAGTATTTGCATTAAAGCATTTAAGCTTTAAACTCTTTCTCCACCCACTTGGTGTTAATGTGTGAGCTGAGGTGTGTGTGTGTGTGTGTGTGTGTGTGTGTGTGTGTGTGTGTGTGTGTGGTTTGCTGGTACGTGATAAGCAGCAGTGTTTCTAGCTGTTATTTTTCTGCGCTACTGAATGATGCATGTCCGCACCTTGTCCTCTCTCCAAGACGGCTGCTGAATAGTTTTGGAGACTGCATCATGAGGGCCCTGTTGAGAGCTTTTTTAAAAACCAGACGAGAACAACCTTCTTGGAAGTCTGACTGTTGACTGATGCAGCATTAAAGAGCTAATCTTGGAGCACTCTCTTCAGAACCATTTCTCCAGCCATTAAAGGGGAAAATCTGCTTCTGGAGAGGCAAGGCTAGTTATGAATGATTAGACTGAGTGATGAATGGTCTGGCTGCCCTAGGCTAGTTCTATTCATTTTCTTTTCTTTTTTTTTTATTCTATAAGCTTCAGACTATTTGATAGTCTCTTTCATCATGGGAAATGGATGGGTGATATGATAGTAATAGGACATCAGGCTACATTTCCATGAAATTGTATTTTTTTGTTGCTGTGCAGTAAATAAAGCGCTCTGATGACAGGTCACCATTCTGATCCACCTGCTTTGTGGCTGCATGCTGTCATTCCAACCAAGCAGAAGAGCATCTTTTATAACTAATCACCGGTTTAAAGACGGAGACCATCCAGTTAAAAGAGTAGAATGTGTACTCCTGCTTAAGTGGAATGAAAGCTTGCAGCCACATGGGCCCTCTGTCCTCTTTACATTGTATCATAGAGTGATCTCTGTGTTCCTTTGCTTTGTTAAATTACAAAAACGATGGCTTGTTTGTTATTCTTTGTTATGTGTTTTCGTTTGTTTTAATTGTGTTTATGTGAAGTTCAGTGTGTTACGATCACTTGTGTCGCCTGTTCCTGTCTCACGTCCCTGGCCTTTTCTTCTTTACTTCTTTTTTTTTTTTTTCTTTCTTTCTTTCCTTCTGTCTTTCTTCCTTTCTCACTTTGTCGTTAATTTTGTAAAGGTTAGTCCAGTGGGAACGGACGATGACAGCAAACAATCGGTAGGTGCAGTCTCCGTCTGTGTGTCTTCATGTTCATGTGCTTATTTATTTTTCAAACAAAATTTTCAAATACATTTGTTTAACTGATTTTTTTGGATCAGGTTAAATATAGATAGTGCTGTCTAATCCCAAAATCTCACTTCCTGCTTGGGATTATAATGTTTTATTTATAGAATTTGAAAAGAAGCAATGATTTACAAGGGTCACAAAAGGTTTTATTATAATTTGCTTTGAAACATAAAACTTGTTTCCAGATGAGTCAGACAGTTCAGCTAAATGCTTTTTAAGACATTTATTTAAGGTTTGAGAGGAATCTTCTTTCAAGATCTGCATGTTACCCAAAAACTTCCATGTTACATATTTTTTTCAGTTTCACATTTCCTGCTGACCCTTGCTTTCTTTCTTTTTGTCGCATTCCTGGCATTTTCCTTTCTAGTGATTTATTTATTATTTATTTTTTGCCCGGATGTGTCAGGACCATCACAAAATCAGAAACAGATTTTAAAAAAAGTCTTTTAGTGCCTCCCTCCTAATGTAAGAATAAACTGGAAGCCCAACATTGACACTGGCTAGCTATCTTGATGGCCAGCAATGAAACTGAACTTCTTTTATAAAGACCTGAAATGAATAAAAGTGAGTACAACGTTATAAAAAACACCTCACTTCACCTCCTGTTAATAGGATGTCACAGAACTTGGGTGAATCTCAAAAAATATCAGGCTGAACCCCATAATTCCAAGTTAAAACATTGTAGTTTTATTACCATAAAGTAATGGCATCAAGACTAAAGAGAAGAGATGGAACTGGGTACCACAATTTTAAGGCCTAAGTACGATGTATTTGTGATTTTCCGGAAAACACAACATTAAAAAAGAAAATTGCCCTCTGTTTAAATCCTGTAAACTCATGCAAGTAAAATCAACACACTCAACTGAAGATAAGAGGTCTTTGTGTCCCACCATCATACTACGTTAGAAGTTCTGAAGCAAATTGGAGTTTAATCTGCTGAACGAAAAAATAAAACTCCATACTCCTTTTGCTGGGGTTAGACATTAAAAAACCCACTGGAATTAGTCTTTTTTTTTCTTTCTTTCTTTATTTTTTTTCCCCCCTCAGAAGTGTGTAAACATTTTTATCGATGCCAGCAAACCAGCCTTATCACAAATGAGCCATTGGCAAACATGCTGAAAATGTTCTAACATCATTTTTCTAAGTGCAATTTTAACTGCCATGGGCACAAGATGTGACCACACACACACACACACACACACACACACACACACACACCTGCATCAGCTAGTACAGCTGAATCCTCCAGATTGCATGGTTGCCATGGTGTCGAGCTGAAAGGTGCCCTTAACTCAACCTGGAAGGCAGAGCTTTTCTGCACAGAGCAGCTGGCCTCAGGCTCTGTCCCCTTAACCTTCAACCCTTAACCCTCATCCCTGAGTCCTAACAGGGCTCAGAGTTGATTTGACATTAAATGCTCATATGGCTCATGTTTTCATCTAGTGCAGCCCTTACATTCTGCATTGTTTACATTGTTACTTAAACTTACAGTGTTGTGATCAACTTGCCTTTTCTTCTTTTGTAGGCTAAGCCCCGGTTGCAGAGAGGGGGCAGTTCAGCCTCTCTGCACAACAGCCTGATGAGAAACAGCATCTTCCAGCTAATGATCCACACACTAGATCCGCTTAGTGAAGGTAATAAACACACTTGCACACTTAAGCATGCAAATACAAGCACAGACATACACAATGCCACTATGTGTGGATTTGATAAGTAAAGTAGAATCAACTTTTCAATACAGGAAGGAGATTTTGTTATTTGAACACAAGATAACTACATAACTTTCTCACCAAGGTCCCCAAGGCAAGAAATGTAAGCTTAGGGTGACATTAAAATGTGTATGGACAGGTCCATGTGCATTGGAGAACTTTTAATTTGCCTTTAAATGTGCAGTCTTGATTATTTTAATTCATTTGATCTGGTTTCTGTAGGATATCCCATGCATATGTTGCTATACAAGATATTTCACAGTGGGGAAATTGACTAGAGTCCTTCAGTTTTTCGATTTTACAAATTCAAGCGGTTTATGTTCAAATTTAGCTTATCTAAATGTTTTGAACTTATGTGCGTTTTGGTGAGTTGTGTTCACTGTACAGAGAAAATAACTGACACTGTGCATCCTGGCTTAAAACTGTGGTGCAATTTTATGAGAGGTTTCTTGTTTCACCAGGGTTTTTTTTGTCATTTCAAAAATGTTATAGTGGCTATATGATGTGTAACATTGGTGTGATTGATATTATTCTTTTTTTATACTAATCAGTGCATTATTCTTGATTCTTCGCATAGTTTTGGGTTTCTTCACATCAATCATAGATAATGTCATCCATGTTCCTTGAGGCATTGTAATCAAGTTAAATTAAGCTTTCCTCTGGGGTACTGATGAACCACATTTTAAAAATAAATGTTGATGTATAAGTGAACAGAGGTCTTATTGCAGCTAACTGCATCTCTTTTTATAGTCTGTGCTAACCCAAAAACACTGCTGGTAACCATATGACATATAATAAGCATTTAAATATGTCTATTTTCAGCCTTTAAAAGCTTCCCACTTCCAAAAATGAGCTTCTGAACCTATCAGTTAGAGCTAGGTTTTGATGATGATTGGAATGTTCTATTGATCTGAAGACTTCAGATCTCAGGCTTCATATAAAAGTGCTTTTAGATTATTTGAATTTGTCTGTTTGGGGCTAGGCAGCGTCTTCTACTCTCGTTCTCGCTCGATATGCCGAACCATATTTTGTCTGTTTTATATAGTCTTTTTCATCTTTCTTCTTTCCTGTCTCTCTTTATCTTCCTTTCTGTCTGACTACTATTTCCTCAGAATTTGCTGACTCTGGTGAGTTATTTTCTAAAACTTGTCATCATAGCCTCCCTCTCCCCTGTCTCAGTCCCATCTGTCTCACTGCAGATCCACTGAGGCTTGTGCACCTGTTTGTCCTCACCCAGTAATTGTCAATAATTTTTAGTTAATTTCATTTTTCTTCCAAGTTTTCCCACCATCAGTGTACTCTCTGATCACTCTGAATGCCATTTGTCTGTTTGGTTTTGCTTTTTTATGTGTAAGGTCCTCTTCACTAGTCTTTTTTCTTTCTGTGCTGGTTTCTTGTCTAATATAATATATAAAAGACTGCAGTTCCAGTGCTAGATAGTGTCCTGCTGTAGCTCTTGAACATGGCTATTCACTACAGCTGTTGTCACTGACCTTACACTTCAGCTATTCAATATGGCCCTTGGATTAGATTAAATAAGATTTACTTTATAATTTATGAAATACACATAAGCCGCTCTGCAGGGGACAGCATTAAATCACCAACTCTGGCTGTAATGATGGTGGGAGGAAAACTATTTAGTATCATCATCCTTGCAAGTTATTTTTCTTCGATGTTCACCATAGGTGTTCACTCTGAATGTTCTGTTTCCTGACGGTTCATGGACTGCACTTTGTGACATTTAACTGCTGGCGTTCAACATTTAAGACGATGGTATGATGGTGTCATCTGTCAAGGAAGATGCCTTTTAAACTGGGGTTAGACATAATAAAAAAAAATATACTTCCTGTGAAGGCACAAGTGAAGAACATAATGAAAAAAAAATTAAGGTTGTTTAGGACTGTTTCTTTATTTTCGAAATGGAGGTTTAGAAGAATTGGTTTGTGTTATTTACTTGCCGTTGTGTCTACACTCTCACTATGCACTCTCACTACACTCTCTTTATAGCTACTTTTAATACAATTATATCTCTGAAACAACCATCATCTAAGCTGATCACATTCATTAAGAAATCTGTTCCCAAGTCAGGTTTCATTTATTTTCCAATGAAATTTAATGTCTTACATCTGGATTACTCTGTTATAACACTGTGGACTGTAGATTTGACCGATTTGAACAACAACTGATCTTAAATCTATAAGATTATATCTACAAATACATTTTCAATTTTTACTGGGTTTGAATTCCAGACCAGTAGGATGTCCTGAGGTACCCTTGAGCAAGGTCTCATCCCCATCACTGCACCCCAAGTGTCTTTATGTCTGCCTTAAGAATAAAAAAAAAAACCTAGCAATATGTTGAATAATCTTATTTTCTTACAGCATACCTTTTTTCTGTAACGTTAGTATGCTCAGATGAGCCATGCCATTAAAGCCACCTTCTAAAATTGTGTGGGTTGCCTCATGCCACTGTAACAGCTCTGATTCATTGAGGCATGAAATCCACAAGTCCTCTGAAGGTGTTTTGTGGTATCTGACAAGAAGACATTAACAGCAGCAGAACCTTTTAAACCTAGAATTAGCAAAAAGGGCTCTCTGTGGATTTTCCTAGTTTGTCCAGCATGTCTCACACGTTTGGTGTTCAACTGGGTTGTTATTTGGAGAATTTGGAGGCCAAGTCAACATCTTGAACTTTTAGTCATGTTTGTCAAACCATCCCTGATTAGTTTTTGCAGTGTGGCAGGGGTGCTTTATTCTGCTAAAAATAACTGCCATTAGGGAATACATTTGCCAAAAATGGTTGTAGTTGGTGTGCAATGGTGTTTAGATAGACATTAAAGTACCATACAAAAGAAAGGACTCAAGGTTTCCCTGCAGGAGCATCTTCCTGCCTCTATTGGGGTATCTTCTTCTTATCTCTGGTCCTGCAGGGTTGTTGTCCAGTACAGTTTACTGGTTCCCCTACTCAAACCCACTCACTAAACCTGGTTTCATGGTTGTGTAGAACAAATTATATTTGAGCTGTGAAATTGCCAAACTGTGACAGCCCTTGGCCTTCTGGCTATCTATGAATTAAGTTGGAGTATCATTGTGCTATTTCTTCCCAGGGTAAGTGATCAGAACAGATAATAACAATTATCTGAAAAAAAGTCTTCCTTCTTGCATTACTCCACAGTATAGTTCTCAAACTAACAGAGCCATTGTGAGGTACGTTCTTCAGTAGACGGGGTCATCATGGACACTCCTATTGGTCTTGAGCAAGCTGCAATGCACTGAATGTTCTGACAGCTATCTGTCAGATCCAGCATAAACTTTATCAGCAACTTGAACTTACTCTTCTGTCCTTCTTTCTAGCCATCATAATCTGGCCATTTCAGAGTCACTCAAATGCTTACATTCTATTTCCAGCACATCAATTACAAGAGCTGACTATTCACTTTGAGCAGTGGTGGTTAGGGACTAGGCCCCATGATCTGAAGGTCGTGGGTTCGAATCTCAGACCAATAGGTTGCCTTGAGGTACCCTCAGCAAGGTACCATCAACGTCACTGCTCCCTCTGTGCTGGACATAGCTGCCCTCTGCTGCATGGTGTGTGTGGGTTAAATGCGTAGGATGCATTTTGTTGTGTTTCACTGTCCTGTGCTGTGATTCACAATAAGTCACAACCCTTGACAGGTGCTGTTCTGACAATATATAGTGTTATTCACTTCACCTGTCGGTAGTTTTAATGTTATTGCTGATCAGTGTATGCAGTAGATTTAGAAGCCCTGAAATAGGTCTGCGAAGCTTGAGAAATGAGGGGCCATGGTGTGTGGTTTTGTTCCTGTGGCGCATGGCTGCTGTCAGCCAGGATTGATTAATTGTTGGAGCTCATTAATTGGTGTTGAGTCTCTTACGATTAATGAGTTTAGACCGGTCTTGACGCACACTGCTCTCTCTCTCTCTCTCTCTCTCTCTCTCTCTCTCTTTTTTTCTCTTTCACTCTCACAAAGACAAACACACGAAAATACACTCACATTTACGTCAGTCTAGCTGAATGTAATGTTCCAGAATAAGTATTTATTTGAGTTTTGGCTCAAAAACACATACCGTTCAAGAACAGACCACACAAATGCAGCCTGCTGTGGTTGTACATTAGGGTGAGTGTGTGCATTGTCCCAGTAAGTGGCCCTTCGCTGCACAGTGTGTATTGATCTTTCTGTTTTCCCACCCAAACTGGTGCACCATTTGTCTATTTTGGGAGCAGAGCACACACATTTACAGATACAAATACAAATACAAACACACAGACACCGTCTGGCTTCCTACTCATCCACCACCCTGCTTTTACTGTCTCTCAATCTCGCGCTCCCATGCAAACACCACTAATCATCTTAAAGTTTGCAAGGCTGGGCTTCTTATGTAAAGACTTCTATACCCAGCCCTATAAACACACACTCACACATTCACCCCCCTCTGTTGCTGAATCAATGTTAAAAGCTTTGTGCCTTGGGGGCCGCCTGTGACAGCAACTCTACAAGGTCATTCTGCAAGGTCATCAGCGTCAATGCTTCACAAACATGTGGCACACAAGCGAAATGCTGCGTTCTACTTTTCCCTTTATTGACCTATATGGGGGAAATGCATTTGTGTCCACCTTAACTTCGATACAGACAGGTTTGATACATGCATCGCTGTTGATTATGGAACATTTGGATTTTTCAATTAAGATGGTACTAGAACTGCAGCAATTTTCTCTTCTGCGCACACGGACAAATTAGTGGCCACTAGTGCTGGACATCCTGTTCTTTTCAGCTCACTTACATAAAGCCTAGTGTGCAGTGGCTAAATCTGATTTCCTGTCTAGGCATATAGTAGATGTGCAAGATTGTTATGTTCGCTACATTCAAGTCTGATATTGCTGTAAGTTACCTAAATAAATAAGGAGATGTAGATGATATTAGTTGTCATGAGATCTATCATTGCTATGCGAAATCATGAGGTTGTGTAGCATTGCATAACAGCTGTAAGACTTGGCTTTTTAGCAGTAATGTTTATTATCACTTTTTTATAGAACCATACATTTCATATTTATACATCCCTATTTCTTGTAGTTCTATTACACTTTAGAATTAATATCTTTTACATGACACATTTTAGAGTTCAATGTTTCCTTTATAGGGGTGTAACACTTCTGTTTCTCATCATAATCTATTCTTGACCCACTTAGCTTGTGGCTAGAGCATTAGCTCAGCTCTATCACACTAGCTTGAGTTCAGAGCATTATAAAGAAAAGTTATTGTTTAATGTTTCTGTGCTACTCCTAAACCAGTCTGAAAGAAACTAGGCAAATGTCCACTATGAGCAGTGCTTTTTAAAAAAAACACATATACATAGAGAACATTTTAAGAAAATCATAGACCCCTGTTTTATGTAAATTGGAATCCAACCACTACTTGCCTTCTTCTGTGTTTGTGCATTCTAGTGATTGAACATTGAATTGTAGTCGTGTCTTCATTCTCAGTGTCCTCTATATTGAGGGATTTCCTGGAGAGCATGTCCTTTTCTTTCATGTCCCAGGACAGTTGGCTCTACGTTGTGTTGGTTTTTACTCTATTTTTTTGCACTTATGTTGGTGAGATTGGCTTACAGAGTCAAATTCTCTGTAAACCATGTAACATTGCTCTGTCATGCCTACCTCCGCCTATTTTTGTATGTGTTGTTGCCTTACACCTTGGGTGTGTGCTTGCATGTGTGTGTGTGTGTGTGTGTGTGTGTGTGTGGTGCCTTACACTTGTCTCTGTGTGTGATGTTGTAGAGCTGGGGACATATGGCAAGCTAAAATATTATCACTCAATGACCGAAGAAGGTAAGATCTTTTTTCTGTAGATTTTCCATACGTAATCATCTTCCTCCCTTCTTCCCACAGTGTGTGTGTTATGCGTGTGTGTGTGTGTGTGTGTGTGTGAGGGAGAATGCTTCCTTTTTTGCACTCTTGCTTTGACAACCTCTCTTGGTAAGATTTCACTAACATAAGTGCAAATCGTGTATGTTCACCAGTTTTTTGTTTTGTTTTTTTTTGCATTTTTTTCTTTAGCATCTTTCACTTTCGTTTTGTTCTTTAAAAATTCTTTATCTCCCTGTCTTTCTTTGTTTTTCTGATTATAATATATGAGGAGTTTTCCTTTTTCATGAGTGTGAGTGTTCCTGCGGATTTAGATTCTATATTTAAACAGAGCGATGAAATGGTCAGTTCTGCATGAGAACCCTTATCTGTATCATTTGGTAAATGATAGCAAGTAGACATCTGAACATAAGATTTAGGGAGATGAGAGTGCAGTTAATGAAAGCAGAGGGATTTGTGTTTAGAAGCTACAAATGTTTCTCACGCACGGACAAAAACACACGGGGCAGTAAGAACTGCATGTCACGGCAAACAGTGAGTCACTCTGGGAGGAGTTACGCAACAGCAGCAACACAGAGCTAATGTAATAATGACATCCCTCCCCCTCGCTTCCTCCCACCCTCAAACCCCCCCCCCACCACCCACCCCTCGCTCTCTCTCTCTCTCTCTCTCTCTCTCTCTCATTCTAATCCAATAATAACAGTTCTGAGACGTCTGGTTACGGCAGAATTGCTTTAGTCTCTTTGAGGATGAGTTAGACTCACATCACAGCCAGCAGAATGACAAATCGGCTTGCTTTCCTCTTCTGATGTTGGAGAGAAAAGGCCGACATTGGCCTCTAATTTTAGCTTCCCTCCTCAGAGCTACACGTGCTTTGATGTAGTAATAATGGAGTTGTTTGACCATTATTCTCCACATGTTAAAAAAGGATTTCCCTCCACACAATCTACAAATTACAGACTTGAACAGCTTGTTCCTGTTTTGTGTTAGCTTGAATTCCTCAGCTCCCCTGCAAATAACCTTGAGAGCATCTGGAGCTTTCCAAGACCTCTAACCTTCCACAGTTCTGAGGGTTTCTGCAGATAGTTTAAGTGATAACCAGGCTTGTGCAATGAATATGTCACAAGATATAAAGGTCATGTGATGCAGATGTGCATGTCAGTGGGGGTTAGAGTGGTCGGCCAGGGCGGTTGCCGATAGCAACAGACAGCAGTGTGGGCAGAGAGCCATTCACAATTAATGATTTTTTGGGAAGGTCATACTGTGATGGGTCAGGATATCTACTCTTGGAAAAAAACCCAACGATTTTACACAAGGAGAAAGCTGATCACTTTGATCAATGCCAGTGTTTTAATGAACCAACTTAGAAAGAGTGGCGCAATCATATTCCAAACAAGACGCATCTTTAAGTGTGCTGCTCTAATATGAATTTGGAAAATTCTGGCATTCATACAAGAAAGGAATCTTAAAATGTTAAAAACTACATCAGTGGGTCCACCTGCTAAGCAGTACCATTTTCTACAGGTCTGGGACAGCAGCACAGGAAATCTCACAATTATTGAAGAGAAAACGTAGCTCTAAGTAAGCGTACGGTGCAGTAGATATTAGGTGTTACTAACAGGATGTGGTATGCAATGGTAAAGAAATAATCCTAATAGTCTGAGTCAGTTCTCACTTTCTCTCTTTGTCTTTCAGGGAAGTTTCGTGAGAAGGCATCAATTCTTCACAAAATTGCCAAAAAGAAATGCCAAGTGGAAGATGCTAATGGAGTCGCTGGTGAGTTTTATCTTTCAAAGCTAGCGCTGGAACAGCACCTGCAGCTTGATATAACAGTTGCAGTCACATTGGAATCATATCAGTATCCTCAGATAAATGCTTAAAAATGATCTGCATCAGACAGGTGTTGAGTTTGATTTTTAAATCAGCATTTTAAATGCACATTTAATGTACTCCAGAACAGCAGATCATTTAAAGTGAACGTGACTACCCTCGTCATTGTGAAACGCAGCCCAGCACAACACAGCGAAATTCAACGTCTGCGTTTCACCCATACACACACGTGCAGCAGGGGGCAGTTATTGAAAGCGCCCGGGGAGAAGTGACTGGTACGGTACCTTGCTAAAGGGCAACCTACTGGTGAGGGAATCGAGCCCACAATCTTCCGATCAGGGCCAACTCCCTAACCACTAGGCCGCCGCTCGGCAGATAGGTACAAAGAAACGATGGGGTATCGACATTGGCCCAGAATTCCCCTATCAGTGCATCCTGACTTTCAATATTCAAAATCTCTTTTTCCCCTCTTCCGATTTTCACTCATACTGATCAAAAAGAGACACACGTTTCTATTTCAGCTGGACGATTATGCTAACAGATCCACATTACCATATTAGCATCTTAACAACTCAAATGGCACGGTGCCATTGACAGCGTTTGTCTTTGATGTTTTGCCTAGGATTATCAATATTCACACACAGATTTGCTGTGGTGTGACGGTGACTGTGTTTTGATTACTTTAGATAAGAATCTTCCAAACAGCTCCAGTGTGGAGGTGGAAGTGTCTCCACCTCTTAACGGCACTGCAGGACAAGAGGGTGACCCGGTGAGTGAGTAAAATTACAGGGCACACACATACTTTTTAAGAGAGCTATGAGAGTGTGAGTGTGCATCTTTGTCTGTGTGTGTACGTGGGTGTTCGGGGGGGGGTATATAGTTTTGTGCATTGTATTAAATTGATCATTTTAAGTGAAGGTTAAGTCAACCAGCCTTGAATTCTGTATTTACTGCACACTGCATGCTCTGGGAAAAAAAATACACTACAGACACAACCACCCACTATCTGGTTTCCCTCCCGTTTTGATGATGAAGAGCCCTCACCCTCTGCCCCCTGTTGGCACAGCACGATGCCAGTTGAACAGATGGTACAGCTTGCGTGCAGGCAGGGAAAGTGCCCTCTCAATGTCACCACGACAACCAGGTCATGAGGGCCCACAACCATGCTCACTTCCAGCTCACTCAAACACATCAGTTTGTGCGCCCTGCCACTCATACATATGCTTAATCGTTTATTTATTCTTTCTCTCTCCCCCTCTCCCTGTCTTACTCACACACAGAAACACACACACACTTCACATTATTGTTTAGAAGAACATTCTGGTTCAGTAGATGAAGTTTGAGTAAGTGAGTGCAACTGCTGAACCTGTACAGAGATAAGAGACGGGCCTCTTTCCAGTCCAGACACATCCAGTCTTCATTTTTTTAGGTATTGGACAATGCACTGAAAATTTATATTATAGGAGCAGGTTTGTTGTGTAGCAGAAGAGATGATGTACTTGAGTAGATGTAAAATTGAACATCAGTCCTTTCTATTATGAACATGATTCATAATGGAAGTTAAGAAAAATGGAAACGGCTGACCCACTGTGGCGGCCCCTAAACGGGAACAGACGAAAGATGAAGAAGAAAAATGCAAGTTATGAAAAAAAAAACATACATACTGGTACAGGATGTCCATTCATGTAGAAGAGCATTTGTGAGCTCAGGCACTGATATTGAATGAGAATGCATGGCTTACAGCCTCCGTTCTTAGGATCAGGTTTTTACACATCAAACTCGCCCAACTATGTCTTAATGACCTTGCCTTTTGCACTGGGTTGAAGTCATGCCTTGCCCATACTGCAAATGCCCAAATGTGTTAGTCGGCTGAATTATTAAGATTTCCTCCCCCCTGGAACTGAGGGGCCAAGAGCAACCTCTCAAATCCAAACCCAATCCATTATCTCTCTTCCATTAAAGCTAAAAGTTGGCACAGTGCAGTCAGGCAGGTAATGTTCTCCTGGCATCCACCAAATCCACACTTATGCATCAGACTGCCAGACACAGAAACGTGACTCGTCACTCCACAGAAGACGGTTTCACAGCTCCATTGGGAATGTGTTTAGCACCATCCTGTACTTGCCATTGTGCTCGATAATGTGAGGCTTGTTTGCAGCTTCCAAAGCAGTACAGTCGTCAGGCCTTCTTCTGCAAAAAGTAAATGATCCTTTGACATTGCTGTCAAAGGTTGAACATTGTTTATCCCAGCACCATGGGGGATACTGTTTTCTAAATTATGGTTAGACCATTAGTGTACTGGCTGAAGGACGATGAAGAAGAGTAGGAGAGTGATGAGTGGCTAGATTCTGTGTCCTTTAATGTACTAGAGTCATTTCTCTCATATTGCAGTGGCGCTCACTCGTTAGACTATAATCACTGTCTGATTGAGCTCCTGCACTGCACGCCATAGACTCTGACAGAAGCAATTGTTTTGTCTTTTGCTTTTGAGCAGAAAATCCGTTTCGACTTTAATACTAAGGCCAAGTGAGGTGTCACAATTCAGAGTGACAAAACAATTTTATGGCAAAAAAATTAAAAACATCTGATATTTAAACAAAGGTTTATTGGTATTTGCATCAAATATTACGTAACGTTTTATAAATGAGTTCATCAAGTTTACATTTACATTTGCTTCATTTGGCAGACACTGTTTTCCAGAGCGACGTACATGATTGCTTCATTGTTTCCAAACAAAACGGCACCTTCACACTAGAAAGCCTAAGCTTGAAATAAGAGCTGCTAGCAGCGGCAAATTCTGCTGTACATGAGGATAAAGCTCTATGACAGGCTTTTTTTTTTTTATGGTTATTTTTAAGGTGTAATGTTTCATACAATTCATATCTCTGATTTATTCATCAATATAAAACTCATATGTTCTTAAAATCAAGCTACTTTACATGATCTCATTCAGCATGTTAATTGTAAGATGAGGATAAACAGTACAGCCTTCCTCCATCCATTAAATGAATAG
The DNA here is from genome assembly GCA_017165825.1 of Hepsetus odoe. Taxonomy (NCBI): domain Eukaryota; kingdom Metazoa; phylum Chordata; class Actinopteri; order Characiformes; family Hepsetidae; genus Hepsetus; species Hepsetus odoe. The sequence goes on along the minus strand of CM029379.1, from coordinate 20,440,456 downwards.
AATGGACTTTTTCTTTACATTGATTGATTCTAACAACATTAAGTTGCATATGTTACTGAATAGAAACCCTTTCTGTAGATGCTTTTGGCAGCTTAGTCAAATAGGTAAGCACAATTTGATATAACATTAATATAGATTGTGATCCCTCTTTGAATAGATACCTTTTTTTTTTTTATCCCAGAGACTCTTCCGTGTGTGTGTGTGTGTGTGTGTGTGCACGCGGGGTTTTGCTGACACCTCGCTCTGCTCTTCGCAACACTCCTGCTGGATCTATTTTCAGCAGCCCGCCCCATGGCTTCCCATGGTGCACCTGCGTGCATCTGGCAGGAAGCAGCAACACTGAGTTCGCACCTGCAGGTGCATCCAAGAGCGCACCCGCTCGATAATTACTCTGCTGCTCCTGGCGGCTGTCCTGATCACACACACACACACACACACACACACACACACACACACAGGCCCACAAAGCAGTTTGAAGGTCACTTTAAAAACCAGCAGGATGTTCTTAGCTCAAACTACAGCTATTTTAACTTGAGGAGCCCTCAAGTCGGTTCCTCTTGAGGAATAAAAAACATGTAAGATTATGCAGCTTTGGTGCACTTCAGTAAATATTAATCAAAATCTTTTTGCCCTTTCAATCTTTTTTAGTCTGCCCACGAGAGAGAAAATTCATTGTATTTTCCTCCTAGCATTCACAAATGCATCTGAACGACCACAGATGCATTTTTTTAATAATGGGCTTTTTATTTGCCAGCCAAAAGGGGAAAGAACTTAAGGAACTGCACATAATTACAGTAACTTTGTGGGTATGTTTGTGAATACAGCATCATTAAAAACGTATTAAAAAATCAATTAAAAAAATCTAATCTGCAAATACTTAGTTTTTCTGAAGTTTATGTCCAATAGCATGCTGCAGTTAATAAAAGCATGATGCCCCTTTTATGCTGACAAATCGTGCTGAACATAAGGCACAAATCATCCTGCAGTATGCTTAGTATGGATTAGATACTGTTAGTAATCAGTAGGCAAGACGTGCCTGGGCACACACAGGCTGTGTTACAGCTAGCTGACTGTTCTGATTCAGCAGTTCCATTAATGAGCCGCTAGGAGATGCGCACCTGCCCTACTGGAAAACAACAGCAACCCTCGACAGATTGGCACAATATTCACCCACTACCAACATCCATACAGCCTTCAGACAACAGAAATTGTACAACCATTATCCAGCATGGGATCTTTATTTAAATGCTTGAAAAAGCCATGTGACAGAGAGCAACACTCTCACAGACAATCTGTCAGCACCGCCCTTGTAATAACTGTAACTTGACCTATTTTTTGACAACGCTCGGCTCCATAAGTGAAAAAGAGGCGTGCTTTCTCATGCCGATGTATATGCGCAAGATGATGTGTGCATCAGAATAGAAAGACTATATTTTGTGTGAGAAGGCAGGGTAAGGGAGGGCTTCATTAAGCAAAATCTTTTGCTTTTGCTTTGTCTCAGCCACTCTCATCACCAAGGTTACAACAAGGCAGGTGACAGATCATCTCATTGGGACCCCTATGTTCTCACTAGTACATGCTCTAGCAAATCAGGCACACATACTACAAAAACACAACAACACACCAGGTATGTCACTCACAAACATAATATGGCATGTTCAGACAAGTAACAATTGTCCTCAGAGGACTTGACCGCACTCTGATTGGCCAGGGTCTGTGTGTGTGATTGTATATGTGTCTGCATGCATCTGATGAGATTTCTGTTTGTCTCATTATCAGTGTTTATACTATTGGGCACTTGTTTTCAAGCAGGGTGAAGAAGATGATGAGGAAGATCAGCCTCTCAGCCTGTCCTGGCCTGAGACCAATCGCAAGCGCTTCATGTACCTCTTCATCCTGCCTATCGCCTTCCTTTTGTGGGTCACGCTGCCTGACGTCAGGAAGCCTGTGAGTTATGTTTAAAAAGAAGCCCCAAGCTGGTTTCACCTGTGATGCTAATATGTATAATTACACTGTCCGCCTCCTTGTTTTTCAGACATCCAAGAAGTTTTTCCCCATCACATTTCTTGGAGCTATCTGCTGGATCGCTGCCTTCTCCTACCTGATGGTGTGGTGGGCTCACCAGGTGCATCTCACAGAAACCATACTGGAAGAAACAAGGAAAACACATAGCATGACAAACTTGGCACACTAATTATAAGATTATTATAAAATCAATTATAAAAATTCAATTAAGGCTATTAGATTAATTAAGGCTCCTTAATGTCTTGTCCTGCTATTATCTATAATGTTTTTATAGGCAGCTGTTTATAAATTTATATTGGTCATAAGCAAATCAGCTTGAGATGATATGAAGGGCCCATGACATCATTTTATTGATTTTTTTTTTTTCAAGTCTTGTATAATTTCTATTTTCATTTCTTTTTTTATATTTGTGTGATAAAGCCTTTAATCATTTTCACAATTATTCATCTTTTTTGTATCCCTTAGAAGTAAACATCCACCTCCGATGTGATTTTAACCCTAAGCCTAGTTAGCAAGGTAACTAAATGTCTGTGAATAAACTGAATTAAGATTGTTCTGCAACCAAGCTTAAAACTTGTCAGAAACTTTACACAAAGTCTCTGGACTTAACAAGCAAGTACCTTTCCAATTTTTTTTCAATGAAACCATTTAGAAACAATGCGTTTGTTAATTTAGGGAAAGCGTTGCATTAGTTTTTTCTTTTGTGCCATCACTAGAAGAAATTACATTCTATGCTAACTCTCATTTTCCTGACTTTGGAGCTGAAATGAGATGACTCGGTTTGTTACAATCAAGGTTTTGTGCTTTATTTTAACCAGGCTTTCTTCTGGGTCTTTTGTATCCCTTCTTACAGGTTGGCGAGACAATCGGCATCACAGAGGAAATCATGGGTCTGACCATCTTGGCAGCTGGAACCTCCATTCCAGATCTCATCACCAGTGTTATTGTGGCTCGCAAAGGTCTTGGGGACATGGCTGTATCCAGCTCTGTCGGCTCCAACATCTTTGACATTACAGTGGGGTAAGAAATCCTGACATGAACTTATTGCATGGAAACAAATGACCATACCTATTATCATGTGTATCATGTGTTTGCTTTTTTTGTTCGTTTTATTTTTTTTTTATCTCACATTGCTTTGAGATAAGAGTACAGTTTGAGAAAGAGGATAGCCTGTGTACTTTATGACGCTTACGAGTTCACTGTTTTCATCAGCAGAAAATTGCTTTTGTTCCAGCGGTAAGACAATTCATGGGGATTCTACTGTCTATGTTTCCCAGGTTACCGTTCCCATGGCTCTTGTACTCTCTCATAAACGGCTTGAAGCCCGTAACGGTGAGCAGTAATGGGCTCTTCTGTGCCATTGTGCTGCTCTTCCTCATGCTCCTCTTCGTCATCATCTCTATTGCTGCCTGCAAATGGAAAATGAGCAAGTTGCTTGGTTTCATCATGTTCCTTCTTTACATCATCTTCCTGGTGGTCAGCGTGATGCTGGAGGACAAAATCATCGTCTGTCCCGTTTCCATCTGAGCTCCACACACACACACGCACGCACACACACAGACACACACACACACACACACACACACAAACTCAATAAATCTGAGAGCCATCCTCTCCAGAATTCTCATATACATCTATTTAAAACTTGCACCATCACCTGAAATCCCACCCATGCATGGCATTTGACTCTGGAAGGGTGGATTTCAGGAAGACTTTCTGACTTTATGGATGCTGCCTCTGCTGCTTTGGAGCTTGGGCATAAAACTTAGTTAGCTTCTAGTGCTGAGCGATATGTTCAAATCTGAGATGTTGGGTCAGTAAATAAAGAATGAATTACAAACCCATTATTTAAATGCTTAAGATTAGAGTTGAGTTTTATGTTGGTAAGAATGTAATAGAAAAAGCAAATTTAGTTGATATATATGTCTAAATCTACTGTACTTCTTGAGTACTGTAACTTACAATTTGTCAAAGTTTAGCCAAATATCAAGAAATAGCATCTTGCAGTCCCAATTTAGCAAACATTAAATATTGAAAATAATATTTTCAAAGTGAGCAATGAATGTTTGTGTACAATTAAGTCACAAATCACAAAATTGATAAACAAATCAATAATCATATTGTATGTAGTGTCAATATGTATTTAAAAAAAAAACATTTCATACACATAGAATTTCTTTTAGAATAATGTTATCAACAGCAATGATCAGGCAATATTGCTCAGTACTAGAGGCTCATAAACCAGGAAAGGACACGAAGGAATTGATCCGAGATCTGCTATGCATGGCATTAGGTTCATTGAATCTGATGCCCCTGGAAAACACAAACTGGAACTTTTTCCTCACACCTGCATCAAAATAGTCCCATGGGCGACCTTTCACTGGTTGAAACAGCAGCTAAATATTGTGAGGGCGCTAACTCACTGATTTTCAAGCCTGCTGGAGAATTTCGCAACTGGGAAGCTGCTCAGAGGACACTTGAATAGCGGCCAACACTTTGTCCTTCATTGTAACATACAAATGCCCAGACAGCAACAAGTCCTGTCGGGCAGCTGCGATAAACTCTGATACATAGAAGGATATAAAGGCCTCACATGGATTCAAGATGTCATTTTGGAGCACATTTAATTACGATGTGCAGAATTGTATGGATATTTATTTATTTAGTTGTTTATTTATTTGACTTATTTATTTGGTATGTTTTTCATTTCATTATTTTATTTATTTATTTTTTTAATTTATTTTTTTGCTTGTGTCAAGTGGCCAAGTGACGGTTCTACATGGCTATCGCTCCAATAATTGATGTAGTAAGTAGAGCTAGGTGAACTGCAGTATTGACGGCAACAGCAAAAAAAAAAAAAAAAAAAGGAAGAAAAGACGAGTAACTCAGATGACCGAGTACTCCCATCTGAGAAATCATTCACACACTTGTATGTAATTATGTAGACTGTACATCAGATAACTTAGAATAGACTATTTAAATACTAATATACTATGTAAGAAAGAAAACCTTCTCATTCTCTTAGAAAAAACAACAGAATGGACTTGAATAGATACTTATAAACATAGCTCAGTGTCAAAATAGCCTGTAAATATATACTCTCTTGTATTCCCCAGCAAAAGAGGCTATGTGCAATAATCTTCTTAAATACTTAATACTTGGAGCACTCTGTGTACTCTGAATGGGTTTTGGTGACACCGGAGTTTGATACAAATGTGTTTTTATTTTCTTGTGGCCTACTTCAAGATGTATTCATATTGCTATAATCTCGCCAGCCTCTAGATAAATGTTTAACATGTTATTTTCAAAATTATTCAAAGATGTGTTCAGTTACTGTATAGTGATTGAACTGTCTGCAGGCATCCTGTAGTATTCATAATTATAAGTCCTAATTTGTATAAATTAGATTTTTTTTTTTTTTTTTGCCAACTGTTTCAGAGCAAAAGGATGGAACGGACAGTTTTCTCATTTAACCTACAGCTGCTTTTAAAACATCGAAGTAGTGCTCAGAAATACACACCCAGAAAGCATTGGGATAGACTCAGCAGCACAAACTCCACATTTACTACGTTTGCATGCACACGGATGATCCAATAGTCTAATTAAGAAACAATCGGTTCGGTTGTCACTGTGACGAGTCAATGTAAGCTTAAGTGTGATTGAAATGTGTCTTTCAGGAATTAATTAGCCTGATAATTTGAGGTAGGTCTGGTTGTAAAACAACTAGACTGCTCCGCTGACTTTCACCCAGTTTAGTTGAAATTTTGCCACAGCCTTATATCACCAAAATTAAAGGTTTAAAATAGTCTACTGCATACTGTTTGGTGCTGACTGTGTTCAGAAGTAGAAAGTGGTATGCAGTTTGCAGACCTGGGATTACTCCTGGTTTATTTATTTACTGATTATTACCATTCCTGTGACTATCATCGAAATTGTGATTATTTTTTATATATTAAGGGCCAGAATTTTTTATTTATTTATTTATTTTTTTGCATATCAGCCGTCACGAGGCTTGAATGTTGTATTTAGCATGCAAACCCCCCAGTTAATTGTTCTGTTGTCAGGTGGGTGTTTAATGATCATCTACAGGGAGAAAAATATTAAAGTAAGATTAAACATTACATTTCTCCTCTTAACTATAAATCTTCAGACCCCAATGGGACCCGTATGAATTAGGCAGATCAGTTGAACATTTCTTTGGCCAAATATTGCAATATGCAGCCAGAACCTGCTGTAAATCGTGTGTTTTTAGTGGTGTAATATATTCCCCCTGGCAGTTTCAGAAGGTGCAGGGTACGTTACGGCAATTCTCGATCAGTGCCAGTATTATTAGACACTGTATGCAAACTTTTGTACACGTTTTTTAAAGGAAGAGGGGTGTCCATCATATTAAACGATATTGAAACATAACACATGACCGATAGAAATGTAAGGGAACACCAAATTTGTTTTTGCATGTAAACATAGGCCCTCAGTGAAGGGGTGAGTCAGATGTGTCTTGTTTACATGCGTCTAAACGTCCGTGGAGCATTTAAACAAGAATGAATGACCTAATATTATAAACAGCTCTTGGAAACCGAGCGTTTGTGCGCCGTTGTGCACATGTAAACGTAGTAACTGATCGACTCCAGAGGCATTGATTGCCTTTGCACTGCCACAGACTTAGAACTGTGTGGTGTGGATTCATTGATCAGTGGTGGTCTTAGTGGTACTGAGTACTCATTGATGTAGACTTGCAATTCAGAATAGATTGGTATGGACTCCACACTGTTCTAACTCCCTGGTAAGGAGAAATTGATTAATCCCCTACATAAGGGCGGAACATATGAGGACACTGAACTGCACTGTTGAGAATGAAGCTCTTTGCTCATGATATGCATTATTTATTTGAAAATGTTGTAAAAAAAAAAAAAAAGAGTACATGCATAGTATAGATAGTATAAATATTACATATTACATTTAAAAGCAGGCAGGTGGGCTTAACGTACGTTTCTGAGATGTACTGTATGTGTCGATTTACGTACACATTTTCGTTGCCATTTTTTTTCAGATGGAAGGTATATCAGGCCTCATAATCTCTGATGTTTATGGGTCCATCTTTGAGCGCCATCATTAATTTTTGCAGATGCAGTCATCAGCGTGCTTTGTTTTCCTGCAAAACACGGCATCTCTTTTTTTCATAGAATGTGAAATTAGGGTTTTAATCTAGGAAATTAGATGAGGGCTTAAAAAAAACCACGTTGCCTCTTTTGAAATATTCAAAGACTGACGGCTCTATTCTACATGATTTAATGTATTTCCTGTTAATCCATCGCTTTCTTGCCCTCTCACCTTTAACCACGACATCGAAGTGCTCCTGTTTTCTTTTCCTTCATCTGTATCTTCACAATCAACACCCTTGCATCTTCACTGGGAGCTTTCGCTTGCTTCTCTTTTGCGCTTTATTAATTCGTTTCTTTCCTCGTCATCCTCATGGCTCAGATATACCAGAAAAGATGATGTCTGCAAGTTCTAGGACATTTGGATTTCATTTGAGCTTTATATTTATTCTGGGGCTTCAGTCGCAGAATGTATATTCTGTTGCGTTTGACAAAAGCAGTTGGAAATTTGAAAGAGCAAGTCGGGAATCATGAACTTCAGGAGATCATCCCTTCCAGGTGCTCCTCTGTGTGTCTATGTGTGTATGTGTGTGTGTGTGTGTATATATATATATATATATATATATATATAATATATATATATATATATATAATCACTTGCTGGAACTTTCCCCACAAGGTGAGGGGGTCGATGCAGGCCGATGCAGATTTGCTGGTGCCTTTTTTTTTGCGTGGGTGACGGAAGTGGATCAATCACCTTGAAGCCAAGGCGAGTTTGGAAATGTCACCCTCTCAGCTGCATGAGCAAACGCTAAGGAACCCCTCTGCGTTCTCCATGCATCAGAAAAGGGACCCAAGCGAAATCCCTCTGCTGCAGAAAGAGTTTGCTTTCTTCCTCCAAAAGCATGAATGCAGAGAAGCTCTGCATGAAGTCTTTCACTCGTCACAGAGACCTAAACAACAGCTCGTGCTCGTCTTTCACACACCCAGTGTTCCACAGTGTCGCATCTCCCGGGTGTTAATGTAGTTGAATGAAGGTGTATATATATACAGATACAAATATGATCGCATAACTTGTGTAAAACAAAGTCTATGTATAAATGCAAAGGATGTAAGAACATAAATAAAGGTAAATATAACATTTAAAGTGCACTTGCCTTTTTTGAAATGAATGCTAGTAAAAGACCTAAAAAAAAAAAACCTTTCCTGAAACACACATCTTCATGATCTGATGACAGTTGCTGTCGTCATAGCTTGAATTTAACTTTGGGGGGGAATCAAATGCAGCCTGTTCATCTCAGAAACATAGCGACTAAAACTTTGAAGGAAATGCCAAATTTAAGTGCGTTACGTAAGGGTGTGATTTATTTCCTTTGAGAAAAGGAACACATTTGTTCCGAGGTGTTTTACATTTGCACTTGCTTAACATTGCATCTGTGATTCCATTGAGCAATAGCAAATTAAATATTAAAGAGGCTGCCAGGAAAAAGCTTTGTTAAACAGCATTTATTTCACACCACAAAGAGTGACGCTATGTTTTAAGCAGTTCCCCCCAATTTCTTCTCCAACCTGACACTTTCTTCCCTGACTTCATGTGTGAGTCATCATAACTCTTAATAAAGTTTCATTTTGACAGATGTATCTGGTCTTCCATCTGGACACAGCAGTGAGATGTTTGAGAATGCAGTCGCTAATAAGTTCCCCTGAAGGTGATGAAGTGTGGAAAAGTGGCTTTACTTTGCATGATGTTCTCGATTTCACTTCAGATCGGATGACTAATACAAGTTAATGAAAAACAGATGGTAAAGAAATGGTTTTTGGTGACGGTTTGGATCAAAGTGCTGGGAGACACAGACAAAAATCTGCTGCTGTATTTAATCTGAGTCAGTAAAAAATTAATTAATAGAAAGCCTAAAGCATTGGACTGGTGCAGTTTTATGGTTGCCCACTAGAGGGGAACATGCAGCCATGTGTAAAGGCAGGAAAAGTAAAAGGAAAATGTTTCTTTTTGTTTAGTTTTTTCCTTTTTTTAATTTTTTAAAATTTATTTACTGGTTATGCCAGACAGTTACATCAGTGTTTGTGTTGTTTAGGAAACGGCAGACACCTGAACCGTAACTGAACTCCAGAAACTACACTCTGTCTCTTTAGTTGCTAGGAAAAAATCTGCAAAAGCAGTGGGGGCAGCCCTGGCTTAGAGTTTAGGGACTAAACCCCAGGATGGGAAGGTCATGGGTTTAAATCCAGACCAGTAGGCTGCACTGAGGTACGCATGACTCAATCATTAAAGATACTTTATTTAGTCATCGATGCAGTGGGGGCAGCCCTAGGCTAGGCCCTAGGATCGGAAGGATCGGATCCCAGACCAGCCTGTTGCTCTGAGTTACCCTTGGTACCGGCCCCATCAATGCTCCCTGGGCTCTGGATATGGCTGCCCACTGCTGCACGGTGTGCATAGTTTTAGCGCCGAGGTTACATTTTTGTTACGTTTCACTGTGGTCTGTGTTTTACAATGACAAATAGTCACTTTCACTTCACTATATATGTATATATATTTTACTCATTTAGCAGGCGTGTGTGTGTGTGTGTGTGTGTGTGTGTGTGTGTGTGTGTGTGTGTGGGTGGGTGGGTGGGGGGGAGGGGGGTGATAGACAGAGGACATTTCGTTGTGTTTTACTGTCTGGTGTGCCACGTTTCACACCGACAAATGGTCACTTTCACTTAATGTCATCACAAATACTGACAAATTGAACGTCCCGTCCATCCATAGGAGGTGTTTTTGATTTCGTTCAGTTGAAGTTCATCCTTATCTGATGGCAGTTTAGAGTTTATTATGAAATATTGAATATTATTAAATTGAAGAAACGGCAATATTCATTTCAGCCACAAGGGGAACAAGTATGTGTAGTTCAACGGTCCAAAAGTCCATTTGTTCCATTTTATTCCAGTGGCTGTGTGTTGCCCCTGGTAGTCTTAAAATGTACTGTTTTATCTGCAAATCTGTCTTCTTTTTTCACCATCTTAAGATGAAATCTTAAGATGTGCTGTCAAGGTCAAGAGACTTTCATGCCAAAAGCTTGAAGTATCTAAAAGTGCCTTATTATCCTTTAATCTTACTGCTTCAGCAGAAATTTCACAAACAAAACATCCAACATCATTTCAACTGCACTGCCAAGATTACTCATCATCTTTTAAACCAGGGCAACACTAAAGTGTCTTTTTTTAGACAGAATTTAGAATTAATTCTTAATCTTAAGCATTAATTCTTTTTAGCAGAGCAGAGAGTTTTAACCTGCCTGAAGTTTATCTACTCTTCATCTCATCCTTTCTTTCCTCTCAGTGTCTTTCCTTCTCTTAATTCTAGACTAAAAGTGTTTGGTACTGAGCTGAGCTAGGCCAGGGAAGAAGTGCTGCAGAAACAAAAAGCAGAGAAATGCCGACAAGTACATGCACGAAGAATCACTCATTCTTCTTAAACTCAAACGCACCAAAATAAACTGAAATGAAGAGGAAAGCACTAAGCTCTGAAGAAGTAGCTCAACTACTGATGAGAACTTTCACCTGTCCAAACATGATCTGCCCACATGCTGTTTTCAAAGGCATCTCTAGACTAGACTGAGGTAAAATAGTATCCTGTTAGGTACAGTGGGGGGCGACACACAACTAGTCTTCCACAACACTTCCTGGTTTTCTTCCCACCTGAGTGGGAATTGAGCTCAGACACGGGTCCACCTGAGATTCATTGCTGTGTTCATTTTTCTCACTGGAGGTTTGGCTTAGAGATGAAGTTACTTCTATTTATCATCTCAGTGATTAATATGCTAAGCCTGAGCCTTTGGAATCACTTTTACAGGTAAGCTCCCATCCTCTGTAAATCCGGCCCAGCCGATCACTCGTCCTGAAGGATTTTCATGATGTTCAGTCATGAAGTCACACTATTTCCTTGATTTCCCATAATTCCTCTGCTTCATTAAAAACAAAGTGCAGAAAGGCTCATAAACACAGTCTGAGGGGTGAATCCAGTTTGCTTTAGAACACAAAATTGAAACTGCCAAACAGGTGTCCAATTGGCGGACTTTCTAAGGCAGCCTGTCGTACTTAGACAAAGTGACCAAATGCAGTGTGGGCAAGAAGAAAATCAATCCAATCCAGAAGGTGGACGTGCTTAAAGAGCTCTCGGATTGGACTGATCTCAGTCATTTCATGAGTGTTCTGTTCATTGTCTGGCTAATAGCGGTGCTATTCTGGACACTGTGGACATTGTGTTAACAGTTGGTGTATGCTTTTTCAAACATGAGAGGAAAACTGAGAAAGCCTGCAGGTCCATTCTTGCGTAACATGGTAATCTTAGCCTGCAAAGCTCTGAAACAAGAAGGTGCAAATAGTTCTGCCCAGTGGTCCTAAAGGAAACTGAAACTCAGAAGTCACAAACTGACTATCCTAATGATGCCAGTGAATCAATATTTACTCTTCAGTATTCTAAGTTGTGGCGGTTTCCTGAAAATGGGCTTGTTTGAATTCATCTTTAAAACGACCATTTTGCCATTTTCCACTTAGTAGTGCCAGCGTGATGGATTCATGTAATTGATCTTAATCGATCTAACGATGTTATGATCTCTTTCACACTTTCAAGGCAGTTTAACAGAAACTGGGAAGAGTTCTTTTCCACGTCAATAATATATCTACGTTTCCGTGGGATTCAGTAGACGATGTGACGACCTGTATGATTTTAGGTTCCAAATAGCTGCATTTTGTATTACACAGTATGACTAAGAAACTAATTTTGTTCCTATGCAAAATTTTGATCTAATGGAATGGGTACGACTGAGCTTTAAAACAATTCAAAGCGGAACTGCCTCATACAGACCATTTTTAAGAACCTCAAAACCTGAACAGCCTCATAAACCATTATACAAAACCCAAAAGCCTCATCAAAAACACAATGTTCACAATGTGTTTTATTTTTGTAAACATATAAAGAATATGACATGATACTAACGCTACCCATCATCTTACAGCCTCCCTGATAAATGGCTTTTTGGAAGGCCTACATAGAGAACTCGGTCTAACTTGTTATAAAGGGAAATAAAGAGCTAACAAGCGAAAGTTATTTGTGATCATCCACAATAGCTTGCTTATGATTACAGTAACAGTTACTGTTTCAAACTCATGTTTGAAAGTTTTCATTCAAAACCCAAACAAATCCATGTAAATTAAAAATTGACAACCCTAGCTTAATATACGACTGTACTTTTTGTATACCTGAAAAAAGTCAAGTCAGTTTTATTTTTAAGGCGTATTTACAGCTGTTGTCGTCACAAGGCAGCTTCACAGAATCCGGGTCGGAGCCCCAAGTGAACAAGCCAAAGAAAAACTCCTTAAAAATGGACAAAGAAACCTTGGGAGGAACCAAGACTCATGAGGGGAACCCATCCTCTTGTGGTCAAAGCCAGATAATCATGATATAAAATGCACTTTCTCTTTCTTTTCTAAGTCAATAGATTCAGAGAAGAGTTCTGGTAAACTATGAATTACAATTAAGGAGTCTGTTTAAGGAGTCTTAAGGAGTCTTTTGAGGGGGCAGTGGTGGCCTAGTGTTTAGGGCGTTGGCCGCAATCAGAGGATCGGGGTTCGAACCCCTTCCCAATAGGTTGCCCTGAGGTACCCTTGAGCAAGGTGCCGCCCCCGTCCTGCCAGCGATGGGCTGGCAACCTGTCCAGGGTGTGTCCCCCGTCCTTTGCCCTGTGTGAGCTGGGATGAACTCCAGCACTCCCCCGCGACCCCACTTGGGACAAGCGGCAGAGAATGACTGACTGACTGTGTCTGTGATTGGAAATTCAATAGTTCCATTAATTTATAGAGTGCAGTGCTGTGACTCTGGCAAACTCACTATTACAGCCTGACTACAAAGGACAGAACCGAGGGTTTAACAAATATGAGAGCACCCTGAGACACTGGCGTCCCCCCACACCACCGTCAACAAACCTGAGCGATTGTGTGGGAGTGGTGGGCCGGCAGCACCGACATCCCAGTTTACTGTAATTCTCTGTTTCTGTGAACCCCTGGATCTGCACCTTTAACTAACAGCAAAATCAGTTACTAAAAACCTGCCTAAACAAGTAAGTCTGGACTTAAATACTGAGAGTGTGTCTGAGTCCCTGCTCCAGAGATGGGGAGATAAGCTCGGAGAGATACTCAGCGGAGACTTTGTAAGTAAATATTAAATAACGTGGAATTTCAAAGGAAGCCAGTGAAGTCTAGATAATATCGGACTGATGTGATCAACTTTTCTGGATGTGATGAGGACTCTTATCTGCTGCGTTCTGGACTAACTGGAATTTATGAAGGCTATTACTGGAACATCCTGACAACAGGGCATTACAGTAATCTGGTCTTGAGGTGATAAAAGTGTGTATCAATATTTCTGCATCATGTAGTGTGAGTGCACTTCTAAGTTTAGCAATGTTTCTAAGGTGGAGGAAAGCTATTTCAGTGATATTTCCAGTGTGCGTATCTAGAGAACCCAGGCTTTGACAGTGGGTTTAAGATTAACTGTAAAATTAGCATTAAATTAAGCATACTAGCATTAAATCTAATAATTTTTGGACCTAGCAAAAGATCCTCCGCCTTTTCAGAATTTAACATGAGAAAATTATGACTTCATTTTTTATAAACTAAAAAGCCAGGTTGGTTGAACTCCTTTAGGACCTGTGAGTAGGGTCCTGGTGTCCTTTAAATGATAATCAGTGAAAAGGCTCTTTTTTTGTATTTGGGTTAATTATATTCAACAATTTTCTTATGTATGGTTTCAGTACCACCCTCTCTGCCCCTTAAGTGAGGATTGTGTTCATAGCTGTAACCTGTAGGGGTGGCTTCATTTAATGTAACAACTCTTCAGGTTTAATCCTGGTTTCTGTCAGACACAGGACATCAAAATCCTCATCGCCAAGCCCAGCTTTAGATCCAAGGTGCTGTTGTAAGTCGATTCAGATAATTTAACATTAATCAGATTGCCAGTGCCGATTTTCAGAATGTCTCTTTTGCATGGTTTTTTTCAGGGACACAAAAACAGATTTGATCACAAAAAGGATGCGGCCACAATCGGTCCCAGCTGTAAAAACGTGCCAGATGTAATTAATAAAAAATATAGTCTGAGAAGAATTAAAATAGGACACAATAAACTAGAAAGTGGTTACATTTGTGACTTGATGAGATTTTTGGTGATATAACGTAGAAAATGCTCGTGGCAACACACCATTTTTATTATTATGTTTTTTTAATTTTGGCTAAAATTTCCTGTTCCTGTTCAGAAAGGGTCAGTTCTGGACCTAACACTGGATTTTTGGCAAACAGTGTAGGCTTTTGTTTCATGTTTCAACACAGGTACAGTAACAGACCGTGTGCAGTTCCAAAAATGACAACTATTTTAGAACACTTAGGAATTAGGAATTTATTAGGAATAAATTCAATCCACTGAATTTGTCAGGAAACCCTAAAAATAGATAAATACTCTGAGGAACCGGGCAGCGGTGGCCTAGTGGTTAGGGCGCTGGCACATGGAACTGTTGCAGAATCTGAAATCTGAGTACATCACGTTAGAGAGCGAGGAGGGAAAGGTGTCAGGTCTGTGTCAGGTGTGGTAGATATAATGCTGTTGGCTCTAGTGCTGCAGTGCATGTGAACTATCGTTCTTTTCCTTAACTTGGATAACTCGAGGGGATAACACTAAGGAGAAGCCAGTCGCCACAGATCTTGTTGGTTGAAGTGAATGTGACTATTTGTTAGTGTGAACTTAGTGCAGCACTCTGAACCCCAACGCAGGTTGAATTTTGAAATCAATTAAACTGAAAGGCAGTAAAAGCAGTTTGCATAATACCAGACTTATTTCTTCTTCTTTGTCTTTCGGCTGCTCCCGTTTTGAGGTCGCCACAGATCCACTTCTTCCGGTCCTCTGCATCTTCTGTGAGGCCAAGAGCATAAAGTGTGCCTTGTGTAAAACATTCTTTTGTTAGGAAGCGAAAACATTTGCAAATGTCCTGGAACAAACCAGAATAGAAATTATTTGTCATGAAGAAATCTGCTAAATAAGTCAAGAACTGTACCCAGGATGTGTCAGCCCTCTGTGAAGAGGAAATTCAAACCAGCGGTAAACCTCAAGAACAGAAAGCAAAGAGAGTACAAAAAATAACAAGAAAAAAATGTCATGTTTGGAACTGGGTGTGTGACTAACTCGCTTGTCTCTTCTGATTATGTGCACCTGCAGCACGTGGTTGCTGCTGTAAGAGACTCACAGAGAAGTGCTGATAGTATTATATTTTCAGGTTTTAATGTTTTGCCTTCTGGAGTTTTTTTTTTTTTTTCTTGCTGTTTTTCTGATTAACCTGATTAACTTCTGAATTAAGACATGCCGTTTCTGACACTTTTTGAAACAGAAACAGATGTGTCATGAAGCACTGGTATAAGTGATAAAAGTGATTAAGAAAAAAAACACACAGTACTGTGCAAACGTTTGAGGCAGGTGTGGAAAAAATGCTGTAAACAAAGAATGCGTTCAGAAATATAAATAATGATTGTTTATTTTTTATCAATTTACAAAATGCAAAGTGAGCCAACAAAAGAAAAATCTAAATCAAATCAATATTTGGTGTTTCTACCTTTTGCCTTCAAACCAGCATCAGTTCTTCTGGCCCCCACAGAGCCCTGATCTCAACATCATCCAGTGTGTCTGGATTACATGAAGAGACAGAAGGATGTGAGGAAGCTACATCCACAGAAGATCTGTGGTTCGCTCTCCAAGATGTTTGGAACAACCTACCAGCCGAGTTGTGCAAGTGTACCTAGAAGAATTGATGCTGCTTTGAAGGCAAAGGGTGGTCACACCAAATATTGATTTGATTTAGATTTCTCTTTTGTTCATTCACTGCATTTTGTTGATTGATGAAAATAAATGATTAACACTTCCATTTCTGAAAGCATTCTTTGTTTACAGCATTTTTTCCACACCTGCCTAAAACTTTTGCACAGTACTATAGCTGTAGCAGAACCAAGGCCAGTGTGATCCATGTTTTAAAAAAACGTGTCTGATAAATGAGTCCTGGATGTGAACAGGTGCTTTGTGGCCTTCATGATGCAAGTGAAACCGTCTTGGATTGAAATCATTTCTATAAAAAAATAGTCCTATGGTTCATCTATAATTTTGACATGTCTATTAAAGAACAGTAATTTAAGATTCTTTTCTGATGGAAGCCCGGGAGATCAGGTTGAAAAGTGCCATTTTGAATGCTTGGAGTATTTTGTATACATTTGAATGATTCCACCATTGTTTCTAAATGTATACATAGTTAGAAAGTCATTACTCATTTAGAGTAATTTGCTGTGAAATGCTCTCCTCTAGGGATACTCAGAAAAAAAACCCAAGTAAATGAAAGGGTCATGATACGTTGCCTGATCCCTGAGACATGCTTGACAATAGTTCTGAGAAGATTTTAGCCTAAAACGAAATCTGTTCATGTTAAAAGGTTCAAAAGCTTTCAAAAGCTTTCTAGGTCCTAAAGTAAAATGTAATACAGTTGCTCGTACACAGGCTATTTTTGGGATGATCATTGTGTTTGATTGGTTTTTCATGGATGGCGAGAGTGGAGTTTTCTTGACTGGACATCTGATGTGAATCTCATTGAACAGCTCTTCACCTGCTAATAAAACAAGTGAGGGTAGAAGCATGAAATTAACCACTGAAGCACTGAAATTTGCATACCTTTCAACCAGGGATGATATGCATTAACAGGATGTTTGCAAGCAGTCTTTGGTTTTGAGCAGATTCACCTCAAGATCAAATGCCAAACATGACTGTCTTGATTTGTTCAATTACTTATGCCTCCTAAAATGCAGGGTCTATATGCTAAATGAGGGACTTCCATTAAATTGAATTTTATCAGAAATTCCTTTCTGAACAATGCTTACTTTCATTTTTGCATAGCTCATATCGGGTACCATATCCACTTTTTTACCAATAAGCCTGTCTGTGCTACACCTAAACAATATCTGTTCTTATCTGTTTATTTCTAGTGTTGTTTTTCTGAGTCTCAATAAGGTGCACACACTTTCACATACAGACAACACGTCTGATATTTATGACACTTTTTATTGAATATCAGTTGACTGAACAGAAGCAGTCTGGACATGCGATGAGATGATCAGACTAGACACTGTAGAGAAAAAAGTGATAAGTGAGCAGTTTGAGCATTTTTTTTTCCCCTTCATATCGATGCATTTAAAAACTTCAGTTTTTCAAACCTTAACACCTTTACTAATTCTTTACAAAAAGATTTTTCCTAAATGCAGTTCTGCTGTTTCTCTATGATGAGCTCAGTAATATATACCATATATAAAAAAAAATGTCTGGACAAGACTTCTAATAGTTCATTACTGTTATCTTGTGCAGTACAACCCCCACTTCTACAAAAACTATAATTCAGCACCAGGACCTTTCACTATTATTGGGCCATCATCATTCAAGCACAGACAGACAAGCACACTCATAGCTAGACTTTATAATCTACAATCCACTTGAAGTGCGTGTCTTACAACTGTGGGTACAAACTAGAGCACCTGGTGGAAACCCATGCAGACACGGGAAGAACATATAGACTCCACACACAAACCTTCTCGCTGTGAAGCTAACCACTGCAGCACCGTGCTGCCCACATCAGTAGCTGATCTCTCGAACACTCTTGTGAATGTAATCAAATTCTCATGTTAAAATTCCAACGTTAAGTCAGAGTAAAGCTCTCGCCAGAGCAAAAATTTGAGCAAACACACTATTAAGACCTTTGATCTCTGATCAGCAACGATAAGCGTCTACAAATATTTGGACGGTGTATTTGAATTTCACAGTTGTGTTTGTTTGAAGTGTGAAATGTGCCATTAAAAGTCACTAAGCGCAATGAAATGATAGAAGCATATTTTACAGTGGGTCTAGCTTGTCCTTGCGAGGATTCTTCCTTCGATTGCTCTTCAGGAGACCTTTTTATTTCACTCATATTCTTAAGAATGCACAAGATGCAATCTGCCTCAAGCAGCAGTATGATATTTGGGCCAATTCTTGGACACTTTTACACTGTGGTTAGAGATTTAAGCTCCTCATTACTCCTCATCTCCACATCATACTGCTCCTTTCCGCCACTGCTCTTGTTTCTAGACTTGTCTACATTCTTGACTGATTTAAACATCTGACTGGTCAGGATGGAGTTGTCTGTGTTGGTGAGACGCCTGCTGCTGGATGCCTGTTCTGAGTGGGTGGTTTCGAAAAGTTTGGCCATGAAGCCGAGGCCAGCCTGGCGGATGTAGGAGCTTCCAGCAAACACGTAGAGGATGGGGTTTATGCTGCTGCTCAGGAAGGCAAACGCAGTCACATTGGGACGTGCCAATTTCATCGTATTTACAACTGGTTTGCTGTCCAGCAACAATCCAATCACCTGCAGCAGGAAAGAAGAAAAAAAGAGTTGAATGTTCATGCTGCACAGAGGGTTTCCAGCTTAAAACATGATCCAGTACACCAAAATTGGAAACGGACCAAATTCTAAAGATGGTTAATTGTATCAGATAGCACAGATCTGGGATTGAAATGAGTTCTGCGGGAAGGCCAATCACCAGGAGTACCGCTGATGAGCGGTGATTAAGTGCATTTGCTAAGGCAGCAGTCAGTGAAGGGAATGTTCAGTTGAATAATCCAGCATTTAAATGCATGAATATGCTTAATATGTTCTATGCATGACGTTCTTTTGCCAAAGAAGATCCACTTTTAAGAAGCCTTTAAGGGACAGTTAGTAAAAGAACCGTTTTAAAGTTTAAAGGAACTCATCATATTATAAAATCCTTTGGAAGAAACCTAATATCTCCTGTAGAGTTTATCTTCACCCTTTATCTGCAATGGCAGTTTTAACTCATGATTTTCTTAAATTGGCATGGGTCGGCCGTGTTAGACTTGAGTTTGAAACCTACAGTAACATCTAGAAAGCCACAAATACTGACAAAATGCACAACCACGGCACTGCTGAACTGTTTAAGATTAAGCACACCCTCCACATGCAAGCTTATTGTGTACAAATGTACTAAGCCTTTATGTGTTGAATTGCGCCTTTTTTAGACCCAGACCTGAGTTCAACATACTTGTTACAGGTGCAAAACAGCAGTGGTACCGCAGTGGCCTAGTGATTAAGGACAAGGGCCCATAATCGGAAGGTTATGGGTTCTCTGACCAGTAGGTTGCCCTGAGGTACCCATCCCTAACACTAGCGCTGGATATGGCTGCCCACTGTTACACCATCGGTGAATGGGTGAAATGCAGAGAAGCATTTCACTAAAGGCCATGCTTTCCAAAATGACAAATAACACTTGAGAAAATGCCCTCCTACTTTCTTTTGATGAGGATTCCTGTTTTGTGCTGTACCGAGGTGACGTGGAACATACCTGTATTAAGTTAGTCAGATGGTAGGGCAGCCAGAAGGCTGCAAAAGTGATGATGATGATCAGGATGAGAAGGCTTCCCTTCACTCGGCCATGAAACATGGCGCTGCGGAGGCGGCAGATGACGCAGGAATAGAATCCCACGATGAAGGTGAAAGGTACCACAAAGCCCAGCAGTGTCTCGAACACGTAATGGAAGACTTCGTGTTCCGTGCTTGGATAGTCCGACATGCACAGAGTTATGTTTTTTCTTCTTACACTGCGATGATGAAAGGATGAGAAGAAAGGCAAATGATTTGATACTGTGCAACAATAACCTTCAAGTTGCTTGCTGGCAAATTCACGGCTTTGGACATTAATGTTTAAAATCTGACATTTGTGAAGTGTTTCATTTGTGAAGTAGTTTGTAGCAGCAGTACTAAACAATAGATCTACTAATGGCTAGATATTGTTCTGGGTGTTTTTTTTTTCTTTTTTACTGTCAACGATTAGTCTAACCAAAACAAATCGAACCCTTGAGTGTTTCAGGGGACCAAAACTGACTATGACAGACACTGGAAGATGACAACACTGAACAGAAATGTTTGTTTAGAACCTATATGGACACATACCTGCGGTAGAAGGGCACAGGCAAAGCCAATACAAAGGCCATGATCCAGATGCTCAGTGTGACCAGATAGATAGTCCTTTTGCTCCTCAGTCTCTGAGACAGGAAAGGCTTAGTAACGGCCAACCAGCGGTCTATGCTCATTAGACAGATGATGTAAATGGACACGTACATGTTGACACAGCAGAGGTAGTGCACGGTCTTGCACATGACTTCTCCAAACTCCCATCCCTTCCCACAGGCCAGCAGGCGCAAAAACAAGGGGGCACTGAGGAGCACAAAGGCATCGGCCACTGCGAGATTGAGAACCATTAAACAAGTTACGGACCTTTGCTGTACCCGAAAGAGCACTGACCACACCACAAAGAGGTTGCCAGGGAAACCAAACACAAAGGCTAGCACTAGGATGGCAATCCCGATCTGGTTGGAGAGCGGGATGTTGGTAAGTGGTGAGATGGAGTGAGATAGCTCTGAGGCTGATGTGTTTTGATAAGCCATTTGGATTGCTTCTCCCATTTAGGTTTGGGTAAACCACGATGTACGCTGAAGAGGAGAAAGAGAAAACATTCAATTCATTTGAATTCAGTTTAACTTCAGTGCATCAAAAAAAAGCACCCTTTCACTAAGGGGAGATACAGAGTGCCAAAGAAGACTTTTTTTTCAGCTGGCATATTAATATATGATAATATAAAAGTTTCTCAACATGTTTTGACTCATGCCAGCATGATGATTTGTGGAGGGGGAAATTGATTCTTTCCTAAATCAAATGGCTTTGTCTGTCCTGTTGTTCACTAATCACTTCTTCTGAACATTGCACTTAGAACGGACTAAACTTTCAGATTCAATTAAGCCATTGGCCGATCTCTGAGAGAACTGATGAGATCTGATAACTGCTTATAGACTTTAGAGGTTGCGTTTGCTCATGTCTCAGTCGGTGTTACAAAAATATTGCTTTCACAACATCTTCAAAAATTCTAGTTTACTGTTGATAAGGAAATCTAGTAAAAAAAAGACCACAGATATTTCAGTACACCTCTTTAAAATTTCATTTTGAGTAGTTTAGCTCAGTAGAAACTGAGTGAGAACCCACATGAAGATATGTAAAGCACCCAAAGCTACTAAAAGCTCCTTCGCAGAACATACGTTCATGAAATGGTTATGAATGTGCTGTGGGTGACTCTGTGGCATTGTATTACTAGAGTTTTGAGAAGGGCATCCCAGGGCATTGAGAGGCACCGTAAAGAAAACCTACATCATCAACATTACAAACCATCGCGGAGTCTTGTATCTTGGTTTTTGTCATTCATCGGTTTTTTTAAGGACCCTGATCAGATAATAAGAATCAGAACTATAGCTTGTACTACATGTCATTATGCGTAAGTTGTGTGAGATACATGTAGTTAATGGTCTTTAGTATATCAGCACTTTTGCACAAACGTGATGTTTTCTGCTTGTTCGTGGGGTATTTTCTGTAAATGACAGGCCGATGTCTGGAAATGATCTATAGAACCAGAGAGACACTAACAGCTGGAACCAAATAGCTTTTTCTGTGTTATCTTGGAAGATAAATCTGATTCTGATCCAGGATGTGTTTACACTAAATACAACACCTTTAAGTCCGAGCATGCATATTAGGGTCAAATGTAAGAGAGATAAATAGAATCACACACACACAAAGCCAGATATGTACCTGCAGGCAAATACATACATCAAAACCTGTGAAACGCTTACCTGAGCAGACAAAATCCGTCCTGTAGGACCAAGCTGAACTCGTTCTGAATGATCAGCAGTAGTAGGTGTGTTTTGTTGAGTTTCCATTTTCTTTTCTACGTCACCCCTTCCCTATTCTATAAATATGGCTCAAGTAAAGAACAGGACAATCTTGCCACACACAGGAAACAAAGAGGGATGAACACACCAGCCATTGGTGTAAAAGGCTGCAGGGTTAAGTCATTTGATGTGTAACTCTGGTAACCAATTCGTTGCTGTTATCAGACTCACCAGATCTGTCATCAAGTCTCCCTCACTCACCCAGCCTCCCAACTCACTTACACTGCATCAGCACAGTGTGTTTATCCCAGGAGAAGCAGCATGAGAAAATATCAGAATTAACGATATCTGCATCTCCTTCCCACTGCGTAATGAACGCCAATTCTATTGAATCCCTGCTTGTGTTCCATTACTGCCTGCTTAGCAGTTTTGCCCAAAGACTATGTATTAACTTCCCCCCTTTTCTCCACAAGACAACAGCAGGGTTTTTGATCCTTTTACTCACATTACAACAAATAATTATAAACCTTGAGCCATTAAGAGGCACTTACATCAGTCCATGCATACAATAACAGTGAAGTCAGGTTTACACTGAAATTGAACAGTGATTCCACACAAGGTTTAAACACAAAAAAGACATTGAAATGTTTAGAACTCACAATGTATTACTGCAAAGTTTTCTCTTTAACGAAATGATTTCGAAATTCATTCCTTAGCCAATTCGAACCCCTTGAGTCACCTCAAGTGCTTTGGCATTTCCCTTTTACAGCTACTCTGTGGTGTGTTTCTTAATAGTAGACACTGACGTCACACGAATACTTGTGCAAGTAGAAAGGAAATCCTAGATGTAGGTGCACTAAACAGATCAAACCTTGCTTATAAGCCACCCAGATAGTCCCCCAAACCATTTTTTTCTTCATAATGGTGGGGTTTGTCAGGGGGTTTGTGATTAAAAGATGAATGTGTAGTTAGCTGATGCAAGCAGATGTGTCCACAAATGATCTCAGGAGTACTGATGATTATCTAGATTCAGTTTTTGGAAATAAAGAGGAATCTTATCCGAGATCATCTCCAGACCCATTGTCGCATTTCGCTAAAATTGAGAAGGGACGACCTGGTGGCACAAATCACACCTTACGAGAAACTATTTCGCAGTGATGACATAGAGGAGAACTCCTAAATTTCAAAAATGTTTGAATAGACTTTATGCCATCTTTTGGCCAAAGTCATGTACTGCATGAGGTGACAAATTTGGGGCATCTACCATAAGTCAGGCTCAAACGACTTCACTTTAAACAACTTTAAAACAAACATCTTGGAGAATTTAAGTCTTTGACTACTTGTAGACAAGCAACAGTGATTCTATGACTGAGAATAAGCTTCAGTGTTCCACTCAAATGAGAATTCCACTGTTTGTTTTTTTTCCCCCAAATGTTCCACACACGTTCGTTATTGAATCAAAAAGCCAAACAGAGCGATTTAATGAAACGGTTTAGTGCTCTAACGTAAAGAAATGGGAATAAATTGGTGGTGGGGTCACAATATCTGCAACGCATAGTCATAACCTACACAGTCATAACCTACTCCTCTGAAGTTTTATATGCTGATGATGAAAAAGTGGTGATGAAAAGGTTTCCTTTGCCTACTATTTGCTTTGATGGCTTCCTGCTTCAGTGAATGGTTTAAAAAGGTCTGAATGGTTTATTTCCTTTATGATGACAAACGCATGCAGAAATTTGGGAAAAATCAGTGGTATTCCCCTATGAAGTGACATCAAGCCCACCCACAAAATTCACAACTGAGCCTTCACTCTGACTGCAATGCATAGTATAGATAAGGCTGATCAATGTTTCTCCCATCATTTAGTATGTTCAATGTTTCAATCAATGTTTCTCCCATCATGTAAAGCAAAAAAAAAAAAAAAAGTGCTTTAACACCAACATTGACAATAAGCAACTGTTTGTTTATGCAGTTTTTTATGCAATATGCACATTGATGATAATGATAGGCAAGTTGGAATTTAGTGCAAAAGTCAAGGGAACCACCCTCTTTGGCGTCAACACATGGGTCAATGCTGGCGCCACACTATGAAAGCTGGTTCAGGCACATCTTTGAGATAAAGTCAAAAAGGCAGTCCTTAGGAATCCAGTTTCACCGCACAAACATTTGCAAGTTAGAGTCTTCCTCGAGTGTCTTGTAGGATCTGTGCCCAAAAAACATCATGCTCCGCTGAAGCCATCTTGTTCCTTGAAAACTGGTTATTGACCTAGAGAAGTTCCTCCCACAACTGCATTCTTCTGTAACAACTGTTGCTAGGTTAGGCAAGCTTTGGGCAACCGACCTCCATCAGCAATTAACCTACTGAGAATTTAACACACTTTTGACATTTACATTACATTTACATTTACAGCATTTAGCAGACGCTCTTATCCAGAGCGACTTACATGTCCTAATTACAGGGACAGTCCCCCTGGAGCAACTCAGGGTTAAGGGTCTTGCTCAGGGACCCAGTGGTGGTAGTGCTAGAGGTGGGATTTGAGCCATAGGATTTGAGGGACTCTTGAGCCATAGGTCCATAGCCAAGTACCCTACCACTAGACCACCGCCACCCCATACATATAGTCTTTATGCATAAAGTCATTGCAGTGATAGTGAGAAATGAACAGCTGAAAAGTTCTGTTGTGGGTTATTGAAATTTGGAATGCTGTTAAAAATAAAGCTGCCTAAAGAGATAGTGTTCTGGTGTGACAGAAGAAACACTTTCCATTCCCAAACAGGACATTCAATAGAGCATGTATAAAACTGTCCTCTGATCTCTCGCTGGTCTCACGAGGTCGAGCAGGATTTTGTAAAGTTTGTCCATCCTTGCAGAGTCTGATGCAAAAGCACACAACTTTGAGCATAGCTGGCTAACGGCATTCATAACTGAAGCAAACAAGATCACTGTGGTGCAATGAACGAGCACTATTTCCCATTTTTCAAGCGTTCAATTTTCACATTGGAGCTGGTGTTGGCGCTGGTGGTGGATTCAGACTCTTGATTGCGAAGATCCTCGTTCTCCCCTTTTTCTCGATTGCGATCCTGGCTGTTGCTGCTCTGCCGCGTTTTGCGGGAAGTGGAGTCGAGGCCTGCAGCCTCAAAGAGACGCGCCATGAACGCTACACCTGCAGCACGTATGTAGGCCTTCCCCACCATGGTGTAGAGGATGGGGTTGATGCAGCTGCTGACAAAGGCAACTGTGGAGGTAAGCGCTCGTGAAGACTTCCAGGTATGAAGCAGGCTGTAGAAGAAGAGGGGATGGAAGGAAAATAAGAATGAGAGACAGAATGGTAGTTGATTGGTCTGTGACAAAATTGCCTTAATTGCCTGACTAGTATTGTGCAGGTCCCCTCATGCCCCAAAACATGTCTGACCCATCGAGTCATGGTTTCCACTGAAGGTGTACAGTGGTATCTGGCACCAAGATATTTGCAGCTAAAAGTCCAGTACTGAAGGTCCAGTAAGGCTCAAGACTGCTCCATGGGCCTCTTCTGATGCTCACATTCCCATTGCAGCAGATTTGGTAGAAGGTGCTTGCATGGACTTTATTTTTGTTGTTGTTTGTTAAGAAGCAATCCAGTGGTCAAGCCTTCATCCAGTTTAGGCCACTTAAATTCTTGTTTTTTGGCTTTCAACAAGGACTGACCATTTACATGCTGTCTAATATATCCAACCCTGGTGCCATTGTAAGGGGATAATCAAAGTTATTTCAATTGTTTCAATGTTGTAGCTAACTGAGGAAAATGTGCCTTGTAACTTGTAACTCAGACTGCTGTCAGAATAGATGGATAGCCCCGTAATAGCTATGACCCCCCCACCCCCCCTCCCACAGGACCTCCTGTGAGCATGTATCCTGTAGGTGGTGGATCATTCAGGCTCTTGATGAGAATGGATAAACAATAGATGAACAGTATTTATATAGTTGGGACTTACTTTTTTTTAAAATCTCCCTCAGGGGACAGCTCCTCTGCCACCTGCAGAAATGAAGCAAATTTGATCATCGTCAGAAAGTAATCATATATTAATAAAAACACAATTTGAGATTAAATCCAGATTCAAATTTCAATTTGAAAATTTGGACTTCTGGAAAATTAAATTCATTGTTACCCTTACTGGGCTGCAACTAATGATTGTAAAGTGAAAGTGCCTTTGTGAAAACATCATTGCATGGTGGAGCAGTGAAAGGGAACGTTCTTGCCATTGTGAAAGACGGCACGGCGCACACAACGAAACACAACGAAATTACACCTCTTCATTTCACCCATACACATGAACACATGCAGCAGGCGGCAGCTATTGAAAGCACCCGGGGAGCAGTGTTTTGGACGGTACCTTGTTCAAGGGTACCTCAGGGCAACCTTCTGGTTTGGGATTCGAACACACGACCTTCTGCTCCTGGGGCCTCGTCCCTAAATGCTAGGCCACCGCTGCCCCATAGTGGGCAGCCATATCCAGCACCTGGTCAGCAATGCTGACACCCTTGCTCAGGAATATTTTGAGGTAATTTACTAGTCTGGGACTCGAACCCACAACCTTCCCTAGTTCCTAACCACTAGGCCACTAAAGCAAAGTGAACCTTGTTATAATCCTTTTTGAATGTAAATTTAAATTTCTTTCAGCTGTCCATTAAGGCTCATGTAGATGCCATGAACACTACCACAAGTTAATGTGTTACCAGATCTTCATGCCATGTCCCACCCAGATTCTTCCAGAAGTCTTTCGAGTCTTTCCATTCCGTATTTTTTTATTTAACAGATGATTGTCATCAATGAATTCCTCTGTAATCCAACTCAACCTCAATGGTTTGCAACATTTGATCATTGTTAGAGTAAAGTACACGCACATACCTGCACCATGTTGACAATATGGTAGGGCAGCCAAAAGAGGCCGAAGGTGATGACGATGGCCAGAATAAGTTTCTCACTACGGATGCGTCTCCGGAACTTTGTCTTGCGAATTTTGCGGAGGATACACAAGTAACTGCACAAGATCAATCCGTACGGCAGCAAAAACCCCAGAAACGTCTCCAGAGTGTACTGCAGCACAGCCTTAAGCAAACATAACAGAGAGACTTAGTCATGAGTTTCAGAATTTTAACTGAAATCAAACTTTTGACAACAGACTGAGAAAAGGAAAAGGACAGCTCAGTGCAAACATGAGAGAGTTATTCATGATTATAAAAGAGGCATTTCAGGGGAAACCATGTTTTTTGGAAATAAAAGTTTGATGTATTAGATAAATATTGTAAAAGTTTCAAAATGTACAATTTACAATTTACAAAATGTACAAGATATCTGCCTATTCAGTCTACAGCTTCAGATTTTAAGACCTGTAGAGTTTGAACCTGTTTAAAAGATATAAACCTTATATCTTATGTGCAAACAACATGGCCACTACACATTTAATTAAAGTGAAATTTCTCCCAGTTCTCCCAGATGTACACCAGTTATGAAGAAGCCTAAACTTCTGGGACATTTCTCAGTATGGGTTGCTATAAGACAACAGAAGGTGTATCTCAACATCTCCTTGATGAGGCTGTATTTGTGCTGTTGTTATTGAGGTAACATTAAAGGTGGTGTCTAAAAATGACTTGATCAGACAAAAGTGAGTTGTTGTAAGTGCTCATGATGCTGAAGGCTAAATATTCCACTTGATGTTTCCCTGTTTCTGCATTACTAAAATGAAATCCATTCAGAGTGGTCCGGTTTGAAGTCCATTCTACAGAAACTTACCATGTCAGAACTGTAAACAGGAGAGATGATAGGAATCAGACATCTGAAGCATCTAAACGCTACCTTATATTATGTATGTCAAATAATTATGGACATGGTACCTGACGATATATATGATAGGTATGAGAAGGGTTCAAAACGTTTCTTTTTATCTGTTAATGGTGGAGAGGTATGTGCAGGATGCTGTATCTAGGGCAGCGGTGGCCTAGTGGTTAGGGAGATAGCCGGAGGATCGGGGGTTCGAACCCCTTCCCAGTAGGTTGCCCTGAGGTACCCTTGAGCAAGGTGCCGTCCTCATCACTGCTCCCCGGGCGCTTTCAATAGCAGCCCACTGCTGCACATGTGTGTATGGGTGAAATGCAGAGAATGAATTTCCCATTCGTGGGATTATAAATCAAGGATTATTATTATTATTATTATTATTATTTTGGGGATACCACCATTTCAC
This sequence comes from Hepsetus odoe, assembly GCA_017165825.1. Classification (NCBI taxonomy): domain Eukaryota; kingdom Metazoa; phylum Chordata; class Actinopteri; order Characiformes; family Hepsetidae; genus Hepsetus; species Hepsetus odoe. Next base: position 20,412,271 of record CM029379.1, on the reverse strand, counting down.
CGTAGTAACTGTTGTATTCAAAAACACTTGTAGGTTCTGGTTCTTATCACCAACATGATAGATTCATCAGAAGCTTTGAAATATTTAACACCAAACTACTTTAAATGTCATGTTTCTGTCATGTTTATCTGAATAATGAAAAAAGTGAAAGTGACAACCCTTGTCATTGCAAGGTCACAGCACAGCACACAGTGAACCACAACGAAATTGGACCTCTGTATTTAAGCCATGCAAACACCATGCAGCAGTGGGCAGCTATTGAAAGCACCCGAGGAGCAGTGACGGGGATGGTACCTTGCTCAAGGGTACCTCAGGGCAACCTACTGGTGAGGATATCCAATGCGGGGCAACTCCCTAACTACTAGGCCACCGCTCCCCGCGGTGCAAAGATAATGCAAAGATTCATGAAAAAATCAGAATTCCTTGTTTTCGTGCTTCCCTTTCGCATGCTACCTGCAAGCAGCAAGGCAAAACCAAAATCCATATCTCAAGACAAATTTTAAACATTTCCGATTTGCTGGCAAGAAACTGCAACCCAAGAAATTATCTTATTTGAATTGATTTTCAAATTTGTAATTACCCCTCATTTATCCTGTTTGAACGTGCTTGAATCTGCTTTAAGTTATATTTTAGATTTTTATCAAAAATTGAAAGATATTTTCAACTCACATATGCTGGCCGAGGGTGCTTGCAGTCACACACATAGCTGGTCCCTCTGGTATCATTAGTATCATTTAGCTTCTGAGTCACTTGTCTAAATATCAAAACAGGTGTTGCCAGTGCCAGGGCCAGGAACCAAGTCACCAGCAGTGCCCGTACCACTGTCCTCCGAGTCGTCAGTGCCCTGAGGTGCCGAGGCCACACAATCGCCACCAACCTGTGTAGGCTCATCAGTGTGATCAGGAAAATGGATGCGTACATATTGGCACAGCAGAGGTAGAACATCCACTTGCACATGGCATCGCCAAATAACCAGCTTCGCCTTATAAGGTAGATGATGAAGAAAGGCGTCAGGACCATCAGTGATCCATCAGCACAGGCTAGATTGAGGATGAGGAGTGTGGTGACAGAGCGACGACGAGCCCGGGCCATGATGCTCCAGATGACGAAGAGGTTGCCGGGAACACCAAGGAGGAAGACCATGGTCAGGATCAGGCCCCCCGCTATGGTTCCACTGTTATTGGTCAAGATGGTTTCATTCTCCATGTGTTGTATAGCGGAGGGGGTAGAAGAGTGAAACCTGATGTTTGGGATTGTGTGGTTTAAGGCCATGATGATATGCTGGAAAAGAAACAGATAAACAGTTACTACGGTGCTTATGCTTTATATACTCTCAGATTTACTTCCTGTGATTTCACTGTGAGGTGAGGTTATCATGTGTGTCTCACCCATCCTACACACAGCAGAGGTGAAAGCACACCAGTAACTAGAACAGTGGGCTGCATACTTGCACTTGAGTGCAGTTATGAAGTGCCTCGCCCAAAGGCAACAAGGGTGAAGACGTGAGAGAAGGTGGTTTACACATTTTTCTGCAGCGACCCTCTGAATACAAGACACGTTCTCTAACCTTGAAGATTCAGTTTCCCAACTCATGGTCAGACAGACAGCTCTCAAGTGTATTGTCCCCCAAAAAAAGCAAAAAATGTCCATAAGAGAACTAAAAGTGATTACTCAATGGAAAAGCAATTTTTCCCAACATAGGCCTTTTTATTTGCTTACATGGCTTGGATGTTTAAAACCAAACCTAAAATTAGGTTACATTAGGTTAGAGTAAGTGTTAGGTTTAAGCTTTAGGTTGAGTGTTTATCTGGTACTGGTTGCCTATGACTACAGGACAGTTACTAACGTAGTAGTGTTGCCAATCTGTGCTGCTGCATGGTGGCAACATGGTGACACACCATCATTCATCAGTTGCTTAATATTAAGTCAGTGAGTTGATTCAAGTCACCCGAGGCAGGAAGAAATGTAAAGCCTGCAGATGTTATTTGCTTCATAAAGTCATAAAATTTTGACGCATGAGGCTAGGGCCAATCAAAAATGGAACACAAAGTTCTGGGACTGAACCCAGGATTTCTCTGATGCTTTATCAGTCTTTCATCTTCAGGGACATGTTCGAACACAGAAGATACTTTGGCTTAGTATGGCATAGTAACTCATGGAAATCATCACCTGCTATGTACAATGGACTGGACGTGTCCAGGGTATGAATGGACTTATATGAGGACTTATATGACTTATATCTGGGGTGGCAGTGGTCTAGTGGTAGGATACTTGCCTATGGACCTCTGGCTCAAGAGGTCCCAGGTTCAAATCCCACCTCTGGCACCACCACCACTGGGTCCCTGAGCAAGACCCTTAACCCTGAATTGCTCCAGGGGGGACTGTCCCTGTACCCAGGACATGAAAGTCGCTCTGGATAAGAGCGTCTGCTAAATGCCGTAAATGTAAATATGAAATGACTGTCTTCAAACTAATTATAGACCATTTTGTGGAGAGGTTTTGTTTAGTATTTTCTTAGTCATTCACAATTTATTTCTGCACTACAAAATCTGCATTGCATCACATTATTTGTTCAAAGTGATTCATTGCTAAAGCTACCTGAACCGTTACTGTGTCGTGATTGTGTTGTTGTGTCTGTCCACTAAATGGCGATTGCATTATCATTACCTGTCCACTAGTCATGATTTCCACCAAGTCAGTCTCAGGCAGCATGATGTCATTTGATTTGTCACAAAAACAAAGAAACGGCAGGGCTGTCCTGAGGGCTGGTAGGCATTAAACAAATGGAAGACGACTAATATGTGAGAGCGTGTATTACTTCATCAGCATGGTCAGTGACATGCTGCTGCTTGTTAATAAGTGCACTAATGTAATTGTTAACCATTATTTATATATATATATATAGCTTCGATGCTAAGCTTATACAGCTTAGAAATGTGGCCAGCAGTGTTTCTCTAATACCCACTTAAAGGGAGTTCCAGATATTGTTCAAAATTTCTGCTTAAGTGAAAGTGACTACCCTTGTCATTGTGAAATGCAGCACAGCACAACACAATGAAATTCAACCTCTGCGTTTCACCCATACACACACGTGCACCAGGGGGCAGCTATTGAAAGAACCCGGGGAGCAGTGACGGGGACGGTACCTTGCTCAAGGGTACCTCAGGGCAGCCTACTGGTGAGGGGAATCGACCCCACAATCTTCCAATCCGGGGCAACTCCATTAGGCCAACCATTAGGCAACCATTAGGCCACCGCTGCCCTATATAAATAAATCATTGTGAACACAATCATTCGGAGTTGTTCTGGAGATCATCTAGAGAAACCTAAAAACGCAGAATTGGCCAGAAAACAAAGACCAGAAGTGTGAGGAGTTTAAGGCCTCTAAAATCGACCAGATAGGTTACCATTTCATGGCAGATACATTTTTCCATTTGTTTTTAGAAGAAGCGACAATTTTTCCCCCATGCAGGCTGGAGTTCAATTTTCAATTTTCAAAAAAATGTTATTTTCATATTACTCATTGTTGTAATATTGTAAATGTGTAGAATCTTGGTGAAACACAAAGCACAGCATAAGACTTCGAAAGCTGGACATGCAGTGCAAAAGACGCAAAACAGCACAACAGAACGGAGCGCAGTGCAGCCGAGAAAGAGACATCAATGCATCGGAATAGATCATTATGGTGCGAAACGGTACTGAATACAGTTTTATATCAAACACATTATAATACTGTATTCACTGCTGCATTTAACACTGTGTTCAAACATTATTAACAAAACCAGTTGCCTGCACTGCACCTCTGTGTAATGACCTTTGCTTAATCAGTCATCTTGCCATCAGAGGCCCTTATAAGATGAAGCAAACCAGATGTGACCACAAGTAATAAGTTTAGCAGGATCTGACAGATAAGGAAAGCAGACACCACCTGTAGCGGGTCATTTCTGCTGACAGAAAGAGTGAAGAGTGGGAGGGAGAGACGAAGAGCAGAGAAAGTGTGTAAATGAGATAAAAACTGAGCAATCGGTGTGGCAAAAGAGCCGTTGACTTGTTGGATAAATAAGATGCAGACAGAGAGGGTGAAGTTTAGAGAACACACACACACACACACACACACACACACACACACACACACACACACACGTACTAAAGCATCTCTGCTGTGGTTAGTGGGTGGTTAAAAAATGTACTCAGTGGAGGAAGTTTGTGGGAAGGAACTGAAAGGCGGCTTTGCAGTATCGGTGGGAACGTGCACCAGGAGGTGTGAAGTAGAAACTAAAAAAAATTGTGACTAGAAAAAGTACAAATTAGAAAAAATTGTGCGAAATTTAAAACAAAGCAAAGTGGCATGTAATGCTTAGTGCTTTGAATTGCAATTGGACCTACAAAGTTGAATGAAACCAGTGTGACAAATTTTACACTGTTTCATTTTCATAAATTCAGTCATGTCAGTCATTTTCTGCCACAAGCAGGGTCACAGGGGAGCGCTGGAGGCCATCCCAGCTCACACAGGGCGAAGGATGGGGGACACACCCTGGACAGGTCGCTAGCCCATCGCAGGGGATGAGCAGGACGGGGACGGCACCTTGATCAAGGGTACCTCAGGGCAACCTATTGGGAAGGGGTTCGAACCCCCGATCCTCCGATCATGCGGCAAACGCCCTAACCACTAGGCCACCACTGCCCTGTTCATAAATTCTTTCTCAATATTTCTAGAACACTGACAAACTTCACAAGAGCATTAGTCTTAGTCTAGTGTTCAGGGACGAGGCCCCAGGATCGGAAGGTCCTGGGTTCGAATCCCGGACCAGTAGGTCGCCCTGATGTACCCTTGTACAAGGTACCGTCCCAACCACTGCTCCCTGGGTGCTGGATATAGCTGTTCCCCTGCTGCACGGTGTGTATGAGCGACAAGCAGAGGTTGCATTTTATTGTTTCTCTTTCAAAATGTCCGTGGATTTTGGCTTTTGACTTTTGAACACCTTCTCATGAAGACAAGATGGAGGAAATGAGTAACGTTTTCGAGTAAAGAGTCTCCCAGAGTAAAGGGGCCTGAACTTTTATTAATTCACTTAGTCATCAGGGTGCACTGGCTTTGACTTGAGCTTCCAGTCAGCAGGCCAGACTAGACAAATGTTGCAGATGAAGATGCCCTGGTCGTGAATCACTGCACTAAAGACTTCTGTGGCCATTTGAGGACTTAACACAAAGTTCTTAATGAGGTATTTGGCAGCTGCTTACAGAGCGGAGGATAACTCCTCTGATTTACTGCAGCAATTCCAGATCAGCAGCAGGAAAGTCCCACTAAAGACTTTTTTGAAAGCACAGCTTGCCTTCGCTGAAGTTTTTTGTTCTAAATTTTGGGAAGAGTACTTTTCATGTTCATGTGAAGAGGTGCTTTCACGTGCCTTAGCATAATCATGAAAGTGCGTTACCTTTGTTCACCTGGGGGGGGGGGGATCAGTTATGAGCGAATGCACATGAATTGTAACTCAAATGAACCGACTGACAAAGTGGAAACTCTAGTTTCTCTGCATTTTTCATGAACGTCAATATTTCCTTTTAATAATCTGCCTTAAGCGTTAGCAATAATGTCAACTCTGCCAAAACATACAGCATACAACAGGACAAGCCATGACTTTTCCCAGCTTCAGATAGATTTGATATGCTCCAGATGTCTAGCTGGTGAAGAAATGGACACACAAACACCCCTCTCTCTCTCTCTCTCTCTCTCTCTCTCTCTCCCTCATATAACCACACACTTGTTATATGAATATTCAAATCAACGCTGAGATTTACTGGCTGGCTAAACAGTGCAAAGATTTATGCTGGCATACGTGCATGTATACATATATAGAAGTCATTCGTCATGGAAACGAGTTTTCCCTCTCGTGATCCACTCCCTGCAACAAGACCAGACTTGAACAGTTCAGAGCAAACAGAAGGATTTTTTTTTTTTTTTGTGAAAAATCTCCTTTGTGTGTTGTTTTTTTTCCCACAAAACCAGACACATATCTACAAGAGTGGAGCAGATAATATGTCCCAACATTAAGATTTACTTTGTACAGTTCTCTGCATCCAACCTGGCCAGATGTGTGCACATTCCAAAGTCAAATACAGACTTGGATTAGATAAGATGTGTGTAAATACACCATGCGGTTGGCAGCTTAATGAAGATGTGCACACACCCTCTGACACTCACACCCTCTATAATAACATAAAAAAAAATTTTTTAAAAACATGTACATTGCCAGTACATGTACATACACATAGCAACATGAATGGGTGTTTGGTAGAATATACCAGCAATCTCAGCCAACCTCTGGAATAAATTAGAGTGGGAGTGGGAGTGTGCAGTAGGCGATTTGTTGGGGTGCCATCACTTAGTGTGTGTGCTGGTAGGTGGTATATGGAAGGGCGCTCCTATTGGGCCATCCCCCTTGATAACAAACAACAACCAATCACCTGTTAAAGTTACGTCATGGTGAACGGCTGGATTGACCGTTTTTAACGGAGAGAGTCCAGGGACACAGAAACTCTAGTTTCTCATCACAGCCTGGAACCTCAGAATTTCCTTTACTATTAAGCCTGAAGCTATAGCACTAATGCAGCCTCTGCCAACACATACAAAGCCCAGTCAGACAAGTCAGGACGCCTCAATGGAAGAGACGCCTGCTCCACAGATGTAAAAATAAACAGAAATTTCACATTTTTTTCTAGAGATAATAAGTTAATGGGGGGTTTTGGTTTAAATGATACATATTAGTGCAGGTACAATGAGACCCACCTCCGTTCCCCTCCTCAGGTGTGTGCTTTTCCATTAAATTTCAGGATCGAATTACATCAGTACTGAAGGTGTACAAGTGGGCATCAAAAATCTCATCCGGTTTTCAATCGGTTCCCAGTTTCTACGACAGCTGCTTAAAATGCTCTCCACCTTTTGCTGATGTGAGCAGATTAAGTCAGTAAATCTATTCTAGTAAGCTACTTCGGCAATAACCCTCCGCAATTATTTTTAATTTTCCATTGAAAGGAAGTATTGAAAGAAGTTTTGTTCTGGAATCAGAAAAATGCTTCTTTTCCAGTCATTGAGATTAGTTAACAAAAAACAGCATAAAAGCTTTGAACAATGGAAAGGGGGCGAGAGTACATCACTGCAAACCTGCGGAACAGCTGCAGAAATGCCTTAGTTAAAGTCAAATTTGATATTAATGGTTTTTAAAGCCGGTTGACTTTGCTGTAAAAACACAGCACTGCTGTCTTATGTATCCAGGTTGTCTTGCACAAACAATCATTTATTGAGTCAAAAAGGAAATGCATTTTCTGCAAAACTGCCCACAACCGTGTCATTTAAAATAATTACACTTCGAAAGAGCTGCTTGTCCTGCATGTAGCTGCAGACCTTGAACATGATACATGCTTATACACCAGTATACATCTGCTTCAGGCACTAGGCTTTCTGTTCTTTAACTAAGGACGGTGAAATCATTGCTCACCCAGATGTGCCTGTCAGATGTTGGAAAACACTGGAGTATTCGTAGTATTATTTAACTTTATCCATCTACTATTCTTCATTTCTGAAAAACTAACATGTAGAATATCCCATGATACCACCAGACTGCAGCTCACCTGCTCGGAGGAAGTGCTGGATGACAGCACAGGTGAAACTTCACGTAAGAGGTGTCCTGATAATGAAAGACAATCACAGTCTGACGTGGGATTCCTCTTGAGTTTCTTCTAAAGTGGACTCAGTTGGTGGTTGCTCTTCTTGTTCCTCCCGGTCAGCATGTTCTAGATTCTGTGTTCCTTCATGGATCTCTCCCTTTCCTCTCTTCCTCTCCTTTACTCTCTCTAACTCTCTTCTACTCTAGCTGTCGGGTTCATGCTCACGGAGGAGTTGGGTGGAGCTTGTCTTTCCTCTTCCCTTCCTCCCTTTTCCTTATCTGCTCTTATCTCTGACCTGTCCATCTAACCTGCAGCTGTGCATGACTCCACTTGCTCTCTTTACGTTTAAGACACACACACACACACACCCACTCACAGCTGAATCATCCCCACCTTATTACACCACCTCTTCAGATTTCTTAATCAACATCCTGCCTCAGAGACTGGCTTATGAATAAGGATAATGTTTAACACATGGCGGGGCTTTCATTTAAACATTGCTGTCCAATGGGCAGCGGTGGCATAGTGGTTAGGGAGTTGGCCCCTGATTGAAAAGTTGTGGGTTTGAACCCCTTATCGGTGGGTTGCCCTGAGGTACCCTTGAGCAAGGTGCCGTCCCCGTCAGCTCGCACCTCCCTGCGATAGGCTGGCGGCCTGTCCAGGGTGTGTCCCCGTCCTTCGCCCTGTGTGAGCTGGGATGGACTCCAGCCCCCCTGCGACCCTGATTAGGACAAGCAGCCCAGAAAATGACTGATTGACATTACTGTCCAGATGTTTTAAACCACTTCATGTTTTGCTTCAATAGAGCCAGACTCTTGTATTTTTAATCTTTTGTTAGTATTACTTTTTGTCTCTTCTTTACATTGACAGCATTTAGTTGACGCTCTTATCCAGAGTGATTTCCATTTCCTAACTACAGGGACGGTGCAACTTGGGCTTAGGAGTTTTTCTCAGGAACCCAATGGTGGTAGTGCTGAGGTGGGATTCGAACCTGCAACTTCTTGGTCCATAGGCGAGTGTCCATAGTTGAGAGACAGGCACTAAGTTGTATTTCTGCAAGGTGACTCACTAGAAAAATGAATAAATAATAATACATTCGTACAGTACTCTGTGTGCATACACTCGAAATTCTGTAATGCAACACATGAAGTCCAAGCACTGATTTAGATGAAAAAAAGTACATTATATCCTCGTCTGGCTGCATCGTTTAACAATTTGCTATTCAATTCCTTTTGTTTCCACCGAAACAGTCCACACTGACCAAATAGTCTCTATCACGAAACACATTTCCTTTAGTTCATTTTTAAAAATCATGTCACAAATAAAATAATTCATGTAAGAGAGATCTTTAGAGATTATGCCTCCGGATCGGTAGGTCATGGGTTCGAATCTCAGACAAGTAGGTTGCCGTGAATTATCCTGGAACAAGGTACCGTCCCCAAAACTGGACATGGCTGCTCCTTGCTGCATATGTGTATGGGTTAAATAAAGAAGATGCATTTCGTTGTGGTTCACTGTGTGCTGTGTTTCACAATGGAAAATAGTCACTTTCACTTTCCCCCTCACAACTCTGCTCAGAATAACACAGCTGAGATAATGAATGAATTCAATATTTTAATAAGAAATAATCATAAATAAATATGGTCTTTAATTCCACCAGTAATAACCATGCTTACTCTTTTAAGAGGGTTTTTTTTTAACTATTTAATTGAAATAAATGGTAAAAGGTACCGTATACTGCAGTCTCTGAAACAAACAAGGTTTGCTGTGTGTGTAAAATTTTGCCATAATTTAAATAAAAAATGGTGAAAATTTTCACTTTAAAATAAATTCATTGTGGGGGAAAAACAAAAAACTTAAAAAACGATTTGTGACGCCCCGGGACTTTTATTTTGAAGTGTGATGCTCTGCGCTAGTTTCTAGCCCAGTTAGCGAAGAGGCTTCAGGGTGAAGGCAGGTACATTTTCTAAGCCGTTTTAGTTTATATTCTCATTATTGAACATGAAATAATATGAATTTGAAATGAATGACTTGTTCAGAGACCAGTGTTTGTGCTGCTTTGCGCTGCTGGAGCGGGTTTTATTCGGACGCTCAGTCTGTTGTGTGTGTTGTTGTTAGCTTAGTTGCGCCGGTTTAGCTTTGACAGCTCGCCGTCCTTCAGACCAAAGCAGGATTTTATTCCGTGACTTTAAAGTTGAACATGCGGAAGATTTTTTCAGTTTGTTGTACTATATATTCACTTTAGAAAACATTTAGCAGAGACTAATCTACATCAGACTGGCGGCCTGTGCGAGCTGCTTTCCTGTAGCGCAGGTTAGCTTTGGTTCAGCTCTTTAACCTTTCTGTTTTAAACTCTGAAGCTCCCATCATTTTATGCTTGGTGTTATAATGTCTGCTCGAGGTGACTCTGGTATTAAATGCCTCACCGAGAGTATGTGTGGTGTTTTACTGTCGGGTGATACGAGAGCAGCATCTTGTATTCACTTTATTTACCTTTTTAACATCAGGTCATTGGTAGGACTGGTCGATTCTGGCAGGAATCCCACGATTAATCATTTCTTGACTTGAGATCATCATGTGTTTATTGAGCTTCTTTAAATTGTTGTGCATTTTACAGTGTTGGTCATTTCCGCTTATTGCAGTTTCTGAAAATAATAAAAAATATGTGCATTTATAGGAATCATATTACATTATGTCGCAACAGATATCCTCAAGATCAATTATGTGCTGGCTTACAGACTGTTGTGTAAAGTAATGTCAGAGGTTTATAACCAGAATCATCAGCCTGTTAACACCTAAACCCAGACCCTCTCAGAACCGGGACGGCCAGATTATATGATGTGAGTTTGAGTTTTGACTGAGGACAAATAATTGTATGTCATTTAGTAAACTCATATTCATATCATATCCAGAGCGACTTCCATTTCCTAACATTTCTCCCTGGAGCAACTTGGGGTTGAGGGTTTTGCTGGTGTTAGTGCTGCAGGTGTGATTCGAATATGCGACCTCTAGTTCTGTCGGCGAGTGTCCTACGACTAAACCACCACCACCACCTCCGTATGTCTTTGCCATAATTCTCGGATTGTCTCCACCAGTCCTGGGATCCTTCTCAGCTTCAGTATCTTACTATTTGTGCCAATTTTTTTTTTTTTTTTATAATAGCTGAATATCAACATCTAATTTGAATAATTGAGCTTCACTACACAGTGGTTTTTGTCTGTGTTTTTCAGTGTTTTTGAACAACCGACCGAATAGTCCTGCCTTCAGAAGACACTGCCTTGTTTTAGTGCCTGCCAATGGAGCTGGCACACAGCCTGCTGCTCAATGAAGAAGCCTTGGCCCAGATTACAGAAGCAAAGAGGCCAGTCTTCATATTTGAGTGGCTTCGGTTTCTTAACAAGGTTCTTGTAGCAGCAAACAAGGTATGATAATGTGTTACAGTTTGACAGTCAGTATTTTCTCATGACATGATGATGGCCTTCAGTGTCTCAGTGTTCAATGTCTGTTTTTAATTAATCAGTTCTGAAATACCAATTTAATAACTTTAATAGTGAAATCATTTCATGTATTTGCTGACAGCCCAGATGCTAATCATTTGACTAAATTTCTTTTTAGTCAGTTACAAGTTAAAAAGCAGAAGATGCTGATAGTTGCATACCTATGTTAGCATTGAAATGAAGCACTTTGCATCCCAACCATGACCAGAGGTGTTTCCATTTAACAATTTAACATTTAACAAATGGGAGAAAGTTTCCACAGTTTTAAATAATGCATTCTTGAACATTGAATAGCTATGCAGCTTTAAAAAAATGATTGTTTTTTTTTTTTCGTTTGTTTGTTTTAAGATATTTTGAGTTAGATCTGACATTGCTTTTGGTCACTCTTCCCAAACAGGTTGATGTCAAAGAAAAACAGAAAAAGCTGGTGGAGCAGCTCACTGGGTTAATCAGCAGTAACCCCGGACCTCCGACGCGAAAGCTGCTGGCTAAGAATCTGGCCACCCTGTACAGCATTGGCGACACCTTCACTGTCTTTCAGACGCTGGACAAGTGCAATGACATCATCAAGAACAAGGATGACACTCCAGCTTATCTGCCCACCAAGCTGTGAGTTTGCGGATTATGCCTTCTTGTATTACAAAAGCACATTGTGAAAAGCACGTCTGTAATTTCTGTCCCCTTTAGAAATGGGGGTCTAATTTATTAGCTGTTTCTTTCTGATTGCTTTGTTTGCATTGCATATTGACATTGAATTGAGCTGAATCTTGGCATTAATCTTACTGCATTGCATAATTGGAGAATTAATTTCATAATTATATATTTTTTAATATAGTTGACAGCTATACTAAAACCACTTTGACATTTAATTTTCTTACATGGGATTGGATTGAGTAGCGCCGCAGTGGCTTGTGTCGGGGCTTTCTATGAGCGAATGGGACGGATGCTGGGCAGTTCTTTCCCAGAAACCATCAACAACCTTCTGAAAGCCCTGAAGAATGCTGAGGTAAAGTGCACTAACAAAGCCTGGAAGAAGCTACTCATCAGTAAATTTCTAATTTTCTTGGTTTTACGACAGCAGTTTCATGGCAGGTCAATGGCATTCAGGGCATTCGCTGACTCTCTATGGTTAATCTTGGCAGTTGCTAATCAGCATTTCAGTTGGTTTCCATTAAGCTCAGATCAATGCAATATTTTGTGTGTCTCACAATGTCCTGCTGTAATATTTGTTGTTAAAAGGCAATTTTATCCAGACTTTGTGTTAATCCAAACCTTTAGATTCTTCAGGTTCATGTAGGTATTACGTGAAGCAATATTGTATTAATATTGAGTTAATTACTTTTATTCCTGTTTAAGAAGTACAATTTGCAAAAAAAAAAAATAAACATCAAATTACATCAATCAGCCATTTTTGTTTTTAGATTTCATTTTAAAAGTGCTTTTATTGGTGTGCCATTTAAGAATGAAAGGTTTGGACTGAACCGTTAGCCAAACTGAAAGTTGTTTTTGTCCTGATATTTTAACCACGTGTCTACTTCTGTGTGTTTCTGTGCTGTTTCAGTCTCAGGGTCGTGGTGAAATACTGCTCAGCCTGCAGAAAGTTCTTAGTGGCCTCGGTGGTGCAGCTGCATCCTGCCACCGAGACATCTATAAGAATGCACGCTCTCTGCTCACTGACAGGTCCATGGCTGTACGCTGTGCTGTAGCCAAGGTCAGGCACGGCTTTGCTTGTTTGATTTTTTTTTATTTATTCATCACTGGGACTCTTGACAATAAGCCTTTGTGTGTGTGTAGCTTTCTTTAACTGAAAGATTTCCAATACATGGCTTAATTTTAGAAATATAACTCATCTGACACGCAGAATAGCATCACGTTTCAAATAGGAGCCTTGGTAGGCAGTTGATTCTGCATTTGAAGTATATTTGAACTTTTGAACTGATGCTGCAGAGCTTTCCCACTCATTCTAAGGCTATCTACATATCCTGGTATGGTTCTCTGTGCATTTAATAACATCCAGAATCCTCTGAAAGCCACTATTTTGCCATGTAATATGAAAGCTCAACTCAGACGAGAGGTAGTTTTGAAATATTTGCCTGGATTGAATGAAACTTTCTTTTGCAGTGTTTGCTGGAGCTGCAGAATGAAGCGGTGTTCATGTGGACCACAGAGCTGGAAAATGTGGCCACGCTGTGTTTCAAAGCTCTCGAAGGCTCTACATACGGTGTGCGCGTGGCTGTGTCCAAGCTGCTGGGCACCGTAATGGCAACAGCGCTCATGCCCAAACAGGCAGCAGGTGAACACATGGTGTCTTTTTCGGAAGCAAATGTTTTTGTTAAATAGTTCATTTGAAGGATTTTTCTGTCAAATCTTATGTCAATATTGCTTGTCGTTATGTCTTTGTCACGTGTGCTAATATAATCAGTGTAATTAATACTATATTAAATCCCAAATCAGAAGAACTTAGGACAGGGTAGAAAAAAAGCACCTTTACTTTGATGTTGATTTTACATTATTTTTACATATTTGATATATTTTATTTGATGAACTTTTTATTGTATTGCATGTTTATAGATGTTTATTATATCATGTTTTGTGCGGTCAGCTGCATTTCATACGTTGATTCATACAAAGTTCCTGCATGTCAGGCTTGCGGCACATCCAAAACAGTTGGGACGGGGCATTTTAGGGCTGTTTAAAGGTAAAAGATTATGATCTGATTTCAAACCTGCAATGTCAGCGAGTGATCTTTCATGGTTTGGTTCAAAACAGGAACCACCTTTCTGTGGTGATTTAAAAAAAAAAAAAACGCTCGAAGTGTCCTCCTTTCACATTGATCTACACAGACAGGTCTTCCTATGGACAGATGCAATCTGTCTGTGATCATTATAGTGCATTATAGCACATGTTTTAAGCCAATCATTGCACTCTTTTTGTTAATAAATAGCTGGCATTTAATGTGTTGTTGTGTTTGCTGTCTGTCAGTAATGCGTCAGAATGTGAAACGAGCCACGCTGGAGGAGGTTTTTGAGCTGATGGCCACAGGCTTTCTGCGGGGAGGGTCTGGCTTCTTAAAGAGCGGTGGAGAGATGCTCAAAGGAGGAGGCTCAGTCAGCAGGGAGGTTCGAGTAGGAGTGACTCAGGTGAGACTATTAGGCCTGCTATTTTCAGGACGTACTTCCCATTCTTAATACTCACTAAACTTGGAAATTAGAGTAGAGTAGAGAGTAGAGTGATCTTTTATTATCCCACGAATGGGAAATTTGGGCGTTACAGGGCTCTTATAAAAGTGACAGGTGTACAGAAGAAGAAAAGAAAAAATATATAAAAAAAATAGATATAGAGAAAGAGGAACAAGTACAGGAGAAAGAGTAGAGGAGCTATAAATAAATAAACAATAAATTATATATCTATCTATCTATCTATATATCTATCTTTCCATATATATATATATATATATATATATATATATATATATATATATATATATATATATATAATATTACGGTAATAATAGCAAAAAATATAAATATAAATGTAATAATAATAAATAAATAAATTTAATAATAATAATAAATGTAATAATAAATAATAATATACAATACAGTATTAATAATAATAATAATAATAATAACATACAATAATATATCATATATTATAATATATAATAATAATAAACAAGTAGTGTAATGTTATGTTATGCTCACTAAACATGGAAATTAACAGGTGGCATCGACCAATTGAGGTTGAGTTGGGAAATCGCCAAACTACGCTGAACATCATCAGTCCTCCAGTTTCAGAATCGAGCACCTCTGTCTAGTTCCTAGCAGTAAAACCTTGTTTTATTATGCTGTAAAATTCACCGTGGAGTAGCCACTCAAAGCATGTCATAAATATACAGATAAATCTGTCAAATCGGGCACGGATATATAATTCAGTGTTGACACTTTTTTAATATCCCTTAATATCAAAGCTTTTTAAGGGTGCAACAAAGCAAACATGAACTCACCACGCGCCTTTCAACGCAGGCATATGTGGTGTTCGTAACCACTCTGGGTGGACAGTGGCTGGAGCGGAACTTTGCAACCTTCCTGTCGCACGTGCTGGAGCTGGTGGCTCACCCACGGGCCACGCAGACACACGTGGAGGCGGTGTATTCACGACGCTGCGTGTCCTTTGGTCTGCGCGCCACTCTGGGTGGCCTGCTGGGAGAGAAAGCCCAAATTGCTGCCATCAAGGAGATCTGCCAAGCCATCAGCAAGCAGATGAGGGCAGTGGGTAAGGAGGAATATAGGGGGGAAATATCCGGTTTCAGAGCATTACAGAGTAAGTACTGTAGGTATCTCGGTTTGTTTTGCGCTTGTTTGCTTTTTGGGAATTAAACTTTCTGATTTGAACTGGGTTGAGGTGGTGTGGTGCTGCTTTTCCTGTCTTTTTTCCTAGTTCAAATCATTTTATTCAGTTATTTTTTTCCTATGTTTCCAATGTTTTGCTGTGTTTTCAATCAGCTAGATGGCTCACTCACTGTCTGGTCATAAACAGCATGGTTATTTTGAGGGTATTTTAAGGTTTTGTTTTGTTTTGACACCGATACCAGCACAAAAAAAGTTTATAATAATAAATGTGCACAATTTTGCAATTACCCCAGATGTAGTCAGTCACCAAAAACATGTTTGATGCCGAAATGAACTACTCAAAATCCCATTCTTAACACAGAAATGTGTAATTAATTCATCTTTTTACATCCCATATTGATATATAAGTCAATTTTTCAAAATTGCCTGTTGGAAAATTAATCCATATTAATAAGACCACTTGGATGCCATTTTGGGTGCATTTCCATGTCATTTGATTCTACAGAAATCCTTACCCACATTTCTGTGTCATGGCCACATCTATCTCCTGCTTGATTGATTGATTTATTTTTTATTATTTTTATTTTTTTGGAGTTTAAGGAAAATGAATTGATTTCTCTTTTTAAACTATTACTCTGTGATTTGCTTTGAACCTATATGATGAACCCTGTTGATAACCTTTATTTCTCTCGTTTGTGGTGCTTCTATATGGCAGAAAGGCAATGTTGGAAAAATGACTTTTATTAAATCTAAGCGTGGACTATTAGATAGTAAGTCTTACATTTTGGGACTGAATTGGCTGATTTCTCTAGCTTCATGCTTTAAGGAAAGTACATTAAGAATTCAAAATGAAAAAATCTTAGAAAATGTCAAAATTGTGATAGGTTAGGTTTTATTTTTTTTTTTAGCATTGCCTAAGAATTTGACAAAGCTGATCCGAAAATAAATCGGTCTTCCAGCGACTCACGAATCCAGTCTCACTGAATTCTTTTTCATTGTTATACTTATGCAAACTGTGTGCTAATCCTCTTCCTCCGCTCTCTCTCTCTTTTTTTTCCCTTTCATTCCTTTTACCCTGCTGCTGTGCTTTATCACCATGGTTACAGAGGCGGTGGTGAGTGACAGCAGTGGGGAGAACAAAGGTGGGGCAGCAGACGTGTCAGCCAGTCAGCATGTGATGGTGTGCGCTCTGAAAGAGCTGGGCAGCCTGGTCCAGAGCCTCAGTGCTACAGCCTCACCACTCATACAGGAGCCTTCTATTGGTAACACAGTCACACACGTCACCCTTAGATAGGGAGTCAAAATGGACGGAAGATAATACCAACAGCTCAGTGTGTTTAGAGTCATTAAGTATCCACAGTTGATAAAAATGTAAGTTTTTGTTGGCATTGCGTTGCGCAAAATAATATGCATAGAAGAAAATGATGTAAAAGGATTATTAGACTTTATCCACTATGAATTATAACAATAATAAGTAGTAGTGGTATATCAGTAACTAAAGAAACACCTAACATTGGCTGAAGTTGACCCTCATCTTTGATGAGGGTGAAAAGAGTATATATTCGATATTTTACTTGGTTTAAGGCCGACCCAAGGCAGGCACACCAATGCACAAACATAAATTCTGGTCACGGTTCTTTAAGATCTTTAAGATAATTCATGAACGTGCAAACATTTCCATTCATTTTGCTTATCTACAGAAATATTTATTAATACACTAGAACTTGATGAGATGATCTATTTATACAGTACTGTAATACAGACAAGAATATGCAAAGCGTTTCTAAATAATATACTATTAAAATCATTTACATTGATTTGCATAGGTTTTGGAATTTTGGACATCGCCACCACCTTCAGAAAGATTTTTACACCCCTAATAGAAAAGTTTTAGTGGCAGTTATGTTGGAGTTATAGGGCAGCGTTTTAGATGATGGATATCTATATTTGTAATCGTTGCGTATCCCCTCAGGTCTGCTGGAGACGGTGACATCCGTCCTTCTCCATCCCAGCATGGCGGCCCGTCTGGCAGCCGCTTGGTGCCTGCGCTGCGTTGCCGTGGCACTGCCCTATCAGCTAACCCCGCTACTGGACCGCTGTGCTGAACGCATCAATACCCTGAAGAGCTCACCTGAAGCTGTCAGCGGCTACAGCTTTGCCATGGCTGCTCTGCTGGGTGGAGTGCACCAGTGCCCATTGGGAATCCCCCACTCCAAGGGCAAGGTCTGTTTTCCATTAGTTTCATGCAGTATTGCGCAACCCCTCATCACCTTGTTGGAACACAAATACTATTTCATGTCTTCAAGATTAAATTAAAGAAAAAAAATACCATTTTTGTTATGACTGTCTACAAGTGCCTAAAGATAGATGGTTCAAGATAAACCAGTATTCAGCATCACCAGTAAAGTAATCACCATCCCGGTCATCTGGAACCTGGTCACCTGCTCCTGTTTCTTCACGGCTTCATACGTTGGATAACTTTTTTTCTACTTGAATGATGCCTAGCTCACTTGCATGGGTTAACAATCCTCTGAAACTGGTCATGTACAGGGCCTGGACTGAAAGTGAGAGCCAAAAACATTGTCCTTCTAAAGATTTGTGAACTGTACCTCAAAGTTTTAGAAGAAATATTGGGAGTTTATGGACCAGATTGTATTGATACTGCTTGAAACAAGGTTTTAATATCGGCATCATATAAGTAAAGGTGATCTTCAGTAGCGTGCAATAACATAAGACTGCTGAGAAGACTACATTTGAAAGCTGTTAAGGTTTTATAAGCGGGGGCCTAGTGGTTAAGGAGTTGGCCACAGGATCGGAAGATTGTGGGTTCAAACCCCTTACCAGTAGGTTGCCCTGAGGTACCGTCCCCATCACTGATCCCCGGGCACTTTCATAGCTGCCCCCTGCTGCACAGTGTGTGTTTGTGTGCATGGGTTGCAGAGGTCCAATCGTTGTGGTTCACTGTGTGCTGTGCTGTGCTGTGTGTTCTTACGATGACGCGAATAGTCACTTTCACTTTAAGGATGCTCCATTGGGCATTGAGGAAAACTCTGGAACCAAACCTTTATTTATCTATCTATCTATCTATCTATCTATCTATCTTTTCATAGAAAATCAATGACTTTATATATATATATATATATATATATAAACTAACTGGTGTTCTTTTCTTTGCTCCATTGTTTGTTTGCAATCATTCAAATTTAAACTTGTGATTATAACAAAGACTGATGAGATTGATGCCTTTCAACTATTTGCACCAGTGACTCTACTGTGTGTGATCCTTTATTTAATGGAATTAATTCTAATCCTTTAGAGCCGTCTTTGTTTGCAGTCATTAGCAACCTTTTCCTGGGGATTGTGGCTCTGTTACATCCTTTTCTTGTGTGAGGTTTAATTAATTGATTTCTGGATCCCTAAATGAGTCTTTCGTTTTGCATTTTCCCTTCGGACGTTTGACTATCAGGCTTCACACCTCGCACCAGAGAAGAGATTAAGAATTATCCATCAACACCCACGGCACATTTTTTAATTGGGAATATAAGTCAGTGCGATGTTTCATGTATGTAATACTCTCATTATTGCAGACATTTTTTCTAGTAGACCTGAAGGCTGCAAAAGGGAGGATTCCTGGTCTGTAATCTGTTAAAAAGATTTATCACCACACTATCATATGATGCATATTATATATATATATATATATATATATATATATATATATATATATATATAATGATTAAAAAATAAATCCCTGCATCAAAATGGTAAACTCATATAGTCTTGTTGATGAACGTTTGTATAAATGCATCTTTGGTCTGAAAACCCTGCATGTTCATTGGCAGAAAAGAGCCTTCTCACTTCTTCAAGCACAGTAAAACCACTGAGTAACGGTCATATTTTTCCTGCAATAATTCCCTTTTCCTTTGCTTTAGATGGTCGTGAGTATAGCTGAGGATCTGCTGCGGTCTGCTGCACAGAACAGTCGTCTCTCTCTGCACCGCACGCAGGCTGGCTGGCTGCTCTTGGGAGCCCTCATGACTTTAGGTTAGTCGATCAGCCTTTGTTTAGTCCAGTAGTTACGTCTTTTTGATGGTGCCTGCACTGATCAGCCACAACAGTAAAACCCCTGGCAGAGGAAGTAAATATTGAATATTGTTCATCTTGTTACATTTGTGGTAAGGGGTCACCTAATAACTAATTTGCTGAAGTTAATGGTTTAGGAGTAGGAAAGATTGCAGGTACGAGGAACATTAATGTGTGTGCAGGAAGTGATGGCTAACAAGTCTAGTCTTATCCCTCAAAAGAGCCATTGTAGCACAAACTGCTGATAAAGTTGATCCTGTCTGTGATCGCAAAATGTTAAAACACCTAGCGCATCACAGCTCGCAGATTGGTCACAGGCTCCAATAGCAGAAGAGGGGGTTGTGAGCATCTCCTTCTACAGGAAGTGTCTGTTTGGGTTTTTACTGTGAGGGATACTGCGCTTGCAGGATTACAATTGTCCACATTGTGCAACCCTTCCTTTCCTCTTTCCCTTCTAACATAACCCCTGCTTTGTGTGCTCAGGCTCATCTCTGGTGCGTTATCACTTGCCCAAGATGCTGCTGCTGTGGAGGAACGTTTTCCCTCGCTCTCAAAAAGAGCTAGAGGCAGAAAAAGCAAGAGGAGACTCCTTCACCTGGCAGGTCACCCTGGAGGGCCGAGCTGGGGCTCTCTGTGGTAATTCTGCACATCCAGATCCATTTGTCAGGCCTAGGCCAGAGATGTCACGGACAGAATTGCATTAGCATTAGCTTATTGACGTTGGCACAGGATTCAAGCAAAATGTTAACTTTTTCCTCCATCTCAGACATTAGTGTAAATGTTAAAAGAGATTAGAATTCAGCAGAAGCAAGCTGAGCATATTGGCTGATCCTTTCATTTATTCTTAGCTACATTAGCATCTGTGAGTACCGATCCACTTTAAAAGCTAACCCCCCCCGCCCTTCTCTTGGCAGCCATGCGGAGCTTCGTGGCTCACTGTCCTGAGCTGCTCACTGAGGATGTGATCCGCAGACTGATGACTCCTATTGAATGTGCCATGACCATGATGTCTCAGTGAGTCACAGCTTTTTTTTCCCCACTCATAGCGTTAGCTTGTTAGTTGTACCAAATAACTGTCATGTCATTTTTATGAAGCGCCAGCTTTACCTGGACTAAGCACAGCTTTTGGTCATATTTGATTTATAATCTACTCTGACCGCTTGGATTGGATCGCCACTTAAGCATGCAGATCACGACGCTAACTTGCTGTTTCATTTTATTGCATAGTTCTGCTGATTGTTACCGTGTTTATAGTATTCCTGCAGTTATTAAGGTCCATGGAGCTCATCTGAAGGCCAGTGCAGCGATGGTGCGCCTTAGACTCTACGACATTCTTGCCCTCCTTCCTCCCAAAACATACGAGGGCAAGTGTAACTTTTTTTTTGCGACATTAAAAATAACGCGAAAAGTCAGGCATGAAATTTGATATGAGTTTCGATACTTTAAAATCAAACGGTTGCTGATCTTTTATCGCAGGCAGTTTCAGTGCTCTTCTGAGGGAGCTGGTGGCCGAGTTCACTCTCACTGATAATTCAGCCAACACAACCACCTCCCTGCTGCGTTCACTCTGTCACTATGATGACAGCGTTCTCATGGGCTCCTGGCTGCAGGAAACGGACCACAAGTCTATCGAAGATCAGGTGACTGTGCTTTTAAAATGTTCTCACTGAGAGATTGCAAGTTTGCAATTAACGCAGGTGCATTTGCCTGTATTTTCTAGATGCCTCTCAGCATTTGGGATATTTTGCTCTATAGCCGTAAATATTAACTCTTAAACAATAGCGTTTCCCTACCGTGGATGTTTGTGCTGGAACAGAAGACATCTTTGACTTGCTGTTTTTTTAAAGTACATGTGTGTTCAAACAGCTGCAGCCCAACAGCGCATCAGGCAGCGGTGCACTGGAACACGACCCCTCCTCCATTTATTTACGCGTTCCTGTCGGGGAAGCTATCCCCGGGCCGCTGCCTCTGGGCGTGTCCGTCATTGATGCCTCAGTGGCACTTTTTGGCGTGGTCTTCCCTCATGTCTCTTTTAAACACAGGTAAGTCCAAGATTAAGTACCCATGAGGTTCCTGCTATCTTACCATTTTGAAGTTGTTTCTTTTGAAGGGCTGTTCATTTAAAATCTACTGCATTGAAAGCTAGTGTTCGCTTTGAAATTTCATTCGTGCCTTATTTGAATGAAAATCAGTTGTAAAGCCAAGGACATGAGGCGTTCGAGTCGTGAGTCAAACTATGAAGTTTAGAATTCATTGACATTTAGAGGATGCTCATTTGGGCGTTTGCTGTAAGAGGAATTCCTTTTTATTTTTATTTTTTTTAAACCCCCCAGGCTCCAAATGCTGGATCACTTTGCAGAGTGCATTAAGCAGGCTAAAGGAGTCCGACAGCAGGCCGTTCAGCTCAACATCTTCACTGCTGTTCTCAGTGCTCTTAAGGTGCTCTTTAACACACACACACACACACACACACACACAGCCCTCATGCAATTGTACTTCTCAGCTGTTTAAATTTGGCTGATCTGTGTACACTTCCATTAGAGCTGAAACGAAGGAAGCAAAATGTAGACACTAAACCCATCTTGGTAGATGACTACATTTAGGAGGGTATTGTGTAAACTTGATTTTTACTTTGGGAAGTAAATCAACCTCGGTACACCTCTGTTTTGTATGGCTGTAATAGTTTAAACCTGAACAGGTTTAAAATTAAACCGGCTATTCCTATTGACGCCTCCCTCTTGTTTGTATGTGTGTGCAGGGTTTAGCTGAGAATAAGAGCACACTGGGCCCAGAGGAGGTGAGGAAGTCTGCTTTGGCACTGGTCATGGGTGCTTTGGATAACCCAAACCCCATCCTTCGCTGTGCTGCTGGAGAGGCTCTAGGGCGCATGGCTCAGGTTGTAGGAGAGGCCACTTTCATCGCCAGCATGGCACAGCACAGCTTTGACAAGTAAGAATAACGCCGCTTGTTCAGGAAGTTGTTGAAAGTGGAAGCACATTAATGATGGACTATCATTCTGCTGTCCTGGAATAGTTCTCCGTCTGTATTGTTATTGTCTAATGTATGGTGTTTACACTGGACAACTACCTAAATGTTAAATGTTATACAGTTAGACTGTTCGAATTCTTCATTCCTGTAGTTCCTTAAGTTTGCTTTTTTAGTTTACAACAATTTGGCTAGCGTCGTGAAACCTGGATAGCGACACAATCACATACTTGCCTTGTCTTGCTTGGGTGATGTTAAATTTGGGATAATTAAAAGCTATAGCAGTCTCCCTTTATGCAATTTTGCAACCACAAGGAATCTGTCAGCTGTGAACAGCAGATGGCGCTGCAGCGCTTAAATATTATTAACTCGGTATGTATAATTTAGGCGATTAACATGAAAGTATCGCAGCCATGATCTGTTAGATCGAGCGTCTGTTTTCTCTGTTGGACAGGCTGAAGTCTGCCAGGGATGTGGTGTCCAGAACAGGCCACTCTTTGGCTTTGGGCTGCCTACATCGGTATGTAGGTGGCATTGGTTCAGGCCAGCATCTCAAGACCAGCGTCAGCATTCTCCTGGCCCTGGCTCAGGACGGCACCTCCCATGAGGTTCAGGTGAGATCACATAGATAAGAAAAAGGATAAAGCCCTTTTTCATTGTGTTCTCAAGCCACAGATTAGAGCACAGCACACATTTCTCAAGTAGAGCACAGATTTAAAGAAACTTCACGAGTATTTCTGAGAAGGACCTGATTGTGTTGTTTGAGGATTTTGCCCTTAATCTAGCAAAGATGCACATTCTGATGGCCCCGTAACTTGTGAAGAAGTTGGAATGGCAGTATGTTAAGTAAGCGTAAAAATTGATTTAAAAAAAGGATAAACTTCAGTTTGAATGATAAAAAAGAAAACTTGTCATCCTGTCATTATAAAACTGAAGTTGCAGTAATCGATGAAAATGAACGAAAATCTTGTAATAGTGATCACCCATAATATTACCATGTTAATGGTTCTTGACAGGGTCTCTGTAATTTGTATAAATGTGTGTCTTATGATAGTTTAATGTTTGGATGTTCTCAGAAAAGCATGCGATGGCAAAATTTCTTATGATGATCAGATTACACCTCCATACAACGAACTCTGCATAACCTCAGTGTTTCCCCTGCTCTCAGTTTTTCTGTGCTGCTGTCATTACAGACATGGGCGCTGCATTCCCTGGCGCTCATTGTGGACTCCAGTGGGCCGATGTACCGGGGTTATGTGGAGCCCACTCTGTCTCTGGTGCTGACCCTGCTGTTGACTGTGCCCCCCACCCACACAGAAGTGCATCAGTGCCTGGGCCGCTGTTTGGGAGCCCTCATCACCACCGTGGGTCCGGAGTTACAGGGTAACACACTTGTTTTTGCATTCATCATACCGCGAGCGATTAATCTGTCTGTGAGAATTACACTAAACAGAATACTGTTTCTCTCTGATGCAACTCATCGGACTAAAAGACAAAAATGTTAAGCTGGTTTGGAGAAAACGGTTTTAATCATGACCTGTTCAAGTTTCCAGGCTGGCTTTGACCATTGATTTGAATTGTAGCTGGAAAAATGACTGGAGTACAGTTTCGGTCATCTAATTAAGCTTTCATTTTCTTGCTTTGTAAACTTTTTTTTTTTTTAATCAGGAACAGTGGTGGGCTAGTGGTGAGGGAGTTGCCCCCCACATCGGAAGATTGCAGGTTCGATTCCCTCACCAGTAGGTTGCCCTGAGGTACCCTTGAGCAAGGTACCGTCCCTGTCACTGCTCCCTGGGCACGTTCAGTAGCTGCCCACTGCTGCAGGGTGTTTGTGTGCATGGGTTAAATGCAGAGGTTTCGTTGTGGTTGACCCCCCCCGTGTCCCATTTTCTTCTGTTTGCTGGACGTATACAGGGACTAACAAAGATGACACACATGTTCAATCTCTCCCCATACATCGGTTGTCCCCGCACACCGTTCTAGCATGAACTTGGTCTAGCAAGAACTCTTGCAGTGTTAGTTTTCTCTGTTGTTCAAAGTTTATATATTTACTTTACTATTACAGTCTGTATTCTATGGTATAATTCACTATTTGTGCTTAAAAATCTTTAAAAAAAAAAAACCCAAATATTTACATAGTGCGTATGGTATCGTATTTACATACAATCTTATGGGGAAATTACGTTCGGGTCACGTCCAGAGTTTTGTAACGAATTATGGTTGTGACCAGAGGTTCTCTGGATTCTCTTTAGTGAATCCCACTTTGCAGTTCCCGTTCATTACAGGAATATACGTGTTTTTTTGTTTTTTGTTTTTGTTTTTTTAAAACTAGCTTTCTAACTTAACTTATAGGCTTTTGTGCAGAGGTTTATATCTAAGATATACATTTTTAAGCTGTGGAAAAGAATATCTTATGTGGCTGAATGAAGTTTAAAATTGAAGGGGGAAATGCTTTGGGTTACACTGTTGAAACACAGTTGCTTCTCATTTTGTCTTCCTCAAGTTGAAAGCAAAATCACTTTTAGAGTTGAGGGGTTTTTTTTTTTCCCCTTTTCACTAGGATGCCAAGCCTCAGCACTTTGATCTGCAGTAGTAGTCATACTTACTGTTGTTTATCGTTTCTTAGGCAACAGTGTCACAATCTCCACCATCCGCTCCTCGTGCCTGGTGGGCTGCGCCATCATGCAGGACCACTCGGACTCCCTTGTACAGGCGGCGGCCATTTCTTGCCTGCAGCAGCTGCACATGTTTGCCCCACGCCACGTCAACTTATCCAGCCTGGTGCCCAGCCTCTGTGTAAGGCTGAAAGAATACCTGTCTAAATGGGATGATATTAACTGTGTGTGTGTGTGTGTGTGTGTGTGTGTGTGTGTGTGCCTAGTTTTTTTTTTAATCATTCTCTTTATTAAGAGAAAAAAAAAAGGTCATTACAAAAAGAAGGTCAAATGTCTGTGTGGTTAATTAGCTCAATTTTACCTAGAAAATATGAGAAGAATTGGAACATTTCAATTTCATTTCATTTTTTTTTTTTTGCACACCTAGAACTCATTAAAAAAATGTTTTCTCAGCTGAAAATAAAATGCAAATGTTCTGTACTTAGTTGTGAATGAATAATTGTGTGCGTGACTCCTTTGTCTTCCTCTTTGGCGACCCAGGTGCACCTGTGCAGTTCACATCTTCTTTTGCGGCGAGCTGCAGTGGCCTGCTTACGCCAGCTGGCTCAGAGAGAGGCAGCGGAGGTGTGCGAGTATGCCATGAGCCTCGCCAAGAAGGCTGGGGAGAGCAAGGAAAGCACAGCTATCAGTATGTGTCAAACGACATGCCTTACTAAGAATCACACACTGACACGAGTTTGCATCTCCTTCAAACCCTCATTTGACTTCATTAGCAAAAGGATTAAAACACGTACCGGCCTTTTTACGATCTGTAATACAGCGGAGTTGAGTGGATCAGCGTGGGCTTTTTTGCCCTCTAGTTCCTCCTTGAGTTACATCTTGTAGCAGTATTTTCAAACGATTACAAAGGTTCACATTGATTTGACCGTTATCCGTTTAAATAAAATAGGCAGCCTACCACGTCTAACCCAACTAAATGTAATGAGCTATACAAATATCAGACTGGCAACTCTTGTACATGCTGATATGACTGCTATGTTTTTTGCTTTTTGTAGACCTGAACATTACTGAGACGGGTTTGGAGGGCGTCCTTTTTGGCATGCTGGACCGTGAGACAGACAGAAAACTGTGCTCTGACATCCACGACACACTGGGACACATGCTCTCCTCTCTGGCTGTGGAGAAACTCTCTCATTGGCTCAAATTGTGCAAAGATGTCCTAGCTGCCAGCACAGGTATCTGCTGTATTTCATGCCTAAATGTAGTTTAAATTAGATAAAGCAGATTGATATGGGCCTGTAAAATTGCATTAAGTCGCATCACAGTTCATTTGACGTTGGACTGTAAACCTTGCCCGCAATGCTCGGGATTATCAGAGCCTGGGATTCCCTTTTTGTCTGACTGTGCTGGAATTGTAAAATTGCTCTTCAGCCCTTGGGTTTAATTTGTAAAGAACTTTGGTAATGATAGTTTTTGGCTACAGGATCTTAAAACTCAGTTGCCTTGTAGAGGTTGGAGGTGCCGTGGCATTTGAAATGGAGAAAGAGGAGGAAGACTCAGAAAAGAAGGATGAGATGGACGACGACATCATGTTCACGGGCCTGGGCGAGGACGATAAGTCTAAGCCCTCGGTCGCTCCCCGTTGGGTCACGCGGGTATTTGCGGCCGACTGCCTCTGCCGCATCATTCATCTTTGTGAAAATGCAGACAAGACCCACTTTGATCTGGCAGCTGCCCGTATCGCAAAAGCCAAAAACCCCAAAGGTAAATCGGATTGATCTCTTGATGATGGCATGGCACGACACATGGATCCTAAAATACTACTCTAAATATACGCCACCCTCGAATTAAACATGCTCACTGTTTTGTTTTGCGTAAACTCTTGAGTTTCATTTTTTAAATGTCTACAGTTGTCTATATTTTTTCGATTTTCTGTATTTCTAGTGTGAAGCACATAATAAAAGCTTTAATTTTCTATTTGTTACATATGGTGCTGTTATTATGCATTTCAGGGGATCTGTTGGTTTTGCATCTCTCTGACCTGATTCGGATGGCCTTCATGGCTGCCACGGACCACAGTAATCAGCTACGGATGGCTGGCCTGCAGGCCCTGGAGGACATCATTAAGAAATTTGCCTCAGTGCCGGAACCCGAGTTTCCTGGTCATGTGATCCTGGAGCAGTACCAGGCCAACGTAAGTCTAGCAAATCTATTTCTGTGCCTAAATAAAAGATTTCTTTGATAATGGAGCGCTGCTTCTTCATTTTTGCACTGGAGCTTTAGAGCTAATGTGGCTACCAAATAATGGATTCATACAAGCTATCACGTTGAACATTGCATTGAAATCATTACACAATGCTTGCACACTTGCGTTCTGGAGCTGTTGAGCTACCGTTAGGTGTAAAAATGAACACAAGTATGGATAAAGTCGACAATGTAATGTGATTTAGTATGGCGCACAGGGCTTAATTACTTATATTTACATAAACCTTAAAGGTTCAGCGCAAAAAGAAGTAAACTCAAGACATTAGACGTGTATGGGCCGATATTTGGTGAAACAACTTTAAATATTATGCCAATCCAAATTTTTAATATTTATTTATATAAAAGATCAGTTTTGTTAATTTTTTGGTCTGGCTGTTAGGTTTATAAGAACATGTTGCACTTCTGTTTCACTGGGGCAGCGGTGGTCTAGGGGTTTGGGAGTTGCCCCGGGAACAGAAGGTCGTGGGTTTGAATCCCAGACCGGTAGGTTACCCTGAGGTACCCTTGAGCAAGGTACCATCCTCGTCACTGCTCTCCGGGTGCGTTCAATAGCTACCCCCAGCTGCACGGGTGTGAGTGTATGGCTAAAATGCAGAGGTCTGATTTCATTGTGGCTCGCTGTGTGCTGTGCTGTGTTTCACAATGACGAGAATAGTCACTTTCACTTTACCACTTTCTTACTTTCAGGTCGGAGCTGCACTTCGGCCAGCCTTCTCCCCTGATACCCCTTCTGATATTACAGCAAAGGCTTGCCAGGTAAAGCCAAACCCAACTGATCCCAACCTCACATTCCATTCCTCTCGCATCCAGACTGGTCCAACTGTCTGTAATGTGATTTCCAGATCAGAGGGAGTGATTTAATAAATAAGTAACTCCTTAAAAAAGCATTACTGATCAATAGACCACTCTCCTTTTTGTGCAAACCGCAACATCTCTTTGTTCATTTGGGAATGTTTCGAACATGTATCGTGGCCAGTGAGTATTTTTAGGATTCTTGGACTTGGTAAGAACATGTCTGCATATGGAATGGAGATGTTTCTCCAGTGACAATTGCTGTGTCTCAGCTTGCCCGCGCAGCAGTAGGTATTTCTGATGAGGACATCTGATGGCATCTGATGGATTAAGACCCAGTGAAAGATCTTCATTTGCCTAATTTACTCAACTTCTCTGTCAACTTGGCTCTAGGCTTGAATTGACTGTCTTTCTTCAGCCATTCACATCTAGAATGGAGCTGGATCATTTTAGGTTTACCTTATTTAAGAGTGACGATGTCACGGCCTTTTCAGTTTACCACTCAAAATGCTTAGAGGATTTTTGAGCATAGACTTAGCTTCGGTAATGATTAAATCGGTGTGAACAGAGAGAAGTTGGTTTAAAGAAGATCCTGCACAGTGTAATGACTACATAAAAATGTAGTAGTTAAAAAAGTGATTCTTAAATGTAGTTCACAAAAAAATTTACTTTTGTTGCTTTTTCTAAGTGAAAATAATTGCACATCCTCAGCATTTGAACATTTTTAAAGAAAAAAAAATATATACATATACACACTTTTTATTATTTATTATTTTTTCCCCCACAAGCCTAGATGCTCTACGATACTGCGATTTATCTTCATTTGAGTTGGGGCAGCGGCGGCCTAGTGGTTAGGGAGTTGGCCCCAGAGCAGAAGATTGTGGGTTCAATTCCCTCACCAGTAGGTTGTCCTGAGGTACCCTTGAGCAAGATCCTGTTCCCGCCACTGCTCCCCAGGCAGCTTTAAATAGCTGCCCCATGCTGCACATGTGCGGGTGAAGAATAGTCACTTTCATTTGAGTTATAAGTATAAAGTTCTAAAATGTTGCATACGGTAATTTATTTTTCTTTTATTTGGAGAATTGCATACTTAAAATATGAACTATTATATTAAAAATCGATCAGACAATTAATTAAAAAATTGCTTCTTTAAATAACATAATGGGCAAAACAAGCATCTGATCAGGCATTTCTAACAGGAGAGTTTACACTGCTGCTATACCCAGACACTTAAACTGGTCTCAACCCATCTTTTTATGATGTCTGCTGTTGTTCAGTGTTCTAAAAGTACTGCTGATGTCCATGATACACAATGCAGTATCTTGACTGTAACATATCAAGCAGCCCGTCCCTACAGCAAACCACTGAAACACACTCTAACCGCTCCTCTATGTTTTGTCCAGGTGTGCAGTACATGGATAGGAAGCGGCGTAGTCAGTGACCTAAATGACCTGCGTCGTGTCCACAACCTATTAGTGTCCTCTCTGGACAAGGTACAGGCTGGCAAGGGTTCGTCCAGCCAGCTATACAGTGAGAGCGCTACTACGATGGAGAAACTGGCCGTGCTCAAAGCTTGGGCAGAGGTAAAATGAAAACGTGCCACGGGAGGAAGACATGTTGCTTTCGTTTCATTCTCTGCAGTCATTTGCTGATGTTTTGGACATATTTATAAACGTATGCAAAATATCCGCATGTTCTAGTGCACAGTTTCTGTGTCTTTGCAGAGATAAAAAAAAAAATTTTATTAATTAATTAAAAAATGGTGGGAAGAAATGCTTTCATGCATGTGTTCTCTGTTGGATGTGTACTTTTATGTTATTAGAAGATGAACAAAACACGTTATTTAACCAGGGCAGCCTAACCTTTGCATACGACTTGATATTCAGCATGAAATTTCTTGGTGTTTGAGTTTTTTCCTTGGTGTGAAGAGCAGTTTTTGGGCAAATAATTTAGTTCAGAGCTTCAGAAAAGATGTTTAAAAAGAGGATTGACTGCTGATTAGAAACTGGTGACAACAGAAATACCTGAGCACTGATTTCACAGTAATGAGAATAAATACATGGACATTCCAAAGCCATAAATCAGTGGTTAGCTGTTCCTTCCAGCGGAGCTCAATTTTTGTCCCTTTTTGATCCCACTCATGCAGTATTGAATCGGGCTCTCAGAGAAAATTGGTATCATTTGCACCACTCTTCAGTCTGTTTAGTTTTATTATGAAGTAGCTTAGACTAGTTACTTCCACTGAACACAAAACAGATTATATTACAGAACATCTTATTGTTGGTAGGCTACACATGGCTATAGATAACACAAAATAGCCATAAAATACAGCATTTATTACCGCCATTAAATAGCAGCTGCTTTTTAGCAGCTTTCACTCTTTTAACCTATTGGCCTTTCTTCGCTTTTCAAAGGTGTGGCCACGTGACTAAACGCGCAGAGGTGTTTGTGGCCATCATTTTTTGAAGCGTTTTTCATATTTACAACTATTTTGAATTCTTTTACTCACACACAACACTGACATTAGTCCTGGGTTGCCAGATATCATGGCGTCTGTAAAGAACTGTTCCCTGTTATCTGTTTATTTTACCCCCAAGGTCTATGTGGTTGCAATGAAAATAAAGAAGGAAGCGGAATCTAGGCCGGCCCGTCCTGTGCGGAGCATTGAAGACGACGATGAGGACATGGGTGACGAAGGAGACATCCTGCCTCCAGACAGCCTGATCACACTGGTGCAGCCGGAGCTGCCCTCTCTGAGCCGGCTGTGGCTTGCCGCTTTAAGAGACTATGCTTTATTGACTCTTCCTTCTGAGTTTGCCAGCCAGTTACCCCCTGAAGGTACAGCTACACTTTGTTTTCTCTAGAATTTATTTATTTATTTATTTTTGGGGTTTGCCATTTCCCCTTTATATAGCATGAAAGTAACCATGCTATAAAACATGTCATAAGTTGTCATGACAGCTTAGGTCTTTTTTGCCCTCAATAACAACAGTTATATGCCATAGAAATGACCAGGAATGACTTCTGCCATTAGAAATTATGTCAGCGTTATTAAGTAGAGCTCAAAGTGGCCACCCTCTTGCCATCCTATAGGTAAAGCCATTTTGTTGCCGTAAACATCACCAATAAAGAGTTTTTTTTCTAAAAAATTAACCTTTGACAGTTTTATTTCTAAAATACCAAACTGTATTTGGAAATCGGGCCGTAATTTGGAACAATATCTGATTACATTTGACTACTCCTTTCGATCTTACGTGCTATCGTGTGCTGCTTCTTTCTGGCCAAAGAATCAAGATTACACATTTTCCCCACCCCAGTAGTAATCGATTTGCAAAGGCTTGTTTGGCGCTTGTTCTCTTCTGGAGTTATGCCCCTAATGTAGCTAACAAGAACCAGGGCAATGGAGGCGAACATGAACCAGGGGTTGGAATTCGAACTGGGTGCCCTAAACCGTCACACCGCTTCCTCACGTCACGTCAGATTGTTATGTCTCATAGACTCGCTTATGTGGTTACTGACTTTACACGACACGACATCATCTCAAAATTGCCACGATATACCTCGTCTTATCAAAGGGAAAATTTGTTTAAAT
The DNA here is from genome assembly GCA_017165825.1 of Hepsetus odoe. Taxonomy (NCBI): domain Eukaryota; kingdom Metazoa; phylum Chordata; class Actinopteri; order Characiformes; family Hepsetidae; genus Hepsetus; species Hepsetus odoe. The sequence continues at coordinate 20,380,425 of CM029379.1, read as the reverse complement.
TTGAATGCATAATCATTTAAGAGCGACTGTGGTAAGTAGTATTTGAAAAGAATGATTGAAAATTATAAAAGGGTAAAACAAATATTTCTCCATGTGCAGGTGGAGCCTTTTATACCCCAGAGACGATAGACACCGCACGCCTGCACTACCGCAGCTCATGGGCTCCCATCCTGCATGCCGTGGCGCTGTGGCTCAGCAACACAGACTTTGGGGCCCCTGAAGGACCTGAGGAACCCCAAACTGACTCAAACACTACAGGAACTGCAGGGGCTGTGCACCCTCAGGGGCCCCCAGCTCCAAGCAAAAGCCACGATGAGCTGGTCAAAGACAGAATGCATCTGCTGTTAGGTGTGTTCATTCACCACACCCAGTGTAGTCTCTTGACTCTCTTTACATTTAGGTTCTTTTCAAGACGTAACGCAGATCTCCGAACTCCATGGAGTACTTCAGGAAATGCGGGAATCACAATTTGGCAACATTTTTAGGAGGAGCCAAGTCAGAATATTCCCACTTAAAATGGACTTAAACTGCAATTAAACTGCAAAAACATCCTAATTTAAATTGAAATCCAAAACATGTATATAGAACTGCCCATGCAGCACATCGCAGCTCATCTGCTCTGTAGTAAATGTTACAAGAATAGTTTGAGCTTGCACAGCTTTTCTTTTAATTATAAGGGACAAAGGGAAGTTGAAACCAGGTTCTTCAAAAGAAGAAATAAGAACATTTTAAGAAAAACGTTCAAAAAGTTAGCAGTGATTGTCATTGGGTACAGTAACAACTGCAGTTGAAAAATCAAAAATCGGTCTGACCCTCATTCCTACCTTCCAGCAAATGAAGTGAGACAGATGTAAGATTATGACTCTGACCTTCCTTGCATTACTGTGTTGGTGAATCGTTTTTCACTCAAGTGATGTAAAAGTTTGCTTTTCTGCCATCTCCAAGGTATCAGCATTGAGTTCCTGTGCTTCCCTCGGCCTGAGGAGCCTATTGAGCGAGTCATGTCCTGCCTGCATGCTTTCTGCACGCTGCTCGAGTCTCCGCGGGCCCGAAAACACATTGCAGAGGACCAGGTAGCAAAGTTGTCGAAGCCTTTGGCTGGTACCGTCTGACCGATTCAGTCCATCAATCGGTCAGACATTTGCTGTCTGAAGTTTTTAAACCATTTGTTCGTTTCTTATGTGTTTCTGTGTGTACTGCAGTTACTTGCTGTGGAGCTGCTGAACGTGCTGCACAGACTGCTGTTAACGCGGGACCCTCCAGGTGTCCAGCTTCAGGTCACTGCTGTAGTACAAGAGACCATCCGTTCAGCACATGACCACCTCGACCATCTCAGGAGCTCTAAAAGTGAGTGGCCGTTTTTAAACTTGTTCACGACCGCTCACTGCTCCTAAAACCACTGCTGCTAGGCTGAGATCTTTTAAGAAATTTTAAGAAGCAGTTGAGGATTAATCAGGATTAAGGCTGGCAACGACGCTACTCTCTTATAATTTATATGCAAACCTGCTTACGTTTATGTACAATCCTGAAGAGTTCAAGAGAGTCTTGAAATAAAACAACATAAAACATTCTTTCAATAAAACAAGACCAATAAAACAAGGTTTTAATTCATTAAATAATATACTCAATTAAAAAATGTAACAAATTAAAAAAAGTTTACACCAGAGACAGAAAAGTCTTTTTTTTCTTACATTTTCATCTTTTTAGCTCTTGCATCTTGGTTGATTTTGAACCATTTATGCACACTATTCACCCAGTTACTTTCATCCATTGCCACCTACTGATTTCTTGGATTGAAAATTCACACTGGCATCAGGTGTAAACTGCTCTTGCCACTCAGATATGGAGGAAGGTGGGGAAAAGGAGTCTGCGAGTGTTTTGGGAGAAGGAGGGGATACCGGGGAGCTGCAACCAGGGAAGTCTTTGGTGTTTGCTGCCATGGAGTTGCTGGTGTTCCTGCTGGTGCGTCACCTGCCTCAGGTCAACGCCAAGACCAGCGATTCGCCCAGCCACCTGCCAACAAAACTCCAGCAGTTGCCGGAGCACAGCAACCGCCTGGTGGCTGCCACCATCAGCATCCTGGCCGAACTTCCCGCACTGTGTTCTCCAGCAGGTACACGCAGGCACACACAGACTCAAGATCACACTCATATTTCAGCACATACTGATTCACACATTCCCACTCAGGCCTGTCACATCCTCAATTCGCACGCCCACAGAACTCTCACGCTCCCTCACACTCTATTAATCAGCGCATATCCGACACATTAGAAGTCTGCATGTTGTTGTTGTTGTTGTTGTTGTTGTTGTTATTATTGTTTTCATAGGACTGCAACAACAGTAACTTCCTTTTTAGTGATTAATATGAACATGTAGTAAGTTTTAATAGTGGGCATATATTAATACTGCTAGATTAGCTAAAAACAAGCTGTGTAGGGGTTACGTAATGGTGTAGGGGTTACGTAATGGTGCAGCAGTCTAAAACTTTTGCTGTTCGAAGTTCAGTCCCTGGTGATGCCACAAACATTTGAAGTCAGGAGTCTGAAAGATGGTAATTAGCTTTGCTAGGCCTCCCCCTCCCCTGTCACTGTGTACGATGCTAGCTAGCATGAGCTTCTCTAAGCTCACAAAGCAGAATTTGCAACTGGCCGCCTCCTCCAAGCACATTTAGTTCTCCAGTGATATGTTCTGGCTCCAGTGTGAATAATCATTGTACTGTTCAATCTGTTTGGTTTATCCTGGCACTGACCATGTTTAATATTCTGTAGGAAGCATGACCATCTTACCCACGGTGCTGTTCCTGATTTGTGGGGTGCTGAAGGAGACTGCAGTGAAAACTCCCGAGGGTTCTGTGCCTCTGCCTGTGTCAGCCGCTCTGCAGGGCATTAAGACCATCATCACGTCCCCGTTGAGCTGTGTGGAGAAAACACAGCAACAGTGGACCAGTCTGGTTAGGAGTAGTCTGGCCTCTGTCCTCGAATACTCGCAGCCTGGTGAGTTAAATCATACACACACACACCAAAGGCAGTCTGACATTCTTATTGGAGTATAGCTTTACTGGGAAGACAGCACTCAAAATTATAAAGCTCCACTTTTCAAAATTCTTAATCATTAAGGAGACAACAGTGAAAATCAAAGATTACTCTCAGTGTAGGTGAACGTGTCTCTTTCTCTCCCCCAGACGAGTCCAGACCCAATTTGGATGAGGTCAGCATGCTCACAGCCATCACTCTCTTCCTAGTGTCTGCCAGCGCGGAACTGGTAGGGGTCACCACCTTACAGAAAGGCTGCATTGAGCGCTTCCGAAACGCCCTCAACTCCAGCGACCCGTGGGTAGGGAAAGTCACGCACATGCTCAAAACACAAGATTGTTCCTTACTCAGGATCTGAGTGAAGGGACTGGGTATAACGTGCAGCTTTAGCCTAATATAGCTAATATGTAAGGTTAGGTAATAGTTCTTGTTTAGACTGTATATTATGCAGTTAAGTGTTGAACATCTGCAACATTCACGCTCTCTGGGGTTTGCTCTGATGTCATTTTTATCGATAAATAGTGCGTCAATGTCACAAAAGTACAAAAACGAAGCGCTTGGTCCTAGGAGAGAAAACGGTTTGCTTAGCTGGACATGTAAAGGCAGAGTGGGCAGCATTCTGTCCCTTTGAGAATGACTGTTTTATCAAAGAAATGGAAGCACATTGAGCTCCATCCATGTGATAGAACTGCTGCTGTTATGTTTGTGTGTGATCATCTCTCCCTTTCTCTCTTTGATTTTTCTCTCCCTCTCACACCAGGTCCAGGCTCGGTGTTATCAGCTCCTCCTTTCCGTGTTTCAGCATTCATGTCGTGCACTCTCCACTCCCTACATCCATGCGCTGGCTCCACTGCTGGTGGAGAAGCTGAAGGGGGCGGAACACGCGCGACCCGGGACCCCTGCGGAGCTCCAGGCTGTGCAGGAAGGAGTCAAAGTTCTGGAAGGTCTGGTGGCCCTGGGGGAAGAGCAGAATCGTGAGTAACTTTGAACATGTTTGGCCATTGTGCCCTTTATCATGTATCTGTAACTAAATTAAGTAAGCTTTTTTTTTTTTTGGTATTCTGTCCAACTTTCTGTTTTTCAGGCATTCAGTTGCTGGCTCTTCTTGTCCCTACACTTATTTCCTACCTGCTGGATGAAAACGCCTTCTCCACTGCCCCTCCACCCTCAAAGGGGCTGCATGAGTTTTCTCTTCAAAATCTGATGCGCATCGGTCCCCTCTACCCCGCTGCCTTTAAGACAGTAATAGGAGCAGTGCCAGACCTAAAGACCCGTCTTGAGACAGCCATTCGAGCCAGTCAGGCCAGCAGCAAAGCCAAGGCTGCACCCAGGCAGGCCCAACCCACTGTGCAAGCCGCACCCACGATCAAACTCAAAACCAGCTTTTTCTAAGATCTCTTCTAAGCTGACCCATCCGTGCTCCTCTCATAAGTCCTTTCGTAGCAGCGATCGTTGCTGAACTGTGCAAATGGTGGCAAAAATCCCATTCAACCTAATGAGGAACAACAGTGCGGATGTCTAATTGTGGAGCTCATAAGCAGAAGGTACACGCAGTGTAGCATTTTAAGATGAAGACTAAAAGGACTTTCAGACACTAAACCAGCCCTGCTAAACTTGGGGGATGGGGTACAGTTGCCAGTATCCAGCACAGTTGGGTGAAAGCTCAAGCACACTTAATTCAGCTCCCAGATAACGGAGTAAACGTTTATAAACTGTGCTGGACGCTGGTCCTCCAGGAGGACCAAAATGGAGTTTGCTGTAACTTTCCTTTAGGCGAAATGGGATTTTACCAGTGCTCTGTAACCTGTTGTGGGTTCCGGTCAGTTAAGTTAATGTATTTTTACTCACTGCTATTTATCTAATGAAGTTTTTTTTTTCCAGTAGATGTTAGATTGGAGTTCTGGGTGAAGGTTTGCTCCTCTAAGTACGGATTCCAGGGTTTACATTTCATTGTGTCAATCGTCCGCTGAGGGAAGTCTGACAGAGTGACACTGTTGTTGTAAAAAAATCAAAACACACAAAAAAACAAGCTTTAGGTACTGCTAAAGGGACATGGTTTATGCTGCCGTGATATATTTTTCCACCGTTTTTCTGTGTTGCTTGTAAAAACGCACCTTAATCAGAAGCGAATGTCATAGAATCCCCTTTTGTAAAGTCACATTGCATCAATGTTATTTCCTGCGGTTTTCGTATCATCTGTTTTTCGTCTCTTGATGGATTTGCATTCGTTGGACCTTATGAAGACCAAAACGAGCAACATTTTGTACAGTATGTCTTCTCCATAAAGGGTTTTCTCTTTCCTCAGTTAGTACAGTCCTTGTAGTTGACCGATGTAAGAACATTGGGAGACATGCTGTCCTTCTTGGCAATATTATGTAGTTGTTCCTTTTAAAAACAGAGCTTATATTTAAAAAATAAATAGTCCATCTCGTTGGTCATCACCGTGTCTTAACATGAGAGCTCTGGTCAACCGTGAGGTGTGTTTTTCCTTTTCCAGAAATTCCCATGAATTTTTGGAGCCTGTATTTGATGCTTCAAACGCTGTTTTAGATGTTCGTCACCGTCTCGGTTCATTCAAGTGTTTGTCTCACGATTTTTTAATACCTTCTCGATACCGTTTGCATTCCTTCATGTGAACATTTCATTGAAAACGAACGAAGAGGAGGAGAATGCCAATTGATCATTCGTTCCCTTTGCTTGATAAAAACTGGACATTGCATTAAACGGTTACGAAGAAGACGGGCCTGCAGTTACAATCCACGTTACAGCGGGAACAGCTGCTCCTCATGTGGGATGTGTTTTAGTTAAACATGGACCTTCACTCCATAAACTAACACACTTCTCTTAACTCCCTCATTTCTGGACCCAAGCTGAAGCACCGAGTCTGTAATCAGGCTGTCAGATTTTACATGATTATATCAATAAACAAAATGAAGGTTTTACCCAAAACAATGTCTTTGTGTGTGTGTGTGAGCTGTGAACTCATGATTGCCGATCTTAAATAATTTAGTTTAAAGTGCCATATGATTTTGGAGCAGCTATCTACAGTGGATTGCATAGTTTATGATTTAATTTTAAACATCACCATACATCATCAAAAAGCCAGGTTTGACTAGCTGGAACATCAGCCTTTTTACTCCAGAGAAGAATCATTGAATCTCTTTTTTCTTTCTAATTACATAGTTAAGCGCTTTTGTATCCAGCAACAAAAAAATAAAAATATAAAAAGTCAGGACAAAAGATGCATCATCAGTAACGTAAACACAATTATATGCTTTTACAAATACATAATTATGTCTGCATTATATAATTAAGAATAATTAAGAAAAAACTACATGATTAGTATGACGTGAAGTATGACTTCAGGGCTCGGTTACGCAGCAGATCCTGCTGAACTACATATCCCGTGATGCCTCGCGGGCGATAGGCGTGGCTGCGGCGACGCTGAGTGACAGCTGGCTGTCAGAAAATGAGTTGGCGGAGCGGCGTCGGCGGAGCGCTGTTCTTGGTCCCGTAGCGCACAGAAGCCGCCAGCGGAGCGCGCGAGTCGGGGGTCGGAGCGCCCCCGTGTCGTGAACGAGCCCGGCCATGGACGAGCAGGCGGGGCCCGGCGTGTTTTTTAACAACGGCGGCGGCGCGGCGGGAGGGAGAGGAGCGGCGGCCGAGAGCGGCGGCGGCCCGGCGGCCAGGGCGCAGTACAGCATCCCGGGGATCCTTCACTTCCTCCAGCACGAGTGGGCCCGTTTCGAGCTGGAGAGGGCGCATTGGGAGGTGGAGCGGGCCGAGCTGCAGGTCGGTGCGGGTTTAAACTCGGGTTTAAAGGCGTGCGGGCGGTTAGTGTGAGCGGAGGAGCTGAGTTGAAGGGAGAAAAAAAAAACACCGCGAGGAAACAGGAGTGACAGCAGAGTCTGGAGCAAAGAAAGAATGATAGAAAGACAAAAAGCAGCGGGTAAAAGTTAGTAGAGGGCAAGAAACAACAGCACGGAAGTCCCTCTGCGGGCTCCTGTAAGCTGGAGGAGGAGAATCCGTTAACATGTAAATAAATCATGGAATATTCAGATTAAGAACAAATATCGCTCTCTGATTGGCGGGTTAATCCGCAGACCATCGATATGCAAATGAACCTGCGCTGACTGCCTGACTTTCCTTCTAGTTTTGCTTCCAAAGAGACTTTCTTGTGTTTTTGAATGAGTTGTTGAGCAGCTTGCAAGGTTTTGGGCTCATTTTCATATTTTTGGACATTCCTTGATTCATTTGGGTTTTTAATCGACCAAGAAAACAGCAAAATGGCCAAATAAATGGCTAAACAGTGTAAATATGTACACTAAATACTACACTACAAAAAATACTGTTTGGCGCTGCTTTTCATTTCTTCATATGTTGCTTCCAAAGATCCAGACTGTCTTATGTTTTTACTGTGTAACTGAAGAATAGTCCTGCAGGCTTCCTGAAGGACAAGGTTATTGTCTCTCATTTTCAGTACAGTCTCTGTACCTGAGCAGTTGCACACAGTGATCTACGTATGAATCCTTCGAGTCGAGCAAAATCTTCTACCTTTCAGACATGAATCGGTGAAGAAACGGATGATTCCAGATGATCAGGATCACTGCTGATTCTGAACGCTGAGTGTTTAGAACCCCTTTATCTAGAACCTTAGATCTTTAGGCACTTTGCAGCCTGGAGAACTAAAACATTTTTCCCCCACTGCTTTAGTTTAATCTACTCGGGGTGTCAAAGGTACGTGTGAAAAGCACAATGTACATTTTTTTTTTTTTTTTTTTTTTTAAACCAGCAAGGTGATTTTTTTAGTAAAATGTGCCCAATACTGACCAGTTTTCAGGAGTGTATCTGAATCTAAACCACTAGATCATCTGTCAAACATGAACGGCTGATATTATTCCTTTTCCCGGAGTATTCAGGCCCTTTGTTATGATGCACATAATTGAGCTCTAGTGAATCTTCCTTTTGTCGGTGGTCCTTTTTAGATGCTTCTAAAAGTTTACTGGAGTCCACCGGCACCTTACTTCAGCGGAGATCCTTAGATAAGCCTCACACCTCTCAGTAGAAGGCCTCACATCAGTTTGAGAGAATCATTTGTAGGTCTACTCGGCAGTATTTTGTCAAGACGCGTGTTCGGGGAAGAGTACAAACTTTTTTTTCTGCATTGAAAGCAAACAAACGCTGATGTTTTCATTGGATTGAAATATTTAGCCACAGATTCCAATAGTGTGTGTGTGTGTGTGTGTGTGTGTGTGTGTGAGAAAACCAGGCATCTTCATCCCTGCAGTCAAACATGATGGCGGCAGTGACATGCTGTAAGCATGTTTTTCTGCAAGAGGGACTGGCGAACTGGTCAGGAAAGTGTGTGTGTGTGTGTGTATGATCCAGCAGATATTGGATAGATATATCATTTTAATATCCACTGAATGGAAGGTATTGAATGAAGTCTGTAGGATTTCCAGTTTAGAAAAGGGAATGAATCAGAGATGAATGAAGACCAAAATGAAAACCTTACGGTCTACTATCTGTTAACAGTTGATCTATTAAATATGTATTCGAGTCGAAGGACAGATCTGTTTACTCGCCGAATGTGACGTCTGTTCAACGTGTTATTCACGTTTATTTACTCGCCTTGTTTATTTAACAGGGATAGTCAACAGATCAGCAGAATGATCATCGTTTTTCAGGATAGGTGCGTTTGTGTCCTTTTAAAAGGGGACGTCGTCTCGTTCAGACTAGAACCGTTCAGATTTTCTGGATTGCTGATTAATCAGCACTTGATAATCTTACATTTATTCAGCCTCGCTCTGTACTGACTTTCTGTTGCTGATCATGTTGATTATTATTATTTGCGCCTCTGTAAAAATCAGACATTTATAATGCTTTAAATGAAACAGCTGCTCCTTGTGCCTCTTGGGATTTTTATTTTACTATAAGATGATTTGCTATATCAATCTGGCAATTCCCAAATGTAATGCCGCTGCCTAATGTTTACTGTGTTTCTCATTAGTTGTGTTCTGTTGTTGTATTTGAGTCTATGTCTGTCGTGGACGTAAAAGGCATTTTTTTGGGAACGTCGATTCTTGACCGCATACCTGGACGTCCTGAAACATCATCTTTGAAAGCATGCAGACTGTGCTGATTGGTGTGTTCTCTCCTGAGACAGAAAACAGGATGAAAATGCCACTTTTCTTTGAGACTAAAGCTCTAAAGCTTGAGTAAAAATACCTGTGAGTGGGAGTTGTTAGCAAGGAAAAAAGAGAAAAGAGAAAAACACCCATAGTGGCTGGCGAGCCATGTCAGCAGGAGAGAACCAGCTTGAGCACAGGATGTCTAGCAGCGCCTTTGTGTTAGGCTTAAGTGCAGTGTGTAATGGCCAGGGTTCGAGACTTTTGATGAATTTGGAGAAGAACATGAAGCTTTTCGTCAAATAACTGTGGCGTCAGCGGTTGCATTTTTTCAGCCACTTCTCTGTGGCAGAAGGGATTTGCTTATAGAAATACACTGAGCTGATGGCAGCATTGTTGTTGAGGTTTTATATGTGCTGGTGGTGGTGGTGATGATGATGATGATGATGATGATGAAGGTTTATGGTAAAATAGTGGCAAATCAGACAAAATAAATTTTCCTGACAGTGCTTTCCTGACAAGCACTTGAAGGAATAAGTCACCCAGATCATTTACACGCTAATAATCCAAACCCGATGTCTCCTAAATCTCGGGACATTTCCAAACTTCCCTACAGGCGTCCTTTTCAGAAAACACCAAGGCTGGAGAAGGCTGATCTGGTTCAGATTGCAGATTTCAGAAGGTCATGGGTTTGAATCCCAGACCAATAGGTTGCCCTGAGGTACCCTTGAGCAAGGTACGGTCCCCATCATTGCTCTTGGGGCACTTTAACTGCTGCACGGTTCGTGTGAGTTAAAAGCAGAGGCTGCATTTGGTCGTGTCTCACTGTGCGCCGCGTTTCACATGGATAAATATTCACTTTCACTTTGTTTCTCTGTATTTACGACGCATTTACCGTTTCTACATAAACCGAATGGTCTAAAATAACCCGCCGTTTGGCCGCATGCTGAAGTTTTGTTCGTTTTCATAGGTCAGAAAGTCGCATCCTAAACCATGCACATGTGTTTGTGCCAACTTAATGAAGAGGTATATTGTGGAGATGTATGGTGGTGAAATGGGGTGACCATAGACTGAAAAAGCAACATTTTTTTTCACTGGTTGATATTTTTCTGAGGGAAGTGGGAAAGGAGGGGATAAGTGAAGATGAATATAAATATGGTCAGTAGTGGTAGAAATGGATCTGGACCTTCAGCTTTGCTGTGAATGTGTTTAATGTGCGTTACTGGGTTTTAACGGTTGGTGAAACAAATTGCTCAACTGAACAGGCCTAGGTCATCCTACATCACTGTGTGTGTGTGTGTGTGTGTGTGTGTGTGTGTTGCAGCTCTGCAACTCTCTGAAAATAATTTTGAAAATCCCACACATCTGAATGCTCGTTGCTGAGTGGCTGATACATTTGTGGCGCCAAAAGTAAGCGCCACTCACAATTTGAATACTTCCTTTCATAGTAAACCGCAAGGTTCAGCAACTGAATTACTTTCTCTCACACACGCGTTCACATTCTCTTTCTCGCACTCGCTCTCTGTCTGCATACTTCTCTTGAGACTTTGCTGACAAATCAAAACCATCATTTATTTGTTTTTGCTTGATTTTGCTTTACATTGAGTGATGGGGATGACCAATAGATCAACAGAAGCATGTTGACATTAGCGTTAAAATATTCATTTGGGTTCTGTCGGAGATGTTTGAGAGCAAAGTGTAGTTCAGCTAAGACGAGAAATGTTTTGTGTAAGAGGATCTCGGTTTTTGTATGAAGGCTGCATCATGCTGAAGTGATCAGTTTACCTGTTTACGAGAACTTGCTTTAAGAAAGTGCACCAGGTGCATCAGTACGACCTGATGCGCTACATGATTGAAATGTGATGCCAGTGACGAACCCATAACGCATCTCAGGTTGTAATATAGGATCATGCGAATGGTTAATTAGGTTAAAAGCCTCAATTTAGAACATCAGAATGGCAGTTACACACCTTTAGGTGCTGTCAGACTGAACTAACATCTTCAATCTTCAGAAGTGAAATGCACGTCTGTAACGGTTAAGCTGAGGACGACGGACTTGGCTGATCTTTTATTCTGTGTGCTGTGAATTTCCTGGTCTCTCAACGCAGATTCCTTCCATCCAGTCTTGCATCTCTTCATCCTGTTGGTCTTACACTTCCCTTAAACATCTGAAGGACTCTTTCAGTGACCTATTTCCTGCTTCCTCCAACTCTGTCACAGGCAGGGTGTGTTTCCTGGAGTTCATTATTAGTGGTGAGATTATGTCACTCAGCCAGGACTAATGACGGAAGTGCTGGTTGAGTGGTCAGCGTTTTACAGGACCGGGCTTCCTTAACAACTCCCTTCTGACAATGGCCTGGGACACTTCTGCAAAGCCTTGACACTAGAAGTTGGAACATTTGCTGTGAGATTTGATTGCATTCCATTACAAGAGCGTTGAATCTTGAATCACAAATGCCATTCCTCCTCAACCTGGCCTGCTGTTTCATAGCCCAGTGGTAGGGGGCTCTAACCCCCCTACAGCTGCTTGTGTAGTGAAATGGGCTCATGTTGGGCTCTTCCAGAGAATCCCGCTCTATAGGCATCGGAGATTTTACAAGCTGTGTTAACCGGTTCAGCAATGGGAGACATTGAAGTTGTGGGATTTATTTGAGAAGGGTGTCTGGATACTTTTGGCCACGTGTTGTAATAAGCACAAAACAAGATCTTTGTGAAGTTGCAAGGTATGCTGTTACCTTTAAATCTTTAACCCCTACTCGGAATGACAGAACTAGGCACGCAAGCTGAAAGTAGAGAAGGTCACGTGATCCGACGTAACCCCAAACCCAGAAAGCCCAGGTTTAAACTCCTTGACGGTTCTCCGACCAAACCTGTCAGATGAGCCGTATCGACATGTGTGCGTGTAGCAGCAGGCGCTGAAAATAACAAGCCTGTTACGGGAGGCCTGGTGCGACATTGTGCATGACATGGTTTTAGTGCACAGGAAATGAGCTCGGTTAGCGTGGCCCGATTATGAAATACACTGAAGTGAACTGTAAGAGCGCTTTCACACTCCCTGCATCACTCAAGCAGACGGTCTAATTTTCACTTTTAGCGCTTAAAATTCTCTTGCTATCCCAAGCTTTGTACCAGGAAATCAAAATTTTTTCGATTCAGTGAGCAGGATTCAGGATTTTTATCAGCTGGAACAACAATCACTAAATATGCCCTTCCAGCCACCTTTTTGGAAACAGCTACTCATTTTTTGTTCCTAGTTTTTAAGAAGTTTCTGTAGAAAACAGTCAAATAACATTAAAGCAGCTATCTATTTGTGTAAAATGAATGCACAGTACTGTGCAAAAGCCACGTCTTATTCACATTTTACTTTTACTTTTTGCATTTTACTTTCAGAGAGTGAGACTTTCTTTCATTTTTTTTGTAATGTACTATGAAGGAACAGCCTTCCCGAAGCACAAAGTTTTTTGGCTCTCATTTTCAGTGCAGTCACTGTATCTGCCGAGAAATCTGCTTCCTTAAGCCATACGTGGTGTCCCATTTTAACTACACTTTTTATTAATATTTCTATTATTCCGATTTATATTGAAACCACTTTGGCTGGTAGTGTATGTTTAAACAATGTTTAGCAGAATATGACCGTGACCTTTTTGCCATCTCTCGCTTCTCTGTGAGCAGAACTGGTTTAAAAATTGCAACGGCATCGTGCAGATTGCTCCTGATTAATTGTGAACAGCCTCAGTTTTGCTGCGTTTGAGTGTCATCACGTTTCTCAGGCTGTGCAAATCATATGACAGTTATAATAATAGCATTGTAATCACAATAAGGCATTTGGTCCCTATCGTGGTGTCCTAAACTGTTCTCACTTCAGTATGAGTGTAGCGGGAGCGAGGGGGTGAAGTGTGATCTTAAAGGAGCCGGACTTTCTGGAACGTGTCAGAAGATCAGGCACAGCCAGAACCTCTCAGCTATCAAAGCCCAACGAGAACTAATTAGCGACCGCTTACCAGCACATCCAGAATGGCTGTGAGTGATTTTAGCACTCAGTCATGAACATAACAGCTCCTAAAGAACATCGTCTCCATGATGGGTGAAGTCCTGAAACTGTTTTGAAGCACATCGAGCATAGTATTGGTTGAAACAGGATAGATGAAACATTAAACGTGGCACAAAAAAAAGGAACCATTTTTTTTTCTTTTCATATTTAAATGATGTGGAGTGACTTGCAGTGAGAGGTTAATGCAGTGTTTCTTTCTGGTTTGTGAGCCATTTAATCTTCAAAATGAGCCGTGAAAAACTTCACATTCAGTTGATGGTTGCAATATTTGCCATGTTTGGTTTATTGAATCGTTTTCCCTTTAATTGGGTTGAATCCTTACAAAACAACAGGTGCTTCTTTTGTATTTTTAACTTCTTTCTACTTTAATATTTATGTATTATGCAATATTTTGATTCAGCCATTGTCTAGGAGTGCTATTAAACCAGAAATACACTTTTGCTGAAAAGACAACTTTCCTAAACAAACTGTTTGAGTGATTGATAATGGAGTGATCTTCTGCATGAGCGTTTTCAATTCACTGAACGTTTCTACTGTCTACTGTTTACTGCTCTGATTGGTTCCCAAGCGGCAACAAAAAGCTGCAACAAAACGGCAAGAGGAATATTTGTCACTCTTGCTCGTTATCCACTGTGATCTAAGTGAGGGCAGTACCTACGCTAATCTAGTGTCTCTCTCTGGTCTAGAATCGGGATGAATAACTCGCACGACCACATATGGGATATAAATGGAAAGCTCTGATCTCCGAAACGGTTGTAAAGGTTAAACTCAACATGCAGTGAGTTTACTTTCCAGCAAAATGGTTAAATATGGGTGCTGGTGGTCTAGTGGTAGGGTACTTGCCTATGGATCCAGAGGTCCCCGGTTCGAATCCCACCTCTGGCACTACCACCATTGGGTCCCTGAGCAAGACCCTTAACCCTGAGTTGCTCCAGGGGGACTGTCCCTGTAATTAGGACCTGTAAGTCGCTCTGGATAAGAGCGTCTGCTAAATGCTGTAAATGTAAATGTAAATAGCAGTGAAACTTGATAGAAATGTCAGCAATTTGGGAGCAGCAACTGTGTACATGTCTTCTCTGTAGCCGAGCAGTGTTGATGAGCTGATAGATCATTCAATCCATCAGTCTGGATCATGCTTATGACCAGTTGAGGAGAAGGCCAATTGTTTCTTCATTAGCCTCTAAATATGTCTGTCTGGATACAGTAATGACTCCCTACTGAACTCTTTAAGCATGACAGACCTGCAGTCTGAGAGTGGGACCCTATGAGGATGGACGAGAGAGTCATCAGATGCTTGACTTGGGCTTCCAGACATGCATCTATGCGCTAAGCCAGCTCACACGGAGGAGATACATGCCTGAAACGTGAAGTCATTGTGTTGGTGAAGCTTGGATCACGTTTGACGTGTGAGCCGAGTGTTTGATGTTTGACGTTCTGCGGAGCAGGGTGTGGCCATGTGGGTTCAAGGCCTGGTAAAGATTGTTGGAGTGCAGTATAGCTTGAACCCTCTGATAACGAAACCTTGAGTGCCAGCTGATGTTGGTTTTTCTTTCAAATTTGAGAAACTAAAAGTAGCTTGTACGAATTGAGACTAGGTTTGAAAGAGAAGGGTGGAATTGCAGGTATTTAAATGAAATGAATCGCAATGAAGGAGTCGTAGTGGGCGTATAAAGGAGGCTAGCCAGTTGTTGTCTTAAGCAGATGTTTAGTTACAGGTTGCTGATCTACTTTCTAACTTTGTCTTTACCCATGATCCTCGCTTAATTTCATGTCCTGCATGCCTGGAAGCTGCAAAGCTCCACTCCGCAATCCCCACCATCTCTCCTGTGCAGACATGAGGCAACGCGTGAGTGCAGCGTCCCTCTCGTCCCAATTCTGTGTCGTTCTCCGTCTCACTCCGCCAGATGGACAAGCAGCTAGAGTAGGACTTCATTAAAGGTCCAGATAAAGCTGCCCCCCTGCCTGGATGATAAAACCAATGTGACTGCTCAGTAAATGGGTTACCCAGTTTGCCTGGAGGCAACCCTGACCACACACCCTGACTATAGTTTACTCTCGCTGCCTTTCGCTGATTATTGTTTTGTTTTCTTTCTCAAATGGAAATCTTTCTGAATTTGTCTCCATCAGAGCTAAGAGCGATTAACAAAGCTGGAGGGTGCTTTGCTCTACAGCATCTGTATTGTGAAGCGTCAAATTTCACCCCAAAAGTTTTTGTGTTTTGGACGTTTCAGTGAGAACAATTGAGAACGTTGTCTTTTACTAAGAGTTCCTTATCAAGGTTAAGATATTAATCTTTACCTTTCACTTTGGTTTCCTTTAGCCTGTGATGTCAGGCGGATGATGTGGTAATGAAGGATGGAGAAATCCAAGGTATGAACAAATGTGCTTCAGACTTGCCTTTAGTGTATTTTATCACCATTTAGACCAAAAAAGTAGAAAGCAGCATGTTATTTTCCACAATATTTAATGGAATATTAATTCATAACAGTCGTTATCTATTCCTAGTCATTTCTTCTCGAGTTTTGTGACCTGGGATTTTATTTTTTTGAAACCTCTTGAACTCTGTTTTTCATTCTGGTCAAATATTGCACTGCTTCCTGTAACATGTTTCAGACATGCAAAGTTGTGGCCTGATAATTTTCTACATCTGTGGCACAGTTGTTCTTATTTGAATGAAAACCACAATTCGGAGCTTTTGAGGTGAAGTAGTGAGCGTGAGCTCTGTTTAGTTTTGTCTCTCAGGGTGTAGGCTTGGGACGTTTCTTTTATTACTTTTGGGCTTGGGACGCTTTTATTACTCAGGTGTGGTGCTGCCGATGTGAGAGCGTGCTCGCGGCATAGCATGGGAGTGTCTTCCTTAGACGATGATCTAACCTGGAGCCAACGTGGTGACTCAGAGATCAAACCGAGGGCGCAGGGTGACAGCTGGGACATTTCTAGCAGGCTGAGCTCAGCGGAACAGTGGCCTGTCCCAGGATATACTGGGTGGTCTCTGCTGGTACACCGCACAACTGGCCTCCCTGCAGGGATTTAAAGTCGATTGTTAAGGAACAATTGAGATAGTGTGATTGTTTCTCTTGCTACGATCAGGGTATAATAGTTCTGTCAGAGAAAAGATTAACATTAACAGACATGCTGGCAATCCAAAATGGGAGATTGGTGATAAATGGGAAATGTGGTGGTTTTTTTTTGGGTTTTTTTTAACAATTTCCATCTAAATTATATTAAAAAACAACCTTTCATGCTTATGTAAAGTTGTTTTTTTTTTTTTTTTTTTGTTTTTTTTTTTTTTTTTTTTTTTTTTTTTGTTTTTTTTTGTGCCAGACTAATGCCCTCTACTGACTCACTTGATTCGGGATCTAGTTTAGCTTTGTGATCCTCAGCGGTAACCCATTTCTCTGCTCGTCCACATCTTGCTCAGCTGTTGATAACGCCATCGCTTGGCGAGTTTAATCAGGTGTGTGTGAGCAAATTATCACAGTCCTGCTTCGTTCTTCATATTAGATTGGAATGACTGTGAGCGGAGCTTTTTCTCATTTTCTGCCAGCTCTCTAGGGCTCTGTCCCTTGTCCCCCTTTCTGCTGTTGTCTCTCAGAGGCTCTGCGGGATGCTGAAAGCTTCCCTGTAGCGAAGTGAAGATTGATTTGTCTAAAATCCAGGCAGGCTGACTTATTGTCTGGCAGCTTGTTCCCCAAAGCAAGGGCATCGATGCCACCCAGAGTGCATTTCCTCTTTAAGCTGTTTCTAATAGTTGGTCGTTTCCCAAATGACCCCTTATGATGTGCGTCATTCTCATTTTTCAAAAAGGTGTTCATTCGAATAAAGAACGGAGGTGAAAATTTTAAAACGCACAATTTATTACAGTATAATCATTTAGCATTACAGACTCTAGTTTTGTTTCAGCCCCTAACATGCCTCATTTCTGTACATGAAGGTTTTTCAGTGTCGATTTTCTGGCCGGGTATATTAGGAGCTGAAACCAATCAGAAACTTTTTTAGTACTGCTTTGAAAACCTAAATCCTAATCGTTGGATAAGACATGAGCCTTTATAACTGCAGATGGACGCTGGAGTCTGCGTTTAAGGAGGGTTTATCAGGCGAACTCGGTCTATAATTTCCAGACAGCTTTTGTAGAACGTCACATTTTACACATTCTCTCCCCAAACAAGAACGCTATTCTTGGTGGTTGTTAGAAAGAAAAATGTTAAACATTTTCTGCTCATACAGGGAAACTTTTGTTACAGTGCGTTCGCAGTATTCGTAAAGCAGAACCGCTTAATAATGGAAATACTAGAAAAGACTAATACAGTAAGCTGTGAAAGAGGATGCTTAGCAGGGAGTTCGTCACATTAGTGCTGCACAGCGTAACGTAATCTCTATATTGCTCTCGGTATTGCTCTCCGCAACACTGATATCGCCATGTGCGATATGCAATATGCAAAGCACCCTCTAAGCAATCACATGTTTCACATGTAAATCAAGGTTTCCATGCAACAAAAGTCCAATTATTTTGGCCAGTCTTTAAAAATATCTGGAAGACTCCGGGTCTCCAATGGTTAAAGGGCCCCTATTTTCCTGTTTTTATCCATCTGCATTTTTGTGGGTTCACAAATATCACTCATAATTCTTTATTTTATGGCCGTTTTCCAATCCCGTCTAATCAACAGGCTGTTTTTTACTGCACGCTCTTTTCTGATAAGCTGTTAAAATTGAACAATACTCGCATATTTCAACCCTTGTAATTACAGAGAAGCGATAAGGGCCTTTGACTGAAGTTTCACAATTGCAATATATGTCAGTTCTCCGACCATGCAGTGTAGGCTGCAGGCCATAGTTGCCAAACAACATAATGCAACATAAATGCAGAGTTGAATCCATGCTGAGTATTTTTTTCAGCTGCTCTGAACGTTCCTGATCCAGATACTAGGCGTACAAAACGGGGAAGAAACCACACCCTGTCTGTTTTTTAACTTGTGGAATTCTGGGGGTCACGAAGTGATGGATGGTGAGTCGTCCTGACGGTTAACCGTGGGGGTGTCTGAATCGGGGAGTGAAACACTGTGACGAAGGAATGTGGATAGAATCCGTCATGTTCTTTCCTCCCTCAGCCTGCCGGATTCCTTCAGCTCCGCTTCTTCACTCCCGAGCCAAGAACAGCAAGGATAGTTCTCGATGTTGCTTTCTTCCATTAGTGATACTGCGTTTATGGAAAAAATGAAAAAGCTGAAACGGTCCAGAAGTGTTTGAAATGGGTGTGCTTTTCGCCAACACACGTGCAGCAGGGGGCGGCTATTTAAAGCATCGGGGGAGCAATGAAGGGGACGGTACCTTGCTCAAGGGTACCTCAGGGCAACTTCCTAACCACTAGGCCACTGCAGCCCCGTTTATGATTGGCCCAGGTTTGTTAGAAGCTCTGCATGAGACCAACTTTTGCAATAGCTGTCATCGATACGGACCAATATTGTTGGCCATTATGATGTTCAGCAGGAGCGGCTCCTGATTGTATTTCTTTGGGCCAGCTCTTCTTCAAATAAAAATATCTTTAGCTGTCATCAGCACCACGTACACCAGACTTCCACTATCATCAGCTGCTGACAATCAGGCAGCCGCAGCTGAGTTTATCTTTAGAGCAGAGGGGCAGTCGTGTCAGGATCAGCATTAGCATGTGCTTTGCATGTGCTTCATGAAGGTTCAGAGTTTAACTAATGGTTCTCTGTCTGGCGCTTGGTCTCCTTTTTCCCCAACACGGGGATAAAGAAGGGCCACACTCAGAGATACACTATCTGCAGCTTCACCACACACCCACATGTCTCGCTGCGTATCTGCCTGCACGCTGGAATGCGTGGAATCCTCTTGGCTGCTTATCAAACCCAGTCATCTGTGCACTTGCATGTTTGCACTGAGAGAGAACTGGCCCTGTTTGTGAAGCAGGCAGCTCTTTTGCATTGTAAATAATGTGTTCTAGGGGATTATACCCCCGTTTGCCCGAGATCCAGAGAGCTTTGTGGTTGGTCGCATCCTGATGGTGTGTTGCTATAAATTTGCACCCTTCTGTAGCTTACCCAGAATTCTGTAAGTAAAACATTGTCAGGACAAAAAGGGTATATTTTTGTTCATCAAGTTACTTATTCTCTCGGCTGCTCCCGGTTAGGTGTCGCCACAGCGGATCAACCGTCTCCATTTCTTCTGGTCCTCTGCATCTTCCTGCTTCAAACCAACCACCTGCATTTCCTCTCTCACCACGTCCATAAACCTCCTCTTTTGTCTTCCTTTTCTCCTCTTTCCTGGCAACTTCATCTTCAACATCCTCCTTCCAATAATCCTCATCTCTCCTCTGGACATGTCCAAACCAACGCAACCTCGCTTCATCAAGTTACAAGCAGTAACTTGGGAGAAGGGCAGATTCACACCTTTTTACATGTTTTCAACGCTTGAGGCTCCTCCTAAGTTTTTCCTGCTTCAAACATATCCGTTTGAATATCTATTGACATGCTGCCTAACATATTTCACCCCTTGAGAGGTGGCAATGTGATTGGATAATCAGTGTTTTTCCCCTCACCTGTTTAAGGTTTCCCAAACCAGCAGGATGCCCTGAGGTACCCTTGACCAAGGTACCATCCCCATCACTGCTCCCCGGGCACTTTTAATAGCAGCCCCCTGCTGCATGGTGTGTGGGGGTAAAATGCAGAAGTTGAATTTTGTTGTGGAGTCTTTCCCAGCTCTCACAGGGTGAAAGGTAGGGAAACACCCTGGACAAGTCACCAGTCCGTCCACACAAACACACTCGCACTTAGGACAGTTTATCATTTCCAATCAGCCTGACATGCATGTCTTTAGACGGTGGGAGGAAACCCACACAGACACGGGGAGAACGCGCAAACCACACTGAAAGGACCCAAACCGTCCCGCCTGAGAATCAAACCCAGGACTTTCTCACCGTGCCAACCGTTAATCATGATAATGAAGAATATTTTTCAAGGTGATTCAGTGTGGTTGTAGAACGGCTTTTGGCCGAGTGCTTCCGCTCTCTGTTGGTGTGTCTGAAATTTAGTTTTAGCTGGGCTGGGGTGGCCTAATTTGCTGTTAATAGGCAGTCAGTTCCCAAGTGGGGCCTGAGAGAGAGAGAGCGATAGGGAGGGAGGGAGAGGGACACTGAGAGCCCCTTATGCACTCGTTCAATAATGCACTCAGTGTCTTCCTGGAATAGAACATGTCCTGTCCTTGCCTCATGTGGGGACATTCTTTGCTCTGGTTAATACGTGACCGCTAGCGGAAGAAGATAACTGAGAGCACTCTGTTTATGGTCAGGGCTTTAGTGCAGGCGCACTGAGCTTTCTGACACTGCTGAGCCTGCTGCTGTTTTGATGAGTTTTCCATGTGGCAAATAAAAATAAATTAATAAAATGCATTTTAAATTCATCCATCCATCCGTTTTCTGCCCAAGCGGGGTCGTGGGGGAGTGCTGGAGTCCATCCCAGCTCACACAGGACGAAGGACGGGGGACACACCCTGGACAGGTCGCCAGCCCATCGCAGGGAGGAGCACGACAGGGATGGCACCTTGCTCAAGGGTACCTCAGGGCAACCTATTGGGAAGGGGTTGGAATCCCCGATCATGCGGCCAACGCCCTAAACACTAGGCCACCGCTGCCCCCATTTTAAATCGTATAATATAAGATCTTTGCAAATAAGCTCTTGGATGACTTGGACGAAGTGGACCTTTCAAGGAGAGGCTTCTCCGCTTTTTCTCTTGTGTGCCCTAGCACTATCTTCAACCTTGGTTAGGATAAGTTGTTAATATAACATGAATGAATGATTGACTGAATGGGAAATCTTT
The DNA here is from genome assembly GCA_017165825.1 of Hepsetus odoe. Taxonomy (NCBI): domain Eukaryota; kingdom Metazoa; phylum Chordata; class Actinopteri; order Characiformes; family Hepsetidae; genus Hepsetus; species Hepsetus odoe. The sequence goes on along the minus strand of CM029379.1, from coordinate 20,359,378 downwards.
TTGTTTGTTTGTTTACTGTGTCAAAATGATAAATGTTTAGACTATTTGAGAAGTAAGCCAGTACATCATTGTTGAGCGCATTGAAGATCTTTCTTGCACGATGCATTGAGAGGAACCTCTCTTTCTGTCAGTAACCCTGACTTGCTAACATGCTAATCAGGTGATTGAGGTCTCTGGACGCTCGTCTTCCCTGGTCCAACATCGGATTTAGTTAGCACGTTCTGTTTGTTCCTTCAGAGCTTAAGCAGGCAAGCTTTAATTTTAGGACTCCGCTGAAGATGATGACAGATTCTGTTTGACTAGAAAGAGTAACGGGAAAGTAGGAAGGTGGTTCACCCAACCCCATGGGAGACCACAACGGTGCGTTCAGTTGTAGAAAAGAAGGTGGAATCGGGGAGGAGAACTGGAGGAATAAAGCATTTTGTATTCAAGACTCCAGGCTCTGTCATCGGGGTGTTAGATTCACAGCAATGCCAGTCCAAGAATTATTATTATTATTATTTATTTATTTATTTATTTATTTTTATGTTAAAATGCCTTCATTAGGATCGGATTAGAATTCCAGGTAAAATATTTCATCGGATTATATTTCTTAGATATACGAAAAGATTATTTGCATCCCACTGGTAGAATGGTCGCAAGGAAATCTGCAGAAAAGTGTTTAGAAGTAGGGTTTTAAAATACCGTTATCATGTGTTGCAGTCCGTAATAAGGTTCTTGCAGCTCTGGAGAGCTATCTAGTCTGCATGTTCTGAGCCTCTGAGAATCTGTTCAGACTCCACGGGGCATGAAGAGGCAAAAATTCCAGACTTCCAACTTGTGCAAGTGTCTAAGCATTGTGGCCAGGAGTCCAAAAGAGCTGAAGTGGCCTTGTGGAGGACGTCCCTCGCCTCTTCCCACATCACTCAGCGTGACTCTACCCACCACGGGAGATTGTTATTTAACATCGCCAAATTGTCTGTTTGCATTCTCCTCCAAATGTTAGGTAGTGGGTGAAGTTAGACATGGCTAAAATCTGGAGAAAAGCCGGTAAAATTCAAATGTAATCAGGCCTCAGACCTGTTTTCTTCCTGATGGAAACTGGGAAAGACCTGTTCCTATAAGCAGTGCTGAGCTTTTCTCCTGACCTTCTGAATTCACCTGACTGAGATTCATCCCGTCATGTTCTGGGTGAATGAACGACGGGAAAGCGGTTCTTGTGTGGGTTCGTGTGATATTTGTGACTCAGTCTGGATGCGTCAGCTTGAGCCTCTCCATGCTGAGAGAACAGTCCTGAGAGAGGAGGGGGAGGTACAGTAACAAAGGAAGCCAGTGGGGGAGGAGGTTCAGGATGCTCTGTAATAAAATAATTGTGTTGTTGTGTTGTGTTTTAGATTCAATGAGTAGAATGCAAACTTAGTTGTGTGTATTTAACAGGCTAAGGGCCAAGGGCTCACAAAGAGGCCTTAGATTGACCAGCAAAGCAGAGAATTGTTGTGAAGTGTCGTCTCTGCAACAAGGATATTTCCAAAAGACAATTATAATACAAAAGCTTTCACTATGAACTTGTTTTAGGGCCTCCTTGTATTTTAAGTACACCCTGACTTCTGAAGATGATTTAAAGAGTTTATGCTGGAGATTAATTGCTTGCTTGTATGTTCTCCGTCCACAGGCTCAGGTTGCCTTCCTGCACGGCGAGAGGAAAGGGCAGGAGAACCTGAAGAAGGACCTGGTGAGGAGGATCAAGATGCTGGAGTACGCTCTGAAGCAGGAGAGGTCTGAGTTCACTCTTTTCTACTAATCTGTTTAGCCAGTGATTGCCCAGCGGTTAGGATCTAGGCCCCAGGAGGATGTGGGTTTGAATCCCAGACCAGTAGGTTGCCTTGAGGTACCCTTGAGCAAGGTACCATCCCCATCACTGCTCCCTGGGCAGCTTTAAGCATAGGTAAAAAGCAGAGAAGCGTTTTGTTGTGTTTCACAGTGACAACTAGTCACTTAACTGTGTTCAGTAAAATTAGGGTCACCTCATTGCTCACAAAGCATAAAGGGGAGGGGATGTTTAAAAACGAGGCATAGAGAAGTGAAAAACTAGTAAATGATGTAAGCGTCAGGGACCACCTCTTACCCAGAGGTACCCTACAAGATACCGAACCATGTACTGTCCTCAGCCCTGCTCCCCGGGAGCTGGATATATGGTCACCCTGTGCTCCATTTGGGTGCATGGGTCAAGTGCAGTTTATTGAGGATCTCTGTGTGTTCATGCAGACAAAATAGTCTCTTTTACTAAGAAGATACCTTGTCTAGAGGATGATCATCAACGCCTTCCATCTTATTGGCTATTCCAGGTGTTAGTTCTTTCCTGCATCAGTTCGTTTGGCTTTTATTCAAACGCAGCGGCCATTAGATTATACTCTGCTGTCTTTTGGACCTGTACGTCTCTGTTAGCAGCTAGTTTTATTTGTGATGTGAAAAAATGGGTTGCTGTGGCCTGATGAAACCGAAAGGACCTACAGGAAAAACAGGAGCAGGTGAGAGTGGATGAACAATGCTTTCCCACTTCTGCAGTGTGCGAGACACTTAACCCTATAACTAACCCCCAAGTACGGTTATGCAGCCCACTGCTGCTGCGTCTGGTGTGTGTTCACTGTCAGCGTCCTTCTGTCCGGTTTATTTAGAATCTGCTTTGGCCAGAGGATTTTCAACAGGGATTTAAAGCTACAGGTGCAGAAGTTAAGAGGGATTTAAAGGCATAATCACAGTGCTTGTAGAGACTAAATTCTTCTGTGGCTCGTTTGAATTGCTCCAAACATGGCAGACACAAGGTGGAATTTAGCAAGACATGTATTAAAAGTCTGATCTTTATCTGGTTTCCTTGATTTTGAGGGAAGCTTATGTATCCAAATAATGGCCTCAGGCTTAGGTCTGTAATTGCTGAAGCTTAAAGTTTTTTTTTTTTTTTTTTTTTTTTTTTTTTAATAAACACAACCTTACAGATGTTCGTTCAGAAAGACGTCGTTCTTATTCCGAACAGTTTTGTAGAGTGGCAGGTCCAATTATCACCAAATGTATAACGATGTATTTGGGATATAAGCATGCATTGATTTGATTGCAGTTTCTATAGCAACAGCAACCTTTTCTTTCTCTGTCTCACACGCTCTCGCTCCCTCTTGTGCTGTCTCTTTCATGTACTCATTCACGCGACAAGCTTGCAGATCAATGATGTGGAGACGCCATGTTTCAATCTGTCAGCCGAAAACGCTGCATCGGATCGGAGGGACTGAAGGAATGACTCCGGTTTCTTCCTGCGGGCTGGTTAAGTGTGATGTTGTGCTTCAGATAGCTGCACCTAGTAGTTTATGAAGAAGAAATGATCAGATTTTTCAGAGTATAGATGGGGGAAATGGCATCTATACTGGTATACGGACAGTATGCCAGTGTGCATTCTTCTGTCTTAAAGAAGGAAACTGAAATTTCTATCTTCTGCTGTGGCTGTGACTTTTTGTTTCGTGATGCTCACACTATCCAGTCATGCTGCCACAACCAGTGAGCTCCAAGTTGTGGTCTTTTAATACATTTTGAAGATAAATATTTCTGGTCGAGGTTATATATCCCTTTAGGATGCTAGGAGGTCCAAAAATTGTCACGTCTCTTTTTTTTTTTTCTCCATTTTTCTCATCGCTCTTGACGCTTGTTGGCATGTTTCAACTTGGAATATTTGTTTCCGTTTAAACTCAGGCTTGGCTGAGCGACTGCACTGCAGGTCACAATCCAGCAGTGAAACACTCGTTCCTTCCTCCACAATGAGATGCGCTCTTTCTGCTTAGTTTTCTTTTTTCTCCTTTGCTTTGACCTTGATCCTTCTGATTGCCATAGCAACAAATAGTGTCTCTTTGTCTGGTGACGTCAGACTTCACATCCTTAGCCATGAGTCAGATCTACAAATAAGGCTAACTTCACAACTCCCCGTCTTTCCTCTTTCATTGCCTTGCTGGCTGATGTTTTTGGGTGAGGCGTGACACCACCTGAGCTTTGCTCTGAATATCAGCTGACCTGGCGATCATGTGGATCTACTCACTAACACCAGTCAAGACCTGTTAGTGAGAAGCGTCATGTTCTTTCTCTGCATTTCAATGAATTGGCTAGAACGTGTGAGCAGACGCTTTCATTTTGAATCTAGAAATACAAATCATTTTACTTTTGCAGAACAATATACACTGCCCATCCAAAAAAAAAAAAAAAAAAAAAAAGGCGCACATTCTAATATTTCGTCTGCCTTTAGCTTTGATAATGACACGCGTTGGCTGTGATGAGCTTCTGCAATGTCACAACATTTATTTCCGTCCAGAGTTGTATTCTTTTTTCACCAAGATCTTGTAGAGATGATGGGAGAGTCGGACCGCTGCACAAATTCTTCTCCAGCACATCCCAGAATTGTATGTATGGTATGGCTTGTACGGTAGTCACTAGGCATGATGGGTGCATCACTTCATGCGCCTCTCTTCTTACCCTGATGGAACAGAGTAAAACTGGACTCAGACCACATGACCTTTTTCCATCGAGTCCAGCCTTTATGCTCCCGAGCAAATGAAAGCCTTTCTTTGTGATGAGCCTCACTGATCAGTGGTTTTCTTAAGGTTACACAGCTGTTTTGTCCCAATCTCTTGAGTTCCCTTCGCATCGTGCATGTAGAAATGCTCTTACTTTCACTTCTGAACACAGCCGTGAGTCCTGCTGTTGAGTTTTTTTTTTTTGTTTTTTTTTTTTTTGAATCAGCTGTTCGGTTTGATTTCAGCAAACGTTTGTGATCACTGATCACGGTAATTTTTTTTCCGACTACATTTCTTCCGCAAAGATGATGGTTCTCCACTATCCTTCCCGTTTTTAATAATGCGTTGGACAGTTCCTAACACAGTTTTAGTAGTTTCAGCTTCTCCTTAGATGTTTTCTTTGTTGATGCCAATAATTCGACCCTTCTGAAACAGATGAACATCTTTTCCACGACCACAGGATGTGTCTCTCGACTTGGTTGTTTAAGTAATGAGAAGCTACTCACTGCATCAGTTCAGGTTTAATTAACTTGTTGCAGCTGAAACACAATCATCCATGCAGTAACTATCTTACCTATTTGCTTTGTTAAATCCAGGTGGTGACTTTTTTTTTTTTTTTTTTTTTTTTTTCTTTTTTTTTTTTTTTTTTTGGACAGGCAGTGTGTAATGTTACTTGAGTACAGTAAACGCCCCTAAGGGGCAGTGTTGGCCTAGTGGTTACGGACTAGGCCCCAGGATTGGAAGGTCGCGGGTTCAAATCAACCAGTAGGTTGTCTTGAGGAACCCTTGAGCGAGGTGCCATCCCAATTACTGCTCACTGGGTGCTTTCAATAGCTGCCCCCTGCTGCACGGTGCGTGTGGGTGAGCAGAGAATACATTTCCTTGTGTTTCACAATGACAGATACTCACTTTCACTTTAATCCTATAGTCGTATGAAAAATTTAAAACTAATAGTTTTAAAATTTAAAACTAATAACAAAATGCATCCTCTGCATTTAACCCCATACACACAGTGTAGCAGTGGGGAAGCAATTTAAGGTTCCCAGGGAGCAGTTATGGGGACAGTACTTTGCTCAAGGGTAACTCAGGGCAACCTACTGGTCTGGAATCCAAAACAGCCAACTCCCTAAATACTAGACCACCCTATGCTAGATTTAGATTGTGGCCGGAAGGACTAGATCAACGACGGCTGAGTTTTCACATGAACAGAATTTAGTTTCTTCATGAAACTTCATGAACATTTAAAAGGTTACTTTTTTTTGTACATTTTATTTTTTTTATCGTGAAATCAGCACAGCTCTGCTCTGCTATGAAGAACCTCTTTAGGAACTGAGCCCAATCCACCTTGAGATTGTATTCCTCCTCCCTTTGCTATCACCCTTCCACGAAGCTGTGTGCTTTCACCCCTGTTACTGCTGGGAAAAGGGCTTGAAATATAGTGATCAGTGGGTGGCATGATGAATTGCACCACTGGCTTTCACTTTGGGTCAGCCTGCTCTGTCAGGCAGGCCTTCTTAACAGTCCAGGCTTTGCTGTGGACCAGTTCTTGGAGGTGTCGCATGTAGGAAGCCTGCATCTCATGACCTGGATTTTAGTTACAGAAATAGTGTGATGTACATATTTGATGCAGAGGCCTTAGGGTTTTTTTTCTTCACCCCCCTCCTTTTTCTCTTCTAGGACATTGCAACAACAGTATTCCCAACTGAGGTGTCTTGTGCCATGTATTTTTGATATGTCATTCTGTTTTTTTTTTTTTTCTCTTTTTAGGGGAAAGTACCACAAGTTAAAGTATGGAACAGAACTGAATCAAGGTGACATGAAAGCACCGAGCTATGAGTCTGGTAAGAAGCGGATTATTGCATTTGCACTTTGTGGGTTGGTTTTGTGAGGGTGTATCATCTGCAAATGAGCATTCACTTTCATTCGTCTGTCCATAATGTAGCGATCTCCCCCAGGAACATTAGAAACGAAGCTTTAGAAGAAGTGTTCCGCTCTATTAGTCAAAATGCTCCAGTTTTATTGTCATGTGGGATTGTTTCAGTTTTTGCTGCTTTCCGGGAGCTTGGACTTTCCTACTAACTTGTGTAGTTTGGATTAAATAATCTAAAAATAAAACCTTTTAAGATTTATATGCAGAACAGACTGCACCTGCCGTCTGTCTCCTTAAATCAGGATCGACTGAGCTTCCATGTGGGTGAAGGTGTGACAATTTTCTTTTTTTTTTTCTTTTTTTTTCTTCCTTCTTTCTCACACTCACTCACACACACACAACTCATCTGCATGTCATCAGCACAGCTCTGTTCATCCTTGCTTATAAAACACCAGAGGCCTTCAGAGAGCTGTCAGTCTCACACAGAGCTCTGCTCATTAATTGAGATATCAAAGCGTGTGCGTGTGTGCGTGTGTGCGTGTGTGCGTGTGTGCGTGTGTGCGTGTGTGCGCGTGTGCGCTTGCGTGCGTGTGTGTGTGTGTGTGTGTGTGTGTGTGTGTGTGTGTGTGTGTGTGCACTCTGCTGCTGTGTCACAGAAAGGCTTTGTCTTCTCGTACAGGGTGTCTCACGCACTGTCTTAGTGTTCAGGTTGAACGAAGTACGGTATTTACCCAAAGCTCTTTGTCAGTTATTTTCTGTTATTGGCTGCTCATGTAATTTATTAGCACACAGTGACGGTACCGTACAACAGCACCATGTCCACCAAGTTCATATATGTTTTTATGTTTCAGATATGTAAATGAGCGTCTCATGCTCAGTTTGATTTGTAGGCACACTGCAATGTAGAGCTGTTCAGAGTGTTGGCTTGATGGTTAATGCTGATGAGTCATATGTGTCCCTTTCTGTCTCTTCCTCTTACGCGCTGTTCCTTGTTTTACAGATGAGGGAAACGAGAAGGACAGTTCTGGCTCCCTTAACAATCAGCTGTCCTGGAAGCAAGGCCGGCATCTGCTCAGGCAGTGAGTACCGACACCCCTCTCAGAGTCGTGAACGTCTAGCTGATCGTTGAAAGGCCCATGGCATGCAAAAGCACAATTTTCCTCACTTTTTTAAAACAAACGAGTTTAATCTTGCGCAAATTTCCGAATGCAGTGTCCGCTCCTCAGCCGATATGTGGAAATTAAGCTACAAGAAGAGCCCGTTTTTTAATTCAGCGTTGTTGTTTTGTTTGTTTTTTAAATGAACACAGGATAATGATGTTGCCAACATGGTACTGACTACTGATCTTTGGTGGCTACATAAGCAGAAGAAATGAGTGTAGTCAGCCCAGACCACTGTGGTTAGTAATAATCACAACAGGGCTTGTCCCACCCATTATTGGTCATGTGTAGTTCCAGTAAAGTGCTCTCCCTCAGGGGACGATAAGCTACTGTGTCCTACTGACTGTTTGGGTTGACCTGAAACCTCCCAGTGATATTGGGGCCCACTGCTGTTTTCAGTAAGCAGTCATGACATGCCACTGTGTTGTCCTGGGTACCGTTAGGCCATCTTGACAGGTTGTTTCCCAGCCATTCACTGCTGCGCAAAAGGAAGGGCGGGGCCAGACAAGAGGAGGTGAACCATGACTGTTAAAAACGACGCCCCCACATGAGCTCACTTACTGAAATCAGTTTTACCCTTAAGCCTTGTTGCTAGATTTGCTTTACTTGGATGGGTACTTTAAAATACTGCTGATGAGATCCAGCATGAGCCTTTTTTTAGTCTTCATTCATGCAGGCACATTTAAAAGGAGACAGCAAATGCCTCCAAAGGAGTTTTTCTTCTCTCCTATATAAAGTGGTACCTTGACTTACGTGTGTCCCAACAAACGAGTTCTTCGAGATACGAACAGTCTCTTGGCCGTTTTTTTTTTTTTTGCTTTGAGTCGATAGCAAGAATTCGGGTCACGAGCCAGCTTCTGATACAAACTGCAACATCCGCCCAGCATCTCGTGTCTCACTCATTCACTTTAAGCGGTTCGCTCGCAGTGGAAGCGTCAGTGTTGTGCTCGCATTTGTGCTTGCATTTATCTTGCAAAACTTTGTTTTTCCAACCATGTGTCCGAAGAAAGTGAGTGTGAAGGACAGTGCTGAGAAGACGTGGATGATGTGCATTAAATTAAAGAAAGAAATGATCGAAAAATATGACCACGGTGTGCGTGTAGTCGACTTGGCGAAGCAATACGAGCGCAGCACTTCTGCAATCTGCACCTGAAACAGACACATTGGACAGGTTTTTATCGAAATCCTGACCATGGAAGTGAGGAAAGCGTAGCGAAACTGGCAGAAATCAGCGAATAAGATTCAGTTATTCAGCTTTTCTCCTCCACCTCGTCAGCATCTTCAAGTCGTCAGATCTCCAAGGCAAATGCTGTATTATACTTAATAAAACCAGTTTATTGCAGTACATTCTATTGTATTGTGTTTTTATACAATATTTGTTATTTCTAAGCACATCTTTCTTATTTAAAAACATGTCACAAAAAAATGCAGTGTTTTTTTTGGGGGGGTCCGGAACGGATTAATGGCATTTCAGTTCATTTCAATGGGGGGAAACTGATCTGACATAAGAGTAATTTGAGTTACGAGCTCCATCACAAAATGAATTAAACTCGTAAGTCAAGGCACCACTGTATATATCTATCAATCTATCTATCTATCTATCTATCTATCTGTCTATCTGTCTCTCTCTCTCTCTCTCTCTCTCTCTCTCTCTCTTTTATATAATATACATTTTTATTTATTTATTTATTTATTGATAAGGCGTAGCACCGTGCTTAGTGATAGGTGTGTGTACATAAATATATTTAAATATGAGCAGTGAAAAATGTCTACCGTCAATGCTCAATTTGACGATAGCATTCAGAATCTCTTTTCTGGTCATCAGAGTTTTTGGGTCATCCTCGTGGAAGGGTTAGATTCAGTTCACATGTATAGACGAGGCTCTGGAAAGACATTTTATGCTTTAGCAATTCCACAAATCACGTTAAACTAAAGTGCCCTGGTAGAGAAAAAGGAATTGGGCTCCTTTCTTGCTTCACTGAGTGTTTTTGTGCTATTGTTGTATGCTAAGTGCACGCTAAATCAGATTTGCTCTCCTTCAGACGTTTCGCAGTAAGTGCCGTACCCATAAAATCAGACAAAGGCCGTCTCGTGTTAGCTTTGTGGCTCAGCAGTGCTCTCTCCTGGACATCTGTGTCTTCCTACAGGAGTAAGAGCACAGCTTCCATGTGTTCCTCGCACGCATCCGCCAGCCATAGGACCGGAGTGTAAAGGAGAAGCCGCAGGCTACGCTGTTCTCCCTCATCCTTAACATCAACTCTTAACCTCTCATTCACAACTGCCTCTTAGCCTTCCTCCCCAAACAAAGCCTTCATTTAGTGCGACACTGCAGACGTGAGCTGAGTGGGAAACACGGGCGGCGGGAGTCTCATTGATCTGCTTGTGCCACTGTTAAAGTAATCCGCCCCCACATTCTCGCAGCTTAGATGCACACGGACAGTGAGCACTCAGATGTCACACATCTAGCTGAAAAAAATGACTCCGTCTTCACAGATGATCTGATTTGTTGATTTGGGGTGTGTGTGTGTTCCCTGTGTATCTGAATCTACCCATGTAAAAATGTGTTAATCCATTAATCTTCCTGTACCGTCTGACCCAAGTGCTGTTTTAATCTCAACGTGGTGCATTGATTTTGGAAGATTCTAATCTATTTAAGGAGTGTATTTAAGGAATCCATTTAAGGAGTGTATTTAAGGAATATACACTAATATTCTACACCTCCTTATGAGAATACATGCCTGGGAAAAACAACTTTGGACTGAAAGAAAATCTGACACACACAGAATGGTATCCTCCACTAAAAATCCTCACCAATTCATCAACTTCCACACTCTTTAGTGTCTAAAGTCTAGTTGTTTGTGTTAAATGTGAATATATAGAAATACATGTTTTCTAACGTGGTTTTTAATGGGTTAAATATCTGGTTAATCACTGAAGCGCATATTTATTGGTATTGGTATTCAGATGGATTTCTTTGGCCAGGTAGTGTCGTCTGGGTAGTGTTTGTTTTTTTTTGTCCCACAAAAATTTGCAATATCTGCATTTGGCTCATTGCATATTGGTTTATTTTGCAGACAAAGAGAGCTACTTAAATATTTGTCTTCGTTTATTTATTTGTTTAGACCTTTACACTTCGTATTTGACCATGATCCCTCTTAAACCCAAAGGTAAAAATGACTCGGAATGCTGTTTCTAGTTCATAACGTTGGGGCGCGGTGCACCAATTCCTACATTCTCAGTAACCTGGTACTTCGCTGAGTCGTGGAAGAATAAAGGAGCTTCAAGGAAAAGAAGGCAAGGAGCAGACTTGATGCTTTCTCTCACAGTGCCCTCTGTCTGCCTGTCCAGGTACCTGCAGGAGGTGGGCTACACGGACACTATTCTGGATGTCAAATCTCAGAGAGTGAAAGCCCTGCTCGGCTTATCAGGTGACGGCTCAAGCGACCTGTCCGGTCAGGAACCGCTGCTTAACGGGATGGACACGGCGCTCAAAGGAGCCAACCCAGCAGGGTGAGTCAGGAGCCGTCAGGCGCAACACGATAACGAATACAGAAATACTCCATCTGGAACTGTAGAGGAAAAACAGCTGTAAGAGTTATTCATAAATAATATTAATGAAATAGATTTCAAGAGCTAAAAATAAATACAGAAACAGAAACGTGCATACCACTCCCACAGTTTTATTTAAACACTGCCTTGCGTATTGACCCATTCTAAAATCGGACAGCGTAATGTCCGATACCAGGCAGCGACAGTTTCATTGATCCTAAACAAAATATGATCTATTGTATGTAATATTATGCTGATGGAAAATAAGGCGTGCCAAAGTGAAACTGAAAGTGAATGGCGCAAGTAGGCAGGGAGCAAAATGAAAGCAGAAGAAAGTGCAGGGTCAGCTCTGCTAAAATGAGGAAGCAGGCAGCGTGGACATGAACGTTAGAAACCGGTTTCTACATTTAGAAAATGTCTTCAAATATTTTTCACAAATTGCACTAGTACGCAGTTCAGATCCGTCAATTCCCAAAAAATGTTACTTCCTATCTTTAGCAGGTTTCTGTACGGTTTTGATTTGCTTTTCTTTTTTTAATCTGTTCATTTTAATATTAGTTATGTTTTTTATTATTATTTGTTAAATATTATAGAAGACATGTTCTTATTAATACCCCTCGTCTTTTTCCCAAAATACTTTGTAATAAATGTGCCTAACGACCCTGTAACATTGTCAGCAGCTCACAGCCCACAGCCCACAGCCCTGGAAGCATTTTGGATTGAAATTTGTGAAATATTTTCTTCATTTCTTTCTTTTCCATTCCGCATGCGTGCGCGCGTGTCCGAATGCACTTGTAGGAAAATGGAGCTTTCTGACTCCACCGCTGTGCTGGAAGTGTGCAAGTTCATTGAGAGCGCTGCTGCTGAATTCAGCGATGAAGAGGAGGATGATGACAGCGAGGGGAAAGACAAGACCATGATCGATTCTAGAACGGTGAGCATACTTGAGAAGGTCTGACATGCTTTATTCGGGTGACGTGCTCCGAACCTCATGTTTTTAGTTGTGCCCCGATATATTTGGGCAAAGCTGGGCCATACTTCATTTTAACGAGAGAGAGAGAGAGAGAGAGAATGACTTCCTGCAGTTTACAAACATGATCACAGCCAGTGACGTCTCTGAATTTTCCCGAAGGTCTAAAGCGTTCAGAATGGGTCATGAAAGCGAAAGGGATTTCGCTTTCAGTTCCTGATTGTTTGTCAGTCTTAAATTTTTTAAAACTCAGCATGGTTGTTTCTGCCTTAATACCAGAGAGCAAAAAAATTCATTAGGAACTTCTTGATTGGACATTTCAAGATAGTTTTTTTTTTTTTTTTTTTTTTTTTTTTTTCTTTTTTCTTTCAGGCAAAATTTAATAAAGGAGTTTTAATGCAGAAGGTGACATTTGTATATGAAGCAAAATGCAAACTAATTAAAGATGAATGATGATGATGCCTAATAATAAAATATCTCCCCCCATCCAGGTTCCATTCCTATGGAAGTTCTCTTCCAAATCAGTGTTCCTGGAAGGTTCTAAGTTCAAAGTTGGAAATATCAGGTTGCAATGAATGAATGGAAAGCAAATCATTTGCTGTGGTAACTGTAGGACTTTGAGAAATCTGGCTATTGTACCAAATAAATCCGTGGCTTTTTAATAGGATGCATAAAAAGCTATATGTTAAAATGAGGTATTTATGTAAGAATCAATGCTTACTTTATCAAAACTCCAAAATGTTCCATCATATCCTGTCCAGGTACTTTATTTAACATACACGTCCATATCAGTTCAGAGCAGCACCTTCTGTTTCCTGTGCAGATTGTGAGGAAGAAGCCTTCGTCATCCTTTTCTCCAATGCTTGCAAGTGAAGACCCTGACACTGAGGAAGCGCTGAAAGGCTTCGACTTCTTGTCCAACACTGAAGACATGGACACGTCCCCTGAGTCTAGGAGTGCTGGGGATGGCACGGACTGGGGTAAAAAAAAAAAAAAACTTAATGAAGCCTATGTGTCGTTGTATGTATGAATCTTCATAGAAGCGGTTCTGCTGTGCGAATATAAACCTTGCAACAAAAACACAATTTTACAGGAAGCATTTTGACACTAAAAGGTTAAGAAGGGATACCTGCAGAGCTTTTATCATTCTCTCCTTCATTCCAGTGGAATGAAACATGCCTTCCAGTACACAAACGTGCTGATGCGCCAGCTTTTATTGGGGTTTGGTGTTCTCTAATAATCTGATTAAAAATAAGCTCATGGCATACAGCACTGTGCAAAGGTTTTAGGCAGGTGTGAAAAAATGCTGTAAACAAAGAACACTTTCAGAAATGGGAGTGTTAATCATTTATTTTCATCAATCAACAAAATGCAGTGAATGAACAAAAGAGAAATCTAAATCAAATCAATATTTGGTGTGGCCACCCTTTGCCTTCAAAACAGCATCAGTTCTTCTAGGTACACTTGCACACAGTTTTTGAAAGAATTCGGCTGGTAGGTCGTTCCAAACATCTTGGAGAACTAAGCACAGATCTTCTGTGGATGTAGCTTCCTCACATCCTTCTGTCTCTTCATGTGATCCAGACACACTGGATGATGTTGAGATCAGGGCTCTGTGGGGGCCAGAAGAACTGATGCTGGTTTGAAGGCAAAAGGTAGAAACACCAAATATTGATTTGATTTAGATTTTTCTTTTGTTCGCTCACTTTGCATTTTGTAAATTGATAAAAATAAACAATCATTATTTATATTTCTGAAAGCATTCTTTGTTTACAGCATTTTTTCCACACCTGCCTAAAACCTTTGCACAGTACTGTAGTAAAGCATATATAGTCCTTTATGAAAGTTTGTGTACCCCAGTCCAAGTGGGGAAAGGTCATGTCCCCTATAATCTTTATTGAATGCACAATTACCGTTTATGTACTGAATGTATTTCGTTGGAAAAGGCATAAAAGATACCCTGTACAAAGGTTTTCCCCTCCCAGTATGTTCTACTTTAAACAGACGTTCTGCACCGACGTTGCGTGTTAACTTGCTGTTGGGGACGTAAATACTCGTTTCCAAAATTCTCCACGAAGCATAATTTTGACAGGCGGTTGTACATCAGTGAGAGAAAAGGTTACGTTTATCTTTGAAGTACTAAACCATTTGTAGATCATAATGTACATATGCTACATCACATGGCATTTTTTCATAAGGATTAATCTTTTTAGTTAAGATGAATAGCTAAATAAAATCCCCAAAGTTTGCAAAAGTTATTGATTGTGATCAATGCGACGAACTTACGTTATTTCACAGCAGCCTTGACTCAGAAGGAAGATGCAAGCAGAATTTTTTTTTTTTTTTGTGCATAGTTTTAATAGTTCTCATCTGCTATATTTTATACCAGATGTTTAAAATATATATGTTTTTAGATTTTATATTTGCAATATGATTGTGCTTCAAATTTGATCAAGAAAGTCATTTAAGTGCATTTAAGTCATTAGATCTTCATATATGATGTGCTTTACTGTTATTTGTTGGATTGTCTCCATTTGTCATCGCCTTGTCCTGCGTCTCTGTGTCAGCCGAACACCTCCCACTGAACCACTTTGTGTCCGCATCTGCCAGGAATGGATTTTTTTTTCTGTTTAGTGTCAATCCCTCAAGCTTTAGGATAATCGTTGTTGAGGATAATTAATGTTTATCTGCACTGATCACCGCTAATGTGCTAATCTTTTGTAACGCTCTGTTCGGTGGGACTTTATCAGGACCAAACATTCAATAAAGAATTAAAAGTCAGAGTCAGAAATAGACCTGGGAGGGCAAACTTTAGAGACAGCGTTTAATAAAATGATTGCGGTTCATTTCTAAGCTTATAAGTCGGGCCAATGGATGAGCGTCGTCAAGCCAACAGCCTTCTGTCTTCTTCACATAATATTTAGGCATAAAGTTGAGCATCAGGAAATGTCCATAAAAGACATAAAGCTAGTGCAAATGAGCAACGCAGATTAGGCTACATATCATTCAGGATGTTTTTAAGACCATGTTATATTTACAGCTGTGATTAATCTTATGCCTTTATTTGTATTCCATTTGTCTCACTGTTGCCACACTTCGCACACTAAAGCAGAAGAATTGCTACAATTTAAAAACGTTCTGCTTCTTTACTGCTGATTTTTTTTAAACCTCGGTATGAATAACACTAGAAGCAGCCCTAATCACAGTTCCCCAAACTGTAGATCTGTCGGAATAATTGTAATTCTGAGAAACGCCGGTCTTCTTTTGGAGACTTCTGCTCATGTGTGTAGAAAGTAACTCCTAATTGGCTGAATCGCCTTCTGTGGTGTGTCTCCTCTCCGTGTAGAGAAGGAAAGGCAGGCCTGGGACGTGGACCAGGGCCTGATAACCAAACTCAAGGAGCAATACAGAAAGGAGCGCAAAGGCAAAAAAGGGGTGAAGAGTAAGTGGACATGGCCACCTCTGTCCTCTCCTTTCTCTTCTTTTCTCTTTCTGGTTGTGAAAAAAAAAAGGTGCTTATTAAAACAGAAATAATGTTTTTAGACTTTCCTCGCTGCCCTCCTCGATTTCTTTGCTGATGCTTCTTTTTCCTGAGTTAGCGCTGCGTGTGTGTGGAAAGTCTGTGTCTCTTGTCTCTGTTTCTGTCTGTCCCTGCCACGATTCACAATGTTGCTTTTATTTCTTCATCCATCTTTTCTTCTATTGCTTTTGTGTCCCGAAACGATTTTTCTCAGAGCATTTTTTTTTTTTTTTTACTCAATTTATTATTGCTCTTCCTTTCTCTCTTGTTGATCCTTTTTATTGCATTCTGCCTTCACTTATTCAATACATTATATTCTATTCTATTTTTTTTCTTATGATTAAATTTTGCTTTTGCTGTATGGTAAGCTTTTCTCTGCTGAAGAATGTAGGTTTTACATGCTGTTTCTTCCTATCTTCTTCTGGGACCGGGCTCTCACGAGACAAGAGCTTGTCCGATAACTTGTTTGGTCGATAGAATCAGCCGGTGTTGAAGATTTGCAGTTGAATAGGCATCATTGTTTTTTTTTTTGTTTATTTGGTCACATTACGAATGATTTGTACTTTATCTCTGATGCCTAATAATCATGTAGGAGCTTAAAAAGGGAAAAGAACCAAGTTCCATTTTGCTCCTCCTTCCAGGGAAAACAGTTTTGTTTTGCTTCAGATGCAACACCTTCCCCTGTTTATTGACCCTTCACTATTTCTTGTCTCCTTTCTCACTTCTCACGGTTCCTTCAGTTATAAGCTCATTTCTCTCTCTTCCACTTTCTGCCAGGGCCGAACCGCACGAAGCTGCAGGATATGTTGGCTAATTTGAGAGACACAGAGGAGCCGGCTTCACTGCAGCCTTCCATGGCGCCACCGCCAAGACCCAACGCTAACCGCTTCAATGAACACGATAGCAGTCACACTGATGAAGGTGCTCTGCCACCAGCTCAGAAACTGAAATGTTGCTTTAACACTGTTTGTCATACAAGATATACTTAGGTTTGGAACCCTCAAATGCATTAGAGTCACGTATTGAATCTTTTATTAAATTTAATTACATTAACCTTAACATTTATTTGTTGACAATTCTAATTTTTTTCTTCCTGTAAACAGCTTTTCTGTTAGACCGTTCATATACAATCTTGGAAAAAAATTAAAGCGTGTTCCTGAGATGTGAGGCCTTTATGCTTTATCATATGGATTCCCTGACCAGTGCCAGAAATCAGGAAATTTTTTTTGTTTTGCTCTTTGGAGAAAGCATCCTTAATCGTGAGAAGGTCATGTCTTTATCTCAGGAAAACATCCTTGTAGTAACTAATAACTAAATTTATTAATAATGATCTAAAACGAATGAAATTGGCTTATAATAATGGTTCCTTCAGTAATATTATGGGAAGGAATGTAATGTGGATTTATGCTTCTAAGTACCTTCACTGCGATTTTTATCGGCCTTTAATTATCTAATTATATTTGGTGGCTTTTTCCGTCCACTTCGTCTTCAAATTCGACAGCACGGATCACTGAATGTCCGCTAAACTACAAGAGAGAATGAGAAAAGGGGGGGAAATTGTTTGTAATAAAAACCTGTGTTTATGTTGCAGTGGAGGCCATCACCTTCCCTCCTTCCTCAGGCAAAGCCTTCATCATTGGGACAGATGAGGCCATGGAGACGGGGGAACTGGGTCTGGGTGAGCTGGCTGGGCTCACTGTCGCCAATGAGGCCGATAACCTCACTTACGATGTGAGTTTGAAAGAAATAGAAGAAAATGATGAAACTGGGATACCATTTTTTTTTTTCCAAAATGAGTGCAAAGGATGTTTGATTTTGGCAGACCTAGTATTAGAGCATAATGTTCTGAATATATAAGCACCAGGAACATTTCTTTAAGTTGATAGTTCTCGATCAGTCATTCATCATTCATCCTTTTGCTAGTCACTTTATACAAAGCACTCATGAAGTGTAGCCGAGGGAACAGTGCGCTTCGAATTCTATTCTGTTTTTATCTAGTAAACTGCTGTAACAGCGTATTCATTTGACCTTTTTCCTCCTCATATTTAAACATGCTAGTGTTCCTCCAGTTCCTGCAGTGAACATGGGTGGTCTAGTGGTGGGATACTTGCCTATGGACCTCAAGAGGTCCCAGGTTCGAATCCCACCTCTGGCCACCACCTGAGCAAGACCCTTAACCCTGAGTTGCTCCAGGGGGACTGTCCCTTTAATTAGGACATGGAAGTCGCTCCGGATAAGAGCGTCTGATAAACGCCGCAAATGTAAATGTTGTGGTTAGTGGGTGGCGGTGATCTAGTAGTAGGCTGCTTGCCTATGGTCCCAGGTTCGAATCTGATAAGAGCGTCTGCTAAATGCTGTAAATGTAATGTAAATGAACATTATAAGCTCTCCCCACCGGCTTGACACCATATTGTGCCGTAATGAAAAAGTGGATTCAAAAAGTGGATTCAACCCTGGTTTAAAAAGCGATGCAGAAACAGTACCAAGTAGTAGATTACTAGCGGCCAAACCCGAAAGGAAACATAGCAGCTGACATGCAACACAGTACATGAGTTGTAATCCGCTTCTGCAGTGCTTTATGTATCGCTGAGACACAGTCTTTTACCTCCTCAGATCACCAATAACAAGGATGCTTTGCGCAAGACGTGGAACCCCAAGTTTACGCTGCGCAGCCACTTTGACAGCATCCGCAGCCTGGCGTTTCACCCAGTCGAACCGGTTCTCATCACAGCTTCTGAAGATCACACCCTGAAGATGTGGAACCTGCAAAAAACAACACCTGCCAAAAAGTAGGAGCAGCTACTTGTGAAAACTACCGGAAGCCAGCCTATGAGTTTACAGAAAAACGGTTTCCGCTTGATGATATTTGCTTACTTAAAGGGACCTTTCGGAAACATTATAATCCTGAAGTTTGATAGTTTTTTTTGTTTTTTTGTTTGTTTTTTTGTATGCGCTCTAAGCACCCTAACACTGTGTCTGCTGTTCAGCCTTAAAGGTTCACTATTTAAATGTTTGATGGGCATCAATGTGTTTAGAACCTTAACCTGTCTTCTCTAAACAGGAATGCATCATTGGATGTGGAACCTATTTATACCTTCAGGGCTCACAGGTGAGTCATTGAATTCTTGATTATGAGTCATAATCAAGAAACAACAACGTAATCAGTAAAGCTTGAGAATTTCACCCGATTAAGGACTGATGGATCGGCAGGCTCGTGTGCGGTAAAGTTATCTGGTAATGTGCTTGTGCATTCTACATATTATTCTTGTGTTTGTTTGTGTGTGTGTGTGTTGCAGGGGTGCTGTGCTGTGTGTGGTGATGAGTGCCACAGGAGAACATTGCTACAGTGGCGGAGTGGATGGTATCATTCAGTGCTGGAACACGCCCAGCCCCAACATCGACTCCTACGACTCCTACCGTGAGTCTCCTCGTTCTCTAGCGTCTAGTTTATGAGTTTATGATTTGGCATTATATGAGAAAAGCCTTCCTACTCTTAAAGCCTCTTTAATTACAGCATTTTAAAGTTTTTAACCAGCTCACTGTGAGCGTCCACTGTTCCTGACCTCCGATTGCGACTTCCTGATCTGTAGTTAAGTGAAGGCTATAAATGGGCAATTAAGAATCTGGAAAATTCTGAAACTGCCGCAATACATGAAAAGCATTAAAGCAGAAAGCATGAAGAAAAGTGGTTAGAAATCTCTGAGACGTTGTTTTATGATTTGGCCCTAAATCTAATCCCTGGGAGGGGTAATTACAAGTTGTTGTGAGGCAAAACAGTGTATATATACTAGCAATCGTATTTTACTAATATTGTATATTGTTGCTTTAGAGCCTTCGGTCCTACGGGGAGCGCTGTGCGGACACACTGATGCGGTGTGGGGGCTGGTCCACAGCAGCGCTCACCAGCGCCTCCTGTCTTGCTCGGCAGACGGCACGATTCGATTGTGGAACGCTTCCAACCCTCAGGCTGCCCTCGCCGTCTTCAACGAGAATAAGGGTAAAAGAGCTGATCGCCTATGAACATAAACGTATATAACTGTATATTTAACTACACAATTACAGTTTATCTGCTGAATTACTACTTGGCCTATGAAAATGTAATGGCACATTACATATTTTTGACTTTAGAACTCGACAAATGAATGTAAGATGGAAATTAGAGAAAATGTTTTTTTTTTTTAACTTAACATTCTATAATTTGATCCAGCTTCTAGAACAAGTGTAGATGCTTTGCTCCTGCTCATATAATCGATGTGCGTTTATACATGTGTGTGGTTCATGTCCAGAGTTAGGCCTGCCCTCTTCAGTAGATCTCGTTTCCAGTGAGCCTGCCTACATGGTAACTTCATTCAACAGCGGACAAATAAGTCTCTTCAACATGGAGACCCAACAGCTAGTCCTCAACCTGGATTCCAACATTGAGCCTGGTAAAGTCTCTCTCGTTCTCACACTCCTCTCGTGCCGTTTCTCGTTTTTTTTGTCGGTGTTGTTGCCATGATGCTGTTAAGGGTTTCACAGCTTTTGGGGGAAAAGCGGTGAGTTCACAACCTAGAAACTGATCGGTCCAGCAGTCAGTTATTATAGTGAACGATTCTCAAATCTCCCAAGCACTGGCTCTGTTCTACTTCATACAGAGGCGTCCCATGTGGGGTTGTTTTATTTCAGCTTTTTGCCTCCATTCAAGAAATGAAAGCTGATTGGCTTGTGTACTAATGTCCCCTTCTCTCTCTCTCTCTCTCTCTCTCTCTCTAGGTGCATCTTGTCACATTAATAAGGTTCTGAGTCACCCCACTCTCCCCATCACAATCACTGCTCAGGAGGACCGCCACATCAAGTTCTACGACAACAACACAGGCACAGCTCCTATTCGTTACTTCCTGGGACATATTAAAACTCAACTAAAACTTTTTGGTTATTTATTCAAGGCCTACCCCAGTTTGATTCCTCAGTAGTTCCCTCTTTCCTGTGCACATATATCAGTATTCCATGTTTTTTTTAAATCAGCACAATCACAGCCATTTTAAAAGGAAATGAAAGTTATGGAGAAAAGTTGGAGAAGCGCAAGTGAATTTTAGTAGATTAAAACAAATCCCATTAAAAAAGGTTTGCTGTCAAGTTTGGTATTTTGGTTAATATTGTTAGAGGTAAAATGTTTGATTCTGTTTTCATTGTTCTAACAGGGAAATTGATCCACTCCATGGTGGCCCATTTGGATGCTGTTACGAGTCTCGCCGTGGATCCAAACGGACTGTATTTGATGTCTGGAAGTAAGTGCCAGGATACTACATCTAAATTTGACTTCTAAAGCTGCCACCCCCCCCAAAAAAAAAAAAAAAAAAAAAAATGAACAAATACTACTATTCACGGTTTGGAATTGGAATGAAAAAATCCAGAATAATGCTTTCACATTTGAAACATGATAATGAAGTCTCAATGATGATCACTTGCTGTTTATTGTTTATTATTTAATAACATTCACACAGTACTCCATGATGAAAAAAAAATAGCTGTGGATGATCATGATTCATTTTACACCATTTTTATATAAAAATATAAGATGAACTAACCCAGCTTTTGAAAACCATGACGTGACTTCTGTCTGACTCTCTCAGGCCATGACTGCTCCATCAGGCTGTGGAACCTGGAGAACAAAACCTGCATCCAGGAGTTCACTGCGCATCGCAAGAAGTTTGACGAGTCCATCCACGATGTGGCGTTCCACCCATCTAAATGTTACATCGCCAGTGCCGGTGCCGATTCCCTTGCTAAAGTCTTTGTATGAGCCAGGAACAGGCTGCCTCCCGCTAGCCCCGCCCGCCAGCACAGACTGGCAGAGAGCTGGTGCTGGGCTGGGTCGGGTGGACACTCGGCTCCTTAATCTCCACTCCTCTCCTGTTTTAGAATGGTTTAACTGAGAGACATTCTGAGACTGGTGAGACTAGACGGACCATGGAGCAGTGTTTTACTGGACAGTCGGACTGGAGAGGGCACTGTCCAGAGTGATTTGGTTTTCCCAGTTACCTCCTCTGCAATGATCCAGGCAGGCCTGGGTGCACGTGGCCTCTGGGCCACAAAATTCCGCCGTAAAACAGAGACTCCCTCAATCAGGAACCACAGCCAACCACAGGTTGTCAACAGAAAGAGTAATGCCTGGGCCCAAGCGCTTTCTGGACCAGAATGGTGTGCCTGTTGTGTAGATCTAGCAACACATCTGTCTTTCCCAGTCTTCCTTTCCTCCCTACCCCTTTCACTCCAAGTGCTGTGTGCTCCTCCGCTGGTTAGCATATTGCTAATTGTCATCTCCTCGGCTTCCTCTCATGTTCAGGACAGAGGAATTCTGGGAAGGAACAGAAAGGCTAGTCTCAGGCCGGCGTGGAGAATTTTCTCTTCCACTTGCTGCTTCTACGACAGATGACCTTATGCCTGCCTTTCTTTCTTTTTTTTTTTCTTTTTTTTTGGTCCTTTTTAAATGTTTATTGAAAAACGTGCCTTTGCTTCAGAAAGGTCTTGAAATGTAATTTTACCAAGCTTTTTTTTTTTTTTTTTTGTGAGGAGTTGGGAAAAGGACAACGGGCAAATAATTAGGACTGGGTAGGACGATGTTGTCCTTTTTAACCATATAGTACATTGGATGTATAATTAAAAATGCGTATTAATAAACAAATATATTATTATATATACACTCTTAAATCTTAACATTCAGTGGGAATTTAGAGTGCTCTTTTTTGATACTTGTTGACGTGTGTGTGTGTGTGTGTGTGTGTGTGTGTGTGCGTGCGTGCGTGCGTGTGTGTGGTATGCAGTGATTTGCAATGCTGGCAGTTTTAGAAGCCCTTCTAAGTGAACCACTCTTGTCCACAATTGTTGGATGCAAGTCGAACGCGTAGAGTATCTCGTATCTCTAAATAAACCAAGGGTTGTCAACAACAAATGTTTTATGGCCTGATTTTGTTGACCACAATCACCTGTTAGGTGAGACTCGGAGGCACTTTCTCGCTATTGACTTGGTCAAAGTTTATTATGAAAACTGCTTTTGGGTTGTATCGTCAGTAGAACGCGAGGTGAAAGGAATGGCAGTCATGGACCTCGTATTAAATGCATTAAAATAAGTTGTAAGGCTTTTGTATTTTCAGAATATTCAGAACGCCATTCAGA
The DNA here is from genome assembly GCA_017165825.1 of Hepsetus odoe. Taxonomy (NCBI): domain Eukaryota; kingdom Metazoa; phylum Chordata; class Actinopteri; order Characiformes; family Hepsetidae; genus Hepsetus; species Hepsetus odoe. Next base: position 20,336,628 of record CM029379.1, on the reverse strand, counting down.
ACGAGCCTTGATATAAAACAAATTGCATTCTTTTTTTCCAGTGATGTATGAAAATTTTCCAAAATTATGAAAAAAATCCAGATTTGTTCAATCAGCCTCTTTCTGGGCCACACCATCTCATTTACTGACCTCCAAGCCGGTGTGTTTTGAGTCACTGTATTTATTGTTGAAATATTGTTGAGTATAAGTTGAAATTTGTCTCAAGCTGGGATCCGAGACGTTGAGCAGATTTTCCTCCAAGATGTCACTGTACTTTGATCTGTCCATCCTTCTCTCAGTCCTTCTAGTCCTTACCTGCGCAGAACATCCCCAAAGCAGCAGGCAGCCACTAATGTGCTTTGTCAAAGGGTGGTCATTTTTTTTGTGGTCTTTTTTTCAGAGTATGGCCACAGACATTTGGCCGCTCATCCCTAAAAACCCTTATTCTTGGGCTTTCTTCAGACATCATTGTCCTTCTGGCAGGTTCCCCTGTCTCTGTATAGAACTTGAGCTTCGTGAACATGAGCATTGGGTTCTTGGTCACCTCCCTGCCTGAAGAGTCTCAGAGTTCTGAATGTTTTCCATTTATCACCATGTTTATCTGCATAAAACCCCACAGCTGTTAAGTTCATGATCAAATATCTTTGTAGTTTTGTCAGAAGATTCTCTTAGTGTCCAATAAATGACCAGCCTTCCCTCTTTTTGGTGAAAACTGCTCTAAACTTGCCTTCATCAGCTTTACCCATGACTAATGACCAATGCTGCCTCCTTTTATCCACACAGCTTCCACAAAACCAACCAGTTCTTTTCTTCCTGCACAAACTGGTGTCTGCAGGTCCTGCAAACCCACAAACATTAGGAAAAGCTATGAAACGGACAGACCGCATACTTGGTCTACTAACGCTCCCAGCGTTCAGCAGGAGCCGAGCAAACTACAACATCAGCTCTGACTCGAAGCCGAGAATGAATGATTCTAAAGCTCCATCATTTTCTTCTGGCCTGCACTTTTAATCCATCTGTGGCGGCAGGCGTGGATCGGGACACTTCTTCATCCAGCATTTTGCTCTTGGATGGGTTCCCATGAGGAACTCGCTTAATTAAAGCATCAGAGTTTATAGTTTTATTTCCTTAATTCCCTTTTCATAATGCATCCCCAGAGGCTCTGAAGGTCACGCCAGACTGCCTTCCCAAGCCTTGCGGGTCTGCAAACTTCAGGAACGGATTCAGTGCGTCATCCGAGGTAAGACGTTCCATTTTCATCAAATCAGTAATTGCTCTACAAATGTGTTCAACCCAGTCATCAGTTATACAGTCCTCAAAAATCAGAAACCTTGCAAATGGCCTGACACATGAACAAAAAAAAACAAAACTTTAGTTTCATCAGATTGAACACAAAGTACTTAAGCCCCCGTTACAGTCTGCCAAGTGCACCGCCAATTAACCTTCATTCATTCAGGGGAAGGACGGGCTGTGCAGATATTGGACGGTGTTCGTGAGAGTCATTAAGCGTCAACCAAGTGAAGCTTCTGTTTAAAAGGCTTCGCTGCTCCAGCTTAAGACACATGCAGAGCTGCAGGGATGGAGGTGAGTACTTTGCATTGCTTGACTTTGCACAGACTCGTTTATCTGCTAATTCATGTTTCTTATATGGAGTGCTGATCCCCTCCAGCACACTGAATACAGCAACTTTGTGTAACAGAAGAACAAGCTTGAGGAACCGAGTAAAGAATATTCCTAAGCTTCTGATCCTGACAGTGGGTTCATATCTGGTGGGTTTGCTGTTTTTCGCATCACATGAAGACAAGTGCATTCAGCAGTAGGTCATTGGATGATGTTACGTGTTTTTTTAAATGGTTAGTGATGATTATGAGGTGCTGGTGGTCTAGTTGTGCGCTACGTGCTTATAGACCAATAGGTCGCAGGTTCGAATCCCACCTCCACCACTGAGTTCCTGACCAAAACCCTCAGTCCCTGGTTGCTCCAGGGGGACTTTCCCTGTAATTAAGAAATGGAAGTCTAAGAGCATCTGCTAAATGTAACACTTATAGTTTCTGCAGATGTAGTCTAGACATATTAGGAACCCTGGTTTTGCTCCTTTAGTAAAGCTACCAGGCTGAAATTGCTCCAAACGGCTCAAAGAGCCAAATCATCTCAGTAAATGCATCTCTTTTCCAAACCCACTCAAAGCACAGCTTGATTAAAGTGGAGCAGATTTGTTAATGTGGTTCAGGGCTCGGTTTGGCTTGCTATGAGCTAAAAGAAATGAGTAAACCTGCAGTCAGACCCGGAGAGCACTGATCTGGGATCAGATTCCTCTGCAATTCGGCGAAAAGGGAAAGGGTGAGGCAGTCAGTACCGCGGCGCGCCGCAGGGGGCGCGTGTGAGGCGCCGGAAAGTTATCGCGAGATCAGCAAGTTGAGGAAAGTGAAAGTGAAAGTGAGTGCGTTCATCGCCGCGGTTCGTTTATTGTTTATTAATTGATCTTCTGCTGCTCCGACTGGCTGCTGAGAAGGAAGATTATATATATCTGAGCTTCAGCATTTTCTCAAAACTCTGCTTTCAGTCAGAACAGGAAGTGATGAAGGACAGAAGATTATGGTTTGCTGCAAAGTGAGAGACAAAAGATGACTCTTTTCAAACTGTGCTAAATATGAATTAAAGCGTCAGAATTATTTGTACATCACTCTGTGTCCCTACACTCACGATTAGACCTATATGAGTATATTAGAGGAACAGCTCAGGTTGGACATCTTGGAGAAGTTACAGAAGCAAGGTTGCGTTGGTTTGGACATGTCCAGAGGAGATACGAGGATTCTATCTTCATATATTGAAGATGGAGCTGCCAGGAAAGAGGAGGAGAGGAAGACCAAAGAGGAGGTGTTTGGACGTGGTGAGAGAGGACATGCAGGTGGTCGGTTTGAAGGAGGAAGATGCAGAGGACCTGAAGAAATGGAGACGGTTGAGCTGCTGTGGTGACCCTTAAAAGGGAAGCCTTGGCTGGTAGATTTGTACATTTTTTTAAATTTTTATTTGTATTTTTTTCAAGGATTGGAAGGTTGTGGGTTCAAATCCCAGACCAGCAGGTTCCCCTGAGGTACCCTTGAGCAAGGTACCGTCCCCATCACTGCTCCCCGGGCACTTTCAATAGCTGCCCCCTGCTGCACGGTGTGTGATGCAGAGGCTGTATTTCATGTGCTGATGGCCACCGCCATCTCAATCTCCTAGGTCCACTTAAAAAAACAGCGAAAGGACAAAGGGGACACTGACAAACCATGCCTCAAATAAGCCCCTCCCCTTTAGTGGAGCTGTAAGGCTGGTAGAGTACATGCCGTGGGATATTTTAATTAAGCAGGGCTCTCAAAATCGGGCTCAAGTTTTTGGGTCCTAAATGTTTACAACAGGGCCTTTTCCCACTTTAGATGCCAAATAGTCTTTATTGAAAAACGTGCCTCTTTAAATAGTTTTTACTGTGAATGGAGTCATTTTTAATCATTTTAATAATTGTGTTCTCCGTCCCTAATGAACTAGAGCCAGGGGCTGAGATGTAGTGCGGAATCTCCTTTAAACGACTACAGCGGAGCACTGTGTTATTTGTGGCTGGTCGATTTTCTTGATGGTCTTTCCTGCCGGAGGATGTGATGTGAATTTAATTCAGATGCCTTGAGCAATGAGCCTAGAAGCATGAGTCAGCCATTTGAGCTGCTTCTGTTTTTTTTTTTCATGAAATTTTTTTTATTTCTTTCTACCCTTTTTGTAATAGAAATAGAGATCCACACGTTTACTGTATATTCATAACTACATTTATATATATATATAATTTTAAAAAAAAATACACACCCAAAGTAGCCAGATCAACAAAAAAATAAATAAATAAAATTTATGATCAGCTCCACAAAATATTTTACACTGACTCAATGCAAATATTGAAGTATTTAAGAATGATTTAGAATGCATATTGTGTGGAGTTTTTGAAGCTGAGCCAGGCTCATTTTAGTTGGAGTCAATAAGGTTGCCAGGTCCGGCAATATTAACTAAATCGATGCAGGTAGACCAAAATTCACAACCTCTTCTTATTTTTCTCATATATTTATTTTTAACTTTCTGAATTTTCCATAACGCATTCAGATGAAGAACTCATCTAGATTATCTAGAGCTATGATTAATTTTGCCCTGTGAGAGCTGGGATAGGCTTCTGCACACCCCCCCCCCATTGTGAAACGGCACCCAGTGAACCGCAATGAAATACAGCCTCTGCCTTTATCCCACACACACCGTGCAGCAGGGGTCAGCTATTGAAAGCGCCCGGGGAGCAGTGATGGGGACGGTACCTTGCTCAAGGGTAGTTGATCACAGTTTCTCCAAAACACTGAACTTCTCAAGATTTCTTTTCTGGTCTGAATAAAGAAAAGCTGTTTCAGGGAGGGTGGTGGTCTAGTGGTAGAATACTTGGACCTATGGACCTCTGGCTCAAGTGGTCCCCGGTTCGAATCCCACCTCTGGCACTACCAGCACTGGGTCCCTGAGCAAGACCCTTAACCCTGAGTTGTTCCAGGGGGACTGTCCCTGTAATTAGGACATGGAAGTCGCTCTGGATAAGAGCGTCTGCTAAATGCCGTAAATGTAAATGTAAAGAACCCAGTTTAACTCTTCTTAGAAAAGGTTGATTTCCACTGAAAGGAACATATGTTTCCCCACTCCTCTTTTTCCTCTTCTGACATTGTTAAATTGCTTTCTAGTTCCAATTTTTCTTTTACATGCCAGGAGGACACCGTTTGTGTTGCCTGAAAGAGAATTCTAATTGGAAAACAATCTTGGTACTGGTCACGTGATGCATATGCTAAGAAAAATGGATTTGTAAAGCTATTTGTAAAAATAGTCTGTCGTTTGTAACTATACAAGTCCCTTTGCTTTGATTGAATTTTTTCTTTCAGGGTTTGAAAATCTAGTAGGCAGAAAGTTGTTTTTAACCCATAGTTTAAATCAAAGGTCTTCAGTGTTTGGAATAAAATCTGTGTAAAAAGCACCCCATCACACATTTTCAGGGATAACTGAATCCATCTCGCGCTAACAGTTGAGATTGTAGCTGTTTATCAGCTATCGTTTTCCTCCCATCATCTAAAGACGTGCTTGTCAGTTTGACTGGAGATACCAGATTGTGTGTGTGTGTGTGTGTGTGTGTGTGTGTGTGTGTGTGTGTGTGTGTGTGTGTGTGTGTGTGTGTGTGTGTGTCTGTCCTGTGACTGATGGGTGACCTGTCCAGGGTTTTCCCCACCTTTTGCCCTGTGAGAGCTGGGATGGGGATCCAGCACACTTTTCCTAATTAAGACAAGCAGCTATGAAAATGAGTGAGTGAGGTTTGCAGTTACAGACTGCAGCCCACCTGTTGCTTCACAGTTTACCAAACACCACGGTAGTGGGATACTGTGTGTTGTGCTCTGTGGTGGTGCTGGGTTTTATACACCTGTGTTAGAGGACTATTTTGTGGGTGAACTTCTGTGTAGTTACTGTAAACCTGCAGATGGCAGTTGTTTCGGATGTTACGGCCAACGTGTGAATACAATATAGATGTGGCTAACAAACTGGTGACTCGGCATATATCTTGGGAGGCGTGTTTGGTGTTTTTATGGACCTCAACAGGTTATTAGCGTCTTTTTTAATGTGTGAACTCTGATAGTGACGGATCAGACAAATGAGTGCTAGTGCATAAAACGGTGATTCAGACCTGCTGCTTACAAACTTTGAATGGAACACTTGGTGAGGGCCTTACTGTGAGTGAATAATCCTGTGTGTGTGTGTGTGTGTGTGTGTGTGTGTGTGTGTGTGCACAAAGAATGTGAGAAACTGCAGCATTCTCTGTACTGCATCATTCTCTGGGTAGTGGGTATCTTGGAGGGCCCCTCCCACTTCAGGGATATCCCCACTGAACACACTGCCTGGAGGATGGAGTGACAGGAATAACGAAAGGAGGGACAGAGGCAATAGGGAGCAAGAGCGAAATGAAGAGAGAGAAGTTGCTAGAAGGACTGAGCTTCTTATAGCAATTGAAAGAGTGTGGGTTTCAGTTTGTGTGTGTGTGTGTGTGTGTGTGTCAGGTGAGACTTCACTGAGTAAGAAGGGTGCAGCACTAGTTGGCTCTGCCCACACTGCTGATTATACCGGTGTGCGCGCGTGTGTGTGCGCGCTTGGGCAGCCCCGGGACAGCCTAGAGGGGGGTTGGCAAGGAAGCTGTGGATCTGCAGCACTTGCACACACACAAACTCTCTCTCACTCACACACACACACACACACACACACACACACACACAGCTTCATGTCTGTGTCTGGGCAGTGTTAGAGCTGAGGCAGGACAGAAGAGGTTAAGTGAAGCATGGAGGTGAGGCACAGCCGGCTGGCCCCTGCAGGCTTCGAGCAGCTGAAGGGGCGTCCCGACCCTTCCCCCGCCACAGCCCGACCTGCTGCCTCCATCTACAGCAGCGTCCAGCAACAGGACTACCTAGCCAGTGTGTGGCTCAGCAGGAAAGAGAAGCTGGAACACGTGAGCTAAGATTACCTCTTTTTCTCTCTCTCTGTGTTTTTTATATATACATATATAAATTAATGTATATGTCTGAATGGATTACTGTGGATTACTAATATGTAAATGATGCAGTTATGGATAAATGGCTATTGGAGCCAGTTATTCCTGAAGAGTGTAAAGAGTTAATGATGTGATTTCCTTTGTAGTTTAATGACATAATGTGTCTTACAGATCCAGTCACTGTCACTGTACTGACCGCAGTCTGTCCTGTGCTGACCACAGTATGTCACTGTACTGACCACAGTCTGTCCTTTGCTGACCACAGTCTGTCCCTGTGCTGACCACAGTCTGTCCCTGTGCTGACCACAGTCTGGACAGTGTTTAGTTTGCATGAGCTGCAGATGTTTTCACTGTAATCCCTCAGTGTTGCAAACATTCATCCACATACTATTAAACTTCCTCTGTAGTGTGTAGTTTATATAATTGTATTTATTACGATTATTTATTCATTCCTTTGGTGTGTCCAGTTGCATTCATGCGCTCATTTTTCGGATCTTGTGACCTTTTATTAATAAATGAATGTAAATCGTAGAAGTGCCATAGTGCTGACGGAAAGTTTTTAATCTGCATAGCCTGTTGAAGGTGAGAAAGCAAGAGTGACATGAGTGAGGGAACGAGAGAGAGAAAGAGAGAGCGATGGGACTTTCAAATGTAAGCAGTAGCCGAGGAGCGTCCTTTAAAACCACTCTGTACGTCCTACATGGCTTTATTGATTTATTTGTGGTATATTTCTGTTCTCATTTTCATCACGGAGTCATTCAAGTGGAAAAAGTGGAAACTTTTAAGACGGATCTTGCGTATTGCTTTTGATGGTCACGTTTCTGATTTTCATTTCCGAGTTACAGCTAGCAGCATTTTCTGATACTTAATTTTCATTGCATGCAGCTTTGCAAGAGTTTGTGGATTCCCAGTCTTGTTCCTTTGGATAAAAGGTGTTTTTAATTCAATGAGAAATTCAGACCAGTGTCTATTTATTCTAATGTCAAGTTTTTCATTCTAACATCAAATTATTAACTCAATTCTCAAATGCAAATGCCTACCGATCCCACCCAAATTAACATACACTTTACATATTCTGTCATGTGCTGTTATAAGGAATATATAGGTTCTTTCTCTAACTTCTCTTTATTAAACACCATTAGCATAAGTTCTTTTAAGTTTAATGTCTAGATCCAGTCTAGTGCTTCCCCTACATGGTGACACTGCAGCTCCTGTTGGGATCCAGACTGTCGGCTAGTCTTTCGACTGTCACACTGTGTACTCAGCAAGCCCATCTCTGCAAACTCATTTCATGGTTCAGTGCTCGCGTTTTGCTCTTTCACGCCTCTTAACCTAAATAAAATGCACTAGTTTGGCATCCTGAATCATCGATTTAACTCAGTTCTAAACAAAGTCCATTTATTTGAACTGAATATCATGCTGCTTCGAGGCACACTATTTATTTATTTATTTATTTATCTATCTATCTATCATCCTCCTCACAAGAGGGACTGAATTAGCTTGTACTTCTGTAGTGATATTGAGCCATGTGTGTATTTTCATTGATTTACACACATGCCACAGGGCTTGCTGTGTTAGGGTTCCCGGCTTCTTCGTTGTATGCGCTGCATGTGATGGATTGCTCGATGGCCAGTTCTGATCTGGATGCTGCGTAATGTGCGGTCCGGGGGAAGTGAGTGGAAGTTGCTGGAATACTAAACCTCTTTTAAATAGCTGGAGCTTTAAACCACAAGCGCTGAGGACTTGGTCGATAAGGTCTGAAATATTAGTTGATAATGAGCTGAGATGTTCGGTAGACATTTAGTGTAAAAAATGTAAAAATCACTTACTCCAAGTTTAGCAGATTTGCCAAGCCGGGTCCAGTTTGTGCTTCTATAGTTTAGCCTAGAGCTGGATGATTTCATCCTTCAGACTTCTCTCAACATATCATTGATTCAGATCAATCCTTCATATCAGTCATGAAAGCAATCCACTTTAGGAGTAGGAATGCTGATGTAAAAGTGGTGTTTATTACCATGACAACCATGAAAGTGAAAAAAAAGTTGGTGAAAGTGACTATATTTGTCATTGTGAGTACACAGCACAGCACACAGTGAACCACAATGAAATTGGACCTCTGCATTTAACCCATGCACACAAACACACACTGTGCAGCAGGGGGCAGCTATTGAAAGCGCCTGGGGAGCAGTGACAGGGACGGTACCTTGCTCAAGGGTACCTCAGGGCAACCTACTGGTAAGGGGTTTGAACCCACAGTCTTCCGATCCTGTGGCCGACTCCCACCAGGCTACCACTGCCCATATGGATGACTTGGTCCTGGTTTATAATCTACATAAACAGAGGTTTTGATGTATTTGGACCTATGTTATGATTTGTAATATGATAAATGTCATTTAATCTTAGATATATGTAATATGCCATGTTTCCCTTCAGCGATTCCTTTAATTAGATATTTGCTCATGTGGTTTCCCAAAAAGTCTGATTCCTCTTGTCCTTAATTAATGGACACACAAATCCTGCGTACTCAAAAACTGTAGCATCAGCCATCTGGAAGTAGAGAGTCTGAACAAAACCACTGTCCAGAATAATTGCCCCCCTCATCAGAGCAGGATGCTAAATCAATACATGCCACTGATTCCATATTGCCACAGTACACCATTATTTTACTTTCATTTAAACATTAGATGAAGAGGCTCGTTGGATAAGAGAGTCTGGATGATTTTTAGTCATTGTTTTGTCAGATCAATTGTCGGATCAGGTTGCTAATAAGGCGTTAAGCACCTAAAATGATTTGAACTCTTATTGGAACGATTAGAAATCTAATTCTCGGAAGTACAGTGGGGCCCTAATAGATGTTTTTTTCCCTTCATTTATGGCTGAATCTATTTTGACTCATTGACTGGATTTGTGCTCTGCATGGAAAGGCTGACTGGCTATTAGATTGCAATAGACCTGCTCCAAAGCTGAGATACCCTGTTGCCATGGAAATGGGCTAAAGAGCCAAAACACACACACACAAACACACTTGCGCATGCGCGCACACACACACATACATACACACACACACACACACACACACACACACACACACACACACACACACACACACACACACACACACACACACACACTCACTCACTCACTCACTCACTCACTCACTCTTACTTGAATGTGTTTCACGTTTAAGTTCTTATTGAGTGTGGCTGTGAATGAGAATGATGAGAGTGAAGATGTGACCGTCAAACCGCAGGCAGCTGCCAGTCTCTCGCCACAGACACATCTCTGTTTAATTAACAGCTTTAATCTGTTCCAGTGACGGTCTGAGCACTTTTGTATGGGAAAAGTAATGATAAGAGTCTGGCAGCCTGCCACTTTTAAAATTTGGGCCTTGAACTGCTCTGTAAGAAGGTTAAATCAAAGATTACTTGAACATATGAGTCATTTACAGCGGGGGCACTGCGGACGTCTCTCCATCACAGGTACACATTTTTAAAAGTGCGTATTCGGTTTAGAAAAACAGCAGAAACTTTGTTAAATAGAGGCGAATCCAGCCCGTCTGAACATGAACAGGATCGCCAGGCTTCGTGGTAAAATGCTAAAAATAATATATTCTTTTCTGAAATAAGGCTAAAAAGATTAAGTATGTGTTAGTGGAGATCGTTGTTACACTATGGGGCAGCACAGTGGGTAGCGCTCTTCTCAGCGAGAAGGTCCTGGGTTCGATTCCCAGGCGGGACGGTCCAGGTCCTTTCTGTGTGGAGTTTGCATGTTCACCCCTCTCACCAGGGATTGGAGACGTTACATTGTCCCCTAATTGTGAGTGTGTGTGTCTGCCCTGTGATGGTCTGGCGACATGTCCAGGCTGTTTCCTCACCTCTCAACCTGCAAGAGCTGGGACAGGCTCCTGCATCCCCTGCGACCCCAATTAGGACAAGCAGCTATGAAAATGAGTGAGAGAGTGTAATGAGGTGTTAACAGCAAAAAAGCAGGGTAATGAAGTGAAAGTGACAACCCTTGTCATTGCGAGGTCACAGCACTGCACACCATGAACCACAACGAAATTGGACCTCTGCTTTTAACCCATGCACACAAACACTGTGCAGCAGTGGGCAGCTATTGAACGCGCCCGGGGAGCAGTGACGGGGACGGTACCTTGCTCAGGGGTACCTCAGGGCAACCTACTTGTGAGGGAATCGAACCCACAATCTTCCAATGCAGGGACAACTCCCTAACCACTAGGCCACCGCTGCCCATAAAGGCCTGTTGGGTCCCCTGTTGGTGGCCCAAAGAGGCATGAGGGGAAGAGTTACTATAAGCTGTGGACCCCCCTCTTGCCTAAAATGTCTATGACTGGTGAGAATTATGGGACGGTCTCTTCATTTTCTGTTTTTTTTTCTTTTCTTTTCTTTTTTTTCTTGTCCTTGGCTTTATAACTAACGCAACACCTGAAAAATCGGACTAATGTGAATTTCTTTTCCCTCTAGTAATTTGTATGCAATACTTGATGACCGTGGTTCCCGACCCTGCTGCTAGATGATCTCAGCACGTTTTGACATTCAAGGTTTTGGTAGTGATTTGGACAGCAGAGGGCGCTGATGTCTGTCTCTATATAACTCAATATTGATCTTCTGGGAGGAAAAAAGTCAATATTGCTCCCCTACAGGTCTGCAGCAGAAGAGAGGTGTGCTAGAGCAGAGTAACTCCCAGAATGATTTTACAGCATCACTGGGCTGGACAGTAATCCCCAGTGCCAGTCCCTTGCTGTCAGACACTCTGCATCTCCTCTCATAGTGGTTGAGGTTGTTTGGGCAAAATTTTACTCTTGATTTGCATAATCTGTATGCAAATAACATGTATAACATCTAAGATCTATAACAGCAATGAGGACTGACTGGACTGCTAGAATGTACTGTGTTCGTTTTTCACCGACAGCCAATGAGGAGAATTTGAACTGGTCCAGAGAGAGCCCAGAATAGTACACCATTATGCTTTATTAAGTATTGATTTATTGGTGTATGAACCTCTCGGTTTCTGTAAATTTGTGGGAATTCTCTGATGTTCAAATTCGCAGACTTGATGATAAGCCTGGGCATCATTGTTTTCTTGGCAGGTGTGTGTGTGCCCCCTAATATTGCTTACTCTGTGCCTTGGCATGTGTAGTCAGTCAATTTCTTGATATGTGATCCTTAAAGAAGCATTAGCTGTAGCCCAGAGTTAACACATTTACAGCTTCTCTCTTTTAGCTTATGTAATTGCCAGATTAGGTCCTGAGTTTGATTCCCAGGCGGGACGGTTCGGGGCTTTTCTGTGTGCAGTTTGCATGTTCACCCTGTGTCTGTGTGGGTTTCCTCCCAGAGCTCTGGTTTCCTCCCATCATCTAAAGACATGCTTGTCAGTTTGACTGGAGATACCAAATTGGCTATGTGTGTGTGTGTGTCTGTCTGTCTCTCTGTCTGCCCATGTCTGTGTGGGTTTCCTCTGGGTGCTCCGGTTTCCTCCCACTGTCCAAAGACATGCAGGTCAGGTGGACTGGAGATGATCAATTGCCCCCCCGGTGTGTGTGTGTGTGTGTGTGTGTGTGTGTGCCTGCCCTGGGATGGACTAGAGACCTGTTCAGGCTTAGTCTTTGCCTTTTGATTTTTAGCCCATTTTATTCAGTTTAATGAGTCAGAGTGTTCATAAACTGCAGACAAGTAAGGAAGGAAGTTTTGTTGTTTTTGTCCAGGCTGTTAAGAAACTAAATTTAACTTATTTATTTATTTATTTTTCCAGTATCCTTAGAATTCATACATTCATTCTGAATAGACTGAAAGGTGCTAATGGACTGGCAGTGTCATCCTGAAAACGGCAAATTTAACACAAACTGTTTTGCATCCTAATTTTCATATACGGTCTCTATGAACTAGAGGGTGAACGACTGTTTGCGACTGTTTACTTGCTACATTACACTCTTTGCAGGATTTACAGGAAATAACAGTTTGTCGGAACGGTGTCAGGCAGACATGGTAACAAAAACGGGAGGTTGTAATTGTGCAAGGACTCATAAATCAGGAAATATGCTAATATTTTTCCAATAAAATAGCTTTTTATGACCGTTTATGGCACATTTGAGACACTGATTTGGGCTCGAAGATGTAAATCTTGTCCCCTCTTGGCTCACAGCGCTGCAGAGTTCAACGTTTATACTGCTCTGACACACTCCGTTCATCTCTTTAAGGCCCGGATCATTTTTACGAGTTGTGTGAACGCAGTGTTTGCAATTGCAAATGAGCTGCGCTGAGGGCGCTCTTTCGCTGAGGGGACTCTGTCAGCCACTGGGAAGTACTTCTGTTTTCCTTTTGTCTTTTTTTTTTTTTTTTTTTTTTTTTTTTGTATAATGAGGTAAATTAGGGAATGGAAGCTTTATATGAATGCTTTATAGGTACTAAGATGACATACTATAATTATGTACTAAATATTGCATTAAACAACCAGTCATCTCTAACTTTCAATGTAACATTTTAATTATGTGTTATTTAAATGTCCTAATTTTTTTTATTTATTACTTTGCCTGAGGTCCTCTTAGTATGTTAATGTGGGTTTCTATTCTAAAAACGGGATTCAGTGTTCACAGGACCTTTTTCCAGTCTTTTTTTAAATCCCTTTTTTTCCCCGTTGCTGTCTTTAAGCTGTATGTAAACGAGCTCTGTACTAATTGGCTGTTATAGGTCGTTAGGTCAGATTTTTCACTTAAATGCCAGTTTTGACCCCAGAAGATGCAACTAAAATCAAATCTGTTTTATGGCTGAATACTGAAAGTTTCCTGCTTGTGTGTTTGTGCTTCTCGTTTCCATGCGATTATCATACCGAGCGTGTTAAACAGTGTCATTTACATCAAAGACACTGTGAAGGGTGTTTCATTTCTAGGAATTCAAACGTACTCGAGGGATTTATTTTGTTTAGAGGTCTTTTTTAATGACAATAGGGCTTTTCAAAGTAAAATTCACTATCATAAGTGACGGTGAAACTTTGTGACATTGATGCTGACTGGGATTCCTTCCATCTCCTAATAACAGCCGCTCACTCTGCTTGTGCCCCTTTGCTATGGTGAGATGAAGTAGAATAATAATAATGCTGAAGCAGTGTACAGCTAGCATTGCAAAGTGGGAACTCCAGTGCGGTCCTAAGCATTCATCCTCAGCTCAAACAGCCGGAATGACTCACTAAAGATGGTGTCTCATGACCGATGAATCTTGCCCGCTGTGAAGCATTTTTATGGCTGAATAATCTAGAGGAGATGTTCGCCTAGGCTTTTTCGGCCACTGTTGGCCAAAGATGTGAAAGAGACTAGAGTCTGGAGCAGGGACGCTTCCCTTTAGACCACAGAAAAATGCATTCCATATAAAATTTGCATGGTTTCTTTGCCACTGTTAGGTTGACATTTTGACCATATATTGAACAAAACAGAAAAAGTGTCAACATAGAAAAGGTACTCATGTAGATTTTTTATTTTTTTTTATTTTTTCAATTTCTTTCAAATTGGGTCAGAGAACAGCATGATTTGAAACCTTCAGGTGTGGCCTATAGGTTAGGGATTAGGCAACATGGTTGGAAGATCATGGGTTCGGGTCCCAGATCAGTAGGTTGGCCTGTGGTGCCCTTGAGCAAGATAGCGTCCCCATCACTGATCCCTGGATGCCAGATATGTGGATAGCCACTGCTCATTGTAGGTTTGATGGGTTAAAATGAAAAGAAAAAATTGAGTTTTTGGTCACTGTTGGCTGTGCTGTGTATTCACAATGACAAATATTCACTTTCACTTCCACTGGGGCACCTGTGACCAGGCCCCAGGAACGGAAGGCCTCCCATCCCTGACCAGTAGGTTGCACTGAGTTACCCTTGAGCAAGGTACTGTCCCCATCACTGCTCCTCGGGCGCTTTAAATAACTGCCTCCTGCTGCACGGTGTGCAGAGGTTGCATACCGTTGTTTCTCATTTTGTGCTGTGCTTCACAATGACAAATGGTCACTTTCACTTTCAGTGGATTTTCTTTTTCTTTTTTCTTTTTTTTTTGTTTTTTTCAGTTACTGTCACCAAATCTAAAATGTATCAATTCAGTTAAAACTTTTTAGCCCTTTACCTTTTTGTTTAGATCTTTTCAACCCCTCCGTGACCAAACGTACAAGTATTTCCTTCTTTGTTCTGGAGCAAGCGATCCAGGCGTTAGATATAAATGCACCTTTAATCTCCGTAATGGTAGTGGAACAGCTGGCATGCTGGCATAAGTGTTGCTGAGAAAAGCTGTGATGTAGCAGCTCAAGATTCAGCTCACAGTCGATTGCTACAGCGGATGCATCTATTTGATGTAGTGCTCATTTCCCTCAGCCTAGCAATCTCTGCTTCTTGTCCCCCCTGCCTCTCTCATCTCCGCTGTATTGCTCTCATGCCGCCTCTGGTATCTGCTAATCTTTACTCTAAATGTTTTTGGCGGCTGGCCCGAACACTTTATTTTGTTTATTTTCCTCATCCCCAGCAGCTGCGGGGTCGGCTATGTGTCTCCCTGTTCTCTCCAGGTCATGGCTTTCACTCTCCGGCCACTTTATTAGTGACACACCTTGGAGACCCATGGTGTACGTAAACTGCAGCAGCAGATGGGCCACGTGTTATCAGAACCCGTTCCACCCCTTCCATCATTGACTTCTGACATGATATTGTCCTGGTAGTTTTTGTGCCGCTCGCATGAATGTATCAAGCACTGAGGGGCAGCAGTGGTCTAGTGTTTAGGGAGTTGCTCCAGATCAGAAGATTGTGGGTTTGATTCCCTCACCAGTAGGTTGCCCTGAGGTACCTTTGAGCAAGGTACTGTCCCCGTCACTGCTCCCCGGGCGCTTTCAATAGCCGCCCCCTGCTTCACGTGTGTGTATGGGGGAAATGCAGAGGTTGAATTTCATTGTGTTGCGTTGTGCTGTGCTGTGTTTCACTGGTAGTGCTTTTTAACAGGTCAGAGTCACTGCTTGGTTGAAAGTCATTCAACGCCCAAAAATATCCAGCTGAAATCAGCCCTGAAATGGAGGACTAGATAACTTTTTAGGTCAAAGGCCCCCTTTTACTTTCCTAACAAGTAGATGCAACCCCTTATAATGTGTAAAAAATAGCGTTGAGGAGATAGCAATAAAATGTTTCCTTAAACTTGTATTTTCAATATTTTGAATACAGCACTCAAAGACGATAGAGAGAGGACACCGTGTGCACAACATTACCACTGTAATGTTTCTATTTTAAGAGAAAGAATAAAGAGGAAGATTTCAAATGGAGTGATTGAAAAGACCACCAAGGGGAGAGAGAGAGAGAGAGAGAATATATAATTAGGCTTTCTAGCCAGCAGTCACCCTAAACTCAGTACATATGGCTGGCCAATATTAATAGAAAGGCAGCACATGCATTTCTGCACAGTTTGGTGATGTTGGGTTCTACAGACTGCTTAAAGAACCCGGACATGAAACACCCTCATTTTTACAGGTTTGTACACAAACAAGTGCCAAATCATTTGTTTTTCACAAATCATGATTATATCATAAAATCTAGAAGATTAATATTAGGCACTAACTATAGCTAACTCCTAGGTTGGTTAGTCAATTGTTTGGTTGGTTGGTTGGTCTGTTGGTTGGCTGGTTTGGGATGTGTTTGATCTGTCAGTTGGTTTGGTCGGTTGGTTGTTGGTGGGTTAGTTGGTTATTTGGTCAGTCAGTTTGTTTGGTGGGTCGGCCAGTCCGTCCGTCCGTTGGTTGGTTTGGGAGTTTTGGTGTTGGGTTGGACTGTTGGTCAATTGGTTGGTTGATTTGGGTTTTTGGTTGATCCATCAGTTGGGTGTTGGTGGGTTTGGTTGATCGATCTGTTGTTTGGTTGGTTGGTTAGTTGATTGGTTGGTTGGCTAGTGAGGGTTTTTGGTTGGTTGGTTGGTTGGATTGGGTGTTGGTGGGTTTGGTTGGTTGGTTGGTTGGTTAGTTGATTGTTTGGTCGGATGGTTGGTTGGCCAGTGTGGGTTTTTGGTTGATTGGTCTGTGGGTTGGTTTGGGTTAATTTGAAAACAAAGTGAATATGAACATGCAATGAAAGCAGCATCAGTTGCTTATTATTCCTTAATGATTGTAGCCTCTCACTCTCAAGTCTTTAGAATCTGTTCAGCAGAGGCTCTCTGGTGAACTGGGCTCTCAGCTTTACTGATTCTTTGTAAATTTACTGCTGCTTGAATGATCCATGCGTCTCCTGCTAGCACTCCGGTGAGGACTCACATTGCCTGCCTCAGGGGTGTGTTTTGCTTGTAAATGATGGTTCGGGCTCAATGTCCTCCTTTGAAAGCACAAATTGTCCATGGCAGCAGTGTGAAATAACTAGAAGTACGTTCATAAGTGACATTTCTCATATTCAAAGTTGTATTTTAAATTGCATTTGAGAGAGAGCTTCAGTCTGGAGCTAAGAAACATTCTGTTAACAAACTACAGATTGCAGATAGTATTACTTCTGTTAATTTAATGCATTCACACACAGTTTGAGCCCTACTCTTGCACAATTAAGAAATGTTGAATGCTGAAAATTATAAACAGCTATATTAGGGCTTTAAGAAAACTATTTTTGTGTTGATTAATCTGCCGACTCTTTTCCTGATTTACTGTTTAGTCTAAATGGTTAATTTTTCTCCAAAAATGAGAATTTAACCTTTTGTCTCCTGTGATTTTTATTTGGACAACAGACTGTATTTGACTAATGCAGGACATTCTGGTGGTCCCTCATCCAGAACAGCACTCTGTGCGTTACCTCTTCAGGTGCTCAGTGCTTTAGTGCCGCTGCAATCTGCGAACTTTACAGATTACGATGACTAATCGCGACAGCCCTACAGTTCAGCTACTTTATTATAATGTTCCTTATTGGATGGGGACACATTTTTTGCATCACGTGTTTCAACATTCATAAGCCTGTTCAGTTATCTGGTCTCGCTCGATTGGGTGATGATGATGATGATGATGCACGTGATTCTGTAAAGGTGACGAGGATCATAGTTACATTGACTGTATTTCAGCTTCTTTGGCACTCGGCCAGCACCCAGGGGACATTTTATTTACAGCACTGAGAACCATGAAAATGAAGCAAAACTATTATTAATTCCTTATACTGTGATGTCAACCTGGAGGAGAGTGTGGCGAGTACAAAACATATATGAAATATTAAAAGTACTGGAATGCCTCTCCTCAGTCAAGGCCAAAGCTTTAGAGTGCATTATTAAAGAGTGTCAAAGAGCCTGACGACATGCAGCTTTTTAAGCGTCTGTGCTCTCTCTCTCTCTCTCTCTCTCTCTCTCACTCTCTCTCTCTCTCTCTCTTTAGCCCCCACTCATGTTACCTATGTCTACTATTTTTTCTTTTTGAATGTCTGTCTCTCTCTCTCTCTCTCTCTCTCTCTTTGTCTCTCTCTCTCTCTCTCTCTCTATCTATCTATCTATCTATCTGTCTGTGTTGCCACGTGTCCGGTTTGCTGGCGAGGGTGGAAGGCTCTGCATTGAAATTCAGTGGCTCCACTGGCCAGTCAGGCAAACAGATGCTGTCCGTCTCTCCTGACTGCGCAAACACACATGATACAGCCTAGCAGCTGAGTGTGTGGAGGTTGCCCGGCAAAGAAAAAATGTGACAGGTTATTTCAGAGACACCTTTCTGCTGTAATTAATTGGGTGTGATTGTACATGTGTGCTGGCTGTTCTCTGAAAAGGTGTGTTTACTTTCTTATGGTAGAACTGATAAACTGATAAAGAACAAGCGACGTAAGGTGCATAAATTACAATAATCTTTTGCGTGTGTGTAAGAGAGACAAATCCTTATCTCAAACTGTGATGAAGAAGTGATGTGATGATGAGCTAGTGTCTGAAGCTTGAAGTGTCTGTGTGTGTGTGTGTGTGATGTTTTTTCTTGAGGGAGGGGCTAAATTCAGCACATCTCCACATTGGAGATCATGGGCTAGTGGGTGTGCCTTATGAAATGGGAGGCATAGTCGAAGTCTTTGTGTCTCACTCACTCTGTTCTTTCGGAGGTACGGAGTGAGAGAGAAAGAGAGGGAGAGTGAGAGATTAATAGCATCATGTCAGGGTGTAGTTGCTCCCTGTTGTTACTCTGCCTTTTGCTGGGAAACCTTTCTGTAAGAGGCACAGCGCAGAGACAGAGTGAGTGAATTCACGTTGGATCAGGCTTCACTGAAAAGCATCATGAAGGTAAGCAAGAAACTTGGAGGTGTGTCTTTTCTTCTGCTATCCTGGACAGCATACATGCAGTGTCCACATAGGTTGACTTCTACGAATACCTTTTTTTTTTTTTTTTTTTTTTTTCTTTCAGTGAATTCAACGCTTTTTAATTTAGATTTTCTGGCCTTTGGATGGCGAGATGGAAGGTTAGACCATTAGATTACATGAGTGTGATGATGTTTAGCCTTGATTTGAATGTAAAGCACTTAAATTCTACATAAGTTGTTTTAAAAGTGTTGTAGAAATAAGTTCCAATTAATAATGTGCTACGTATTGAGCTACACAAACAGACCACAGTGTGAAGAGTGAATCGGGTTCTTTGTTTCAGAGCATTGATATCTTCTTTAGTATTTTATAATCAAAACATAGTAGACAGCAGTTTGATGTTAAAGGCACGGTGCCTACAATATTAAAGGATATTAATGCAGAAATGATGTACAGTAGTGAGATACAGTACTGTGCAAAAGTTTGGAGCTCCCTTTTGCTAGGAGTCACCTTGTGCTGCAAAAATACTATTTCATGCCTGTCAAGCTTTCTTTTCTTTAGCATTTTGAGTAAAATGACAGAAATTGACACACGTGTTACAGGGATGTGCTCAGAAGTACCTGAAGATGCAAGGTGTTCTTGATGAAGGGGTTCCAAGCACTCCAAACTAATCACCATCCTAATCACCAGTCATCTGCACCTGTTTCTTCACTGCTTCATGCTTTGAGTTAGACAGTTTGCTCTGCTCAAATTATTCAACCCAGGTCACTGTGTGGCAAAAGTTTGTCCTTCAGGGAACCTGGAGCAATGTTCCTCAGCAATCCAACAAATACAAGAACACCTGGCTCTTTGGAAGCTCAAGAACTTTGAACTTGTCAAGAGATTAATGAACAAATGAGAAGCACATGCCTGAGTAACACAAAAATACATGTTCTCTTGTTAACGATGCGATTTTTTTTTTTTTTTTTTTTTCTGTGTTGAATCATCTGTGCAGGTTAGATGTTTAGAAATTAGTATATTAGCAGGACAGCTCAGGTTGGACATTTTGGAGGCAAAGTTAGAGAAGCAAGGTTGCGTTGGTTTGGACATGTCCAGAGGAGAGACGAGGATTATATTGGAAGGAGGATGTTGAAGATGGAGCTGCCAGGAAAGAGGAGGAGAGGAAGACCAAAGAGGAGGTTTATGGATGTGGTGAGAGAGGACATGCAGGTGGTGGGTTTGAAGGATGAAGATGCAGAGGACCAGAAGAATGGAGACGGCTGTGGTGAACCCTAAACGGGAGCAGCCGAAAGAAAAAGTTTTTAAAATCCAAAAACGTTTCGAATTTTCGACACATCGCTAAGCTTAAAGCTTGTAGCAAAAAAGGGAAAGTGGAATGATGACATCTCTGTACATTCAGCTCCCTCTTTAGTAGCCTTTGCATGATACTTGTTGGCATCTTTATACGAATCTTCTCTTGAGAAACGTGCAGTGATCATTTTTCCTGAAATTTATTGAGTAATGCTTGATTGGAACAGTTTTGTTCAGTGTCTCCTGCTTCAGGCATTGGCTGGTAGGTACTTGCATGTAATTTGCTGCGCATGGATGTCCCACTTAGCGAAAGGAGAAAGTGCAAAGTGCAGCACTTCTTTCGTGTCAGTGTGAGTCTCGGGGCTGAAAAGTGCCACTGGAGCTTGGCACATAACGTCACTCCCACTGATTCATGGCTCTGCAGTGACAGTATTGCCTGCACAGGCAAACTATCGCACTGTATAGACCTGCCCATCCTGACAGCCCTGGGATGTAAGAAGAGGCACAAGCCAGACAGTTTTTCAATTTTCTGACCACCCTGTTCATCGTGCAGCAGGGGGCAGCTATTTAAAGCACCCAGGGAGCAGTTATGGGGATGGTACCTTGCTCAAGAGTGCCGCAGGGTAACCTACTATTCTGGGATTTGAACCTATGACCTTCCGTTTCCTAGACCCTAAACACTAGGCCACCGCCGCCCCATCAGACAGCAGTCAGAGTGTTGGAGAAATTTGCAGTGGGACCTTTAGTAACATAATGGATTTAATAAGTTGTTTTTCTCCTAAAATACATTAACGGTCTACACATAGTCTAGACAATCCGTATTACATTGCAGTTTTGTGAAATTCCTAGTCACATTAATATATTCATTGTCATTTTATACACAATAACTTAGAACTTAAGGGATTGCATAGAAAATAAGAGAAACATTTTAATTTGACAAGGGATTCCACTCGATATTAAAAGGTTTTGTGTAGTGGGGAATGGTGCTTGTGAATATGACCATTGAGGAATTATTGTTTCAGTTACACGAGGGAGTTTGTCTGGAGCCTCTGCTCTCATGTAACTCTAATGGAGCTTTAATTGACTTATTGATCAGAAGGGTGCAGCCCACAATCGATTAATGTCCTCTGAGACAGACAGAGGCTCCTCAACCTCAGCATGCTTACCTCACAAGTTAAGCCTTTTCTGTCCTAATGTGTAACTGTATGTGTATGTATTTAGCTTTTGTTGTAGCCAAATGTTCTCAGGATGAAGGAAGAGGTAAACATAGCCGTGGTTGCTCCTCGCGAGGAAACTGCCTCTTGTTTTGAGTAGTTGAAAGGTGGGCCTTGAAACCTTTCTTTTTGAAGTGTCTAGTTCTCTCAGCTCTGCTAACGGAGAGTATTGTCCATCCTTGCTTTCATCTGTATATTATAACACCCTTTTCTATGTGAAATCAGTCACGCGTCTAGACTGAGATGAGCTCCTGTCCAGATCAAAGCTTTGAAGTGGAAGTGCTTTCAAAACGGAACAATGCCTCTTCGTTTTTGCCCTCTTTGAGAGTATAACGTAGACATATCTACATCTCAGAGTTAAGATGACCTTTTGTTGTGAAGTCAGGCAATCGACTTTGACGAGAAAGCTCTCCATCAAAGAAAAGTCACAACCCGTGTCTGCTCAAGGCTCATGCTCATTTCCAGCCTGGAGAGGTTGAACACAATGAAACACTAATATGGTTCTTGTGTTTTTTGTCAGCCTTGCTGTGTGTTTTGGATGCTTGCATCAGATTTGCATGCTTTTTTTTTTTTTTTTTCTTTTCTTCAACAAATCTAACAAGAATCAGACTGGCCAAGCTTTATTTATTTATTTATTTATTTATTTATTTTGGGAAAGCTGCAAAAAGAGCATCATTGATTTTTAAGTCCCACATAACTCATGATTAATGAAACTGAAATGCACAAATCCTAGGAAAATCCTTTAACTGAATTTACATTGTATTGAGCAGCTGAAATCGATTAAGGCCTTATGATGCAGTTCCTATCAGGCACCAAGTCCTGCAAGGACTTGCTCCAGCTCACATTTCTTCTCAGAACATGCTCTACCTGTCTGCGGGGAGAAATCTCACACAGCCGGCATTTCCCATTGGCCCCTAGGTCATTAGAGCCAGCCTTGGCTACTTCATGCCTGTATACTCTTGTGCCATAAATTGGACTCTAATTTCACTGGAAGGACAGACAGTATTTCAAGGCTTATTGATACTAAATTACATCAGAGAAATCTAAAGCCTCCCTCCCTCTACAAACATGACATTCTGGCCTCCACAGGTGTTAATCTTAACATTTTCTTTTTCCGTTTTTGGCTGAGAAGGGCTTCTTTGTTAAATCTTTTAAATTATTTTTGTCAAGCTGAAGACCCCTGCAGTGCAAAGTCAAGTCTAATATTCTAATATTGATTTAAAACATTTTTTGGTCATTTTTTCAGATGAAGAAATACAACAAATTGTTTATGTACCCATTGCTGCGTAAACGTTTTCAACATTATCACAATGATTCAATTAAAAATTGTGAAATTTCATGATTATGAATTATTTAGAAACCTCTTATGAGGTCTAAAAACAAGCAGCCATTCAATGTTAGAGTTCTTATTGAGTTTTCCACTCCAGATAAGAAGAGAAATAACATTAGTGTCAGACATTTGCTTTTTTTTATGATCAGATCTGTGGAACAGGTCAGAAAAGGATCCACATAAACATTTCGATCTCCTGTTCCTTGATCTCCTTGCTTATCCGTTAGCTGGAGCTGGAGACAGGTGAGCTGTGCTGATTAATTGAGCTTTGTGAGTGACATCTGAGGCACTTTATCAGAGAGTCACTGCACCGACTTACCAGAGCGGTGGAAGCTCTGCTGGCAGAGTCATTTATTATTCCTGACATTTCCCTGTCAGCGAACTGGGATGAAATATGGGTAGTGTAGGACTGGTCTAACACTAAATTTCATGAATTATGCCGAAATGTTTTGGCTTCTTAACATTTAAGCAAAGAAAAGGCAAAAAAATCATATATTCGTGAACTTTTCCTAACCCTAAATGCTGCTGATCATCCAAGAAAATGTCCTCTTTCTGCAGCTTGGTTCTTTAGTTTTGCTTTAGGTCTAAAAGAAAATCAAAGCTAATGGAAAGTTTGACAAGCTTAAGTCATTTCTGACGCTGTTTAGGTTTTGCACATACAGCAGTGGCCTAGTGGTGAGGGAGTTGCCCTGGATAGGAAGAGGGGGTTTGATTCCCTCACCAGTAAGTTGCTCTGAGGTACCCTTGAGCAAGGTACTGTTCCCGTCACTGCTCCCCGGGCACTTTCAATAGCTGCCCCCCGCCGCGTGTGTGTGTGTGTGTGTGTGTATGGGTGAAGAGGTTGAATTTTGTTGTGTTGTGCTGTGCTGCGTTTCACAATGACGAGAATGGTCACTTTCACTTTTCACTACAGTAGCATACATATTAAAGGGCTCCATTTATAAGGTAAGGCTTAGTTTTAGGAGTTAAGTCACACATAAATCAGTTCTGTGATTTCCATTTGCTTCCAAAAGTATTTAAACAGAAAGGTCTTAAACAAAAGATGAGCCTGAGATCAGATATTTTGTTTAATTTCATGGTATTTATATCTGGATATGTTAAATTGTTTACAATGAAGTGGCTTTTGTATCTGATCACACATTTTTTGAAGAGAGCATAAGTATTGGAACCCGAGGGGCTGGCAGGGCTTTGTTGTAACGTGTGTATCTTGTTAGATTGCTTAAACCTGAAATGGCTTTAAATAGCTTTTTTTAGGGTTAGGAGATTTACTGTCTGTTGAAGCATTGGATTTCACCCGTGAAGACGGCATGTGTTGTTAAAAATGGAAACGTAAGTTGAATGCCAGAGAGTAGGCTATGAGGTAAAAGCATGCAAAAGCATTTTGAGGCTAAGAAAAGAGGGAAAATCCATTAGAAGCATTTCACGAACATTGGGCAAGGCCACTACAACGAATAGGGGTGTCCTGATAAGAAATTAAACCAATGTTAACTGAACTGATTGGTCAGGGAAGACAACAGCAGCAAGTGATTTAAAAAAAAGCCTTTACAAATTATTCATTCTGTATTTACCCAAACTGCTTAATATGTGTGTTTAATGGAAACAAATATAAAACAACTCTTTTACTTCCAGTTGTGTAACATCAGCTCTCAGATTCCCAAGAGCTCGAGCATCTCACTCCATAAACGTGGAAAGGAGGGTCATCGTGCAGTACCAGAGAAAATGTCGTCCCTTTGGCTGCCTGTGTGGCGTCACAGGGAATTGAATCCACCTAAGAATGCTTCTGCTTCTGCCGATGCTTCTGCCCCTCTATAGTTTAACCCTTACATGAGCTGGATCCTTTCTGCTGTCATTTTTACAGCTTCGTTCCTACCGCTGTCTGTTAAGTTTTATTTTTTTTCCTATTGATGTAAATGCCACCTAATATTTATGCATATTTGGCAGTGGTGATCTAGTGGTTAGGGACTAGTTCCCATGATCAGAAGGTCGTGGGTTAGAATCCCAGACCAGCAGGTTGCCCCGAGGTAGGTTTAGAAAGGTACTGTCCCCATCACTGCTTCCTGGGTGCTTTCAATGGCTGCCTCCTGCTGCACAGTGTGTATGGGTGAAAAGCAGAGGTTGAATTTCGTTGTGGCTCACTGCGTGTTGTGCCGTGTTTCACAATAACATTTTCACTTTCACATTTAAAAATACTTTTATTGCTTTAAGCCACACCCTTTCTGATGAGTGCATACATTGCTGACCAGTGATTATTTAGATTGACTACCGCTGGCTGATTAAATAGTTTTAAAGTCTTAACGTATTTGAAAGCGCTCCCCTCTCAAAGACACAAATGGTATGGTCTGTTTCTGAACAGAGGCTGAGTCGGAGAGGGAAGCCAGCTGTCTAATGCTGTGTAATGAGCCAGGGTCTTCACAGACAGCAATTTTGTATGAAGGACCCTCTAATGGAATTTAGTTTTAGATGGACCCCAAGGCAGCGATTCATCAATGTCAAGATAGCAGCAATGCTGGAGATAACTAAAGAGACGTTCAGTGACTGAAATAATGTGTATATAATCGATATTGGCAGAAAATTAAAACTAAAGTTAACATCATTGAACTGTAAGTGAAAAAAGTGAAAGTGACTACCCTCGTCAATTGAAATTCAACCTCTGCGTTTCACCCATACACACGCGCTGCAGGGGGCAGCTATTGAAAGTGCCTGGGGAGAAGTGACAGGGACAGTACTTTGCTCAACCCACTGGTCTGGTATTCTAACCCACCCATCCGTAACCACTAGACCACCATTGCCAAATATGTAGCCCTTTTTTTTTAAAAACTGAATTACTTTTTCTATGCAGTATGTTTATGAGCTCATACAGGGAAACAGGAAGGATATGCTTTAGAAATACAATTTCAGAAGTGCTTTATTTTTCTACACAATATTACTCTTCTGGAAACGAGTTTTCAGAGCTTGTTGACGGAGTTTAGGGACTGCCATTCGTGGGCTGATTCGTGATGAGAGCAGACACCAAGCTTAATGAAGCAGCAGGAAGTGAAGACTGGTGGACCAGCAGAAAGCCAGGATGGAGCCGCTAACAGAAGTACAGATGGCAGCGAAACCCAAACGCTGTGCTGCGTATAGATCTGTAGTGTCACCTTCCACTCCTGCTAGCTTAGCTTACCATGCTGAGGTTCATGGAAAGCAGCTGCTCGGATATCAAAACCCAAAGCCAGAGCAGACCCGTGGTCCCATTCATTTCATTTGCAGAACACATTTGATGTACTGCAGGGCTTCAGTGAGTTTCTCATGAACAGTGAACATAATGTGGGGGAAAAAAGGTCAATCAAGACCTCCAAGTTCAGTTCTCTCCCCACATGTCCGGGGGGGCCCGCTGTGGTCATCACCTGAGTCCAATGCCGAACTACCATCTGGTCTGTGTGATGCATCTGATGCGCCAATGGACCCTGGCGGCTCATCGGTACCTGGAAGCAACTTGGGATTCCTCACTGATCCTGGAGTTTAAAACCTAACTAACTTTTTTACTGTCAGTATACCCAAGGGGGTTGGGTAGCTGGTTGACCTTGGACCCTCAGAGGTTTTTTTTTCTCCACATAGTGGAGTTTTTGGTTCCTCTCCTTCGTAGTCGTCCGGCTTTAACATCTATTACTGTACCCTGTTCCACCATCTACCACCAATGTAAAGTGCCTTGGGGCAACTGTGTTATAAAAGGCGCTATATAAGAATAAATTGAATTGAATTGAATCAAGAGTGCCCTTTAATGTTCTGCTCAGCACACTCAGCAAACTTGAACTCATCATTTCAGTGGTCCTCTGCCTACAGTGTACAGCCTACAGAAGTGAAAGTGACTATTGTGAAGACACCATGGCACAAAGGTGAACCACAATGGAAAATTCTACATTTAACCCATTGCAATGAAATGAGACAACTGGCAGCGATACATGAAGCACCTGAGTGGTGATTGGGATGGTACCTTACTCAAGGGTCCCTCAGAGAATTCTACTGGTCTGGGACTCAAACCCACCAACCTTCTGATCATGGAGAAGCCATGGACATACCAATGTGTTCTCAAAGCTAATTGGATTAAAACCTTGGCAGCACAAAAGCTGCAGCTGAATTTTATTGAGAGTTATAACAAGTTTTGTGGTGTGAGATGGACTGTATACCAACTCGATGGATTTCAAACCTTTGACAGCGATTTTCATTTTTCCTTTGTGCAACTTATACATCTACACATGAGACACATTAGCAATAACACCCAAGGACCCGGCTGTCACACAACATTCTCCCCTGAATGAGAAAGCTGAAAGAGCTACATTTACTGAATGAAGGTTTGATGAGGTCATATCAGCTCATATCATGAGATCTTATCACATCAGCTGCCAGAGACACTAAAACTACATGAGAAATCCAGTCTATGGAGGTAGATCTCTCAAAATATATTCCCAATATTATTTGAGAAGAGTCATTTTAGGCAGTGATGGCCTATGGGTTGGGATAAAGCCACGTGATCAGAAGGTTGTGGGGTTAAATCCCAGACCAGAAGGTTACCCTGAGGTAGCCCTGAGCATTAAGAAGCTCACAGCCCTCAGTAATGTTGCCACAGTGTTGGTAAAGAACGAAACTAAATCATTTCTTCAGACCGCACTTTTATCAATAATCCTCTCTGCAGTTTTCTGGGAAGGCCAAATTTAGGCACATGAATACAAATGACTACAAATCCGGCTCTGTGGCTATAGAGAACGAGTTGCTCCGAAAAGGTTTATTTGGGCGGAGTTATGGCTGTGTGTGTGTGTGTGTGTGTGTGTGTGTGTGTGTGTGTGTGTGTGTGTGTGTCTCCAAATGGTAGATCAGAGGCTATTTCAGAGTGACTTGGCTGAACATGCTGAGGCTGAGTGTCCTGCCTTAGTCCACTGACTGTCCTACAAAGACTCACATTAGAGACCAAGCTGTCAGTTAGTCTGCTGTGAAAGGGTGAGCTGTTGCTGAAGAAGCAACAACAGAAGATGGGAGCTGACATATGAAAGAGCAAGAGAAACACTGATTTTCAGTTAGTGTTAGGGCTGATCTACAATTCTCTTACAACATTCTGATTACAGATTATAATGATGATTTTCTATGTGGTTGAAAAATGAAAAAGCATTGCTCTTTTGGTTTTTGTTTTTTATTCTTCAGTTTAAGTTCAGTTTCTTAATTGTGATCAGCTCTCTGTGGCATTGTTTTTCAACTGATGGTCATCATGACGTATGTCTGAGAGTAAGAGTTCAGCAACTATTACTAGTTATTATTAGTAATAAAAGAGAAAAGCTGGGTGCTACTAGTCCAGCGGTGTGAAGACTTAACAGGCGTTAGGAGTCGCCACAATGGGACATCCTTTTCCATTTCTTCTGCTCCTCTGCATCTTCCGCCTTCAAACCTGCCACCTGAATGTCCTCTCTCACCATATCTATAAACATCCTCTTTGTCCTTCATCTACTCTTGTTTTCTGGCAGGTCCGTCCTCAACATCCTTCTCCCAACATATTCCTAATCTCTCTTCTCAGACTTTGTTCCCAAATCAGCCTGAGCTGCCCCTCCAATAAACACATTCTTGTGAGTTTAATGGCTGCGTTAGTGTCTGTAAAGACTAGTGTAACCAAAACCATCAAAACCATGCTCTTCGTATAGTGGTTTTCTTTACTATATAAATGATGAATCAGGCAGTTTTACACTCTTAATGATAAATATATGTCAGGCTCTATAGCATGTTCAAAACTTTCTCTGTTGCTTCAAAATAGTTTCACTCTTACTAGTGGCTCCTGATGGGCCTGTGAGATCCTGAATGAAAAATGTGCATGTAATACACTTTGCATTATTGTCCAAGAATATGTTCCAAGCCAAAGACTGCTGTGATGCTTTTTTGAAAGTACATGATGAATCAGGAAGATTCATATAAAAAGGAGAAGACCAGCCTTTGCATTTTGCAGGGTCACATAATTAACAGATATATTAAATGGCATTATTGTACACAGAGACATGTTAGTATGACTAAGTAATATAAGACAGAGCACCAAACCCTGATTACTGCCACACTGAACAACAAATGGGAAGCTATTAAAAGCTCAGAGATGTTTAGAAAACTGACATTACTGAAAGGATCAAACCTTGATCGCAAGGATCTTCGTCACATCGGTGTTCGGAAAACCAATCTGCACTTTTTCACCACAGCTGCTGCTGAGAGAGGGTCATTTGTTCTTGTCTAAAGGATGAGCCTGGAGCCTTGAAATATTAGTAAGGAAGCAGATTTAGCGCAGAAAGGAGCCTTCAGAGCAGCAACACAACACCAAGGTATTTTATTTCTGACTATTTTTGAGTCAGCAGAGGTTTAGCTTTCTCTTGTCTTCTCCTTGGAGATTCCTGCTTGTTTCACTAAATTCAGGGCTTGTGGTGAATGCTGTCCTCCAATAGTATGTGCGCTCTTATTAGAAGCTCTAGCTTGTACTTTCAGTCACTGAACATTTTCGTCCACCTCAGATGTTCCAGTCCTGGAGAGCTGGTGTCCAGCACAAAGTGGCTCGTCTGAGAAGAATCAGCAGCTACCTGAAGTAGGATAAGATGTAATGGCTGTCTCTATTTCTTCATCACTTTATGAAATATTTAAAAAGCTGCCGAAACAAGCGAAAAGCACTATGGTGTCCAAGGGGGCATCCATGTTCAGCCTATGTATGAGAAGCACTGATCTATAAATACTATGATGTTACATTGTTTTCATATTGCCTACAGTATGAGTGAAGTTTGATCTGACAACTATAACTGAGGCTGTGTTACGTTAACCCATGATTTTTTTTTCAGATAGATTCTTTTGTTTTTGTCCCATTCCTCTGATATCCAGGTGCTTGTTGTCGTTGCAAAATATCTCTTACCATCCCTTTGAATTTTTCACTTTTTGCCTCTCTACATGTTCTCATAACAATCCTCTCTATACAGTAGGACTGCATCTTTCCTACCCACAAGACAGTGGTTGCGTAATGAGCTAAAATTCGCAATAATTACAGTCATCAGAGCCCTTATTTTGTTCCTCTAAAGAATTACAACACCTACACTGTTCTCCACGTTTCCGTGCAGATGCCGAGCGACTCTCAGCTAATTTATTTAACAGATATTATGGTCTACGTAAAGCTCCGAGCTGCTTTGCTGATTATTTCCACTCTGTGATTCATTGGCATATGGAAAAGTGTGTGTAGATACTGAGTGGGCGTAGGTGAGTCAGAGTCCCGAGAACATCTTTGTGCTGAAAAGCAGAACGTCCGCCCAGACATACTGTCCATTAGCACCCTCTGCATCACAATAGGCTCTTGTGTTTTATTTCTAGGTTGGATACTTGCCTGTGGACCTCTGGATTAAGAGGTCCCAGGTTCGCATCCCACCTCCAGCACTACCACCATTGGGTCCCTGAGCAAGACCCTTAACCCTGAGTGTCTCCAGGGGGACTGTCCCTGTAATTAGGACATACCGTAAATGTAAATGTAGAAAATTATTAGTTTTTAACTCTGTAGTTAATTTTTAATGTAACAACTTACCTCTGTTTTTGTTCGTGGCTTCATGACTTGTATATGAAAATAATCTCTAGATGTACAAGGAGATGAACCGCAGGGCGAAGAAAGCAGTGGTGAAGGCCAAAGATAAGGTGTTTGGTGAATTGTATGAGAGGTTGGACAGTAAAGAGGGAGAAAAGGACCTTTACCGATTAGCTAGACAGAGAGACAGATCTGGGAAAGATGTGCTACAGGTCAGGGCGATTAAAGATAGAAATGGTAACGTACTCACAGGTGAACAGAGCGTGTTGAGCAGATGGAAGGAATACTTTGAGGAGCTGATGAATGAAGAAAATGAGAGAGAGAAGACTGGATGATGTGAGAAGAGTTAACCAGGAAGTGCAGCTAATAAACAAGATGGAAGTAAGGGCAGCGATGAAGAGGATGAAGAATGGAAAGGCTGTTGGACCGGATGACATACCAGTGGAAGCATGGAGATGTTTAGGGGAGATGGCAGTTGAGTTTCTGACCAGATTGTTTAACACAATCTTGGCAAGTGAGAAGATGCCTGAGGAGTGGAGACGAAGTCTACTGGTACCGATCTTCAAGAATAAGGGTGATGCACAGAGCTGTAGTAACTATAGAGGGATAAAGTTGATCAGCCACACCATGAAGTTATGGGAAAGAGTAGTGGAAGCTAGGTTAAGAAAAGAGCTGAGGATCAGTGGTTTTATGCCGAGAAAGTGCACCACAGATGCAATGTTTGCTCTGAGGGTGTTGATGGAGAAGTACAGAGAAGGTCAGAAGGAGCTGCATTGTGCCTTTGTGCATATGACAGGGTGCCTAGAGAGGAGTTGTGGTTTTGTATGAGGAAGTCTGGTGTTACAGAGAAGTATGTGAGAGTAGTTCAGGATATGTATGATGACAGTGTAACAGTGGTGAGATCTGCAGTGGGAGTGACGGATGCATTTAAGGTGCAAGATGTTGGATTACATGAAGGATCAGCACTGAGCCCGTTCTTGTTTGCAATAGTAATGGACAGGTTGACGGACGAGGTTAGACAGGAGTATCCATAGACGATGATGTTTGCTGATGATATTGTGATCTGTAGTGAGAGTAGGGAGCAGCTTGAGGAGAACCTGGAGAAATGGAGATCTGCTCTTGAGAGGAGAGGAATGAAAGTGAGTAGGGCAAAGACAGAATACACGAGTGTCAATGAAAGGGAGGAAAGTGACGTGGTTAGGATGCAGGGAGTGGAGGTAACAAAGGTGGAGGAGTTTAAATACTTGGGATCAACAGTTCAGTGTAGGTGTAGTGTAGTGTGGAAGAGAGGTGAAGAAGAGAGTGCAGGCTGGTTGGAATGGGTGGAGAAGAGTGGCTGGAGTGATTTTGACAGACACGTACCAGCTAGAGTAAAAGGGAAGGTTTACAGGACAGTAGTGAGACCAGCTATGTTGTATGGGTTGGAGACGGTGGCACTGACGAAAAGGCAGGAGGCGGAGCTGGAGGTGTCAGAGTTAAAGATGCTGAGATTTTCGTTGGGTGTGACGAAGATGGACAGGATTAGAAATGAGTATATTAGAGGGACAGCTCAGGTTAGACGTCTTGGAGACAAAGTTAGAGAAGCAAGGTTGTGTTGGTTTGGACATGTGCAGAGGAGAGACGAGGATTATATTGGAAGGAGGATGTTGAAGATGGAGCTGCCAGGAAAGAGGAGAAGAGGAAGACCAAAGAGGAGGTTTATGGACGTGGTGAGAGAGGACATGCAGGTGGTCAGTTTGAAGCAGGAAGATGCAAAAGACAGGAAGAAATGGAGACAGTTGATCCGCTGTGGCGACCCCTAAACGGGAGCAGCCGAAAGAAAAAGAAGAAGAAGATATGAAAATAATCTCTCTTTTGATTGGCTCACCCCTTCACGGTCAGTCAGGGTTAAAACTTGAAAAGTTCAGGCTGGAATCCAAAAATGCTAACGTGTTTCTAGTTTTAAAATCATAGCAATGACGAAAACAGTAAAGCTTTGTTTAATTTGGTTGCATTTTAGAAAGTTTTTTAAGTAAAGTTGTGTGATATTTTTAAAAAAATAATAATAATAGTTTTATCAGTTTTCTCCACAAATGAATAATTTAATCCTGTCCAGTTTGCACCAACTTGCTAAAGTTTCTCTTATTTCTCAATTCAGGAATGGTGTAGGCCACTGCATATTCCTCTGAAACATCCGCCATCGTTCTGAACTGTTTGCAGCCCTAGACTGTGCTATAAACTGAAAAACCGAAGTCAAAATAATATGCCTTGTTAAAACGAGGCGCTTGGCAGTCCTTGAACAATTCATTGGCAAACAAGCGTGACACTGTGGCACTGTTATGGCCAAGGGACCGAGGTTTTGACTCATCAGCTTTCCAGCAGGAGGTTAATGGATGAAAGTTGTGTGTTTACAGAAAGTGGGATTCCGGGCAGGTTTAAAGACCATCTGGTGTTCATGATGAAGGACGAGAACACGACACACGGCATCTGTTTTCTGTTGAGTTCCCATTTTCTCTGACAGGACACATGGTTGGGCAGCTTCCCCAGGCACGGGCTCTTCTTCTGGAGAATCGTCTCTCCTCCACAGAACACCCTGTGAATCCCGATTAAATGCCTTGCGTTTAGTCAATAATTAAAGAATGCAGGAATGCATGACTTGCATATCTATTTAGTTCAACTGAGAGAACAGTCAAAATATACGTGTCAGGAATGACTATAAAATATTAGGAAACTGCCTTCTAACATTGCAGAGATTTCCCGATGCAATTTTTTGCCTTGATTAAGACCGATCTTCTACGTGAACCTTTCTCTATTTTGAAGGATAAATAAATCCTATCCAGATGTTTTCATTCTTTCATCAGGTTTGTGGAGCAAATTTCAGAGAAAATGTGACTTTTTCCAAGGCCTGTTGATGTTTTCAGCGATAATCTATATCTTACATTTTTCATGTGTTTTTATGAAGGATTACATTTCTTTTTACTTGACAATTTTACTTGACAATTACAATACAATCACCCAGTAGCACTGAACACCAAGCACTGCTTGCCTTGAACCTCTGCTCTTGAAGAGAAGAGGAAGGCATGCATCGAGACTCTTCTCAGTCCTGGCTCTTCAGTGGTGGAACGAACTTCCCCTTGGTGTCAGAACTGCTGGATCCATTGCCGTATTCAAGCGTCGGTTGAAGACACACGTGTTCAAAGAATTTCTTGAGGAATAATCTTTCCTTTCCAGCTCTACTCCTTCAGCTCTGCACTTTCTTCTCGTTTTCTTCTCATTTTTATTTTTAAAACCTTAAACCTTAATGACACTTTTCTTTAGCCACTAGTCAGAGGGTTAATAAATTTGTTACTTGGTTGAAATGGTTAATCAGCAGTTGTTGATCTTAGCTGGTCACTAGAATGAAGATCAAAAGTGGAGACAAAGCACTGAAGTAAGTCACTCTGGATAAGAGCCTCTGTTAAATGCTGTAAATGTAGAACTGTGACAAAGATTAATATTTGTATTTAATTAAAGGCTTGGCGTAGCTTAGAATGCTGATTAAGAACACGGTACATAAAGCTCTCTCAGTACTTAAAAATGAACTAAGTAGCGTAATCGTGTTCGATGATGCTCAGCAACAGTTTTATCTGCAGTATTTTGTACATTCTGTTTTGTATATGCGTTGAACTGTTATGTGTAATGCTGTGTCTTTAAACTGTACAGTGACCAAATTGGCCTACAGAAAATATTCAAACCCATCTGTTATGAGAGCTGGGTGATTTTGGGTTTTTTTCTTTTTTCTTCCAGACATGATTAGATTAAAAGAGCATGAACCGTAAAGCTTTCCCATTCATTAGGACTGTCAGCAGATTTCTGCAGCTTATTCTTATTCCACGAGTAAATGCAGTCTTGCTGTTTTGTAGTTGTTTCTCTTAAGCAAAATAATTTTTCAGTTTTTAGTGTTTGGTCCTATACATCAATGCCACATGTATGGCAGTGTTTCGGAATGGAACGCAAAAAGTTAAACTAAGAAGCCGCAAGCATGGTCTCAAATGCTTTGATATTGGCAGCTCCTTCCACTAAGCAGCCTTTTTTGTTAAGTGCAGAGCCTGTCGTGGAAAATTGAGATGTGAGCCTAAGTCTGAAACTTTTTCTAAGTCAGAAACCAAACAAAGTCAAAAATCAAGCGAAGTCAGAGAGATGCAGCACAACCAATTTACTGAAGAGTTTCAGCAGGCATGGTCCCGTGGGAGCAGCTCCAAATGCTTATCCCAACTCTGGACTTTAAATACATTTCAAACCCCTTTAAAATTTGCATCCCATTAATAGTTTTCCTCCAATAATATTCAATGCTGTCATGATTGAAACCTCAGTTCCCCCACCTTTGCCCCTTTCCCACCATTAGGCTTAGGCCTTCTCACTGTTTACATTTCTGCCTTGTCTACCACCTATATTTCAAGGCATCCACCCATCCAGGCCCCCACTTAAAAGTGTTTTTTCATGGATGTGTCCCTATTCTATGAGTGCAGCTGCCTAAGCAGAGCTGTAACTCTTTCCTGCTGGATGTTTCCTGGGGGGTCATGAGATGATGCAAGCAAGTAAGAATGGAACTAAGTGCAGGTCCAGCCACTTACTATCTCCTGGGGTCAGATTTAGGCTAACAAACTGTGACCTCAGTAATGTGAGGCACTGTGAGACAGGGACAAAAGTAAAGGGATTTTCACAACAAGCCATGAAACTTTTTCAGTATTTCCCAGAACCCAAAGACCCAAAAGAGATTTTGTTCCAGTCTTTAAAGCCTTTCATATTTGCTGATTTGTATTCTCTTCATTTCTGGCAAACGCCAGTTTATTTAGTTTTGCACACCATCCTGGATGCCAGCCAAAAACTTGCTTAGAGCTACGAGAGGTTTAGAATTTAATGTGTCCTGCTGTCAATCATATTCAGACTCCCACCACGGATGGATTATTCATTCATTATCTTAACTGCTTATCCTGAACAGGGTCGCCGGTCCATCACCGGTGACATGCATGTCTTTGGGAGAGAACAGTGGGAGGAAACCAGGGCACCCAGGGGAAGCCATCACAGACACGGGGAGAGCAGCCAAATAAATGTGCTGGTTAAGAGGCACACAATCCTTTCTGTATCTTCCTGTTGGATGCAGTGGTGCTTCTGGACAACATACTCACAAAGCGGGTGAACCGTGCACTGTTTTTAATTGATAGGTTTTATCCTAGCAGAGAGATCCACAGTACTACTGAGTAGTATAACCCCAATATCTAGACAAACGATCCATTTCTGTTTTTGATTTTATTGGGAATATTTTGAGCATCACTAAAGAAAGCTATAAAAACAAGTTGTTTAATGTGTGTATGGGTACGTCTCTCCCTTTTTTTCCATGTGTTTGTGGTCCCTATGACCATGCTAAGGATAAATAGATAATGAATGAGTCCAAGTTGTGGTATGGTATATAAATCTGATGAAGTGTACAGTAAGCAGAGGGATAGGTGTCCGTCCACAACTGCAGTGCTAAAACCTGACTAGTGGCCACTGTCCATGGTGCTGATTGGTATGCTTTCTACACTTTCTTTGTTCTGCTGCACTTATCTATCCCATACTTGTTCTTTTACGGTGTAGTATCAGACAGGACAGGACAGGTGGAATTTGCTAAACTGCTCCATCCAACTATGCTTTAGTGTCTGAATGTAAAAATAATAAGAATTAAGTGCCAGATTTGCAGATTTTTGATGATATTGTGCTCTGTAGCAAAGTAGTGAGCAGCTTGTGGAGAACCTGGAGAGATGGAGAGGAGAGGAATAAAAGTGAGTAGGGCAAAGAGAGAATACATGGGTGTGAATGAAAGGGAGGAAAGTGGAGTGGTTAGGATGCAGGGAGTAGAGGTAACAAAAGTGGAGGAGTTTAAATACTTGATCAACAGTTCAGTGTAGCGGTGAGTGTGGAAGAGAGATGAAGAGAGTGCAGGCAGGTTGGAATGGGTGGAGAAAAGGGGCTGGAGTGATGTGTGATAGACTGATACCAGCAAGAGTAAAAGGGAAGGTTTACAGGACAGTAGTGAGACCAGCGATGCTATACAGGTTGGAGACGGTGGCCCTGAAGAAAAGACAGGAGGCGGAGCTGGAGGTGTCAGAGTTAAAGATGCTGACATTTTCGTTGGGTGTGGCGATGATGGACAGGATTAGAAATAAGTATATTAGAGGGACAGCTCAGGTTGGACGTTTTGGGGACAAAGTTAGAGAGGCAAAGTTGCATTGGTTTGGACATGTCCAGAGGAGAGACGAGGATTATATTGGGAGGAGGATGTTGAAGATGGAGCTGCTGGAAAAGAGGAAGACCCCTTTAGACTTCTGCCTTCTTGAGTGTGTGTAAGGATTTCCCAGCTGAGAAAAGGCTGGAAGCTGTGGAGTGTGCATCATGTTGGGCCTTAAGTTTTATTCCGACTCTTTAAGCAACACAAGCTCCAGTTTTGAAATTGATTTGCTTGTAAAAAAAAAAAAATAATTAATAACCGTTTAAGCTTCTCATGTGCTTAATTATCACTCATTGTGGTGGCTTCTGCTGGGTTTGGGCTCGTACTGTAACTTTGACAGCATTGATTCTGGACAGGTGCCCTGAACAGTGCTGGCAGTTTCTCAGGATTGATGTTGTCTGTCTCCAGGGCACAATTCAGCAGAGTAAACAATAAATGATTCACACTATCTCTATACCATAAATAGACACATTGATATTTGCTTTCCTTTATCAATTTTTCTTTCATTTATAAACATGAGCTGTTCTATGCACTGTGTGAGCTTTCCATGATGAATTGAACAGTGAAATTTATCACTAGAAACCTTTACAAGATCGTTTTTGCAATTCTTTTACATTTACCAGATAAATTAAACAGTTACCTAGTAAATCTGAACAAATGTGTTTTCCATTTTCTGTGATAAACATGCACGCGATGAAGGATTATAGGCTGTGTTACAGAATTAAATTACACATCATACCTCCCTTCACTAAATCTACGGACGAGGACGCCCATGATAGGCTGAAATGTAGGGTTAGATGTTGGTCATTACTTATCCAATTCTACCCATTCAGGTCTTGCGCCTAGTGCAGCTGAATATTACTCTTCATTTCCATTGTAATATGCTTGCGTACTACACCCTGCTGTCCTCTTGCTGAGCATGCTGGGAACCCTTTACTTTGACTGATTTATTCTCTGTGCTTCATTGATTTGGTGACCACTTTAAGAGGAATAACAGTAAATCATCTTCCCCTAGTTTGTCAGTTTATTTGCTTACTTTTTAACTCTTTAAAGCAAAGAACAAATACAATTATGATAGGTCTGAAAGAAATACAGGAGACCTGTCACTGCCTTTGGTTTGCCCCCGGAAATCATCTTCAAAACTGAATTGAAATGTTAGCTCAAAAAAACAGCCCACAATCTTCCGATCCCACCGCTGTCCCGGCATTAACCATTCGCTGATTTCACTTCACATGTGCAGAAATAACACGTCTTGTTATATTGCTTGTTCCCCCAATTTATTTAGGGCTGTAGTTTTTCAACAATGTGTAAAATAGTGTTATTTAGTGTCCGAAGATTCTGGGTCTGAATCCCAGACCAGTAGGTTGCCCTGAGGTACCCTTGAGCAAGAAACCTTCCCCATCACTGCTCCCCGGGCGCTTTCCATAACTGCACGTGTGTGTGTGTGGGTGAACTGCAGAGGATTTACTGTACTGTGCAAAAGTTTTAGGCAGGTGTGAAAAAATGCTGTAAACAAAGAATGCTTTCAGAAATATAAATAATGATTGTTTATTTTTATCAATTTACAAAATGCAAAGTGAGGGAACAAAAGAAAAATCTAAATCAAATCAATATTTGGTGTTACTACCTTTTGCCTTCAAACCAGCATCAGTTCTTCTGGCCCCCACAGAGCCCTGATCTCAACATCATCCAGTGTGTCTGGATCACATGAAGAGACAGAAGGATGTGAGGTCACACCAAATATTGATTTGATTTAGATTTCTCTTTTGTTCATTCACTGCATTTTGTTCATTAATGAAAATAAATGATTAACACTTCCATTTTTGAAAACATGCTTTGTTTACAGCATTTTTTCACACCTGCCTAAAACCTTTGCACAGTGCTGTATTTCATTGTGTTTCACCGTGTGCTGTGCTGTGTTTCACAATGACATGTTGTAACTTTCACTTCACTTCAATAATAACTATTAATCATCGTGTGTGTGTGCGCGTTTTCTCTACTCTGTTTGTTGCAGTCTCAGCAGAAGTGCATTGTGATCTTTGCTCTGGTTTGCTGCTTCGCTGTCCTGGTGGCTTTGATATTCTCAGCAGTTGACGTGTTGGGGGAGGATGAAGATGGCATCAATGAGGAGAACTGCAGCAAAAATTGCCAGTAAGCAGTTTTTTAACATTTTCGATGGTGTACTTTCTGTTTCTACTGCATGATTCATTATTTGTTAAAAGCTGAATGTTGCATGAAACATATAACTCATCATGTAGCATGTAGGCTTTCAAAAGGCAGCATGTATTTAAGACCACATCAGACTGTCTGACGGGACCCGTCACTGGCCCTCTTTCTTAAAGAAAAGAAGTGGCTTGAATATTTTTTTTCCTCTTTTTATTTCTAATCCAAGGGTTCAGTCGCACAAGAAAGTATTTTTAAACTTGGCATTCATTTGAAAGGAAGATTTTCAAATATTCCTTTACAACAATTTTTTTATCCAGACATTTAACTTGAGCATTAAAGAACATCATTTGAATGTGTAATGTCCAAAACCAGAACAAGGCTTTGATGCTATAATTATCCTTAAAACTATTGCTCCGGCATCAAATGTTCAACCAGCGTGTGGTATTTTTGGGATGCTGCCTGACTGAAAACAATCTCGTTTCAGAAACACTCTCGTATCAGGAGGAAATCAATATTAGACTTTGCCTTTGCAAGACGAAGAAGTTGTCGAACAACTGGTGATGTCTTAGCCTTGTTCGCAATTTTTAAATTACATGCACGTTAAACTACAGGGCAGCGGTGGCCTAGTGGTTAGGGCGTCGGCCACATGATCGGAGGATCGGGGGTTCGAACCCCTTCCCAATGGGTTGCCCTGAGGTACCCTTGAGCAAGGTGCCGTAACCGTCCCGCTCCTCCCTGTGATGGGCTGGCGACCTGTCCAGGGTGCGTCCACCTGTGTGCGCTGGGTTGGACGCCGGCACTCCCCCGCGACCCCGTTTGGGACAAGCGGCAGAAAATGGATGGATGGATGGATGTTAAACTACAACATGACAGACGCTTCAGTCTTTTCACAGCTAAATGATCCCGTGTAAAGTAGCTTTAATGATTATCCTGAAGAATCCAATTATCTTCAAACCTTTATATCAGTGCCTTTTTGTGGAGTTAATCTTTATATTTCTACGACACAAAGAGTCCGGCTCGAGTCTGTCCATCTGAGGGCTGGATAGGCTATTAAAATGAGAATGCCCGTAGCGACAACGACCTCCCCTTGTGTTCCATCATTATTGTGCTCTGCTCTAGTGATCATTGTAGCTTGTTACCCAAGAACATTTTCCTGACTCAGCCATTTTCCCACAAGAGCAATCTGCCCTCCATTTCCTTCTAATAAGTTTTGAAAATGCAATTTGGAGCTCTAATGTTGAAACTGATTCCGCTTTGCTCCTAGCACAAGTAGCACTAGGAGCACTAGGAGCATTTGGTAAATAAGCTCCGTTCCTCACTGAATGTGGCCCTCATCTGTGGAGCTGTGAAGATCTTTTTCTGAATTGCCTTGAGAAGAAGGGTTAGTAAAGTCTGTTGTTCAGCAACACCTGTCAAAGTGATCTGCTTTTTTGTTCGATAGACAGGTTTAACTTTGACATTTTGAAATGAGCAACTACTGATGCTTTCTACAACAAAGTGCCTCTGGTGTTGTTGCTTTTTTTGCAGAAGCTGATGAGGAGAGGTTGAATAGATCAGGGAATTTTCAGTTTTATGTAACAACCTGATCCTCAGATGTAGCTGTCCGGTATAAAGGAAAGGCATTATGCATTGTGCATTATTCTTCCTGTTTTTTTGTTTTTTTTTCTCTCTCTCCACCGTTTCCACATTGCGGAAACTGATTATCGTTCGGCATGATTGCATTAGCGTAGTAATGAAGTTGGAACAGCAAGTTGATGTCTTTCCACACTCGTTGTGCTGTCAGTACTCGTTGCCCTTTTCATGACACTGGATTGTGTTTTTCCTCAGAACATCTCTTGACCCAGCTTGACTCGACAAAATAATGAGAGAGATCTAGTGATACTTTAGCCAAGATGTAAAATCCAGTTTGGAACTAGCTGGAGTCGCAGGTGTTCTGCTGCTATATCACCAAAGTTTCTTCGGGGTGCTTTTTAGTTTTCAAGTTCCTGGCTTAGATTTAGGGGTCTCGACTTTGAAATGCTGCAAACAAACTGTGAAAGTTCAGCCTGTGAATTGCAGCAGTGGATTGTGAGTTTGTCTCTGTCCCTGGAGGCTAAGAGCACTCCAGTTACCTTGCTGATGTATCCTGCTGTTTGGGGAATAAGCGTGCAGGCAGCTGTCAGTTAGGTGTCAGTTGCAATCAGATGAGGTCCAGTGGTTAAGAGCGAGTGTTGGTCTATATTGGCTGAAAGTTGCAGCAGTAAAGAAATGAAAAACTTTGAAAGGCTCCACTTCTAAAGTTTAACAACAAGCACTCAATGTAGTTTACGTTGTTTCTAAATATATTGGATTTTTGTGGCTGACTAAACAGTTTTTTTCATAAGTTGCTGTAATTTGAAGCTTATTTTCCACATGTGGACTGTAAGGAATCAGTGGTCAGTGACAGATTCTGACAATGCAATTTTGATTTTAACCTTTGCAAATGGCAATCTGGGCCTTTAAATGAGGATTATATCGGGAGGAGGATGTTGAAGATGGAGCTGCCAGGAAAAGGGGAAGACCAAAGGGGAGGTTTTGGACGTGGTGAAAGAGGACATGCAGGTGGTTGGTTTGAAGGAGGAAGATGCAGAGGACCGGATGAAATGGAAACGGACGATCTGCTGTGGCGACTGGGAGCACATGATACAAATTTCGACCAAAAAGAATCTGCAGGTTTAAATATCTACATGTTCCACTAAAGACATTTTTGCATTGCAACAAACCTAATCGTGTGGTTTGAGATCATTGGTGGATAAATATTGATTGAGGACTTTTTAATGGGACAGCGTGTAACTAAATATTGAGCAGTGCCCGGCTTATTTGATTGTAAAGAAAATAGTCTTTAGGGTTTCTGTTACCACTTTCACCTCAGCGCGCACTTACACTGGAACGGTATCTGGCTCGTTCTATCGGATGACAAAATTAGTCATTTCCTTGTACACAGGTAATTTTATTCAGTGAGAGAGGCGTATCGCTTGACAGAAAAATCCATTTGAGAAATAAGATTTAAACTCCATTCATCATTCCATTTGGTGAAACACAAGCATGATTCAGTGAATAGTTTTAACATCTACTTTGTTTCACTGTCGATATCTCTGTATGTGACTCGGTCAGCCTAAACACTCATTCCTGGGGGAGAAACTGCTGCTGCATGCATTCACAGCAAATATTGGGTCTGTCTCAAGGTTAGACACTACCCATGTGTATGAAATGTGAAGGTCAGTGCGGGGGTCTGCACAGGCTGACCTTGCTGCTATAAATCAGCAGAGTACAAATGAATGCGTTACCCTGAAAAATGTCAAATGTGATATATCGAAACCTTCCACGTCTCACGCTTTATAAAAATATGTTTAAAAGACTTGCAAGTTCTCAAATACTTGCTTGGTCAGATTGGCCTGCATACATGGACAAGTGGAAGGTGTTTCTTCTGACTTTTCTCTCTGTTAGCCCCATTACATTTAATACCTTTAAAGTGGGACAAAGGAAACCATTTATTACTCTCTCTCACTCACTCATTTTCTGAGCCGCTTGTCCTAATTAGGGCCGTGGGGGGTGCTGGAGCCTATCCCAGCTCTCACAGGGTGAAAGGCAGGGAAACACCCCGGACAGAATAAGAATAAGTTTTCTCATTTGGATTTTAATCCATTCATTTAAAAGCCAGAAATTCTGACCTAATTTAGTCTAATACAAAAATTCCAACATGTTGTGTCTTCAAAAGTGTCCTGCGTGCAACACTCAGGGTTCATTTTTTCCCAACTTACCTGATAGGCCAAGTGGATTTAAAGTTTTCTGCAAAAGTAGTTTTATACTGTTATCTTTTTTGCATAAGAGAGAAAGAGAGAGAGAGTAAAGGAGTGCATGGATTTGTGTGTTCTTTATTGTTACACTGCTGTTTTATGCAGCTGTTTTTACATATATCCTTCCTTTTTCGGTCATTCAAAAGACAGGGGCTCTCATGGCAGTTGGAATTTTCCTTTGCTTGCTCTTAGTATCTGGCCATGCTGCAGTCGTCTGCCTTGTGAAGATATCTGCTAGATGGTTGTAACAAAATCGACCCAAGAAGATAAAGTTTCTCTCTCTTTGGCACATTCTCGTGTGTCGTTGTTGTTTCGAATCAAACTATATTCTGCAAACAACAGGACTGACTAGATTTAATGGGATAAATCCATTTGTCCTGCAGCGCATTTGAATATTAAAAGGGAACGAAGGAAGGATGAAGTTAGTCGCTCACTGAATGAATTATCCCAGTCAGTTTGCCCTAAGCTACGGAGTGACTGTTAATATTGAGCCCTGGCTGTAAAAATGCACACAGTTCTTAAACGTACAATAGCTTGAGTTAGAAAAACTTAGTGTGACTCTGTTGCTGTTGTCTTTGCAAATACAGGGCAGTGATTGTCGAGAATATTCCAGAAGACATCTCAATTTCACAAAAGGATGTGGTGCCACTGACCAGAGGACTACATGGCCTTTTGGACCTGGCCCAGAAATCAGTGGAGATCGTGTCACCTTTGTGGGCTCTGAATTCGACAGATAATGAGTCTCGCTTCCAAGTGAAGGAGGTAACAGCGTCCGAATCTGTCAAACCAGCTAACTGTCAACTGAGTCACGCTACATATGTGATGACTTGACCAAATAAACCCAAATACACAGCTTATCCTCAAATCCAGGTGATCACAAGTCTTCAGAGTTTAATCTTAATCTTAAAATCCTAAAATCTTAAACACATGTGTTTGTGGTTTCTTATGATGTTTTTTTAGGATCTACTGAATTGTCTTTAAAAATAGTGATCGCAGCAACAAATTAGTACATTTGTCACATTTTGATTGTACGTCATCGTGCCAAACCACATTTGTCTATTTGAGATCATTTATAACTTTTAAATAATGTTTAAGGCTAGGTTAGGCTGTTTTTGCATGCCATCCTCCAGTTTAAACCTTAGGTTAAAGCTACCTTGGCTGATTACTTACATTTGGAAAAAGTTTATTGTAATATTTGTTGAATTACGTTGTAACGTTTTTAACAAATTTCAATTCGGCAGATATTCATTACAATGTGAAAGTGGGAAACACTGTGTAAAGCTCAGGAACAAGAGAGGCCGTTTTCCTGATGGATGGGTGATTCATGCTCTACTGAAACACTGTTGGTTAGAGTGACGAAATGAGAATTGTCTCTAATGGCTCCCCCTGTAGCTCTTCAGCAGGATGGAAATTGCTCTCTGGGCCGCTGGTGTTTTCCAAAGAACTAATCATCCCAGTTGGGTGCAGTTTCTCGTGTGCATCAGTTTATGAAATCTCTGTTTTGAACGATCAAAACGAGATTTTTTTTTAGTAGAATTAAAAAATTCTTAGCACTGGTTCATGTTATTTGACTGGTGTAAAAACATCAGTGTGTTGCTTGCCAGGTGCTAGTTACACATTATTGTTCGATTGGGAAATTTGACATCACACGAACAAACCATGTGTTTTTATCGAGTGAAAGGACAACAGAGCATAATATTTCTACAATAGCTGGCTCATCAGTAGCCTCTATTTATATGCAACCCATTGCAATGAAATCCTTATGTGCCAGACACAAAGAGCAATTCCTCACATTTACACCCCATCTCAAATTTGGTGTACAAAACATACAAACAGTTCCCATCCACTCTGCTTTTTCTAAGAGCCACTGGAAAACACAGACAGATGGCAGCATCCTTGCTGCGTTAAAGAGCATAATTGCTTTGTCAATGAATGCTGTTCGGGCATCATCCATTTATACATTTAAGTCTGGTTCCCAAAGGAAGATGTTCAAAGAAAAGCCATGCAAATTCAATCAAATCATT
This sequence comes from Hepsetus odoe, assembly GCA_017165825.1. Classification (NCBI taxonomy): domain Eukaryota; kingdom Metazoa; phylum Chordata; class Actinopteri; order Characiformes; family Hepsetidae; genus Hepsetus; species Hepsetus odoe. Next base: position 20,292,202 of record CM029379.1, on the reverse strand, counting down.
CCAGTTTCACTGGTTTCCATACTCAGACCGCTGATGGGGAGTTACAATCTCTACTCTAGTCTGCACTTGTTCTTTTTCTTTTGTTACTGTAAGTTTGAAATGGGGGAAAAAGGTCAACACACCTTCAACACTGCCCATTCAAGCTGAACCGTGACTTTGTAAACCCAAGAAAATGAAGTGTCTGACAAGGTTCCTTTGCAGTATGCTAAAGGCTTTGTGTTTCTGAAAAACTGATGTCCTCTAGATATTATCTGCCCTTTTATCCTCAGGCTATGCCAGGATCCAGGTAAACCAAAAGCTATTTCTTTATTTTTAAGGTATATAAACCTGTAAATTCAATCTACAGTTTTATAATCTCATTATTTGCCCATGTGCGTAGGGAAAATAAGGTTCATTTCTCATCATCTAGAACATGTGCATATAAGCCTAACGATGTTTTACTGTTCTTTACATCTTGGCGTCCCCATCAGTGTCACCTCATAGTCTTCCTCTAAGAGTCTAAAAACTCATGACTGTGTAGTGGCTGTTGTGATTAAAGCGATACTGATCTCAGCGCCTTCTTACAACTTCCATCATCCACAGGGTCAGTTTTTACTCCAGCGGCTGTTGGGACTGAAAGCTCAGCGTATTCACTTGAAGGTGGCCATCGGAATGTCAGACAGCTCAATGCCAGAACCCAAACTTCTTTCGAACTACGGTCAGTGCAGTACCTTACTGGATATCAGTGCAAGGCCAAATGTAGCTGCATCAAAGTTTGAACTTTTTTTTTTTTTTTAAGTTATCTTTCTAGCACAAGGGTCTTGTTCTAAAGATATTTTAAAGGATAAGTGTCTCAACAGTGCAAATGCTAAATTGCTCTTCCAGTTGAAAATTTTTTCATGAATAATTTATGGATATGTAAAGGAATCTGGGCAGCATTATTAATTCAGTCTACCTTTTTTTCTTTTCTTAAAAGAGTAAAGTGGAAAATTATGAAAGTTTTTCCTTAATCGAGTCTCCTCTTTTCATTGTATGCTGAAATGAATAGCATTTTGCGGATGGTGTTTTGTTTGTGGATTCTAATTTTTAAAAGAAAAATGAATGACAAGAACCATCTACAACATATATATATATATATATATATAAATGTGTGTGTGTGTATATGTATGTGTGTGTATATATATATAGGACGGGGGACGCACCCTGGACAGGTCGCCAGCCCATCGCAGGGAATAATTTAGAATATATAACAAATATTTAATTTGATTTGTAAACATTCAGAAGTTTTTTTTTAAGGTGAGATAGCTTCTCCTGATCACTGCCTGACTCTGTTATTGTATTGAATTGTTATGGTATTGCACCAACCAACTGGAAGTTAGCTATGAGTATTCAACAAGTCTTCCATTCATGTACATCTTGAAAATGTGATGCCTTTTACAATCGGGTCTCAAAAAATCCAGGACATTGATCCTGGTCTTCGTTAAAATAAGTTATCTATTAGACTATATTCGTAAAAACATGTAACTCAAGTCCAGTAACACACTGGATATTATTAACTGCTCATTAGACAAGGAGCAGTAGAAAGGAAATCAACAATACATTGTTTGATTGTTTGACGCTAATTACTTAATCAGTAAATCAGTGCTGCTAGTTCAGTCAGCTGCCAAAAATTCAGGTGATCTGACTATCAAACTGTATAAACGTAACTTTGGCAATTCATTGTGTAGCTTTCCAAAGAGCCTCAGCTTTGCAGCTTCCAGATTTTATTCATGAATTAATGCTTAGAGATGTTGTTTTTAATTGATGGATTTTTGACACCTTCAGTTAAACTCAAGCCTTCATGAATATCACCATTATTCACATTTGCTTGTTGGGGTCACAGCATAACCTGAAGTACATGCCCTGACTCAACCTTCTGCCATACTAAACAGGTGCAGAAGTCCATTATCTGAACATGACTGCCCTCACCAAAGGTGAACTCCATTCCTCGTTCTGGGTGGTGGACAGAAAACATATGTACATTGGGAGTGCTGGCATGGACTGGAGATCGCTGTCTACGGTAATGAGAAACAGCAGATTTATTTTACCCAAGTGGGACTTTGGTGCATATTTAAGTAATCGATCTATTTAACCAATGTATTAATAATTTAAGCAATTGTTTAAATGATTATTTTTATCATTTATTTTATGGTTATTGGTATTAAGTTATTGCGTACCCCTGTCTCCCAAATCACATCCTTATTTCTGATGTCTGTAGGTTTCTTTATACTTTCATGAACGACTTCCACTTTGTGGTCTCTCTGTGCACAGACAGTGTTCATAGCATTGTGGGATTTACAGATGACAAAGGCAACCCTACATTTGAAACACACTGACCAAGTCATGTTTCGCATACAAATGAATGGGTGCTCTTTGAAATGGTAATGAAGCTGGAGATGTGTGGACTGTTGGAGCGATAGAGGAATAGAGGAAAGCATGATTGGAAATGCTTTGAGTGCAGTTGTCTGGCCCTGATGCCAAAAGACAGCAGACAAGGTGTATAGGGCAAGAGGGATATCATGGAGGGAAAAAAACAGAACTCCTGACACCCTCTGATCACTTAAGCTCCTATTATAGTACGCTATAGGGAGCAGCGGTGGCCTAGTGGTTAGGGAGTTGCACAGAATCGGAAGATTGTGGGTTCAAACCCCTTACCAGTTGCAATCACAATGACAAGAATAGTCACTTTCACTTTCACCAGTCCTCCTACTCCTTGTGTCTGATTCCAACATAAAAGTAGCAATAGAAGTACTGTGAGTTGAAGAAAGGGTGAAATAGATAGATAAATAAATAAATAAATAAATAAATTGGCTGTTTTTAATAGAGCTGTCAGAAAGATCTATGTGTGTGACTGTAATGCTGTTCCTTCCCAGGACTAAACACAGATATCTTAGTAAAGTAATTAAATCAGTGTTAATTAAGGTCAAGGCTTGTTGAAGTGGCCAAGAAGACCAGCATGTCCACGTTCCTTCTGACTTGCAGCTAGAGCACTGAAATATTGCTCCATACTGCTGTTGTGATGTAAAAAGCACAAGAGCTTTTGATCACTTCCGGCTACATCAGATATGAAAAATGTCATTCTTTCAAATTGTTATTTCAGCATATAAGTGATTCATCTTTCAGACGGAGTCTCATCTCGTCCCCAAAGCTCACAGCTTGATCCACACGTCCTCAGATTTCAGTGCTGTTGTGGAAGTTGTGACTTCTTAGCTTTGTTTATCAGTTCTCCTTGTCTGTGCGCAGATGGAGCGTAGCAGAATTATAACTCTTCCTTTCGAATGCCTAAAGGATTCTGCCAATTAGCTTATATTTTCTGTGTGGTGAGAAGTCCTGCAACTCCTTGGAAAAATGCTGAAGGTTATTATTCTTGCCTTCCCATGGAGCAAAGAAATCCTTCAGGCCACTGCTGCAGTGCTTTATCTCCAGGGTTTATTGGGCATTTCAAATTCCCAAGTTCTCAAGGCAAGGTTAGGCATATTTGACTATATATATATATATATATATATATATATATATATATATATATATGAGGGTGTAAAGGTATAATGCATATATATATATAAAGGAAATAATACTTTTCATGCCAATAAAGCATAATTAACTTGCTGATTTAAACACTTTACTTTCTGACAGAGGAAAGAGCTAGGAGTCATTATTTATAACTGCAGCTGCCTTGGACTGGACTTGCACAGGATATTCAACCTCTACTGGCAACTTCAATACAGAGACTTTGTGCCAGCTATATGGTCCAAGAGGCTGACTGCACTCTACAACAAAGAAAGGAAACTTAACCTTCACCTGAATGGCACCAACACCACATCCTATATCTCGGTGAGCACAAATGTCACTTACAGTGATACAAATGTGTGATGATGAATACATTTCATTAGGTGGCGCAGTGGGTAGCGCTGTCGCTTCACAGCGAGAAGGTCCTGTGTTTCAGGAACATGCATGTGTATTGATAAACAAATATTTTAAAGATCTACACTGCTGTTTAAAGTAAAAATCTCATGTCATACTAGTAGCTGTTGGTGTTTTATTCAATAACAATTAGTGTCGATTGAACAGAGATGTCCTGCTTTTAGCAATGATTCAGAAGGTGAGGTGGTGATCTGTGTGCCTTAATAAAATATGTCTGGGGCAGACCTGACTATCATGTGGAAAGCTAGAACGTATAGCTTTGCGGGAGAAGTCGGTTCAAGTAAGCGAAAAAAAAAACTAATGACAATTATCTTTGGGAAATAAAACTTAGAAAGTGAAAGTGACAAATTGTCATTGTGAAACACAGCACACAGAGAACCACAATGAAATACCACATTGTGCAGCAGGGGGCAGCTATTGAAAGCGCCCGGAGAGCAGTGATTGGGACTGTACCTTGCTCAAGGGTACCTCAGGGCAACCTACTGGTCTGAGTCCAACCCATGACCTTCCGATCCTGAAGCCTAGCCTCTAAACACTACGCCACCGCTGCCTTTGACATAAAATGAAATTGTTCTGACTTGTCCAGCATGATTAATATGATTGTTTGTTGCCTCAGAGTTCTCCAGATATCTTCTGCCCCAAAGATCGATCCAGAGACATTGAGGCCATTTTGCGTGTCATTCAGGAGGCCAAGAGGTTCATCTATATATCCATAACAGACTACCTGCCTCTCGTCACTAATAGTTTACACGAGTATGTCTTTTTACATTGTCTGTTCCATAAAACATTACACCATGGGTTCTTTTCATACACCAAGCGACTTTTTCAACCTTTTTCGTACTCAGATCTGTCTCAGAATGTATCTGTATGCATATAAACAACTCAATATTACATACAGAAACATTATCCAGGCTTTAAGACAGCCACAACTACGATTTTGTGCTATGCGATTTATTATTATTTATCATTTAAAAGGACAGCAACAATGTGAGAGTCCACATAAGCAACTTTTCATTGCTAAAGGCAGTTTAGTATGTGGTTTAATTCACATACAATACTGAACCGATTGCTTTTAGCTTCCATTTACTGTAGCTAAACTGTAGAAATCATAAACAGCGCAATTGGAAACCACTTGGTAAAACTAGATTTGGGGTAAGGGGCTAGGGCCAACAGTGGATGCTGTGAAATGAAATGTGACGAGGATGATGATGATGATGGTAGAGCAGTTTACAGTGTGAGCTATTGCTAGTACTGAAGATCTAACCCGACGCAAGACCTTCAGTCACACACGGAGAAGTTCTAATGCTTACATCAACTAAATCAATCTTAAATCTGCCTTTTGCTTCCTTAAATGCATTTTCATTCATTTTTTAGTCCAGATTTTAAACGTTTTATTTTTGATTTACTACAGTCAGAGTGATCCGAGTGATTTCTTTTGATATTCCGTGTAAAGTATTTCTTATTTTTCCAGATGCAGGTGTTTTTATCTTTATTAGGGGAGATACCCGTTCTTAAAGCTTTATTGTCAAGTGTTCAGATTCACTTAATAGTCAGACTGACCGCTTGCTTTGTGTTCTCCAGCAAATACTGGTCACGCATCGATGGGATGCTCCGAGTGGCCTTGATCCTGAAGCGCATCAGAGTTCACCTGCTGATAAGCTGCAGGGAGCAGACGCACCCGCTCACCTTCAATTTCGTGTGGTCTCTGAAAAGCCTGTGTATGGAAATGTCCAACTGCTCAATGGAGGTGGTAAGTAGACTTTCTTTACTCCACACTTTGGCTCAGTGTGATGTTCCCTGTGCCAACCATATACTTAATTAAAGAGGACAGCTGAGAATAGCGTGCCACCTAAAGGTCAGTACTTTAGATTAAACTTACAGACTGTAAGTTTAATCAAACTATTAGGCACCTACCTTACAGGTCCACTTGAGCCTGTAACAATTCAGTTTGTTTTTTATTAGCAAAGCAAAGGTTGTATGCCATGAGAAAATAATATTTAAGAGCTGTTTGCCTAGTATTTTTTAAAAATAGAATAATTACAAATAGCAAGTAGAGTCTTGGATGGTACCAGTGCATCACAGGGCAGACACACCACACACACACACACACACACACACACATACACATCTAGGGCTCAATTTAGCAACTCTTATCCTAGTGGTTAGGGAGTCAGCCACAGGATCAGAAGATTGTGGTTCAAACCTTACCAGTAGGTTGCCCTGAGGTACCCTTGAGCAAGGGACCATCACTGCTCCCTGGGCACTTTCATAGCTGCCCTCTGCTGCACGGTGTGTGTTTGTGCATGGGTTAAATGCATAGGTCCAATTTTGTTGTGGTTCACTGTGTGCTGTGCTGTGTGTACTCACAATGACCAGAATAGTCACTTTCACTTTCACCTGTCACGCATGCCTTTGGACTGTTGGGGAAACCCACACAGACAGAAGATGAGCACACAAAATCCACATAGAAAGGGCCTGGGCTGCCCCATCAGCAAATCAAACTCAGCTTTTCTCGCAGTGAGGTGATAGCGCCACCTACAGTGCCACCCACCGTATCACCCACAAATTAACATTTTTCAAATATTTATTAATTAGAAATGTTTACATTTATTGTTACAATAAATTGTGAATTTACATTTGTGGAAGGCCATTTATACTTCACAGCAGGCTCAGTCAGTTCTTCCTGAGATGAAATCAGGATTTTCACACATCCATGCAATGGTTGGAGGCATCGAAGTCAAATTTGTAACCAAACCTGTGTTCTTCCAACCGGCTCAAGGTACCCGATCTTATAGATAAAAAAAAAAAAACGGCTCAAGATAAAAAATTAAAAAAAAAACCCAGTCTGGATTCTTTCCACTGCTCTTTTGTTTGTTTGCATTTTTTCTAATGTGAACTAGAGTCGCTGTGGCATGACGACACTCACTGCAGACAGAATTGCCTTTAAGATTTCTGCACAATACTGCATTTGCAATAAACATTTTTTCTGTTCATATACATTACTCAGCTCTGCTCTCTTTCCAGCAGGAGTCTGATTACTTTATATTAGCTGTGACATTTCCACTTCTAGTCACTGACCACCTTATGTCCACTGACTGTAGCTGATATGTTGTCATACACTGTACATCAGAAAATGTGTATAAACTGCAGTCTATTTAACTGGACACCAGCAATGGGAATTATAAGGTAGGTGTTTCTAATAAAGAAGCATCTTCACTTTCTGCTCATGGAGTTTCTAAAAGGGTGATGGTGGTCTAGTGGTAGGGTACTTTCCTATGGACCTATGGCTCAAGAGGTCCCAGGTTCGAATCCCACCTCTGGCACTACCATCACTGGGTCCCTGAGCAAGACCCTTAACCCTGAGCTGCTCCAGTGGGACTGTCCCTGTAATTAGGACATGAAAGTTGCTCTGGATAAGAGCGTCTGCTAAATGTAAAAGCTGTCAACAAATTTTTTATATATATAATTAAACCCTGTACATGAGAAGTCCAGTAGTCTCTTTTTTTAAATACCTGTTTAAAAGATCAGCATATTAACTTGGTTTTTTTTTTTTAATGTTTAGAGGTTCTTTAGTCCACGGCTACAGAAGGATGGATCTCTGGAAGGCATCAATCATCAGAGATACATGGTGACTGACAAGTCTCTGTACATAGGTGTGAACATTGACTTCATTCAGTTAAATATGTAAATGGATAATTATTTGAAATGTTTTGTGTTTGGCTGCCTCATTACTCATTGCAGTTTACTGACATATGCTGTTAATGGATCAGTGGTTACTTAACATAAACAAAAGGGGTGGCGGTGGTCTAGTGGTAGGGTTGTGGTAGTGGTAGTGGTAGGTAGTGGTAGGGTTCTTGCCGACAGCCCTATGGATCAAGGTTTGAATCCCACCTCTGGCACTACCACCACTGGGTTCCTGAGCAAGACCCTTAACCCTGAGTGTCTCCAGGGGGACTGTCCCTGTAATTAGGACATGGAAGTCGCTCTGGATAAGAGCGTCTGCTAAATGCTGTAAATTGTAAATGTAACGTTCAAGGAGTGCATTGAAAGAAATTTGTCATTAAAAAGTAAAGAAATATTGTTTTATCATGTACAGATAGATGTCAGATTCAGACAGTTTATAACTGTCCACGGCATATTAATGTCTTTTTTACCACAAAATCAAAAACAAAAGCAAAAGGTATAAGAATTAATTAAATTGATACGAAACAAGCACCAATACAAGCAATCACAAGGCTCATTAAACAGAATCAATAGCCTTTTCCTTAAGAACGTACAATGTAAGGCTATTTTTAGGATCTCGTAACTTTTCACAGTGATGGGTGAAAATGTAAATGAGCTACTGATTCCTTTTACTTTGGTTCTTTTCGTGGCACTACAGGGAACTTTGACTGGGTGGGGAATGAGTTTGTCTACAATGCAGGAGCTGGGCTGGTCTTCAGCGAGCCGGAGGGAGTGAAGGCTGGGAACTTCACTCTGGTTCAGCAGATGAAGGCCATCTTTGAGCGAGACTGGTGCTCTGCGTACACTACGAATCTGCAGCCAAACAAAATTCCCACATGCAGCACAAATCCAAATATGCTCCCTGACCAACTGTCGAAAGGCAAGACGGGTAAGTCAGACGATGGAAATTGCCCAAACACCTCTGTGTGAGAACATCTGCACGAAGACAGTGAGTCAGAATGGGCTTCTTCTTTGAATTATGTTGATTGCTATTATGGTTTATATCTTTCTTTTTATACCACTGTACATTTTCTTTTTATAGCTTTTAGTCCCGAGAATGTTAATACCAGTTGTTGTCATCTTAATTTTTAGCCAGTTTGGTCTTCAAATCCAAGTCTTCCCCTGTTAATTGACGGTATTACAATTACTCTAGCATGAAGTTAGGCACCTCTTTGTTTTGTCCACACCTTAGCGCAAAAAAACCTTTCAAAAGCACCTTTTAAGCCGAACCTTAGACTTGCTTCTAGCCATAAACAGGAAAAGACACCCTTTTATAGGAGAATGATTAGGATGTCTAGAGTATTTTGCATGAAATGTTATTTATTACAGAAAAAAAACTTTAGACTTAAGCTTAGTAATTTATAACCTTGCTCGTATATTTCTACCCACTTACTAATTTATTCAAGGTATTTAATTTCTTGAAGGTTACAGCTTCAATCGAATAATTAGGAGAGGTTGTTGAGATAAGCCATTCCCTTTATGAGTACGTGGCTGTTTTTGTAATCCACATCATGTATACATTTTTATACGTTGATGAACTGTATATCATTCATATTACATGTTTTTGTAACTGGGATTTATTATATAAAAGGGGCATAAGGCAAGATGCTTCTCATTGTTAGAATGTAGCACTTAGCAACTTGAACCAAGTGCAGATTTACTATCGAAATCAGTTTATTCCCAAACAGACAGTTTGTACACCTTTTCTTTTACAGTTTACAGCACTTTTTAGGAGAAAAGCAATCAATCCGTGCAGTTGATGGTTAACAAGCTTCTTTCGTTATTTTAAGCAGATGTTGACTGCAGTGTGTCTGCTTTGCTGTGAAGCACATAGAAATGTAACTTATGTTGAGCACAGAGACTATATTTTTCTATCAAACTTTTTTCTTTTACTAGAAAAGTGCATTTTATGTAGCCACTTTGTTGGCATTTTTGAGCAGATTTATTATCATTACTTCTTTTTTTGCCAAAGGAATTTTATATTTTTATATTGCACTGTGTTCTCCATCCTGTTTGAGCATCTTGGGGGGGGGAAAGGTGTAGGGAAAGAACATGCCAAAGCTCTGAGGCAAGCGTTGTTATTCATTACATTTAATTTCTTAATGTTAATGTTTTTAAGGATGAAGATGCTGCTTTTTTTTTTTCCAGTTTCACAGAAGATTTTGAGAATGTTATAACTCACTCTGCCAACTTCTGGTTATCTTTGTCCTGGAATGTTTTCTCATCTCTAAATAGTTACTTAAATAGGTGTTAGTTTACCAAAAATGAAAATAATCCTGTCTGTAGGTGCCATATTGGGATACTTTACTGTCTAGATATTGGGCATCCTGAGAGGAACACACAGGGTTTTGTTAAATAAGGCTGAAAAAATGCTTTGCTTTGTCAGCATTTGGCTGTTCTTTAAGACTTTAAATGCATTATATTGATTTAAAAGAAAGAAATTGGATTTTAAAGCAATGTCAAGGCTTTTTCAGCCCACCATTGAGCTGTGCGAGGCCTTGGCCGCCGGGATGAGAGTGAAATGAATGAACTGAATAAATAGCTGAACACATTCCAGCACATTCCAGCTGTTTCTGATTTCAGTTTTACTCCTTTGGAATAAAAAAGGGTAATAAGATTTTTGTCCAGCATAGGCTATTGTTCAGTTCTTACTGCTGCCATTTAAAAACGTATTCAGTTAATGGTTTAAAATGCTAATCAACAAATTTTACCACCCAAAAATGATTTGCACTGCAGCATTATCTTCATTTCTCACCAGCCTTTTTTACTTCAACATATAAGTGTCGTATGTACTTATAATCCAATAATGCCTTTATCTGAAGCAAGGCAACAAAGCGAATATGTGATGTGGAGCTGCTCTGTGACCCTGTCATTAAATAGTAAATGACAAAATTTGCAATATTTTCGCATGAGAGCTTCTTGCATGTTCTGCCTTCTTTAACTGTTGAATTTCCTGACTGTGCACTTAAAAAGCAAGTCCAGGGCTGCCAACTCTTTCACTTCTCTTAAAGGGCCCATATCTGAGATTTTACTCAGCTGTTCCCTTTGGATATTTATGTACTTGTATGTACACAATATTTAATCCATTGTTTTTTGGGGGTTTTATTTTTGGTCTATTAACACAATCATTTTCCAGCCTCTCTCCGTCCAGGAGTATTAAACAGGCTGTTTTAAGTGCCGTGCCTTTAATCCTGATATATGTTTTCATTAAATCATTCAAACTTTCCATTTGAAATAGCCTGTTTTTACAGCTTTCATCGACTGACGCAGCACATGCTGCAATTTAAAATTTAAATTGCCTTTTCACATTACACATTTACACACAAACACATTATCCAACCCTGTTTCATTTTATTTCCTAACAGCAAGAAATATTTTGTTTTTTTTCATGATATGGGGCCTTTAACTAGCACAAAAATTTTTCACAATCAATTACAGGATGTTAAAACCTCCTTCTCTTTTCCAAATCCTTCTAAATAGCATTACGAGAGCAGGTTTTTGATTCTCTCAAAGTTGGTGGCCCTGTGAGTACATATTTAATCTTTGCCAATGTCTAAGATCTGTATTTGTATTCCTAATAAAAAGAATCCTCTGCTAAAGTGAAAAAATCCCCAGTGTTTGCATCATATTCTATTTATCACTTCACCAACAGTAAAAGTTGTTCCCTTTTACCTTGTGAAAAAGAACTGATCCCTAAATGTGTTGTTTCCATAATACCATATCTGCGTCCTGGGGTACAGTGAAAAGTGAAAGTGACTATTCTTGTCCTTGTGAAGCAGCACATCACACAGTGAGAGGCAACAAAATGCTTCCTCTGCATTTCACCCACACCATGTAGCAGGGGGCAGCTTTTTAAAGCAGTGATGGGGACGGTACCTTGCTCAAGGCTCCCTCAGGGCAACCTACTGTTCTGGGATTCAAACCCATGACCAATCCTGGAGCCTAGTCCCTAAACACTAGGTCTCCCTCTTCTGGCAGTAGAGATGGTTCATTGGTGGTGCTCAGTATGTGACTGGTCTGCAGGGAGTAACCAATAACCACATGATGCCCAGTCACGCTACAGCCATGTCTGTTCAGTGTGCAACGCTCCTCTTGCAGGCAGTGCTCTGTTTATGGTTTTAACCACGTCAGAGCTGATCTAATATAGCTTCTGTTACAACATCAGCTACAGTGTATAGCAAACCAAACAAGGTGTAAATAAATCTACAATAAAAGAAGAAAGACTCTAATCTGTTTCATGGGCCAGTAGATCCCTGCTCTTCAGGGTTTGAAATGTGAGCATTTTGTACTCATTGTCTAATGCAGTCTGAGGATTGGACAGCTTGTATAATTTGATAATGCTTATGCCCGGAGAGAAGAGCTCCTGAGAAGTGAACCATGCAGTGATGGAGGTTTGGTCAAAACCCCTTTATGGGAGCTTGTTTTCTTAGTTACTTTGGATAACAGACTGACATATTTATGCAGTGTGATCTGTTGTTTTATTGGACGTGACAGTAAAAGTCCAGCTGTGCTGTTAAATGCTCACAAAATCTTGGTTATTGTCTCTGATCTGCTGATGCAGATCTAGTGCACACAAGTTCTTAAGGTCCTGCAGCTTCTTCCTCAGCATGGGCACTGTAGCACCTTTAGGTTGCTATCATGTGAGTAATAACTGAAGTGGACAAAGTATTGCTTGCATTAGGCCTGTGTGAAAGCCCTTCAACATGATGTATTCAGTGCTAAACACACACACACACACACACACACACACACACACATATATATAGATATATATATACACAGTACTGTGCAAAGGTTTTAGGCAGGTGTGAAAATATGCTGTAAACAAAGAATGCTTTCAGAAATGGAAGTATTAATCATTTACTTTCATCAGTCAACAAAATGCAGTGAATGAACAAAAGAGAAATCTAAATCAAATCAATATTTGGTGTGACCACCCTTTGCCTTCAAAACAACATCAATTCTTCTAGGTACACTAGCACACAGTTTTTGAAGGAACTCAGCTAGTAGGTCGTTCCAAACATCTTGGAGAACTAAGCACAGATCTTCTGTGGATGTAGCTTCCTCACATCCTTCTGTCTCTTCATGTAATCCAGACACACTGGATGATGTTGAGATCAGGGCTCTGTGGGGCCAGAAGAACTGATGCTGGTTTGAAGGCAAAAGGAGGTAACACCAAATATTGATTTGATTTAGTTTTTCTTTTGTTCGCTCACTTTGCATTTTGTAAATTGATAAAAATATACAATCATTATTTATATTTCTGAAAGCATTCTTTGTTTACAGCATTTTTTCACACCTGTACAGTTTGTACATATATATATAAACCCATAAAGGATGGGGAAAAGACACATGCATATGGTGTTTACAATACAGATTATGTGAATTATGGTGTGTAAATGCAATAAGTAAAATATAGTTATCTAGAAAGTTCTTAGAAATTATACTATGAGACTACATGTGCTTGTTCACACTGTTTAACCTTACCTTGGCTGTGCCCCACAGATGACCTGCTCCTTTACAATCATCTTAGCCTAATTAAAGTTGCAACACGCTCTCAGGTCAAGGCCTAAATCAATCCTGCTGCTCATTACTGTTCTCAGTCCAGGCCCCTTAAAACCGATTTCTGTGTGTTCCCGAGTCTTCCTAAGCCTGATCTGACAGTTATATGAAAGGCTTTCGAATGAAACTGATATTAGATTGACTTCATTGCTGTACCACATCATCACAACACCCAACCCTGATGTTATCTACACAGGTACGGCTGCACATTTTCATTCAAACCAATCAGTAAAAAAAATAAGTCCATAAGTTGAGATAGAACAGCTTATAAAGCAGTTGGGCTTCTGCTTCACTGGAATGAAAGCCTGTGGATAAGACCATTGACCCCCTGATCCAGCCCCCTGTCCAGTTTTACTGTGGCTTTGCTCTTCGTTTAAGGGTTAAACCCAAGGCGGGTCAAATCCATTCACACTTAACATCATAAAATCCTTTCAGAGCTAAACTGATCACGTCGAATGATATTGTTTCACACTCCCACATAACAACTGAAATGTGCAATATGGGTCTTTACTTTTCTTGAATGAATGACCGCTCAGAAAAGAAAGGTCTGCGACTTTCAACATAATTGTAAAACTCATTTTAGATTTTTGTTGCTGTCTGAGCACAATCTCTAAAACATAAGTAGAACGAAAAAAAATGTTAGAATGGAAATATAGATGTTATTGTCTGCGTTCATTCTGAAAGCAACAAAAAATCAGCATTTCCTCAAATATATTTTAAAAGCATTTTTTCTTTTATTAACTTTTTTTTTTACTTTATTAACTTTTCCATTTATTAAGAATATTTGTCACAGGTTTGTTTATTAGTAGTAGTTGCAGTAGTATTATTATTACTTCTGTTATTATTATTATTATTATTATTATTATTATTATTAGTGTTATTTTTATTTTACCATTATTATTATATTATCATAATCAGTTTTAGTGTCATTATTAGTGTTAATCTGATCAAATAATCTATTTGAGGGGTATAATTAATGTTGTTATTATTACTATTATTATTATTATTAGTGTTGTTTTTACTATAGTCGTCGTTATTATTATTATTATGTTATTATTATCATTATTATTGTTACTATCATAATTATCGTTCTTATTATTCTTGCTGCTATTATTATTATTATCATTATTATAATTCGTGTGTTGTGGCGGCGCTGCTCTGCCACGCGCTGGCGTCGTTGACGTAACGCGTTGCCATGGTTTCGGGTTAATCTGCGTTAGCCGCTTAGCTCCCTTGGCTTCGTTTTCTCTCCGCGTGTGTTTTTTCTCTTCCAGAGAGGCTTCTAACACCCTCTCGTCCTGCACTCTTTGGGACTTTTTTTACACCCCGAACGACGCCAAACAAATGCCCGACCTCTCTGTGTCGAGTCGCGCTGTCGTGTGTGTTTCTGGGCGGTGAGCTGCGCTAGCTTTAGCAGGTTAGCCCGTGAGGAAGGGCCGCGATGGCCGAGGACAGCGAGTGGGTGGTGGAGAGCATCGCCGGATACCTCGGCAGCCCTGAGTGGGTCATCCCTGTCACAGACTTCATGGAGAATAAATGTTCAGGTAAGCCAGTCAGCCGCACACCTGTGCTGTTTAAATGCTGTAGCAGCGGAGGGGAGTACAGCCTCTCACTGTCTGAGTCCCGTCATCGATTTTCAGTGTTTATGTTTACAGAAATGGCTAAATTATTCGCAAGTGCAATTTAAGCTCACCCTCCTCTTTACATACGACACCACTGAGTTCCTTTCTAATGCTCGTGCTCATTTTATTCACTACTGTATGTAAAATGTTGATCATTGGGGTGATGAGACGTTAATACATTTGATTATTGAATGCGTTGTTAATGCTCGTGTGCCAATTCATACATGCAGTTTAGCGTGAAGTACAGATTGGGACACAGCCCATGTTCCCTAAAGAAAGTGCACTGTCTCTAGACTCTTCCTCCCATTCTTTCAATCTTTTAGGTCTAAGATCAAACACTGAGATTCAGAGGGCAAAGCAGACCACGCTGGACCATTTAAAGCCCAAAAAGAAATTACAAGAAAAATCATTTCATGCATTTGTGAAAATAAAGAAATTGCATTCCTTCAAAGCGTACATGAGTGTAATATTTAAAGGAAGATCATATTTGAAGGCTTTGATTTTGCATGATTCCTGATGATAAACCGCTAAAAACTGTGATGAAAAATGTTCATTCGAAGACTTTAAATGATTTGCACATGTTTGACGAGTTATTTGACACCATGAACGAGTTTGGTTTGTCGGGAGATCATTCCAGGCATGGTAGCCACAGTTCACCAAGGATACAAGGCTGGCTAATCTTCAGATAACGTTGATAAGATTGTGCCCGCTCGCCCATCAGTGTTTACATTTGGTCCAGCTGAGCTTCTTTTCAGCTAAGGCCTTTTGCAGGATGCTAATTGGATTTTTTCTTTTCTCTCAGTGTTTGATGATGAGGAGGAAAATAAATTGACCTATACGGAAATCCATCAGCAATACAAGCAGCTGGTTAGTACAATATTAAAAAAGGTGTCACTTGCACTAATGCTGTCATTTTTCTCTCTCTCTCTCTCTCTCTCTCTCTCTCTCTCTCTCTCTCTCTCTCTCTCTCTCTCTCTGATCATATTGAAAGTAAGCAATATCGCTTTACAATATTCACTTAATCAGCATTTTATCGCAATTGCCCCTGTACGATGTCCCTGGATATATTTTCATGATTTGTCTTTCAGGTAGAGAAGTTGTTAGAAAGCTATATGCAAGAAGTGGGCATTAGTGAACAGCAGTTTCTGGAAGCTTGCTCATCTCCCTTTGCCAAGTCCAAAACTTTGGAGGTGTGTGAAATTCACTTCAGTTGCTTCGGCTTTTTCATTAAAACAGCAAATTGTTAATGTCCAGGGAACACACACACTAGGGTTTAATCATCACTGCATTCCATTTGTGAGGGGGTAAAAAGCGGCCTATTTCTGAATGCACTGCAATCATCGTCTTTTAATGTTTCATTCAGGTGTTTTGTGCATCATTTTGTTGGTCATTTGCACTTAAAACAGCTTTTTGACTCTTGGAAGAGAGATTTTTTTTAATAAACGTTGCCATCCATTGGTTGCAGAAGTGAAGGAGTTAAAGTGTCAGTGACTCAGGTAAACTCTGTCTGTGAGATTAGTGGGGTAGCCATGAATTGAGTTACAGAGTTAGCGGCTTTAGAGAGCTGTTGCTTTCAGGACAGCGGCACAGTCTCAACCATGCCCTTTGAGACTAGGAAAAGCCTTGACGTGTTATTAAGTTACCTGGGAATATCTGCGCTTCAGACTTGGAGCACGGAAACCGCAATACTTCTGACCTATTTACAGGAGAGAACGAGCAAAAACTAGACAAAATAGCGAGAGGATGGCTTGTCATCCTGGATCGTTTAGCTTCCCTTTCATTTACAGAGGTGTTTTCTCTTCTTTAAAATTTAAATGAGGTCTTTGTTTCATTAACACAAGGTCTGAATTTCAGACGAGTGCCTTGACACTTGACTTCTTTGAAGTCCGGTAGAATTTAGTCAGAATGAAGTGTTGTTTTTCACCTCACCTGCCCTTTCCTGTAGTTTTGTGGGAAGATTATTGCGGGGGGTTTTGAGTGGAAAACACAAAGTCACAGAGAAACACCAATATATTCCAGGGCAACAGTTCTAGAAAGAACCAGGGAAAATAAAACTGAGATCAAAATTTAGACCAAAATTGAGAATCAGCTTTTTCAGGCATCAGCTTTTAAAGGCGGATTATATAAGACAGTTTAAACCTTCAAGCACAAGTGGGCTCTTGGCTGAACATTGTTTTTTGTCAGATGATTGATGCTAAAGTAAAAGTGCTGTTAAAATTAAAATGTACAAATTTTCCTGATTTGTTTTTTGTTTTTTTTTCTTAAAAATATTGACAAACTAACACACTTTAACCCTTTAGAAATCACAATCCCCTTTTGGATAAAGTTTTGAATTCCGAAAAAGATGGTTTTGCTGAAATTTTAAAATAAATAAATAAATAAAAACTGTTAAGAAAAAATAAATTGGCAGTTAATGGGTTAAGACAGACGTTATACCATGTCAGAGACTTAATCTATTTGAGAGGTCTAAGGCAATCATTTAATAATTTTGGGAGGTTTCCGGGTGCTAACTGGGGTTAGCTATACTTTTAAATGGCGTATACTGATCTTTCCTTCATATGACAATTGAAATGCTTTGTTAGCCTTTGATTTATCATATTTGTACTTTCCTTTTTCTTGGGTACTGGAGGGCAGTGTTAGATTACTAACTGGTTGCTGCCATCATGTGCCCTGATTACTATTTTAAGCTTATTTAACTGGCAGGCTGTAGGTCTCTGGAAAATGATTACTTAATCGTGAGTTTTATAATCACCTACATGTTAAGCAATAAAGGCAAACAACAGAAAGAAAAAACATGTAGACTTCAGCAAGTCTAATGTTAGATGTGTTTTTATGTTTTTAAACCTCTTTTAACCCTTTATGTCAGGGCAGCACATTGTTTGTATATTTGAAAGTTAGGAAAATAACATCAATGTTGTTTTATGTACAGAGCACATATAAGCTGATTTTTTTCCGTTTTCAGACCCATCTTAAAGCAGTTGATTAGCCTTCATACACACAATAATCTGCCATGACAAAGAAAAAACAAGTTTTGAGTCTTAACAGACAGAATGTGGAAAACTTGGAATGTTTTCCAGACCCTCTCAAATGCACTTCAGGCTATGCATGTAGACGTGTGGAGAAGCATGCATTAACAGATTATCATATCATATCAACACAACATAACCTTAGGTTTAGATTAAATTGCCATTAACCTACCATTTGATGTGAGATCGTTAATCAGTCATCGGCCTGCTGTTTTAGTAATTTCATAAAATAAACAAGAATAGCAAATAAATCGTTGTAAGTCTTAGCTAACATGTCATGATTGTGAAGGATCTAGTTGTAGAGAAGGATGAAGTAGAGTTAACACCTTGTTTTAGAGCTGTCTGGAAGTTTTTCTTCATAGAATATTCTCAGCTAAGTAATATAAGACTACTAACGAATTAAAAAACAAATCAGTGATGTCTAATAGTCCTAATTACCAACAGAAGGCAGTTTTTTTTCCAAATTTGAATCCTTTATATATTGTAAACAGAGTTTGGTGTCAAAGAGTCACTGTTAGTGTCACATGAAACGTAATTATTTAATATTCCGTGCAACTTTACTCCTCTTTCTAGACTCTGTTCCAGCCAGTGCTTGCCACAGATGACTTTCAGATGTTCCGTTCTCTGATGGTGCAGAAGAACGTGGAGCTGCAACTTCAGGCTTTGCGCGTCATAAAGGAGAGAAATGGTACTCAGGAGTAAATTTTTACATTGGGGCAGTGGTGGCCTAGTGGTTAGGGACCACTTCAGGATCGGAAGATTGTGGGTTCAAACCCCTTAACAGTAGGTTGCCCTGAGGTACCGTTGAGCAAGGTACCGTCCCCGTCACTGCTCCCCAGGGGCTTTCATAGCTGCCCCTGTTACACGGTGTGTGTTTGTGTGCATGGGTTAAATGCAGAAGGCCAATTTTGTTGTGGTTCACAGTGTGCTGTGCTGTGCTGTGTGTACTCACAATGACAAGAATAGCCACTTTCACTTTCATATGCACTGATGTAATGCTTGAGTAAAATGCATGTCATTCACTTTTAATGGCTCCTTGTACTGATGGGCCATGTTATCGTGAATGTATTCATAAAGTCTCTAGCTGTGCATAAGCCTCTGCAGTTGACACTAACCCATACCGACTTATTCCAACAAGTGCCACTTAGTAGAAGAAACTGATGGAAGCAGCTTTGCTCAGACATAGAGACAATGTAATTTATGTCAGTTGTCATTAAAGGCTTATGTAGATGTCATGTAGACCATTGAATGCTCCCTAACAGTTAAGTGTTAATGATTACCCTCATAGAAGTTTAATAAAATGCGTTTATTAATGTCTTGTAATTGGCTGATAAACATCATTTATTAGCAGTTAACTAACAAATAAAATAAGCAACAGTGTGTCATTGATTGAATTCATAAGGGTAGGCTCATTGTTAAAAAAAAAAAAAAAAAAAAGAAAGAAAATAACCCAAAAAATAGCATTGATTATTTGTGTGGGAATGATGTAAAGATCTGAAGTCAGTTTAGTGCATAACCTTTTTCAATACCTGCAACTTAGGTGTGCTGGTTCATAGTTCTTGAAAGAGATCATGGTTTCTGAAGTCATTTATGTGCATTTCTTTCTTTGTTAGGTGCGTTACCGAATGTTTGACTGATGAATTGCGGATGTGATGGTAAGCTGGAGCAACTTGGGAGATGCCCAGATCTTGCAGGAAGTTCTCAAGTATGTGACTTTTATTGGCTAGTATTCATTGCTCAAAATAGCTTTTTTAAAGATAAATTTCAATTTATCTGAGCTTACAGTTAACCACTTCATATCAAAGCTTTGCTAAATATGTTGATACATTGCAATGTGAATAATAATCATAACATGGTACTATATTCAAAGCAACTAAATAGTTTTTCATTGTTCATACAACTGTTTATATGGCTGGCGAGACTTTCAGAGCCAAATATGTTGCTGGCAGCAGTTCTCAACTTCTGAAGACTGCTCTACTTCATCTAATGAGATTGGTGCCATTCACACTAAGCCATGCCTATAAGACTGTGTGTCTATGGATAGTTAAGCTCCTTAGAGTTTCACTAATATTGGTCTGTTAGTTTCCCACTAAAAGGCATCTGATTAAATATTTATAGCCTTGTTTTAATAATATTTTTTCCACACTAATTAGCACTAATTCCAGTGGTTTTGTCCTTACAATTGAGGTCCTGATAGAGTGCCCACCAGCAACTTGAAATCATTACTTCACATGTTTTTTTTCTCCGCTAAACTCAAATCACGGTTACATCAACTGTTTTGCAAGCATTTGTTCTCCTCCCAAAGCCCAGGTGAAAGCTATGCGTTGCTGCAGGTTTAAATAATGGATGATATGAATGTTCAGCAGTTTTCCTTCAATGGATCAATGTGGATACAGAAGGCTTCCAACTTTTTATTTAATTGCCCTCGTTTAGCACCCCGGAAGTTTTTTGTGAAGATTAATTAAGAAGATAATAGTAATGAATTCCATTAAGAGATCAAAGTAAGTGTCAGAGCACAGGTCAGATGGAGCAGCACAAGAGTTCATGTCTCTTTCATAGTCAAGAGTCACCCTATTGTGTCTTTATACTGTCTTCTAACAAGTAAATACATGAAAAGAATATTCTTTTAAGTATCCTCATCATCCAAAGTTGTTCTTGATTGCAGAGGTGTCCTTACTGACATGTCCTGCATGTACCTGTAGAGCTAAAAATACTGTTATGTAATACCCTACTATTTAACCCTGGTGGCCTCTAGAGCAGTGTCTCACAATCCTTGGCCTGTGGAAGTCATTCATTACTCTTTTGATGAGTTTTGTCCAACCTAATAGAATAAATATACCAATAGAAATGGTTTAAAATGGCCTTTGAATAGAAGATTTTAATAAAAGAATGTTCTAATTTTAAAAGAAGACATAACCATTGATTAAAATCAGACTCACATTAATTATTTTTAAAAGGGATTAGTCTTATTTGTCTATAAGAAGAGATTTTTCCTTTAAGATAGTTTCTCCTATTGTTGACTTTCTGTAATAAAGTTACATCGTTTTTCTTAAGTGAGTGCAGAATTTATGTGAGCATGAACTTGTGAATGCAATGAATAGTTCCAGGAGGAGGAGGAGGAAGAGCAAGTGGCAGCTGCTGCTTGAATTTAGTCCTTTATTATTGTTCATTTCACTTTTGGGCTCTTGTAGGAAAAGAGGTGTCTGAGGTTTAATGGAGCTTTTAAATTAGTGCATTAAAGCATGCAATCAAAAAATATGACATGCTATGTCTGCTGCGCATTGAGTCTTGAGGCAAATAAATCATGACACAAAATTCTAGCTGTTTAAGCAGTAACCTCTTTGAAATTGGGAAAGTAATGGGATGTATCACAATGCACATCAGTGAAAATGTACCAGTGTAGCAGCATTTGTTACACTGAAGTTTTGGTCAGTACAGTTTAAAGCTACTGAGTGCTAATGGATGACCCATGAATGTCATAAATATACAATAGGCACTGTTAGTAAGTCCTATATCTGCAGTTAAAACCATTAAAAATGATGATTTTAAATGCTTTTTCTGAGAATAGTATTTTTTTTCTTTTTCAAATGAAAGCAATGGTTTATTTGAAATCATTTTGATTGATTTTGCACAAAAGTGTCTTACCCCTTCATTATGGACTCTTTTGGAAGAACCCTCTAGTCCAACCCAAAAGTTATTGCTGATTGCGAACAAGTCCAACATAGCGTATGGCATTACCTACAGCCGCAGAGCCACAGCAACATTGTAAGACTACTAGTATAAGGAAAAAATAGTCTCATTAATTAATGGTTACCTTATTCACACGTGTTAAGCTTGATGCCACAGACTTAAGAATGTTTTTTGTATTTCCTCGTGTGAAGTGAATAGGTTTTGTTATGACAGTAACATGTTAGAAATTAAGTTTAGTTTGTCTTTTTTGAACTTACTGCCTGTGCAGAGCAGTCCTGAGGAAGTATGGCCAAGAGATAGCTGCAGAAACAACGAAGAGGTGGGCTCCGCATCCACTAGCTTCCGTGATAAACCCATGAAGAACGGCATTGACCCTCAAGCCCCTGCCCACTCTCCAGTCCAGAGGATCAACAACGTGAGCAATGTATGTCATTAGAGTAATTAGTATTGTCGTCTTTATTTGCATACACAGCCAATGGGTGCTTGTTGTATCTATAGTTTTCACTGCGCTTCTAAAATAATGTAGCATTAAGCTTTTACCACCAATAAGACATCTTGCAGTCTGCATGAAATCATCACACTTGTTTCCAAACTGTATCTAGCTTTAAAGTTATCTCAAACCGGCTTTCTTTTTTGCTTTCTGACATTGTATATCTTGCCATTATCTGTGAAGAACATCAGCTGCAGAAAAGTCAACAACAGTGAGAGCTTTTTCTTCTTATGTTGACATAGCAGAATTGGAACCAATGGATGGATTGCTTCATGAGAATCAGACAGTATATTTATCTGTTTTATTCAACCAAGCTGGCAGGATTTCATGAATATGTTGACTATATTGTTTATAAGTTTTAATATGTATTTAATATTTAATACTATATTTACTAATATTCATGCTTTCAGATCAAAATTTGTTTGGCAAAAGTAGGCAATAATGTTTCAGCATATTGGATTTTGCCCTTAAATACAGCTTATAATAGAGTCTACAGGCTAATCTAAGACTAAATTATACCTGTCTACTCTTATGAAAATGAAGCAACTGCTGGTAGACTCTCTGCAATAAACACGCAAGTGACTGCTTCTCTTTTCAAGTTGCAACCATGATGTAACCAAGTTCTTCTCCACAGATGAACGGTGCTTCATCAAATAAAGAGGGGAAGACAGGAGAGTTGAAACCTGTTGTCCCTGGAAGCAAAACATCTGCTAAACCATCAGGTAACATTATAATAAATGTTACTTTGTTTGTGTATTTCTAATACAGCCTGACCAAAATATTTCATTTTCTGGTGTGTCTGTTTATTTTCTTTTAAAGAGAAAAGCACTGTGGAGACCAAGACACTGCCAGCGGTTCGAGCACCAGTCAAGGGAAACGCCACACCCTCAGTTTCCAAAGAGAAGATTCCCATCCAGGCAGCTGACAGCTTGCTAGAGGAAGCACGAAAGGAAGCTGGCATATCCAAACCTTTCAAAGTGAGTAATGAGAGCAGAGCCAAAACATTCAGACCTATCTGCTCTCTAATCTTTTCATTACTTTATTCATTCAGAGGAATGCCATTTCTCTGACCACCTCTCCCTCGCTTTCTTTCTGTTTGTACGAAGGAGTTATCCGTGGCCCAGCAAGAACAGCTGCAGCAGAGAGCAGAGTACCTGAGGCAGCAGAGAGACAAACTGCAGGCCATGAAGAAAGAGCAGAAAGCCAAACCAGTCTCTACAGAGGAGGTTCCAACAGCCCCTGTTTCCACACCGGTAACCATAACCCTTCTCCCTGGATCACCTATTGGTTTTACTGCACATTTGTAAAAATTAAACTTGCTTCAGAAGTAATAGTTACCTGTTACGAAATTCATCATAGTCTATTCATACAGGGCACATGGTGGTAGTCGAGAAATGTAACGCGTGAATTTGGGTATTAAGGCAGCGGTGGCCTAGTGGTTAGGGAGTTGGCCACAGGATCAGAAGATTGTGGGTTCAAATCCCAGACCAGTGAAACCACCTCGCGGTACCCTTGAGCAAGTACTGTCCCCATCACTGCTGCCTGGGTGCTTTCATAGTTGCCCTGCTGCATGGTATGTTGTTTGTGTGCATAGGTTAAATGCAGAAGTCCAATTTCATTGTGGTTCACTGTGTGCTGTATGCAACAATAATTAAGACTAGATCTAATCTGAATGTTCCTCAACATAAAGGTTGGCTGTATATCATTTGGAGAACTCCAGCCTCTTAGAACCATTGTTACTTTATGATTTTAGACTAGACTAAAGACGTAAACCAGCAGGATTTCTTGTGTCTCTTTTAATCTTAAGCTAATCAGAGCTTTTGTTTTCTCCTCCACTGCACATTGAAGGAGAGTGCACTGAAAAGGCATGGAGGTTCTGCTGGCGTGAATGCCTCACAGCCTCAGAGCATCAGTCCTGTGGCTCAGAAGGTGACCCGTGTTAAGTACTTTAGCTTTTCAGCTTTAGTTAGTCCCATGCAGACATGACTCCCCAGCAGCCTCCCACTATCTAGCATCTATTTAGTGTTTTTTTTTTTTTTTTTTACTGCTCAGTGGTTAGCAGTCTCTTTTTTGGGGAAATACATTTCATGCACATTTTTATGATTTCCCTGCTCCAACACAATGGATTCAACTCAACTAGTTTTATTAAATGACTGCACAACTCTGTATATTTTAATGTCCACTCACTAACTAACTAATACAAATATATTTGTAGAAAAAAACATCAAATCTGGCCTGCGCAGACCTGGCACAGTTCTTAACAATATTTTCCCATATATTGAAACTGCACTAAAATATCACATCATGTTTTGACTCTGTGCCTTTATTTTCACTTGAAAAGCAACAAAAATGACATTTCATAAAGATATATATATATATATATATATATATATATATATATAACATATATATATATATAACATATATATATAACTATATATAAATATTTTTTTAAAAATATATATGCACATACAGTACTGTTGAGAGAGTTTTTAGGCAGGTGTGAGAAAAAATGCCTTAAACAAAGAGCAGCTTTCAGAAATATATAAATAGGTGTTTATTTTTATCAGTTTAAAAATGCAAAACTAATGAACAAAGAAAATCTAAATCAAAATCAATATTTGGAGTATTTTCATTTTGCCTTCAAACCAGCATCAATTCTTCTAGGTACACTAGAAATAAATAAATATATTCTAAATAGAATTCAAATAAATGATTAACACTTCCATTTCTGAAAGCATTCTTTGTTTACAGCTTTTTTCACACCTGCCTAAAACTTTTGCACAGTACTGTATATGTATATATATATATATATATATATATATATATATATATATATATATATATATATATATATATATATATATGTGTGTGTGTGTGTATATATAATCTAGGGGGTCAGCTGCTAACCACTATAGAATTAATAGACAGATGTGCATAAATGCATTGTTTTTTGTGATTTCCCAAAAAACAGGGAATTTAAAAAGGGACGTTTAGCAGCTTATCTTTCTTATTGGAGTGGGAAGTGGCAACACTACTTTGCTGTTAAATGCTTTAATCTAAAATCAGTTTGTATGAGCTCTTTAAATTCTAAGGTTAGTATCGCAACCTTATGTGTTTGTCATTCTTCCCGTCACCGTCAAGCAGCACTGTTTTAGTTTGTCTTTCACTGCAGCTGCATTTTCAAAACCTAATCTTTTTTCCTGCTTTAAGGAAATCTCTGTGGAGGAGAAGAAGAAATTACAGAAGAGGAAACACTTGGCAGAGAAACTGAAAGAAGAGGTCATCAGAAAATGAGAAAGTGAAGTGTTAAGCTTTCCCCTTTATCTCCTGGATTAGGGAGATGTTGCACAGTAGCAGTGCTGGACTGAAATAAATCCACAGCTGGATAGACTGCACTGAGCCGTGGTGCGAGAGAAGAAATGCATTCACGCTGGACGAGCAGAAATTATTCAACACTCCTGATTAGTCTTCAGTGATGTACTACTGACACGATGTTGTAATGGCATTAAGATATATCTTCTTTAATAAACACGATTTTGTATATTACCTGTTTTTTCTGTTTGTGTAAAATGCCAGAAGTCCCTACTTGTTAAATATGTATGAAATTGCAGATTTACTCTTACCATGTATGAAGAGATGCATTTTGAATAACTAGCAATAGCGCCACCTTGTGTTATTTTTCTTGGAAGCAGAGTGGATCTCTATTGATGTCAATGTCAAAAGTGTATATATACACACACTGCATGAACTGCTACTGGCATATTTGAACATAAATGAAGCTCTTTGCTTTTGAGAAGTGTTTTAAGAACTGATTATCTTTATTAATTATAACTCATGTAAAGTATTTACTAAAATCATGACACTCATTCAATTTCTCCCTTTATTGCAACTTTTTCCACATGTATTGATTTCAGTGGTTTCTGAGTAATCACTGGCACATATTCTCTGCAGAACCACATTTTAATAAGTTTAATCAGTTTGTGATTTCTGAATTGAACGTATTAGAAATAAATTAAAACGGGGCCAAAAGTTAAGACACATTTCATATTTAATGCTTTTCTGTGTGTAACTCAGAAAAACAGAAATGGTGTGCTAAAAATAAAAAAAAACTATTTAAATGTGTTTTCTTGCTACATTTGTATTCAACAAAATGTTGTTCGATCTTTTGCAAATGATTGTACATCTGGCTTTGTTCCATATTTAACGAGAATCGTTCTCGTATTTACCCGCAAGATTCGCCTTCATTTTAAACAGTTACATACCTATAAATAAAAAAAAATTTAAAAAAAGGAGGGGCATTAGAAAGAAGAAAGAAAGAGGCTGGTGAATGCAAGTCCAAAGTTGGTTATTCTATTAAAGTAGTACGTTACACACATGAACAGCATGCTGATGTTAATAAATTAGATTAGACCTTGGATTAACCACACCATTGGGCAAGGAGTTAGGGATTTGGCCACAGGATCAGAAGACTGGGTTCCAACCTATTACCAGTAGGTTGCCCTCAGGTACCCTTGAGCAAGGTACTGTCCCTGTGAGTGTTCCCCAGGCACTTTCATAGCTGCCCCCTGCTGTATGGTGTGTGTTTGTGCATGGGTTAAATGTAGAAGTCCAATTTCGTTGTGGTTCACTGTGTGCTGTGCTGTGCTGTGCTGTGCTGTGCTGTGCTGTGCTGTGCTGTGCTGTGCTGTGTGTTCTCACAATGACAAGAATAGTCACTTTCATTTATTCGACAAGAATAGTCACTTTCATTTATTCATCCTGAACAGTGGTGCTGTGTGTTCTCACAATGACAAGAATAGTCACTTTCATTTATTCATCCTGAACAGTGGTGCTGGAGTGTCATAGGACAAAGCACAAGTCTCCAGTCTATCCACACACACACACACAGAATTTTATTCATATAAAATAAACATGAAAATAAATGGTTGGTGTAGGAACCAATAGTGCGCGCTCGCTGTGCGACTACGACACAGATGGAAGGCGCACACGGCTGGACCAATCACAGAGCAGAGCGGTAGTGTGTTGCGTCACGTGACTGATGTCTGCGCTGCCTGTGTGTTCATGTGTCTTTCTGAAAATGAGGAGCAGAGCATTGCTTGCTCTTGGCTCAGCCGTGGGGCGGCTGCAGGCGCGCTCCTGTCACCGCAGCGTGTGGGCCAGTCACGGCACAGAGAGGAGGACCGCTGTGGATTTAGGAGGGAGGTGAGAAAGAAAGAAGGGCTGACATTCTGGATGTGTCCCAGTCCACTCCCTATCCAACCCTTCACTTCATAGAGTAATCTTTCATGAAGTACACACTGAGAATGAGGGAGCCTAGAAGTCCTTGTTTTATCACCGAAGTAATGCTCTGTTTGGAAATGCATTTTTTAAAGTTGTGGTACACTGTTTGAATGTTGAGTGCTTTATTTTTTACTTAAGAATGCAGTGCATTAGTTGGTAGAAACCTACCAAAGAGCACTACTTGGTCCACACTACTTTCTTTCATGCTAATGTTTCTTTAATGCTCTCACAGGTGTTCAGGTGTCCACCAGGTCAGTTGAGCAGCTGATTTCAGAAGACATAAGCAGGGGTCTGAACACTTATAAACATAGTATGTTCTACATGGTGCAGTGGTGGCTAGTGGTTAGGGAATAGGGCCCCATGATCACAAGAGCATGGGTTTGAGTCCTGGGCCAGTAGGTTACCGTCCCAAGACAGTACCATACCCAGCTCTGCTCCCAGAACGTAAGGCGTCACAATGTTTACGTAGGCGTCACATGGACAAAAGTCCCTTTCATATCAGTAACTGGACATTCAAAGGCTTGTGTGAAAGTGACTATTCTTATCATTGTGAGTACACAGCACAGCACACAGTGAACCACAACAAAATTGGATTTCTGCATTTAATCCATGCACACAAACACCCACCATTCAGCAGGGGGAAGCTAAGAAAGCACCTGGGGACCAGGGACGGGGACGGTACATTGCTGAAGAGAACCCCTGTCATACCTCTGTCATACCTCTGTCAGAATCAGACTCACTGATTTATTCTTTTTTTTTTTTTTTTTTGTAAAATTCGTTGTGTTTCCTAAATCAAGTCTGAAGGACCTCTGGATGGTTGATGATTTTGTTCTCTTTCGGTTTTCTAGGAACATAAGTCTAGCAATCAAAAACAATGATTTCCTGACACAGCTTGGCTGATAGCTGGAGTACAGCCATGCTATAGTCTGACAGGGGTCCCTAAGGACTGGTACTGCTCGATATTTACTAAAACTCTTTTCTTTGTTTCTGCCAAAGAAAACTTGAAATATCAACGGGAAAGCTCGCCAGATTTGCAGATGGATGTTCTATTGTGCAGGTAAAATTTCAGCCCTT
The DNA here is from genome assembly GCA_017165825.1 of Hepsetus odoe. NCBI lineage: Eukaryota > Metazoa > Chordata > Actinopteri > Characiformes > Hepsetidae > Hepsetus > Hepsetus odoe. The sequence continues at coordinate 20,263,793 of CM029379.1, read as the reverse complement.
CTTTTAAAACCTCATCTTACGTTATATATAACATCATAATTTTTATTAGAATTAGCACTTGGAGACGATTCAAATACACTGAAGAGCATACAGCACACTACAAACTAACACATACTGTCGTAATAATACTGACATTTTATTCGCATTCAGTTGTATGAGTTTGCTTCTGAGAAGATGAGTAAAAATATTCCTTGATGCACCCAAAAGAACAAAGACAAAGTCATGGGTGTAAGGAGTCTACTCAACCAGGTCACAGACTTGCACATTTGTTCATATTTTGTACGCTTGTGTCTTTATTTCTAGCTTGGTGAAACATCAGTGATGGTCACCGCTGTCAGTAAGACAAAACCATCGCCGTCCCATTTCATGCCCCTTGTGGTAAGTTCTGCTTGAGCTCTTTTTATGAATGCAAAGCAAGTGCCACCTAAATTTAGCCTGTCTCTTTTACAGCTGTTTAAGCTTAACCGATATTTCAAATGCATGTTTTTATTGATTTAAAATATCTACAGTTTATTTTTTTATTTTAAAAGGCATTTCTATTTAATGTTAATCAGCCCCGTTCATGGTGATATTTAGAAAATTACTTTTTTTGTAATTAAAAGTATACAGCATGCACGATATATTTGGGGTGAGATTAGACCCATGGGGCAGCAGTGGTCTAGTGTTTAAGGACTAGGCCCCAGGATCAGAAGGTTGTGGGTTTGAATCCCAGATCAGTAGGTTGCCCTGAGGAACCCTTTAGCAAGGTACTTGTCCCCATCACTGCTCCCTGAGTGCTTTAAATAGCTGCCCCCAGAGAAATAGCAGAGAATGCCTTTTGTTGTGGTTCACTGTGTGTTGTGCCATGTGTCACAGTGACAAATAGTCACTTTCACTTTACATGTGTGGGGAAACAACAGGTTCAGTTTTGGTCTTCCACTTTTTTATATTAAAATCTCAAAGTGTTTGATTTTTTTATTTAGCTAAGTACACCGTAAATTCCTTCTTGATATTAGCGTTTATTATGCAGTTGGGACACATCATTTAGATTTTGTCTTGTGAACAGGTTGATTACAGGCAAAAGGCAGCAGCTGCAGGAAGAATCCCCACCAACTACTTGCGGAGAGAGATCGGCACAACTGACATTGAGATCCTGACGAGCAGACTCATAGGTCAGAGGCACTAATAGTGTAGCATTCTGAAAATAACACCGCCTCTCTTTCAGTAGTTTATGTGCATAAGAATGGCTTTGAAAACCATAGAGTGAGACTGGCTCATCGCTCTGTTTGTTTGCCCTCAGACCGTTCCATCAGACCACTTTTTCCTGCTGGATACTTCTATGATACACAGGTACTTGTTCCCACAGCCATTGACACTTTACAGATATCTCAGCGATGTAATGTTGCAGCTTGACTGCGTACTGCCCTCTTGTGTTGTCATAAAGGTCCTGTGCAACATATTAGCTGCTGATGGTGTCAATGACCCAGATGTGCTCGCAATCAATGGAGGTATGAATGCTCACTTTATACCCACTAATGATTTTGTACAAAAACATGATGAAATGAGTTGCAATATAAATAATGCTACTTTCTTTTCTTTCTTTATTTATTAATTATATAATGCTATATATTATATATTATTAATGGGGACTGTGTATAAAAAGTGTTGTAATATGTGTGCAAAGTGCTTTATATTCAAGCCATGTACACTTTAATTAGGTTTGGATTGTTTGATTTAAAGTTTTGCGCTTAGCAAGGGTGCTGTATGTCCTCAAGAACAGCCCATCCACAAACACATAGAGAAATTTATTATAGCAGGGCTGCAAAGTATCCACCCAGTAGCTTAGCCTGTATCTGTGCCAAGATGGAGGCCGTAATAAAATCACTTAATTTAATTTGCCGTCCGACTGCCCGTCTGTGGCTGTGTATCTGTTTACGCTGAGGAGGTGTGTAATTGCCTGTTTTACGTGCTTTAGCTTCTGCTGCACTTGCCCTTTCGGACATTCCTTGGAATGGACCTGTTGGTAAGTTGACAGCTTTCTCCACTTCTTAACACATTGTGGGTCTCGAATCAAAAGCAACAGCCTCTAATGTGAAGTAACAGAAGAAATGAGGACTCAAGTTAGAGCTGGGTTTAACTGTTCTTTCTGTCGTGTAGGGGCCGTGCGCATTGGTCTCATAGATGGAGAATTTGTTGTCAATCCCACTCGGAGGGAAATGAGTTCCAGTTCACTGAACCTCGTGGTAGCGGGAGCTCCTTCCAGTCAAGTGGGTGAGTGTGGGTTTCCAGACTAGTGGCTAATGAGTGTTATGGGACTCGTGCCTAAAGCCGTACCTCGTACACAAATATATCTACACCGTGTCTGCTTTTTGCCTTGTTGTCTAATGCATTATTATTCTGGAGTCTTTTGTAAAACTTTTATCGGTTCTGACTGCATTGTATTTCCTAAGAAAGTGAAAGTGACAACCCTTGTCATTGCGAGGTCACAGTACTGCACACCATGAACCACAACGAAATTGGACCTCTGCTTTTAACCCATGTACACAAACACCGTGCAGCAGTGGGCAGCTATTGAAAGCGCACGGGGAGCAGTGACGGGGACGGTACCTTGCTCAGGGGTACCTCAGGGCAACCTACTTGTAAGGGAATCGAACCCACAATCTTCCGATGCGGGGGCAACTCCCTAACCACTAGGCCACCGCTGCCCCCGCTGAAAGAAGCTCAGTATATAATATGCATCTGATAATACGCTGTATGCAACACTAAATCTGATTTTTATTTTCTTTTTCTGCCTCAGTGATGATGGAGGCTGCTGCAGAGAACGTGCTGCAGCAAGACTTCTGTCACGCAGTGAAGGTGGGAGTCAAACACACACAGCAGATTATCTTCGCCATTCAGCAACTGGTGAGAGAGCAAAAAGTGGTCAAGCGCACACCGTCCAAACTCTTCGGTGCCTCGGCTGAGATGGTGGACTGTGCTCGACAGTAAGAAAGCAACAAGACCACGACATGACTTTGATTTGATTTGATTCTTTCCCTTTACTGCTAAGGTTTCATAAGGCGCTCCCTCAGGAACCGTCAGCTTTCTGTCAAAGCAACCACTGCTAGTCGATGTTCAGAAAAAAAATAGATTAACATTGTTTTCCCGTTTGTACATGCACACTCTGTGTCTTAAGACATGCTTGGTATCTCATCAGTAATAATATAATAATATCTCATCAGCGCATTAGTGATGTAATTTTTGCATTTCTTTGTATAAGTGCTTCTCTATTGAGAAAATTGAATCTAATTTAAATCAGTCAGTCAGTCATTTTCTGTCGCTTGTCCCAAGTGGGGTCGCAGGGGAGTGCTAGAGTCCATCCCAGCTCACACAGGGCGAAGGACGGGACACACACCCTGGACAGGTCGCCAGCCCATCGCAGGGAGGAGCGTGAAGGGGACGGCACAATGCTCAAGGGTACCTCAGGGCAACCTATCGGGAAGGGGTTCGAACCCCTGATCCTCCGATCATGCGGCCAATGCCCTAACCACTAGACCACCACTGCCCCAATTTAAGTCAGATATATGTAAAATTAAAAGGTTTACTGCTGGTGCTGAATGGTTAGCGGTGGCCTAGTGGTTTAGAATAGGCCCCAGGATCGGAAGGTTGTGGGTTCGAATCGCAGACCATTAGCTTGCTCTGAGGTACCGTCCTCATCACTGCTCCCTTGGTACTTTAAATAGCTACGCCCCCTGCTACATGGTGTGTAGCTGAAAAGCACAAAGCTGTGTGCTGTACTTCACAATAACAAATAGTCAGTTTCTGTTCACTTAGTGGTTGGTGCCCCTTTATCTAGACATCTTGTATCTTTTGGCACTTTGTAGCTTGTCACCGTTAAACATTTGTTCCCATTTCTTTAATTAGGTATAATTAAATATAATGTTTGAATCAACAAGGTGACTCCCTAACAGAATCTAAAGAAATGATGGGTGGCTTAAGACTTTTGCACAGTACCGTGTATATCTTCACAGGTTATTGCTTTATTGTGCTTTATTTTATATTTGCAGACTGGCCAGTGAAAGGATCTATGCTGTGTTTACAGACTTCTCACATGACAAGGTAGCTTCAGGATTTGACAGTATGCTTTGTTTTTTTTATTATCCAGTACAGGATATGTGATCACATGCATTTGATTCTCCAGGTTTCTAGAGATGAAGCAATCAACAAAGTACGACTTGACACAGAGGAAAAGATGAAAGGTTCTGTCATTTGTTTTATTTTTCCAATGAAGGTATAGGCACTAACACCCAATAGTGGTGCCAACAGCAAAGAACTCACAAAAAAGGGGACCAAGGATGCTCATGTTGTAATTTCACTGTTCTTTTACAGAAAAATATCCACAAGCAGAGCCTTTTGAAGTGATCGAGGCCTTCGATGTGGTATCTAAAGGCGTTTTTCGTGATCTAGTTCTTCATGAATTTAGAAGGTAAGCTGCGTTATATCTACCCCTCATCCATGTCCACTTTAACATGTTACCTAGTAAATGTTTGTCAGATAGAAATATAGGTTAGATTGGTGTGCTGTTTTTCCAGTGTTAAAATGTGTGATGACGTACCAATTATGTATAAAAAAAGAAGAAAAAAAAACAAAAGGAGTGGTCCAAAGTTCACATTGCTTGAGGATGTGACTAGTTTTGTAGTTGTTGTTGGGGGGACGGCCATGGGGGATAAGCGCTTTGCTCAAGGCTCAGTCATGGATGCAAGTGTTTGAAAATGATGTTCACTCACCACCCATTCACCCCCTTTTTTCTGCTGGTTCGTGTCAAGCCAGCTCCAGAGGTGGGCCGGACAATCCCATTGCCGTCCGTCCCCAATTTATCTTCCACTGTGTCTCCTGGCTTTTCATGCCTGGATAAAACCCCCTCTGTCATCCCAAGACATATAAAGTGAACAGGCCTTATGTAGCTGTATATTCATACCCTCGACTTATTTGATCAGCACTTGTCATCCGTATGTAGATTTTCAAGTTAGATTATTTCCGTAAACACCGAAATGTATAATGTTTTAAGAACTTCGGGATCTAATTTTGTGTCAGGTGTGATGGAAGGGACCTGACATCTCTAAGAAATATTTCCTGCGAAGTGGACGTGTTTAAGCCTTTGCATGGCTCTGCCCTCTTTCAGAGGGGCCAAACACAGGTAAGATGCAAGCAAATACGCAGTTCTGTGCAAACGTTTGAGGCCATTTGAGGAAATTGTTTACATATATTACTGCATTCATATCGTGCTTTTTACCTGACACTTTCAGGTGCTTTGCACTGTTACGTTTGACTCCATAGAGTCCAGTGTGAAACCAGATCTTATCACCACAGCTTTAAGGTAAAACACCAGTCATTGGTCGTTCTGTGCTTAATATAAAACCCAGATTGATTCCATAGTCAGGGACTGAATCAGATTGAGAATATATTTAGGGGCAACTTTGCACTTTTTAAAAAATGATTTGTGATTTAAGTTGCTGTCTGCAGATGCCTTTTAACGCTGATGCAATTAGGACCCAAAGCCAGAAATGTTTTTTGTTTTTTTTTTTTCATTTTTTTCAAGCAATATGTGAAGAAACCATACCTTTCAGTTGTCTGAATTTTCTTTTCTTCATAGTGGCATCAAAGACAAGAATTTCATGCTTCACTATGAGGTGAGTAATCTCTCACATTTGCTTAAATGCCTTGTTTGTTGCAAAAATGTTTAATCCCAATTTGTAACGTTCCTTCTCTTTCTCAGTTCCCCCCCTATGCAACCAATGAGACGGGGAAGATGGGTGGAATGAACCGAAGAGAACTTGGCCATGGTGAGAGTTCATAAAGCCCTCCTGTAATAATACTGACTAGATCAGTAATGATTTTAATCCTGCATGAACCTACTTTGTGTGTGTATGTGTGTGTGCGTGTGTGTGTGTGGGGTTTATACTGTTTAGTAAATTTGAGTAAGTTATTATATATTATTATTATTATTACATTTGTTACTTGTTTATTTATAATTTGTTTATTTATCATTTATTTATAACTGAATTATTACTGTTTACTGTATATATGGTCATCTTTCCTAATCTTCATGTAAATATGTATGTGTGTGTGTGTGTGTATGTGTGTGTGTGTGTGTGTGTGTATGTGTGTATATATATATATATATATATATATATATATATATATATATATAGATAGATATAGATATAGATAGATTATTTATTTATAGCTCTTGTATATGGATGTTCTTCGTTCTTTATATTTTTATATTTTTCTTATTTTCTTTACATCTATCCTTCTATATTCTTTCTGTCTCCATGCTAAAGAGCCCTGTAACACCCAAATTTCCCATTTGTGGGATAATTAAAGATTATTCTATTCTATTCTAAAGTAAAGCTGAGTGTTATTCCTTGTTTTTATCTGTGTTTTAGGTGCAACACTGACCAAAAAAATCTGAATCTGAGCAAAATTATTTTAGATAAACTCTTTTTTTTGTTAAATGATTCCAGCTGACGTCGCTGTTAATTATCACATTTATTCATGTAACACATATATCTTTATGCAGCGTCATTTCCATTTTGGGTTTCCGTGTATTATAACTGTGTACTGTATATATGGTCACCTAATTCTCCTTGTAGATATGTGTGTGTGTGTATATATATGTCACTTTTATAAGAGCCCTGTAACGCCCAAATTTCCCATTCGTGGGATAATAAAAGATTACTCTACTCTACTCTACTCTAAAAGATGTTGTTTTTTTTGTTTTTTTTTTGTAATTTAGGAGCCCTGGCAGAAAAAGCCTTGAGACCTATCATTCCTAAAGAATTTCCCTTCACGATACGGGTGACTTCAGAGGTGCTGGAGTCCAACGGTGCGTCTTCTGTTGGAGCATCATTTACACTCATGATTAGTGTCATTTTATTCTTCAGACATATGATACATTACACTGTCCCCCCCCCAAAAAAAAAAAAAACAAAAGTCAAAAGGCAATGTGTATCATGTGACTCTTTTTGCAGGATCGTCATCCATGGCATCAGCATGTGGGGGCAGCCTGGCTCTGATGGATGCAGGTATGAGTCACATATACATGGTATTTCATTCACAATAAAGAAAAGTGTACGAGAAGTACGAGAACCGTTGCCTTTTGTGTTCAGCGATGCTCTTGAATGGATAATTGAGCAAATTGGGCACAAGCCTGTACATCTTTTGTTCAAAAACACGTTTAATTTCTTAAACAATTAACCCTGCCACCCATCCATACAATGTTAAAATGGGGATTCACCGATTTTTGAAAATGAATGCATGGTAGATCACGTCATGTTATAATTTGGAAAAAAATATTTTCTGATTTTCAGAACGTAACAACTCAGATTATGATGCGGCTGTTTGACAATTTGCTTTAGTGCACCCTCTGGGTACATCTGTCGTGTACGTAGGTAAAGAATGTGTATTAAGCCAAATGAACTAGCGATAAACGGTATCTTGTGTCTCTGTGTCTCATCAGACAACCTGCTCGTAACCACTTCATGAAATAACCTTGTGAAATAACTCTTCAGACGCCACCACTCTGAACCAAAAGTCTCTAGAAGAGCGAATTTCTATCATTTGTTTACATCTCAGTTTAATATCGGAAGTTTTAATACATCCGTTATTTAATCTCGGAAGTTGCCTTTAGTATGTAGATGCAATGTATGTACTGCAGGTGCTGATATTTTTTGACTAAATAGTCTTAAATCAACTTTTATTTCTTCAGGGGTCCCAATATCTTCACCAGTGGCTGGTGTTGCTGTCGGTCTAATATCCAAGGCCAACCCTGACAAACCAACTGAATTCCAGGACTACAGATTATTAACGGACATTTTGGTAAATGTTTGCTATGCTGTCTGATACAATTGTTAAATTGTCTTTGATATCTAAACTGAAAGAATGAACGGAATTACTTTAGTTTTTACTTTGGGTAAATTCCACTGTGTGGTAATTGCAGGGAATCGAGGATTACAATGGAGACATGGACTTTAAAATGGCTGGAACAAACAAGGGTATCACTGCTTTACAGGTAAAACTGAGCGTCTTGGGTTGCATTTGTAAGTTTTGCTAGCACTTTTTTTTTTTTTTTTTTTTTTTTTTAAAACATGTGTCATGTTCATGTGTCTGCTTCTCAGGCTGATGTTAAGATTCCTGGCCTTCCTCTTAAGGTTGTAATGGAAGCGATACAGCAGGCCACAGGTACTTCGAATCACAAATGCAAAAGACAGTAACCAACCTTTACGGCTTTTATGTTTGTCATTCAGGTATTAAATATTTCTCTTCTTAAACTTTCTTCTAGTGGCAAAAAGAGAAATATTGGGTATCATGAATAAGACCATTAACAAACCAAGAGCCTCTCGGAAGGAAAACGGCCCACTTGTTGGTAAGAGGCATGTTATGGATGTTTGATTTGTTCTTAGTTTTCTCTCTGTGTCTTCTATTGATCTATTAATGCAAAGTTATTTTTCTAAATTAAAAAAAAAAAAAAAGAGAACGTCCGTGTCCCAATATCCCGAAGAGCTCGCTTTGTTGGCCCAGGAGGGCACAATCTCCGCAAGTTACAAGCCCAAACAGGTGAGATTTGGAAGCATGGTTTCTGTACAATATAATGAGATTGCTATCTGATCATATAATCCTATTTAATTATTTTATGTGCAAAATATTGAACAATCCCATGTTAAATGGAATTTTTAGTTCTTTCTTTTGGATTAACGCTGAATTCCGTCAGTTTAAGCGCACAGTTTCCAGACATTAGCCCTGAAAAAAAAAATTTACATGTTAAATTCATTACATAAACAACAACATTTAACCTTTGTGTGCGTGTGTGTGGTTTTTACTACTTACAGATTACACACTCATATAAACAGATTCTTTACAATAGATTAACACACGTTCTTCTTTCTTTCCAATTTGTTCTGCTCTGCAGGTGTAACAATTAGTCAAGTGGATGAAGAAACATTCTCAATTTTTGCTCCGACTCCCACCGCTATGAATGAAGCCCAGGAGTTCATCACTGAAATCTGCAAAGATGATGTAACGCCTGCTTTAATAACTGAATGCCATGTCAATTCAGAAATGCAGTTGTATTAAAGAAAAAAAATGTTTGTATATATATATATATATATATATATTTTTTTTTTTTCTGCAGCAAGAACTGCAGCTTGAATTTGGAGCTGTATACACAGCAACCATCACAGAAATAAGGTAGTGTCTGATTGTCATGTCATTGTTTTTTTTATTATTATTATTATTATTATTATTATTATTCATCTGGATTTGTAGCGATGCTTTTTGCTTTCTTTCTGATATTTGTTCAGGGACACTGGTGTTATGGTCAAGCTCTATCCCAACATGACCCCTGTGCTGCTTCATAACTCCCAGCTGGATCATAAACGGGTATGCGAGGCTGACCGCGTGGAGTAAACTTTCAGTTTTATGAACAGTTTGAACGTCAGTCTAGCGTAGTTATGGAATGGTGTTTACTTGCTTAAATACTTTAACATCATTAAGAATGTTTGCCATGACTTTGACTCAGGCCACATTGTATTTTACTTCTTTACGTATGTTAAATTAAACGAATAAACAGTAACTGCTTATATAAATGCAGAAACATGAGCCTTTGTTAAGGATGAGCTTATTTTCACTTGGAAAACTAAGCCTGTCCAAGCATATGACGGTATGGCTTTCCTGTGCTGTGGCACCCACTTTGATTTTCCTCGTTTACAGATCAAACATCCCACTGCTCTTGGACTCGAGGTTGGACAACAGATCCAGGTACAAATATAAATACTAGGACGTATAAATGTTGCATGTTTAGAAAAAGAAACGGATACGAGGGGTGGTGGTGGTCTAGTGGTAGGGTACTTGCCTATGGACCAATGGCTTAAGAGGTCCCAGGTTCGAATCCCAACTCTGGCACTACCACCACTGGGTCCCTGAGCAAGACCCTTAACCCTGAGTTGCTCCAGGGGGACTGTCATGGAAGTCGCTCTGGATAAGAGCGTCTGCTAAATGCCGTAAATGTAAATGTAAATACGACTGTCTGTTGTGAATTTACAGCTGCTAAGTTTGCTTGCCTTTGCTTTCTTGTTACCATCTAAACAAAAAACTGATCAAATCATAGCATTGCTATCACGAAAACACCCACAGCAAGTTATATCTATACAATTTTAATATTGCCCACTACTCTGTAACATACTTTTACCCAGCACTGCACCATTGATGTGTTTCTGGCCCTTTCTGTGCTGGTCAAGTACAGCAGCTGTTAACACTACACCCCAGAGACTGTCCTGTAATTCTGGAACAGATCCTGTCAATAGTATTCGCAATTTTGTGCTCCTTCCTGATTTGATTTAATTTGTTAAAGTAGCTGATGACTTTTGTTTTTTAAATCCAGTGTTTAGGTGTTCAGGGCTAAACGAAAGCACAGGCACGTTCCTAACACTTTCTGCTAAAGTCAAATAGCATTATTTTATTCATGTTATTTAATGTGTGCCATTGGGGCCACCGCTTATTTAGAATAAGCGTGCATCATTTTTCAAGGGTCACACACACACACACACTTTTCTGTGTCACACACACACTGTACACCAGTAATGTTTCACCTCCCCCTCCCTCCCATCTATCACACTTCGTTAACCTAAGAGACTCTCCCTGATACCATGTTTGACTCAGAAGCATGTCCCGGAAGGAAAAGGCGTTAATTAGTTTCAAGTTGACTGTCCCCGGTGTTAAAAACTGTATAACCAGGTCTATTTTAGGTTTTTTGACAGCTCAACAGTTTATTTAGTGCAGGTGATGATTTAGGTGGTTTGGTCGGTGCTTATTTGTTGGATAAACAGCCACTACTTGCTATGTTAGGATTGTTCCTGTTCCAGTATAAGAGAGCCTTTAGTTTTTGTTGCCTTTTTCTAATTTAAACCCATCAAAAAGGTGTGTCTATGTGTGTGTGTGTGTGTGTGTGTGTGTCATTAAACAGGTCAAATATTTTGGACGTGACCCAACAGATGGCAGGATGAGGCTCTCGCGTAAAGTCCTCCAGTCTCCTGCAGCAACAGTGGTAAAGACACTTAGTGAGAAGCAGAGTATCACTATGGCAACTACGAACTGTCAGACGGATAGTTCCTCCTGACCCACAGATTGCTGAGAGCTTGTTGAGCTTGTAGAGCTTTTTTTTTTTTGAAGAGGGGGTCTGCTTCACTCAGGTCAGTCCCTAGTTAACTAGAAGGAAGTTTTCCAACTCTGTGAAGCCAGACTCGCAACAACACCTCCAGTCTTTCTGCACAGACATGCTGCAGCACTGAACACGTTTGCATTTCATGGTCTAGTGCAGTTACGTTGATTGTGTGAAAAGAAAAAATAAATTGTAGGGGAAGGGTGATTGTGCTTTATGAAACTGTAAGTATTTTGTTTATTTACATTTTGTTTATATACAAGTGAAATAAAAATTAAATGCAAAATAATACAATTTTGTTTCCTGTGATCAATAGATAAGTGAAGTGAAAATGACAGCCTGTCATTGTGAGTACACAGCTGTGTTGGGGACAGTACCTTGCTCAAAGATACCTCAGGGCAACCTACTGGTCTGGGTTTCAAACCCATGACCTGTCGATCCTGGGGCCTCGTCCCTAAACACTAGGCCAACACTGCCACAGTATATAGTTGCCCCAGTAGCTTCTAATAGCTTGATTTTGAATGGGGGGGGGCATTGAAATGTTAATGACATCACAACAGGATCTGGGAATTCATGGCATGGTTAGAACTTTAAAACTGACATCAAACTGCTTTACTTAGAAAGAGTGATGGGAAAAATCCATCTCTCCTGATGTGAACAACTAAGCAGAATATAGGGTTTAAGGTGTTCATGATGTTGATGATTTAAGGAAAATGGGATGTGTCCTGTATTAGTTGTGTATATGACCAGAAAGGTCACCTTAAACTAGGTGGCCTAGTGGTTATGGAGCTGGTCCCAGGATCAGAAGGTCAAGGGTTTGAATCCCAAACCCTTGGGCAAGGTACCGTCCCTTTCACTGCTCCCCGGGCGCTTTCAATAGCTGTCCCCTGCTGCACGTGTGTGTGTGTGTGTGTGTGTGTGTGCGTGTGTGTGGGTAAAACGCAGAGGTGCAATTTCTTTGTGCACCACTGCATGTTGTGCTGTGTGCTCACGATGAAGAGAATAGTCACTTTCACTTTCATTGGTTAAAAAAAACTTTAAAATATATATATAAAATAATATAGTACTTAACCGTAGGTGATACATTCTAGCTTAAAGGGACAGTAAAAATATTAATAGTGTTATTGTATTTGTCTTCTTTGTATATACACATATATTTATAGTATATAATATATAAAATAACGTAAATCAGTCCCAGAACGCTGTACACATTAACCCCACGTTCTTCTTTCCTTTATTTGCTGAAATTCAGCTCAATTTAACAAAAGTCAAACCAACAGATCGATGAACGTTCTTCTTGTGGCCCACGTCGGTTGCCGTAGCCCCTCTCGGGAGACCCCGCGCTCTGACGGAGGCTTTAATGGAGAAAGGGGGGATTCGGTTCAACTCACCTAACCGAATCTTCCGAAGGGGTCGATTCATCGAAATGATTCATGTTGTCTGATGTTGACGGAGGAGCGAAAGGACTGACCCACTGCGCTCCATGTGGGTGAACTATAGCACATTTGTAGAAGAACATTTTTGTCCGAGTCCCTCTTATTTAGTTGTTGAAATTACAAACCAACAGAACTGAAGAGAGTCGCTTTGATAAAATCGTTTGCTCTTGTTCACTCGTGTATTTGACACTTTCCGATTACACTTTATATATTCTGGAGCCTTTTTTGTAATGTTGTGTTTATTAATTATTAATTAGTGTTTGTATTAATGCCGGTTTTTCCTCGTGTTATACCTTTAATCATACTGTTAACACACTCACGGACAATAAAACTGAACTTAAAATGAGTGGGGAAACTCGTACTATGTTGCTGATCTACACACGGCCGGTCAAAGTGAAATAAAGTTATCAGAAAAGCTCGTGTTTTGTTTTACTCTATGAGATTAATATTTTGATTCGTTGTGAGCCGATTCACCGAAGAGTTGCTCGAGTCGCCGTCACCAACGGCAGATCGGGTTACAAGATGGCGGTCAGTGGGTGAGCGAAAACGGCCGCCGGAGACTAAACTCGTCTGGACAGCGTGTGTGCACTTTTTAAAACAAAATACGGCGAGTAGGGTGTGGGTGTATGTCATAAGGCACACGGAAGAAGGACGTTTTTGTGGTTGTGTGGAAACATGCGGCAGGTGAGGGAGTTTGAAGGCCGGGGTTGAGGGAGGAAAAAACAAACAGAAGAAAAAGAACAACGGGGCGGCGTTTCCATCGCAACCGACCATGTCGGACACCAGACGGCGGGTTAAAGTGTACACGCTCAACGAGGACCGGCAGTGGGACGACCGGGGGACGGGACACGTCTCGTCTACGTACGTTGAGAGACTGAAGGGGATCTCGCTGCTGGTCCGGGCTGAGTCCGACGGTAAGGCTAGGCTAGGCTAGGCTAAGGGCTAGCTAGCAGCTGAGTTCGCTCGCTGAAGCTCAGCTTTGTTTTTAATAGTATAAAACTATTCCTTTATATTATTTCTCCCACTTTGGACACTTTTTCTGATCTATGACACATCGTCGTGTCCAAACCACTTAGTTTTTGTGCCGCGTTTATTATTCCAGTGCTAACGAAGCTAATTAGCCTGGGGAAGTTCACCACCTGAGCTGAAAACTGTTACTGTTTTAGTCACCCCGCTTTGCTCATCATCACAGCGTACTTTTCCTCTGCCCAATCTCTTCAAACCACAGAAAGGGACTCCATAATCAGCGTGATGAATGTAACTAGTGCCGTCGGGGGAAACTAAACAGCTTTAATTGCGGGTGAAGTGTTGCTTTCTGCTCACACGAGCCCAGGACTCGTTCATCAGTTTCTTAACTCGGTTTTAGGAGGTTTAACTATCGAGGGTTTCTTGCTGTCGACACTGATAGACTGATAAGGAGAGAAGATAAAAAGTAACTGACCTACAGTAGCATTTTGTTTATCTGGAGAATGATAATTGTTGCTCATATAATATGTTCCTGTTTGTAACCTGTTTATGGTCTGTGCATTATTTATAAGTTAAATTGTGTAAACTGTGGGGAGTGTGTGTTCGTTATATAAACATAGTCTGTTGTACTTGGGCTGGAAACAGATTCTTTATGTGCAATTTACCAAGCCAAAAAAATCTGATTCTGAATTTGATATTTCATGAGTTTCCAGCCAGGAAAATGGGAAATTTTAAATAGGAAGTTCAGATAGTTCCCCTTGTTCTATATCTTTGTGAATCATGTTGTTTTTGGTGTTAATTTTCTAACCACTGACCCGTCACTCTTTGAAGGTGATTTATTTGATTTTTTTTTTTTTGTATGTTTACTGAGTCTGTGTGAAAACAGGAAAACTCCACGACGACCATTATTGAGATGCGCTGTTCATTGATCTGGAAGTCGATAGAGTTGCTCCTCACCGCCCTCCTCAAACTTTTTGTTTGGGAACCGTTTGATCTTGCATTAACCCCCAAACCCAAATAAGTACAAATTACAAGATGGAATAAAAGTGAGAGTGAGGATCGACTGAAAAGTTTGGGGGTTTTATTTTACCTGTAAGCTGACATTAGTGGTCGTGGGTGTGGGTGGACCCTGCTGGTAAATCCATTGAGCGTTGTCATGACAGCAAGCTGGGTTGTGCTGGTAATTTGCTAGTAAAAGAGCTTCAAAGGCTCTTCCCCTGTTGTTACTATTTGTAATTTAATGTCAGCTATGAAAAATTGGTTTGTTAATTCTGAAAAGAAGAATAAATGTTATTTTTTTGCCCTTTTCGAGGTGTTATGAAATGTTATGCCTTTGTCATAATGTTATGTCTTCTGAATTTATTTATTTATTTTTTAAGGCTCACTTTTGCTGGAGTCGAAAATCAGCCCAAATACTGCATATCAAAAGCAACAAGTGAGTGAATGCCTGTTTTGTTAATTTATGGTGCAGTAGTGTTTTATGAGTTTCTGACCTGTGAACTTTCACGCATTTCTGTTCTCAGGATACCCTTATTGTTTGGTCTGAAGCAGAAAATTATGATCTTGCGCTGAGTTTTCAGGAGAAGGCGGGTTGTGATGAAATCTGGGAGAAGATTTGTCAGGTAAACAGAAAAAAAAAATTCCACAAGCTATCACTAATCTCTCTAGCGTTAGTTTTGTAAAATGACCAAAAATAAAGTTAAATTTTTTTTATGCCACTATTTGTGTCGACAGTTGACTTCACATTGCACCACAATTTTAAATTACTAGACGATTTTGAGGAAAGGGGGACTCTTAATTCAGCAGAGCATGTTTGTCCTAAAGCAGGGTTTGAGGCCATCAAGAAGAAAAGTCTGCCTTAGTTAGAGCATGTGCATTTCTTCAAACAGCAAAATTGTAATATCAAATGAGATTCAAATGTTTTGAATGCCCAAGTCTCCTGCAAGTTTTGTGTATTATTTATGATTTACCTTTTTGAAAAGATTTTTATAACAACTGCAAGGGGGGGTGCACATAGGTGGATGACTATTATTTTAATATTTTAATCGATTGGTGGTCTCCATGTAATACAGTGAATGAAATGACATGTTTGAAAGTGATTCAAAGCATTATGGATACTCAAATAGCAAGTGGGGTACATGAAGTGTAATTAAATATTAACTGGCTGTAAAGTTTATTGCGCTTTAGGGATCATTTTGGTTGTTTATCCCTGGCAAAATTTCATTTATTTTAATATAATCTATTTTCATACTGAGTTGTCTCTAGTGCGTGCGCAGTGTACTCCTTACAACCTGATTCAAATCGTTTTGAAGTCAGATTTCTAGTCCTTGTCAACTCGCCCTGTAGCTTATGTTATTTATCTTCAGGTGCAAGGTAAAGATCCATCATTGGAGATCACTCAGGACCTCATCGATGAGTCAGAGGAAGAACGCTTTGAGGAGATGCCGGAGACTAGCCACTTGGTGGAGCTGCCTGCCTGCGAGCTGGCTCGCCTGGAGGAGATAGCCGACCTGGTTACCTCTGTGCTCTCCTCACCCATCCGGCGGGAAAAGCTGGCGCTGGCGCTCATGAGTGAAAGCTACATCAAGAAGCTTCTACAGCTCTTCAGGACATGTGAAGACCTAGACAACAGAGAGGGTCTGCATCATCTTTATGAGATTGTCCGTGGCGTTCTGTTCCTCAACAAGGCCACGCTGTTCGAGGTCATGTTCTCCGATGACTGCATCATGGACGTTGTGGGCTGCCTGGAGTACGACCCGGCCCTTGTTCAGCCTAAGAGGCACCGGGAGTTCCTCACCAAGACTGCCAAATTTAAGGAAGTCATCCCCATCACGGACTCAGAACTTCGGCAGAAGATTCATCAGACATATCGGGTGCAGTACATCCAAGATATCATCTTGCCAACACCGTCCGTGTTTGAAGAAAACTTCCTTTCCACGCTCACATCGTTTATCTTTTTCAACAAGGTGGAAATAGTTAGCATGCTTCAGGTGAGTCCTCTGTCACAATCTTTGCATGTCAGTAGACCCCTCATTGAAACCCTGCAAGTCTTTTGACACTTTCCAGAATGTAAGCACATGTAGTAAATTCAGCGGAAGGCGTATGTTGTCTCATAAATTATGTTGAGTAAGTGGAATCTTTAAAGGCTTCTTTATGTGACTCAGGATGCTACCAGGTCCAGTGTTACAGGTTTTATTTATTAGAATTGGACATGTGCTTTAAGTTTGTGTGTGTTAGAAAATCGTTTGCTTCCTAGTGTGTTTGTCTTGAGAATGGATACGATCAGCACTTTCTAATTTAGTAGTAGTCTAATTTCGTAGCGTTACACAGCATGTGCATGGCTGCATATTTTTAAAAGTATTATTATAGTGATTGCAGTAAGAAATTGTGTATTTCTTGTAAATTTGTTTATTATTTTCTTTTGTTTTGTTTATCTTTACACCTTGTGTTTCTCCAGGAGGATGAGAAATTCCTGACTGAAGTCTTTGCTCAGCTCACAGATGAAGCAACAGAGGATGGGAAGCGGAGAGAACTGGTAAGATCAGGGCAATATGATGATGTTTTATTGTGATAAATCATGTAAGATCATGACACGGTATGCTGTTTTGTGCATTTTAGTAACTGGAAAAATTACATTTTTACAATAATTCCTTTGTGTTTTTCCCCTGCAGGTCAACTTTTTCAAGGAGTTTTGTGCTTTTTCACAAACGCTGCAGCCTCAAAATAGGGATGCTTTTTTCAAAACGTTAGCAAATTTAGGAATTCTTCCTGCGTTGGAAATCATTATGGTAAGTGACATAAGTTGCAGATAGTTTGCAACATTTAGAAGTGTGTCTGAAATTGAAGTGCACTGCTATAGATTTGGGTTGTATGTGAGAACGTTATGTTTTTTGTTTTAGGGTATGGATGACCTTCAGGTGAGAGCTGCAGCAACTGATATCTTTTCATATCTGGTGGAGTTTAGCCCTTCCATGGTCCGAGAGTTTGTCATGCAGGAACCACAGCAGGCGGATGATGATGTAAGGCCCAGCCTTGTACAGCATTATGGCACATACATCAGTATTTCTAAAGAATGTGATTGATGAACGTGCCTAAACCTGATACACTTATTAAATTAAGTTTTGAAAACTTCAGAAAATGCATAATCTGTTATTGATTGGAATGAACCAAGTGAGGAGTCACCAAATGTGTGTAAGGTGCTAAATTTTAGAGGGATCATGTCTTAACCACTGTAAGATTAATGGCAGTACATATATAAAATGTACCTCTACTGATCTGAGATATAATGGTAATCATGGGATCAGTTTTAATGTCTGTTTTTGGACTAAATTTTAGTGCAAGTATTACTGGAAGTTCATCCCAGCTTCGACTTGATCCTTGTCTGCAAGTCTCTGGGTGGTGACAGTCAGCTTGTTCTGTACTTTAAAACTATAAATGGCTTATTTTCAGCAGTGTTGGTTCGTTGGTGTGAGCGATGCCTTTGATGACACTTCAGATTAACTGTGCATGTGGCTTTATTTACTTTCTGGTTTATTACCGTACAGCCTTTAAATGAGATCACAGAAGACATGAAATAATTGAAATATGATCTTTGTTTTGCTGTCCAGTGGACTTGAAGATGTATTTACACATGTGTTTTTTCAGGATGTTTTGCTGATAAACCTGGTAATAAAGCAAATGATCTGTGACTCAGACCCAGAGCTTGGTGGGGCGGTACAGCTCATGGGGCTGTTGCGTACCCTCATCGATCCTGAAAACATGCTGGCACCCACCAATGTGAGTAACTGCTGTATTTCACAACATCTAAGCAAAGAGGAGTAAACCTGTTTCTGCTTCGCATGCTCTCTGAAGCACGGTGTTGTAATCATTAGTGGAGAACTTGCCCTTTGGAATCGTCTCATATTGTGAAGATGAGCCTCTGTGTTTTCTGACACCATAGCAACTAAAATGATGAGCAATATTTTGTTTGCAGAAGCCTCATTGTGGACTAGAACTGTAATTTACATTGTTATTGCTTTTTTTAAAGGTTGTCTTTGATTTCTTGTTTGAACTTTGTATTTGCAGAAAACAGAGAAGACTGAATTCCTGAGTTTTTTCTACAAGT
Organism: Hepsetus odoe; assembly: GCA_017165825.1. Taxonomy (NCBI): domain Eukaryota; kingdom Metazoa; phylum Chordata; class Actinopteri; order Characiformes; family Hepsetidae; genus Hepsetus; species Hepsetus odoe. The sequence goes on along the minus strand of CM029379.1, from coordinate 20,245,111 downwards.
ACTGCATGCATGTTCTCACCGCCCCACTGCTGGCCAACACGGCAGAGGAGAGAAAGGGTAAACGTTCAGATGTTAACATAAAACATTTGTAATTGTATTCGGTTTGAAAGAATGCTTGGGATTGTTATTGTTTAGAGTTGACCTCTAACATGAAGCAAATTTTTGCCCATAGATTTGCCTGAAGGATCTACAAAGGTCAATCCAGTTTGTCCAGGTTAGCATGCATTTGCTTTTAGTCCTAAGGCCAGCAGCTGTTGTATGGTTACGGTCAGAACTCTGACTCAAGTTCTGTGATCTTGCTCCCTGCAGACAACTTCCAGACGGCTCAGCTGCTGGCCCTGATACTGGAGCTGCTGACCTTTTGCGTAGAGCACCATACTTACCACATAAAGAACTACATAATGAATAAAGACTTACTGCGGAGAGTATTGGTGCTCATGAACTCCAAGCACACGTTCTTGGCACTATGTGAGTCTCCTTGTCTTTTTAGTCCTCCCATCATTTTTGTGTTTAACAAAATGTGTTTTTAGCCGAATGGAAAACAAGTTTAATTGGTTAATACTATATATAAATAATATTTTGAATGTCCAAGCATCAAGGACTTGGCAGACCTTTTTTTGCAAAAATGTCTTATTAGAGCTGTTGAGCCACATTTGATGCAGTTAAGGATGAACTACCCTGTTGGGTTAATTGAATACAAGTGGAACTCAATTATGGTTGCCCCTGGTTTTTCCTTATTATAAAAACAAAAAAAGTAACAATGTGAATGTCTCTGCTTGTGCAGGTGCCTTGCGGTTCATGAGAAGAATAATAGGACTGAAGGATGAGTATTATAACCGCTACATCATTAAAGGGAACCTTTTCGAGCCAGTCATTAATGCATTGTTGGACAACGGAACGCGATATAATCTTCTTAACTCCGCTATCATAGAGCTATTTGAATTCATCAAAGTGGTAAGAACATGATCAAATCTTTTATGAAAATTGCACTTTTAGACCATTCAGAACTTAAATGTTTTGTTTTTTTTCCCCTCTTTTCATCAGGAGGACATTAAATCTCTGATTGCTCACATAGTTGACAACTTTTACAAAGCACTTGAATCCATTGAGTACGTTCAAACGTTTAAAGGCCTGAAGGGTCGCTACGAGCAAGAAAAGGATCGACAGAGCCGAGGCCTCAGCAGGTTAGTGGAGAGAAATCACGGTCACGGTCTCCTGATCTATTTGTTTCAGTTTGAGCTTTTTAAATGTTATTCGGTTGTCCATGATGACTGCTATCAGTATGACGTGCAGTATCGGAGATCAACCAAGGCAGATGATAAATAATTGCTATTGTATGCTGAGATTCCAGTGCTTGTTAGCTGCATTAGCCTTGTAGTTTCAATGCAGAAGTACAGAATAAAGCTACTTCTGTCTTGAGGATGGGGAGCTTAAACAAATTTGCATAACAGAGCCATAGCTTTTAGTTGAAAAAAATTGTCATGTTTACAGGTTTCGTCGTGATGCTCGGTCTCTTGATGATGATGAAGAAATGTGGTTCAATGAAGATGAGGACGAAGACGAGACAGATGCAGGGGTTGAGAAAAGAGTTGATGAAAACTTTCCAGAGTCGTATGGGAAATATATGGGGACAAAAAAAGGTATCCCGTCCTTTTTTTTTTTTTCTTTCCCCTTTCTCTCAACACAAATACACTTCCTGACCCCTTTGGAAAGGCATTTCCACCATTCCTCACACACATCTCTTATCTCGTTGCAGTTAAAGAAAGTGAGGACAAAGAGAACCTTCCAAAGCGGACACCAACTGGCAGCTTTAAGTTTACCTTCTCTCATTCTACAGGGGCTGCCAATGGAACCAACGGTGCCAGCAGCAAACCCGCCTCCTCTGCCTCCCCATCCAGTCCCAACGGTTCCTCAGGCAAAGCGGCGGCGGCGGCAGCAGCAGCAGCACTGCCCCCCACCCCAGTAGTAAAGGTTGGTTTTACTTGTACAGACTGGGTCAAATCTCATTCGCTTTTCATTGGCATGGTCATAGGAAGAGCTGGAAATGGTGTGTGTTCACGGCCTTGATGAAAACCCTTTGTTTGGGGGGGGGGGATTCCACTAGCAAAAAGGCTAACCTGTTTTAGTGATCTTTGGCTGTTCTTCATTGGGCACAAAAACCATTTTGTTTTGTCTTGGATTTGATTCATGATTTTCTCTGCAGGCAGGACTAGTTGGACTCGTGGACTACCCAGATGACGAAGACGAAGAAGACGACGAAGAGGAGGACGAGGAGGAGGAAATGTCTCCACGAAAACGGCCCCGACTAGGCTCGTAAACCATAGCTGTAGTCTTCTACTCTGATGTCCCATGGTGCCACTGAGTCCCAGGTTTTTTTTGGGCTGAGGGACACACACAGCCCTTACCCCTACGTCTCTAGCTCTACCTTCTGCTCCTACACATGTACCACCTGACTTTGAGCAGTAGAGGACAGACCCTTTTCCACGGTCACCCGAGCGCTCCTTGTTCCTCTCCCCCCTTCCACGTGATCTATTCGTACCAGGTTACCAGCAGAGGTGCTGAATTTCATCATGACTGCTTTATTTTTACCCCCCCCTTTTTTATTTATTTATTTTTTTTTTTCCCCCCCCTTTCTCTTTCTCTCTTCTTTGCTTCCCCTCACCATTGGGGTAGGGGTGAACATGAGAGCCAGTCAGCCTAGCAGGACTAGCCAATTAGTATTGGAAGCTTGATTGGCAGAGCCTACCGAGCCATGCATATTTCCTTTTTTTTTTTTTTTTTTTTTTTTTTTTCCCCACTTTCCCCCTCCTTCTCTTTCTTCCCCTTGATCCAGGTTGGGTGGAAGGAACAAGAATAAATGGGGAGGACAAAGCAAAATGGGGATAACAGACATGGGTCTAAGGAGCAGAACTCGTTATTGTCCTTGACTTGAAGCTCAAGTCTGGATGTTTGAAATCTTGTATTCCTGAGTTTATTACGAGTAGTGTACAGGTGTATTTTCCCCTCTTTTTAATTGTTTTCCCCTTCAGTGATTTTTTTAAATCGATAAGGGGACAACTCCTGCCAGTGTAAATTTTTCTTTTTCCCTTTCCCATCAAGGTGGGATCACCATTTACCGCCTTTTAATTAAATTTTTTTTTTTGTTGTTCATTTGAAGAAAACCAGAAGTTGTGATGCTGATTTTAATAGCGTGTATTAAACTGCAGTAAAAGCCATGTCGCAGCTGATTGGAGCATGTCTGAGGGTGTCTGTGTAATGTGACTGAATTCACATAGTCATAAAGATTTTTCATATCTGAAGGGCCATCTGCCTTTTCATGTGTTTGTCTTTTAATGAGGGGTGCAGGTTCTCTTCAGTAATGGCTTTGTCACCAGCACACTATGTTCCTTAAGTGTTAAATACTGACAGCGAACAGTTCAGCTGACATGTAGATATTCTTCTTGCTGTTTAAATCTGGTAGGCCCCATTTAGTGCTCCTGGAGAATATTTTTCCAGCCACTTCAGCAACTGGCTCTAATAACCAAGATGATGATGATTTCATTACGTCTGTGGTATGCTGATAAGTGCGGCTAGAGCTGAAGCTTAATTTTGCCAGCCGAATCTCAAGCACAACCGGGGTTGCCTGATTTGAAATGGTGTTTTCTGAAGTTCATCCAGTTTGAGTGACAGTTGAAAGTGTTCAAATTCAACCTGCTTCATTTCCAGGTGACTTAGACTTGAGTATTGAAGGCTTTATTCTTTATTTTGTTTTTTTTTTTCTCCATGACTTTTTGTACAAGTCCATTTACTACCAGTTATCTCCACTCTAGAGCATTTGTATACATTTGATAAATGAAAAAAAAAAATTCAGATTAAATTTGAGCCTGGCATTAAACAAGTGGTCTATTTGAATCTGGTTTCTAAACGCTGTCTTTGCACCTGAAAATGCACCTCGTTTAGTTTTTTTACGTGTGTCTTTTTCTGTTTAGAAAAATGACATTTTACAGAATGTTTTTGGTGTTAATGTTTCAAACGTTTTTTTTTTTTTTCTTTCGTGTTTATCTCAAATGCGTGGTCACACTTGGAACAAAACCTGAAACTGCTTTTTACATATGTATGTTAATATTTAAAGGGCCTGTTTTCATGTCCTTATTTTGTGGATAGTATCGTTTTTAGTCACACTCAATTTATCCCGCAATTTTTTGCGTGTTGGTTAATTTGCATGTTTCATCCAAGAGACATGTTCTGATTGGCCACACAGTATTGAAAAAGAGAGTTCTATGGATTGTTTATCATGAATGGGTGGAGCTAAACTGCTCTGAGCTGTATGTAAATGCGCAGGTTTAACGACATTCAGTTATTTTTCATGTTAATTTGCATAATTGCTGAGGAGTAACTGCTACAGGTTCCAGTTTTATCCATTATCAAGTAACAACTTGACCTAAAAGTTTGGTTTTTTTTTTTAGAAGGCCAAATAAATCCACTTTTACCTGATAAAATGTCTTGAACAAAGACCTTTGGGCTTGAGCTCTGTTGTTGCTCATACACCATGTCTATTTGTGCAATCGCTTTTGCAATGCAGCAAATCTTGGCCTGTTTTTTTTTTTTTTTTTTTCTTTTTCCCTCTCTCTCTCTTTGGTTTTGGGTCATTTGGTTTTTGCTTAATTCCGTTATAGGCCTAGTCTTGCCCAAACTGATGTAGTCTTGTGCAACATCAAGGCGGCTGCATCATTTTCTCCTTTAAAGCTTAATCTATACTTTGTTTGAAAATCTCGCAATTTATTTACAATGCCAGCTGACTCAGTTTTTCCAGCGCTCAGCATGTCCAACAAGATGTTTCAGATTTCATGGTTTTTTTTTTTTTGTCCCCTCGTAGATGCTCTCTTCTTTCCTCTCCTTAATTTATTCTAATTTTCATCCTGGTAATGGGCTACTTTACCTACACTGTCTTCTTTTCAGGTAGCAAAAGCAAAGGACGTAGTAAATAAATGATGCTACTCCCAGGTCCGTGCAGACTGACTTCCATGTTCTTCCCATGCGTCTCACAGTGGTTTGCGTTTGTGAAACATGCGCTGAAGAATGGAGTCTGCAGAAAATCTGCACCCTGTCAAGGAAAGCTAGAGGCCCTTGAAATGACACTGCAGGCGAATCAATGCGCTTTCAGGCCTTGTTCTTGATGTTTCTAGCTGTTCACCTAAAGATCCTTCTACGAGAGTGGGTCTGTGACCCTTCACGGCTATTTTAATCACCTTTTCAAGCTTAACAAGGTCAGCAGTGGAGTTGGCCAAAGAGTGGGATTATTTTCAACACCTCAATTAAGCGCCCCATCCCACCGTACAAACGTCAGAACGTTTCTGCTTCAGTGCTGAGTGATCCAATTAGTTTGACACTGACTCTTGTTTGTTTTGCAGATTATTTGAATGTATTTCTTCGTGCTCACGCCTGTTTCGTCGTGTATTGTGTTTAGGTGCCAGCGTGCTCGTCTTTGCGTTATCGCCCGCTCTTAGTGAAAGGCATCTGTGGGAGAAGTGCCTGCAGCAGCTCAACGGCTGCTGCTTAGCGATAGTGGGGGGTTGGCATGGCAACATGTCCATGTCAGCAGTTTTCCATTCCAGTAATGGTAGATTCGGTTACTGTGGTGGGTGATGCTGCAGTAATTGCATGTCTAAAAACACTGCAGTGCTGATGTGTCAGGCAGGTTGGAAGTGATGCGGTGCTACCAGTACATTTTACGATGCACTTATTTTGATTGCTCTAATTAACCCTACATCATGATGTCCTAAATAGCTTCTGTACGTCATGTACAATTTTAAATACGCGTTTTAATTCTTGTTTTACTGCCAGTACATCCCCTTCTCTGCTTTAATCTCTAAATTTGAACAATATGGTGGCTGGCTGTTATATCCCACTTTATCCCCTGTATGTTTTAATCGCCCCGGGGTTGGTGCTCAGTGGGAAGGGGTCTGGATCATTTAAGTTTCATTAACAGCTCCACAGGACAGGCGAGGGAGCTTCCGTTGTCCATGTGGGTCATCCTTCCTTGCAGTCGGATTAAATATGGACTAGTGTCTGGTCAGATTACACAGAAGAATCCATTCACAGGTCTCCAGATTACATACAGTGAATTTTAGTAATATTTATTGCACTGGATGCTGTTTGCTGCCATGTGCCTGTTTAAGAGCTTGCAGGCCGCCAGACTCTTACTGCTGCCGCCAGAGGGCGCTGTCTGACGTGTTTAAAGTGCGCCGCTTTTTTTTTTTTTTTTTTTTACAGCAGGACTGATGTGCAGACAAAGAGACTCAGTAAATCACATTATAATAGGCCAACTACTGCAGACAGACAAATAATATTCACGTTATGTACGCAAATAACATATATTAGTCGCCTGAAAGCAAACAGCGCCGGTGTTTCAGGTAAACTAATGTAAAACGTCTATACTAGTTCAAAATCATTAAACAAAGCCATTGTGATAGTCTCTTAAAGTCGATAAAGCCCACATCCAACTCTGGACAAATGTTTATTCACAGGCAAAACAGGAATGTATTATTTCTCGTTAAGAAAATCATTTGGGTCGCTTTTCAAATCCGACTACCTCACTAACAAGGGCGCATGGTCGGGGGTACATCCGGGTACTTTATGTTTTGCAGTTGGTTTTTAGGCTGTGTTTCAAAATGTTTCCTACATTTTAAGGGTAACAGCGACGAAGAGTACATTACAATTAAAAATTAAAGAATAAGTTCATTATTTAGAGTACTCTATATGACGGGAGCCTTTTCACCGACATCGCTTGGCAAAATAAAAAGCCTGCAAGGAGTGTTGTGAGAAGGGAAAAAAAGTAATAATGAAAAATATTAATAAGTGCCCTAGTTGTAGTACGAAGGGGCTCGAGATTGCCGTATCCCAAATCAGCGGATCTGGTGTGACCGTTAACGGTCAGTCCTCTCTGGAACGCTGGGGCGTTTAAAAGAAACGGTCGTTTCACGTTACGGCTGTAAACGGACCAATAGGCGCAGAGTCGGAATCACTGCGCGAGCGAATCCCTCACCGCAGTCAACGAGGGTCCAGATTCAGATTTACAGAATCGATTCTGTCGACGAGTCAACCAGATTTCGTCGATTCACCAATTATGTTAACCTCGTTCCCTCAGTGCGCGGCGACTCAGCGAGTCTGAATTCTCTTCGTCACGTCGCCGATTTCACGTAATCTGTTATTTATTTAACGAGTCTCGCTTACAAACGGCGACATCGGCATCGTTAATCGGTCTGTTTCAGTGTGCTGAGTCCCTGGTCAAAATAGTCCTCGCAGCGTGATGAAACGAGCTGCTGGTGAATGAATGAGGTTAAGTTGTGTCGAAATATCAACATTTAGGTCTGGAAGTTGTATCGGGGAGCTGCGTAATTACGATAAATGAGCTCCGCGGTGGTGAGACTTTGAGTCGTCGAAGGGAGTCGGTTCGAATGAACGAGTCGCCGTGCTTCAGACGGAGGAGAGGCAGGCAGACGGAAAAAAGGCAGCGCTGCCCCAAACCCCGCATTCTTACGGACACTCATTAAATGGAAATTATCGTGTGGATACTCTCCGTTTCGTGGAGGAAAACGCGCCGCTGGGAAAACGAGAATGGCTTGAAATAGCCCGTATATTTTTCACTTCAGATTTTCTGCCGTTTTCTTGCGTTTTCTCTCATTTGTACCGTCTCCCCCACTTTGAACGGCTCGTCTGAGACGTTTGCTAGCTGGCTAACAGTAATTGTGCTCGACCTGAGGGAAAGAAAGGCCTTTTCGCTTTCTAGGTTTGGTGCAGAAGATAAAACTATAATGTAATGACAGTAAGCCGCCTGGTTTAAAAAAAACCAAAAAACAAAACAGAAAACAACAATGCGCGCTAACGGTTTTTCTACTCCCTCAGAGGCGAAGTTGCCAAATATTCAGCAGCTCACTGAGCCTGGGTCGGGTCTCCGCTCCGGATTAACTCCTCTGGACCTTTGTCTGCCTTGCTAGCTGCCGGGGAAAATGGCTTAATCCCGAACGAGCATGTCTTTCAGGAAATGAAGCTCGTTTAAGCGTTTATTTTTGTATTCGTCGTTCAGTCAGCACCGTTGTGGAGCCCTTTCTGTGGAATAACCCTCAATCTGAACGGGGAGAAAATGGAAAACGAGGTGTTCACGCCTCTGCTGGAGCAGTTTCTGCTCACGCCTCTGGTGGCCTGGGTAAGATTCTTAGGCTTTCCTTGCACATGTGGGAGATCTGCCCGTCCTGCGTGTTATTAATGTATGTGTGTGTGTGTGTGTGTGTGTGTGTGTGATCGGTCGCAGGTGAAGACCGTTGTCCAGCCTAGCGCGAGCGATGGGAGCAAGCTTTCTGAGTACATGGAGCTGGTGGACGGCGCGTACTTGAACGAGGTCATGCTTCAGATGTAAGTACATGGCAGCCCAGGGTTTATTCACAAAAGACGCCTGCAGTCATCTCGTAGCCTTTTGTTCATGCACAAAGGCAGAAGCACTCTCAGACATGGAGCACACACTGTCAGATCCAGCCCTCTTCGCCCCCTTTCTCCTCTCACCTTTCCTCCTCAGTCTGTAGGAGCAGTATGACCAGCTCACAGGGTTGAGGTGATCTGCTCCCCACCCCTTGGGAGACTACCTGCATGGAAATGCTGCTTTGCACAAATGACAAAAATCTGCCCTGTTGTGTCATTCTTAATCTAGGATCATATCGATTGGTCACATTATTGTTAGAATAAAGAAAGGAGCCAACGCCTATGACCATTGCTTGGTAAAGGACAAAACTAGTGTTGCTTACTGCTAAAACTTTTGGCCAAATAGTCACTTCTGAGCAGCTTTGAGCAAAAAGCAGTTTTGTCTGGCGTTCATGCTAAGTGGTCACTTTCCGGTGGACACATTTACAGCAATGGGACCACCTACTGAGTCATTTACAGCATTTATCCAGAGCAACTTCCATTTCCTAACTACAGGGACGTTCCCCCTGGAGTAACTTGGGGTCAAGGGTTTTGCTCAGGAACCCAGTGGTGGTGGTGCTGGAGGTGGGATTCAAATCTGCAACCTCTTGGTCTATAGGCAAGTATCCGAGACTACTAGACCACCAGCACCCATCATATGTTAATCATCAGAACCAAGACAGCTGTGTTTGAAAGGTCTTTAGTGTTTCTTTTGGTTTAATGGCTTTAAAACCTTTTGGACCTTCAGGGTGCACATTGTTATTTTGATCGCGCCATGGGATTGGGAAAGAGAGTGGGGCACTTGGAATGTGTTACAGTTAGATGTGCATGTGTTCAGTAATATTTTTTTTTCAAGAGCAAAGATATTGAATTGGACCACTCGATAGTTTATTTACACCTTTCTTTTAAAATACTTTTTCATTAATTTGTACTTTGATTTATCGATCAACATTTGGTCACTCGCAGGGCCTCTGTGTTTAACTTGCTGATGTTTAACAACATCTCTGTTGTCAGTGATATGGAGAAGTGTTGAAATCTCAATTCACGCACTTCGTTCATGGTGATGTTTTTCTTTTCATCCTGGTTTACAGAATACACAATACCATCCAGTCCAACCAGGCCTGATTTGCAGAAGGGTATTAGCCTTTATGTTAAGTGACATACATGCAGATCTTTTTTTTTTTTTTTACTGTGTGGTTCAGTCGAAGTCTTAAACGCTTATTGCAGTTTTTTTTTTTTTAGGCAGTTAGTTTTGGCGCTCAGCTTTGGGCAGCTGTTGGCAGTCATCCTCTCAGCATGGCTCTCAGACAGAAGGCACATTGTCTGTGAGTTAAGTGAAGCAGTTCTTTGTTAACTGGCAGGCATGTTAACTGGTTAATGTTTCTGGACACTGGTAAATCTTTGGTAAAACATGCATAAAGCTGGTGACAATCCCTTAGTAGGGCAGCCCTGTATTTCTCTCACTTGATAATAGTGTGCAGTTTTCCCTCAGCCCCCATATTTAGAGCAAAGATGATCCTAGTTGAATGTATATTATGTTATGTTGTAATAAAAAAAAACAGACACACAGAATAAATCTTTTTATTTCTCCTTTTGTCAAAGCGTTTCTAGGAAGTTTCAGTACCACTTAATATCTCTGTAGTAAAGAATTTGACAGATGTGGTATCCTGCACTTTGTAGCATAATGAAATTTGGCCAGCAGAAACGGAAGGACCTTGTTGGCGTCTCATCCATTATAACTTCAACTGCATGCCAGCTTTAGTCTGGCTCATAATCAATACTTGTTCTCCTGAAGGAGTACTCTTGCCATATTGACACTAATGGACATTATCAAGAAGAATGGCTAAAGGGAGATTCAGTTGGCCATTCGCCTTAACAAACTTGGCTGTTAGGGGTGTGGTTGAGAGTTATGCCCTGAAGCTGGGAGTCTGTTGGACATGTGGTAGTTCATTGAGGGAGTTAGGGATGATGCATTCGATATTAATCAGAACTTATTAGTGTGTGAAGTGTACAGTACATCTGCTAGTGAAGATCTGCTGTTTTTTATTCACGGTTGTGCTAAATAGATAAAGCCAAGCTGCAGCATTGCACATGCTAACCCTCCCAGAACATGGAGTGGATTTTGAAGTTGTTGTTACATTGGAGTAAGAGAAAACACAAAAAGATATTGTTATTAATTGTATAATAACAACAGCATTAGACGACTGTAGCACAAGTCCGTTTTAAACAGGTATGTATGGTGTTGCCCCACTATGAGGCAGAAATTATGTGTTTTTTTATGATTGCTGTCCATGTGACCTTTCAACCACATCTTTGATCATTGAAGCATAAAAAAAATAAGGTATTTCTTTCTCAAAATCATCATGAACGACACAGGACCGGTGTTCTGCCCTGCGGTTATGTCTGCTGATTCGTATCACACAAAGGCTCATGATACTCCACTTCTTGGCTTGTCTCCTCAGGCTGTACCAGAGTGCATGAAGGTTAGCAGACACAAGTTGTCTTTGCAGGAGAGACGTATGCCTGGATTAATGGTTTAGAGTGCGCAGGACAGATGGTGGAGGTGAACCGCCCTGCCCATTGGTGATGACTGCTCTGTCCCATACTCTTACACCCACCCCCCTGCTTTATGACCAGTGCCCCACATAACCAGAAGCTCCCTGAGTTATAAGCCACAGTGAGCACCACCTGAAACTGCTAACAGACTCCAGGTTGTGCTTTGGTTTCTGGACGTCAGCCAGCCTCCACTCGGCCGCTGTCCTGTCAACATATCTGACCTCTTTACTATTGAAAACACTTCACTTCAGTTCATCATAAAAGCTCAGATGATTTATTTATTTGATTACATTTGGTGATTTTTCAAAAATACTATTTTTATTGTTTGTTCTTGTAAAAAGAATAATTCTTTATATTATTATAATTGACAGATTTCCAAATTCTTTGCAGTTGGAGAAGCTTATTACACACTGACTATTGCCACTTTATCCCAGCAGTTGTCCAACTTTGGAGCCAATAAGATATCTGTTGAACAACAACAGTTTAATACCGCTAATCCCCCCACGGGGCAATGTTCTCCTGAGCAGCCCGAGTTCACACCCCACAGTGCTTTTTAGCGAACAGACAGTGGGTAATAATTGGATAGACCCACATTAGCACAGACAATACTCTATTGGCTTTCTTCTCCCTTTTTCTCACTTTCTAGTTCTTTCTGGCACGTGTCTCCCTTTGTCCTTTGTGGGGGGGCATTGCTGCGTCGCGTGAACCGGTTGCCTGTTTGTTTATCCTGCAAGATCAAAGATGTAGATGCAGACAGATAAGAGAAGGCCCATTCTCCCGGTGCCACTGCTGTTGTTGCTGCCACCATTTTTATTTCTGCTGTTATCTGCTGAGTCTGAGAATAAACTTCCATCCATTCCTACTCTCCCATTGATCTTCTCGTCTCTCTCTATCACTGGCCTACTTTCCTCTCTTATCAACTGGATGGAAGAAACATCTCCTTCATTTCAGCAGCAAACATCTGTGATTGGTGATTGGGGCTGTTTTATGCCATGCATCTATGGAATGAATTACAGATTGTTAACTGATGGAATGGACTGTTGTGCTGTTTGCTCTGAAGTTGATCTCACAGGAAGCGCTCGTCATGACCTTGAAGGGATATTTTTTAAAAAGGCCAAACTGAGGCCTTTAGGAATTCTTCAAGTCATGGGAAATATATAGATACACTCCAGTCTCATATCCTAAACCAAATCTGTTAGATGTTGAGGTAAAAACATACAGTAGGACTAAGCATGGAAAGATTAGTATTTTTAGTAAAAATTGCTTTTGACTTTATTGACTTATTCTGTTGTCATTAGTTTTTGAAAACATTTTGGTGCTGGTATCCACACACCTACATGTTTCATTGGGTGTTTTTGCTTCTGTATGAGGTGTGAGCGCATTGTTTGCTTGGATCGGCTACTTCGGTCTATGTTTTCTGGTTGGTCAAAAATTGGGGCCCTCTTCCCTGAGTGACTAATGTAAGGGTTTTTTTTTGCCTTCTGGTGTTAGAGGTGTTGTTTTGTCCTTTAATGTCCGTGGCAAATGAGCTATGATTTTTTTTTTTGTGCTTTTGCACTTCCAGCGCCCTCTTCGTCCCTATTTTATTTCATGTGTCACCCACACGTCTAGAACATTGCGCTAGAAAACAGTTCCCTTTTCCACTGGAAAGGCCAGTCTTGCAATGACAGTGTTTGTTATCCTGCTTCTGTCCTCCCCCTCCCTGCTCTCGCCAGCTGAGAATGATGCAGTCTGTCAGAAATAGGTTAGTCCGTGGCACTGCAGCACCCAGGGCCATGTTGTGTTCTGTTCTGCATCGACTATTGACTTTTGCACTGGCCGAGGATGTCTGAAAGACTGCTTCATAGACCCCCCCCCCCCCCCCCTTCTTTTCTTGAATTTCTTATCACACAGCAGTATTGTATTTTTGCTAATGGATGTGAATGCAATGCATGCTGATATTTCCTTACTATTTTAGGGATGAGAATATACATTAGCTTCCAAAAGGCAGGCTCAGTCTGTTTTAACCAGCACTTGGGCTGACAGGATTACAGCTCCCACCGCGGTATTTAATTAAGGGGTTAAGCCCACCCCCCATTGATTCCATCTAAAAGGCCTCCTGGTTAGGCATGCGCTTTGAGGTCACGTGATGGCTGTATTCACACTATTGTTTAAAGAACCTTGTTCCTTGATTTACAAGACTAAGAGACAGTTTTGTTTGTGGTGATGTGTGCGTGCGTGGGAGCAGCCACAGTCTGTGCAATAGATCTATATCAAAAGAGCCATTAAGCCAATACTAAATGGCTGTTTAAAAATAGTAATAATAATAACTGTGGGTTCATTTGCAGTGCTATATGTAATAGGACTCCCCCCCCCCTGTTGCTAAATAGAAAGGCATGGGGAAGTTTTTATTTATTTATCTCATTTTATTTCATCCTTCAGTGGCCATACAGCAGTCACGTGATGTTTTGAGTGACACAGTTGAATGGACTGGTTAGCCATTTCATCGTCTAGTGGGTAACCATGGATGGTTGTATATGTGCATGTGTATCTGGGACAGTTAGGGATGAGAGGAGAAATTGTATCAAGGTTCATTTATAACATACCTAATGCATATGGGTCTCCATGAGACCACGTTTACAAAGAGTTAGAAATACATTACCATTAGAGATGGTAGAGTGCAGCACAGAATGTTTCAATCCATCTCACCATTGTGGGTCTTTTTGCCACCGCTACACTAATTAACATAAGAAAAGCAAGAAAAATGTATCAAGATTTCTTGTTCGTATAAAGTCGTTGATATTTTGCAAGCTAGACAGAATAACACAGGTTCGGTTCCAAATCTTTCCTCAATGCCTGTAGGCATTATATGGATTTGTGAAAATCCATGTAAAGCATCTGATTTACTTTTACGGCATTTAGCAGAAGCTCATGTCCTAATTACAGGGACAGTCCCCCTGGAGCAACTCAGGGTTAAGGGTCTTGCTCAGGCACCCAGTGGTGGTAGTGCCAGAGGTGGGATTCGAACCTGGGACCTCTTGATCCATAGGTCCATAGGCAAGTACCCTACCACTAGACCACCACCATCCTTCATTGATGATTTACTCTAATGAAGGATTGATTGTAACAAGCCTGTTATCTGATAAACTGTAAATCTGATAAACGACTGTAAGTGTAAAACAACACACTAGCAAACATAAAATCACCTTTTACTGTATTATTATTAGCAGCAGTTTGCTTAAACGCTTGATAAAGTAAATCATGTGAAATGATTCAAAGACTCCAAGCAGGGTTTCACGTTTAGCTGTTTTGAGCATGTATCAATATATTAAATATATATCGATAGTGTGTCCAAATCATTGCACACTTAATTTACAATTGCAGGTTTTTTTTTCAACAATAGTGAAATTCTCATAGATTTCACAGGTCTCACAGATTCTCACTTATATACATGCCTCAACAAAGTGTATGTGCAAGTGTGTGCTGGCGGATGAAGTTGTCTCTATTAAATTATGTGTACATATATGAAATGTGCACATTTTACCTGTCATTTGCATCTGCACCACTGCCTGTCATTATAATGCTCTGTATAGCAGCTGGATCCGACAAGCGTTGACGGGAAATGGGGTCAGTGGCTAACTAAAATCAAGCCATCTGTCGGTGAAAAAGGTCAGTGAAGCAGTAGATGTGGTAGATGTGCTAATCTCTGCATGCTTGTAGATGATATTAGTTTTTGTGAATCGTCAAAGGAAAGGGCTGGACTGAAAAGGCTGTTTTCTCTGTTCACTCTCTCTCTGGTCAGATAGCCATTGTATATAAACAGTGGTAGTGATTTGCCTTTTCCCTTTTCTTGTCCTGGAGTCTTGCAGGGCCAGGTAGAATTTTTTTAACATTAAATGAAACTTTGTTTTCGTTGCTAGCTCACATACTTTACCTGTAACCTCATCTCTATCTGAGAAATTGAAATGCATTTCCTTTCACAAGTGGCGTTTGTCAATTTCAAACATGGATGTCTCTGACACACAGGACATTGTAAAACCATGTGATATCTTGTACATCAAATATGTCATTCACTGAATCATCAGCCTCCTTTTTTTTTTTTTGTCAATTTTAACTGGCTTACTCTGGCCAGTTGGCCAATTAGTTTAGTGTTAAAGAGGACACGGTTGTTGTTGTTGTTCAGGGTGCACAAGGAACAACATAAAGTTGGAAAAAATGTGAATATATTTCATTTTTAAAGAAAAAGGCCCAGATTTTGATCACACTCTATTGCCTTAATTCTTTTTAGCTATGTTTTAAGACTATATCTGGTGTTCAGAAAGTGTATTTTCCATCTCTTTATAGCATGCTTCTTTTCATTTATTTAACAAGTGATGCACATAACGAATGAAGAGTAGAGCAGAGCTCTTTGTGCTATCGCACCATGTGTTGCTGTTATTTTTTTTTTTCCCCCTCCAAAATTTTCTGCCCAATTTAGTTGTCTCGAGTTCCACCCTCTCGCTAGACCACCCCAATCACAAAACCACCATAAGTGGGTGCAGGAAGGGCAGCCTTTGCTTTCTTACAGTCATGCTCTTTTCAAATGGACATTAACGAAACGTTACTGAACACCACTGAACATGCTTAGAGGAGTGTACTGTCTGCTAAATCTGGCATGTCAGCCAACATGTCATGCTGGGAGTGTGTGTCCAACCCACCTAGAGAAAGTGTAGTCCTCTTAATTACTAAATGTTTACGTCTTTCATTTCTCTTCTTTTTTCTTAAATCTCTGTTATGACTTTACCGTAATTTACTCGTCAATCAAATGCGTTAACCTGACACCTAAGAAATGTCTTCTTTTTTTTTTTTTTTTTTTTTTTTTTTTAATGAGATGTGATTTGTGCCGTTTTAAAGGGCCCCATCAGTAATTTCTTTTAGTTTCCCATTACTCCGTCTAGTTTTGTAGCTATTAGAGTTAAAAACGAAGCACAAGGTTTTTGTTTCTCTCTGCAACAGTTTCCAGAAAAGCTACATCTTTGTATCAGAAGCCAAATTAACAGCAACATTTATAAAAGCATTAAAAAACATAATTAAAATGGACTCCTACCTATCTATGTATACCTGTTTTGCATAACCATGAGGACCAACCTTTTTGACTTTTATTCATGTCTATTAACAAAGAATGGGAAATTCTCCTTTCCTAAGCTTTTAATGGAAAACAAGCACACTCAAATATGCCATAACATACTTTTTGTACTGCAAACAAGCAGTATCTTCTGACACAAATAGGTTTAAGAATATGTCATAAACCAATGGATCAACTAGGCTCAGTTTTTTTTAAATTATGAGTAATGAGTACAATATGCCTTTAAAGTGTTTTGAGATGGTAAGATACAGATCACATCAACATTGCCGTTTCTTTTTGGGCCCAAATTGGTTGTGTTATGATGTTTTATGTCATTGGTCTTTTAACTGCTACAATATTTGTTTTTCTTTTCACAGAAATCCTAAAGCATCCACTCAGAGAGTCAGCAAGAAAGTAAATAATGATCCAGTATTACGCATACAGAATCTCTCTGTCCTTATACGGCGCATCAAAGCATATTATCAGGTGAGTGGATGGTGCTTTTGGAGGTCTTTCAGAAAGGTGACCTAATTATTTTACCGATTTGTTTGTTTTGCTGAGGACATGGACCAAAGCATAGAGTAAATAACTATCATAGTTTAGCAACAACAAACCTTTGGGATTGTTGCCAGTGTGTCACAGTGTTTTACTGGAAATAAAAGCACTTAGAGTGCAACACATGTTTAACAAAATACGGTTATATCAAATTGAAAGCAGAGACACTTTTCCAGATATTCACACTGAATATCTAACATCAATTCTGCTCGCTCCTATTTAAATGGCGGTGGCTGATGTGATGTGGGAAAGTTGTCTGTTTTCCAGATGGTGCTGCATATTCTCTCTAGCACTTGAAGTGTTCTTAAGCACCCTACAGATGCATTACACAGTGCCTCAGAACCCATAGATGTGGTTTATTCTAGTGGACATATATAGTTGAGGGAAACTCTGAGGTTCAGCTGATTGAATTTGTTAGTGTGTTTTTCCACTAACCAATGAAATGATCACTTACAGGGTGCTGATGTAATGAGATTGTGCCTCAGATTAATCTTGTTAAAAGCGGTATTTCAGTAGCTGAAAAAGTTTAAGCACTTTTTTCTAATCATTTGCAATAAAGAAGAAAATGTAAGCATTTGTGTGTGCATGTACACAGTAGTACAGTATACAAAATGTCATGTTACTAAAATGAGCTAAATAAAGCTCTTTTCGACCAGTTTAACTACTCTTGGCATATACTTTACCTCAATTAGCTGCCTAAAATTAAATTAAGATGTATTTCTTGCAGTTTTGCATCAGCATTTCAAGATTTCATGATCATGACAGGCCAAGTTATGAGTTATATGTGTACATGGAGCATATGAACTCTTTCAATGAGGAAACCTTTGTTTTTGAAAAATGCTGGCAACTGGCTGGATGGAAACTTAGTGCCTTATCACTGTAAAGGAAGTTTTGGTGACTAGGATTGTAAACTGATCTCACCTGTAAATTATGGCGATACTGCAGAAGGATACCGGATTGTTTAGGTATTTAGTGCAATGAAAGATAAAAAATTGTACATGACACAACTTGCATGCAGTGGACTGCTGGAATGCATGAGAAAAGAGGGGGAAAATATTCACCAGGGCAAAGGAATTCCCACAGCCAAACACCTTAAATATAGCTTGAAGCTATTTTCATATCACATAACGATTTCTGCTTTTATTTATTTACACAAAAAGATGAGCTATAATTAGGTCGGAAAACTGACTTATTTTCAGAAGAGGTAAAGTTCAGTCTCATTCTTGTGATGATAAAAGTGAGCGTACAAAATAATTTGATGAATAAACAAAGTTTATTAAGTTCAAGGCCCATCTCACTCATGTGAATTCAGTATGCATGGGTAGTACTTTTTTTCTAGTTAATTAAACTTATCCACTCCTCCTTGTGTACCTTTTATTTGCATGATTTGATATTGCACATTTGTGACTGTCCCAGAATGAAAGTGGAAAATATAGATATTGTCCAAACCATTGAGGCCTTGGTGTCTGGTCTGCATTGTACTTCAAAAGCCACTAAATAGATTAGAAAGATCTGTCAGCATAAAATCATTCCCAGGGGTGCAAACTTACTAATTAACTCTCGTCAGAACTGAGGAATCCGATTTCAAACCAGCAAGGCTGCTCCTCCACACCTCATTATATTAGAGCTTTGGAATCTCTTCAACTGAAGGAGGAAATTACTTGCCATACAGATAAGTCAGCCAATGCTCCATTTCCATAATAATGGTCTTATAGCGCTATTCTGACCTGCAGATTGAGCGTGTCCTCTCTTAACGTTTCCAGAGTGGTTTTTAATGGACGGGTGAAGTTGCGGGCAGGGTCTCGGTCTAGACGTGTGACTGCTAAAACAATCAAGGCTCTTTGAAAGAAATTTTTTATGGATAAAGTTGGCTGCCAACCAAGAACTCGAGGAAGAAATGAGTTGTGGGATTTTATAAGAAACATAATGCTGTATAAATAATGCAAAATACTATCACAAAAGGCATCCTCCTTATGAAAGTCTTTTGCCGTCTTTTGGTGATATTTCATTTTTTTGACTAAGATGAATGAATGGGAACAGATTAGACATATGATTACGCACAACTCATTGCTTGTGGTTGTTTAGGTTGGAAAAATGTAAGAATTGTTCAGAAATATTCTTTTTGTTAGCAAAAAGTAAATGTAATGTCCTTTCTTTGTTCTATGCATAGTGCAAAGAGAGCTTACCTGTCCCATGAAGGTTAATCGGTTCCTTAAACAATGCAATTGGTCATCTCTGTTGCTGTATGCTATTTTCAGTCACTTGTTTGTTTATTTTGAGGAAATAGGACTGGGCTGTATAGGCTAAATACTACAAATGAAATTGGGATGCTACATAAACAGTATATAAAAATGCATTGGTGATTCAGTACACTCGATTGTTTTGGGGGCTCATTTTCATGTAGTATTCCTTTGTGTTATCAGCGTTACAAAGTCCAGTATATTGATATTATATTATATATTTTGCAGTTATGGGAGGTACAAACCAGTAGTGTTAAGTTAAAAAACCATAACTTTAAAGAGGAAATCAGAAATCTTCCTCTCAGACAGTCTTGTGACTTGCATGAGTCATTGCTGTAATCTGGCCACTAACTGACCCTATCATAAGACCTTTTCTGTGACCAACTGTATTTACCGCCTTTGCCTCTAAAAAATATTATATATGTAAAACATTGTTTCGAAAGACGTTTTTCTCTACAACATTTTACCATTACAGGCTCACCTGCTTTAGGTGTATATTAAATTAGAGTAAAATTAGAGTAAAATATAGTTACTGAGCATCTCTGTCCCTCCTATTTTCAAACAGAGCTTCATTCTGGGCATGGCCCTCGGGCTACGAGCCCTAAATACATATCGCTTTTTTGAGCTCTCTTGAGAAGCAATCACACACAAGTAGGTGACGTCTGACCTAATGCTTTCTTCGGCCCTCATGCAAAAGTCACTTTTTTTTTCCCCACATCTCCGAGCCCGGGTCCGTCCAGGCTTTGGAAAACACAGTGGCCTGGATTGTTTTGGAAGCTCAAGGTTGAAGTAACAGTGGCCAGCAAGCACAAAGACAGTCTGTTAGACCTCCAGTCTGGAGAGCAGAGGGAATGTTTGTTTTTGGTTATTTTCCCCTCCTTATGCCCCTTGAAAAACATCATGGAAAAAATGAGTTATGTATGGCTGCAGCAGGATATCAGTTTTGGTAGATGTTTACTCAGATTTGCAATAATAGTGTTAGATGTATTGTTGTGATCTGAGAAATATGTGTATTCATTACATGATGATTCATTAGGAAAGTCTGGAAGTGCAGACCTTCCTGCTGCTACGCACCAGTCATATAACAGTGGTTCAGATTAAGCCATGCAAATTATTATCTAAAATGAATCCGTTAGGGTTATTAATGTTGATGATATATGTTATTGTTATCTAGTGGTTATTCTTTATTCATTCATCTCCTTGACACCATACCAACCCATCACTTGCTCATCACCGCTGTTCCCTTCATCAGCATGACCATTAAAATCTGCACCAATCACCACTCTCTCTTCCCTGGGCACGCTCTCTATCACTTCATCTAACTGACTCCAGACTTCTTCTTTCTCTTCCATCTCACAGCCAGCTTCCAGGGCATAAGCACTAACAACATTCATCATCACACCTTCAACTTCCAGCTTCAAACTCATCACCCTCCCTGACACCCTCTTCACCTCCAAAACACTCTCAACATACTCTTCCTTCAGGAAAACAGCTACCCCATTCCTCCTTCCATCCACATCATGGTAAAACAATTTAAACCCTCCTCCAATACACTTGTTGTCCATCTAGTCTCTTGCACACACAAAATATCAACCTTCATTTTCTCCCTTTACCAGTCATGTTGCCACTATGCTACCCTTACTTCCACTCTCCTCCAATTGCTTCTCACGTTTTGCCTCCTGACATGCCTTCCTCCCCTTCTCCTTCTTCTTCTACTTCTTCTTCTCCTCCTCCTCCTCCTCCTCTGGCCAACAGTAGCCCATTTTCCACAAGCACCCTGTTGGCAAACAGTACTGATGGTGTAGTTTTTAATCTGGGCCTGGTACCAAAATCTGGTTCTTTGTTCACATATTGATTTGGCAAAAGTTTTATGCTGGATGAGATACACTGGTTATTGCATCCCTAGTTGCTGGGTTAAACACTGTAAATGAACTGATCAGTGACAAACCATGTATAGCATTTAAAACTCCAAAACATCTAACCTGAGCTGTCCCTCTAATATACTAATTTCTAATCCTGTCCATCCTCGTCAAACCCAACAAAAATTTCAGCATCTTTGACACTTCCAGCTCTGCCTCCTGCCTTTTCGTCAGTGCCACCATCTCCAAACTATACAACATTGCTGGTCTCACTACTGTCCTGTAAATCTTCCCTTTTACTCTTGTTGGTATCCGTCTGTCACACATCACTCCAGCCCCTCTTCTCCACCCATTCCAACCTGCCTGCATTCTCTTCTCCATCTCTCTTCCACACTAGCCATTACACTGAACTGTTGATCTCAAGTATTTAAGCTCCTCCACCATTGTCACCTCTGCTCCCTGCATCCTAACCACTCCAATTTTCCTCTCTTTCATTCACACACATGTATTCTGTCTTTGTCTTCTGTCCTACTCACTTTTCTTGACCTCCAAGGTCATCCTACAGACCACCATCCTATACTGTTTAGCTACACTCTCCCCTGTCACTACTTTGTCACTACTCTCCAATCTCCTTCAGACTGACCCTCCTGCAAAGGATATAATCCACCTGTGAGCAACTTCCTCCACTCTTATACGTTACCCTGTGCTCCTCCCTCTACTTAAAATAAGTATTAACCACAGCCATTTCCATCCTTTTAGCAAAATCTACAACCATCCGACCTTCAGCATTCCTCTCCTTCATACCATATCTACCCATCACCTCCTCATCACCTCTGTTCCCTTCACCAACATGACCATTCCAGAATTCTTCTTTCTCTTCCATCTGACAGCCAGCTTGTGGGGCATAAGCACTATCACACTTTCAACTTCCAACTTCACACTCATCACCTTACTACCCTTCCATCTAGTCAACCTTCCTTCTCTCCATCATATCAGCTAATATTCAAAAGTCCCTACCCTCACTTCTACTCTCCTCCCCTTCTTTCTCTCCTCCTCCTTCTGGACATGCCTTCTTCTTCTTCTTCTCCTTTGGCCAACAGTAGTCCTATTTCTACCTGCACCCTGTAGGCTAACAGCACTGGTGGCGGTTGTTGTTAACCTGGGCCTCGACCAAACCGGTATGGAATTCTGATTTGTTGTCCACATATTGATTTGGCAGAAGTTTTACACCGGATGCTCTTCCTGACGCAACCCTCCCCATTTATCCGGGCATGGGAACGGCACAAAGAAATACACTGGCTTGTGCATCCCTATTGGCTGGGTTATAACTGGTTATGCAGTGCAGTTTAATTTGACACGTTTTTATGCTTATTTATGCTTCTTAACGTAATTTAAGAATACAGGATACATTTTATTAATGAAGCCATTCTTAGCTTGAATACCATCAGTTACATGCATGTCACACATCTAAACACAGCTGGCCTGCCCATTGTCTCGAGTATATCATTGTGAGTGTGAACCTCACTTCATCTCCTATTGTGTGACTCTCCCCCTCCGTCTCCGTTTCTCACCAGTGTCTCTTCATGCTTTATCGTGCTGCCCTTAAACCTTTTACTGAATTGAAAATCTGCAACATCCACAGAGCTGTGTATCTGTTCGCCACGTCTTTCTCAGTAGCAGAGAGAGGAAGGCAAAAAGATGCACACGCACACCCAAAATCTACATGGGGTGAATCAACCCGTCTGTGTTGCCATGGTGACTGCGGTGTCTGCAGAATGGGTGTGATTCAGGTCATTAGTGATCTTAAGGCATGCAGAGTGGCTGCCGTTTCCAGCGCCACTGCCGGACAATCGCCTGCCTTGTTCCTGCCCCCCCTCTACACGGACAGAACCAGGACCAAAAAGGAAATGAAGTGTTCCCTCAGTCCATTCACATGCACGAGCACAAATAGTCACCACACACAGCAGCGTTAGAACTGCAGCTGTGTGCAGGGCCTCCTCCCTCCTCCATGCCCTTCTTCACAACCACATCCAGACGGACTTACCATGTATGCATTGTGTAATACAACATTTCATAATCTGCTTTTAAACGCATTCATATGCAATGAAATCTCTTGTAAAATCTGATCTTGTAAAAATCCTGTTTAAGTGGACCGGTAGAGATATAGCAGTGCTGTTTCACATGAAATATAGCTTATGATGGTTAGTGGCATAGACTGTTGCTAGAAAGGTTGTTTAGTCTTAATGTAGTATCTGAATGATAGATAGAAGGAAAGCATATCAAAGTCATACTGTGAGAAAATATATCCAAGATAAATATAGAACATTATATAACAGAATAATTTATAGATAGATAGACAGATATTTTTAGTATTGATTCATTACATGCAATGTATTTCCTCAGTATTTAATAAAATACATATTCTGCTGTTCTGCTAGGCATTAAAATCACGGTGACCCATGACCTTGGGTAGCTTATTTCCTCAGTATGTCATATTTCTGCGGAAGTATTTTCCGAAAAAGAGCTTAACCTAATACCAGCCATCATTATTCTTTCAATATATCTTTTTTAACTAATTGACAGATTTAGTCTCCTGTAAAACAAGAAAAATCTGGAACCTCTAGCTATTCTTTCTGCATTCATGGCAAAACACTCCTTCTCAAGCCAGAATTCAAGCTGGAGATACAAGGTGCAAATTGTAAAGATGAAGGTGTGTAGGAAAGCCCCAGATCACAGTACAGGTGATAGTTTTGTCACCTCTTAAGTGTCTGTTCCCTCCCTTGCTGTCTGTGTTGCTCTTACATGCTGGATTATTTGTATATGAAAGCTTTAATATCTTTCCCCAGCTGGTCCATGTGCCTGTAGCACTTGTAAGCATTTGCACAAACATGTCTGTCATTTTCTTGACTTTTTTACGAGAGACTGTCAGAGACTAAGAATTTTCAATGTCGTTTCAAGCAGCATGTAAATACAAAGACATGGGAAAAAGTTTTTTTTTTTTTTTAAGCAAACAGGGCTTTGGTGTCTCTATGTTTCAGAGGGCTTTACTATCTTTGTTCTGTAAACATATAAGCCGGAGATGATTTGTGTGGTGGCAAGTGGTGCCGGTAGGAGAGACTGCAAGGGTGTCTTGTGTTGCTACAATAGTGGCAGGTGTATGCATGTCGCTAATAACTCACCGTTGCGGTTTCTCACAGGATTTTGTAGTTCACTGTCCCTGGTTAGACAAATGCACTAATCAAATGGTTGCTGTTCAAAGAAAAATGTATTAATTAAACATATATAAACATTTTTTTCAAAAATAAAAGTTTTTTTTTTTTTACATGTTCACACAATGTAAAGGCTTCTTAAATAGAAACAGGAAAAAAAAATGTTTTGATCCCGCTTGGATTTTTAGCAATCATTGATGACGCTTTTTAATTACGTCAAGCTTTAGCTTTCATATCACTTCTGTTTTTGGTCATGTCCTTTACGATCCATGCTGGTGAGACTGTAACTGACTCACAACAAAACTCCGCCAACAGCAGACCTCTGCTCTTTGACTCAGACTGTCAGGCAGACCAGGTTCATTGTTGGACCGCACTATTTGCTGTTTGTAGATTTTACCATGGCGTCAGAAGTCTCAGCCACAGTGCTTGTTTGGGGGGGAAAATACACTGATAGCTATAAACCCTCAAAGCATATGTGCCATCATTGCAAATATTCCACTGCTACTTGTAGCATTGTAAACTGTGGTGTTTGTAGCACTCTTTGTATGTGCACAGTTCATTTTTGTTGTTAAATTCATCAAATGAATGTCCAACCAGTAAAAACATCTATCTATCTAACATCTGTTTTTTTCTGTGTTCAGTTAGGTGATTGACACTGAAAGCTCCTGAGTTACAAGCCTCTCTTTGGAGTGAAATTTCAGCCATGTGATTGAAACAAATGATTTGGTTAATAACTTACAATTATCCAAATATTGATATATTTTTTTAAATCAATAAGATGCTTTGTTATCAGTTTAGAAATCAATATGTATAAGAGTTTACTATATAACCCTTGAGACATCATTCAAGCTTGGGGCTTATGACCAGGACTGCAGTGATCACCAGTTCAGCTGAGCTGAACCTGGTCCAAAGCCATAGTTTTGCCTCAACACGGTGTCGGTTACACTTTTGCCAGTCTGATCGAACTTTAATGACTTCGATCTCGCTCTGTCAGCACTTGAGGCCTGTAGCTTGGAGGAGCCTTGTGAAAAAGAGAGAAACCAAGCCTGTAGGCACTGTATGTACTGGAAAAAAAGATAAGCAGCTTTGTATGTCTAGTCAGCAGGACAGGGGCAGCGTCCATATAGTTTTGCTTGAGACTGACACGGGGGATGTGATCAGATTTACTCCTCATTTACTTCCCATTCTTATACAATGCTTTTTTGCACATAAGCCCCAGATGCTTAGAAACAAGATTTTTTTTTTTTATTATTATTTATACAGCCTCCTTGTACACATTTCCAGCATGTCCATGGATACGAAAATGTAGATGTGTGCTGGGACAATTAAAAAAAAAAAAATTAATTGTATTGACAATAAGCAAGAAGTAAGCTAAGCTAAGCAGCTACAGTAAAGCCTAACACTAGTGAATTTGGTTTCTTTTCCGGGATCTGAAATCTTTAAGTTGGTGAGGTTTGTACACTTGGCTGATTAGTGACATGGAGTCCCATAAGTAAATCTCCACTCCAAATGACAATTTATTACAAAAACTCCCATAAATAGATTTCAAAAAGAGGCAAACCAATCCAGGTTAAGTACCATCTTGCAGTGAAAAGTCAAGGAAGAAAGAGAAAATAGATCTGCGTTTGTCTATACATTTTTAAGTTATTTTAGTTATCGTTTTCAGTTTTTAGTAAGATTCATGTTCTCACCCTCTCCCTTGTGTTATCTGGTGTGGGGGGGAAAATGGTAGCCATACATTTTAAGGAGGTTGTTTAAAGCACTTAGTATTGATTGATTACCAATTGCAGGATCAGTGACAACTGAATAAGTGCTGACTGTGACAGCAAGTAGCACACACAGCTGAGTAGATGGTCTGCTAAATGACAGTGGTTTATGGTTGCTTTTTTTCCCCTCTTTGTTTCTAGGAGACACTGCAGCAGCTGGTGATGATGCCTTTGCCCAACGTACTGGTGCTTGGCAGGTCCCCACTTACTGGTAGGTGTCCCATACGGCCAAATGTTTGGTACAGCCCAGCCCCCAACATTTGCTAAACTTGCACACACTGCAGTTGTATTATTGTACAGTGGGAGGTACCCACAGAGGATTTTCATGTAGGGGACTGCAGGTCATCTTGGGCTGAGATGCCTTTTGAGTGCAAATTCACTGAAAGGTGCTGCAAGACTGTGCATGCCCAGGTCACACACTCACATGCCTCAGATTGGGTCAGGTTAATCAGATGGATCTACTTTTGTGGTTACTGACACCACACATATACAGTATAAATTGAAAAATGTATGCACAAACTGCAGCTAAATTTGTGTAACATCTTATTTTATGACAGTCATGCATTCACTTTTCACAAATTGTAGAACAAATAAACATATTCTATTGTGAATCTGTGAAAAGAGTCACAAATGATGCTGGAATATTATTGAACTGGTCATGATAAAATAAGTTTTCTCATTTCTGATGCAATGAGTGAAAAATGTTACCTAACTGAACAACCAGTACTGTAATGTACTGTACAACACTTGTATCCATACTTCATGTGGCTACAACGTAGAAGAGTCAAGACTAGTTCTGTGTAAAACAGTGGGGCTCCTTCTGAAAGTGGTTGACCATGTGGCTTTTATTACTAAGCTATTAGAGCTCGGGGGGATGGGAGCTTTATCGGCTCAGTGGGAATCCACCCTAGGCTATAAGAAGTTAGCTTCTGATTAAATCTTACTTCTTTCTCTCACTCTTATTCCCTCTTAATATTTCTCTTTGACACTCACACATACAAGTCAAACATTTTTTTTGTGTCTTGCTTAGTCTCTCTTTCTTGCTCTTAGTCTCTCCTTTGTTCTCACTATTAGTCTCTCTCTTGTTAGGCTTTGCTCTTAGTCTCTCTCTGATGCACACTATCTTTATCTCTCTTTCCTCCTCATCTACCATGGAAGCTAGAAGCATGCTAGCCCACCATTTTTGCTCCTTTATCCTTTGTCATTTTGTCCTCATCTTGATACAGCAGCCTTACTCACTCCATACTGCTCTGACTCACTCATTGCTCACATGGGTGTCTGACAGGTGTGCTGTTTGCTTGCTTTTAGATCAGCACCAACAACTGTTCCCAGTAGAACCGCTGAATCATGACAGGTGCACTTTAGGCAAAGAACCATGGGTCAGTGTGGTGGCTGCAAATAATATTATCTTAAGAATAGCATTGGTTACAGTGTTAGCAGATATTAGTAATGTCAGATATCAGCATATCTGCAATAGGCAAAAAGTCTGTTTTATGCAAATGTCTACATTACCTAAATGAAGTGGATCAGCACAGGCATGTTGAGTGTCTTTGCTTCTTTAGTATGCAACTGAGCCTTAAAAAATACTTGCTGTATTACACATTGTTCTCAGTAAAATCAAGGCTTCTGTCACCATGGCTTTTACATTAGAAGCAAGGTGGTGTACACAGTAAGCTCAGGATATACCAAGACCTTGTGAGCATTATGTTGGAGAAGTTCAGGCAGTTTTTTGTCATATTTGTATTTACCAGTAATATGTCACGAAAGCCTGTTCAAATTTTAATTTAATTTACAAATCAAATATAGTTTGTTACAAAGTAGTGGCTGTTTGAAATAAACTTTGATTTTTCTATCTCCTTTGTTATTTTCCTAGATGCTGCTGCTATATTGCCTACACTACACTATACAGAAGGGATACTGAATTTTGTAATGTTTCTACCTTTAAACAGCTATAATAACATACTCAGCCCTTAGCAAAAAGTGTGTCGTGTGTAGCTGCTAAAACAAGCTTAATTGATTAGTATAACATACTGAATGGGCTGGAATATCATGTCTGGTATAACATGGGCTTTTTAGATCACTTTTGAGTTGTGATGTTGGTTAGCATGCTATAAAGGATGCTGTCATTCATAAGGTCACATAGCACACTGACTGTGCAGATACAGGGTGAGTATACATACAGGAAACTTTGGCATTATAATCCAGTGGTTTCCCCCTGAGAAGCTGTTTCCTCTTCCTGTTCAACAGTCATTGTCCACCGGAAGCGGCGTTGCAGGCCATGGTTAGTCAGGATCCCTGTGACCCTACTGTTTCCTGTAAGGATGGGAGGGTGATGGGGAAAGAGCTTGGAGAAAAGCACCAGCAGTTCCATAACACCAGACAGAAAGGCTGGGGGTTGTGTTAGGCAAATGTTTATGCTCCGTTTTAGAAGCTTCCCTCCATCTCTCCCCACTTCTCTCCTCTGAGCCTCCTTGAATAATTCATATGCTGCACTTTAAAGCAATGGCTCCTTATCTTAAGCTAGCATGCATGTGAAATTTTCACTCCATTTCTAAGAGGGTGTGTGTGTGTAAATATATGTGTGTGTGTGTGTGTATATATATATATACATACATACATACATACAGATTTCTTTTCATGCTTCCCAGTGCACTGTCCTGTGTCACTCATCATCTCTCCAGGGTATGCTTTTCATTGAAAAAAATTCCACACTACCCATTTTCTTTCTAATCTCTTTTATAACAATACAGTGCCTAAAAACTTTTCAATGTTTTGTGTTAAAAATGTTAATTCAGTAAGTCAATTCTCACTATCTAAAAGATTTTGTGTAGTCAATAGCAGTATTTATTGTGGGTACCAGTCAAGGGTGTTCCTCAGCACTGGAGTGTGTTTTTCCTTGTGTCTGAATATAGACTCCCTATCCCTGTCTGGCAGCCCTGCTGCTTCATTTGGTGGTAATCTGTGCTGCTTTGACCAGGGAGAATTAAATATAGGTCACTGATGGAGAAAACATTCAGGCTTTAATGTTTTTTTAAACATCCTGCTTGCTAAGCTGCTTCCTCTCTTACAGTCCTGTATATGGAGCGAAAAGATTGGGTTTCCCATTTGGAGACAAATTTTCTCTATCAGAATAAGGTAGTTAAGCAGCATAGCTATGTTATAGTCAATTTGTCATTTTCAGCACACACATTTCATAGCATTGGTTGCTGACATGCTTACATGTACATGTTGCTTGGGTAGCTTATTCCTGCAGATGATTCACAGTTTTACATCTACTATATTTTCACAGCTCAGCTTTCTGAGCCATTTGTTTGTTTGTAATTGGCCACTGAGCTCTGAGATCCACCCCCTCTGAACAAGCGGACTAATCAGAGCCAACTGGCCCAGTTGGAGAAACCACCTGCCTCGTCCCCTCTGAGGGTCCAATCCCTGCGTAATTCTGCTGTGTTAACACTTCAGCTCCCTCAGCAGCTGCCCTACTGGTGTATCAAGACTGAGACCTTCATGATGTAGAGAACTAATAGGGACCTGTCCACCACATGGAAAACTCACAATCTCACCTCACCCACTCACTCCACTGTTGTGAAGTTTAACACCGAAACTACAACTTTTCTGTTGGTTCTTTCAGCAGCTACAATGGCATTTGAGGGATTAAATTTTAATCTATTTAAATTGTTTGTTTTCAGAGCAAGGCTTGGCGGAGGTGACAAAACTCTTGCTGCTTTTGTTGGGGTGTGCTGTCCAGGTGAGGTCACAAACACTTACTCTCCCCACAGAAGAGCAACTGTATTTGTGGGTCTCCAGAAAATATAGTCTTAAATGGAAAGAAAATTAGCCGCTAACACTGTCAGAGTGACAGGTGGCAGTGGATGGCAACAGGCCAATCTTTAGATCTCTGTAAGAGATTGTTTGCAATACGAGAGGACCCCTCTGATCTAATCCCAACACACACACACACACCCATACACACACAATAAGTTGACTTGCACTCCGTGAGAGCAGCACAATACTTTCAACCATTGTGAAAGCCAAAAAAGCTGCAGATAAACTTCAAATATTGCAATTAAATTCACAGATCTAACAGATCTATCATTGTAAAGTCACAGATCTATCATTAACTCCTGCTACTGTACTTCTTATTCTGTGTTGAGTGAGCCTGGAGCTTGTAAGCAATTCATCACATAGATTTGCATGCTTTAAATACTCAAAAGTACAGAATAGAATAATTAATTAAAATTATTGAGACCTCTTGGCATTATCTTTATATTTTCTGCATGTTTTGCATAGTGAATATGTTTTTATGATAGTTAGAATGTGTGTATACAGATTCCTATGTGGACTCATCTCACATTCGTAATAATACGAATATTTTTAGCCAATGCATGAGTATTGAATATTGCATAGTGTTTGAGTTGTAGTTGTTCTGAGAGCGCCTGCAGACCATCTTAGTGTACATGTTTCACACTGCCGGATTCAGAGTCCCTCTCATTTTCCCATGTGTTTGTAGTGTGATGAAAAAGAGGAGTACATTGAAAGAATCCAGACGCTGGACTTTGACACAAAAGCAGCTATTGCATCTCACATTCAGGAGGTAAGGGCTACCCCAGAGACGGTTCACCCCAAATGCCTTTGGCTTTGGTTCCTGTATTTTGTCTGAAATTTTAACTACCTTGACAGCCAAAGAGCATTCTGGAGCAGTCTTGACTTATGCCACAGCACTAAGTTCAGAATTTTAACCTGTGTCCTGACAGTTTAAAGTAGGGATGAAGAATAAAGTAGGAAGAGAAACTGATTGTTGAAGTAACAGTATAATTTCTGTTCTTAAAGGTCACCCACAATCAAGAGAATGTGTTGGATCTGCAGTGGCTGGAAGGTGGCGAGCCTCCCCCTGATGACCTGGATTCATTATCCAGAAATCTGGCCTTCCACCTCAAACGACTAGTGGATGATAGAGACGAACATTTGGAGGTAAAGGACATAAAGTGTACAGAGCATCACAACTGTTTCACTTTTGTCTTTCACATAAAATAACTGTTTTTACATTTAAAGGATATAGTGTACTTATATATATATACACCCACACACACACACATCCACACAAGTTGTACACCAGACTCCAGAAGGTTTTTGTTTTCTTCAATGATTAACTTTGTTGGTTACAAATTACATTTGATAGTCTTTTGGTAGCATTGTATTCAAAAGATTTATACATATATCTACAACAAATTTGGATTACGTTTTTGAAAGCAGTAATTCTAATACAGGCATTATTTGCATTGCAGCAGTTTTGTTCTACAAGATTTGTCAACCAATGTCTGCTAAGCTTGCTGAGAAAATTATTAATTAGATATAAAAATGATAATAATTTTAATAATAATCAAAGTATGAAATATCATTTGTGATCTTGTAAAGCATGTGCTGGTGGACACTATTTGAGGCAGATTATGTTACTTTGGCATTTGAGTCCTCTTCTCTTCTGTGAGCTTGAATAATGATCTGCAGAGCCTTACTTCTAGCCAGCACCTCTTCATTAAAAGGCCATTACCTCGTCTTTCTAGTTGCCTTTGTCCCTCTTCCTTTAAATTTTGCTTCTCTCTCTCATTCTATCTCTAACACACACACAGACACACCACCACCACCACCATGAGGAGTGGTGAAATTGCTGATTGCAGATGTGTTCTTAAAAAGCCACTCACATGTTGTCCCCTCCCTAACCTCCCCAACCACAAGCCCCACAGAGCATGACTTTGTGCCCAGTGATGTCGGCCAGTTCTGGTCGCTCTCTTCTTATTGTGCTCCTGGTTTCAATTTAATTAGATCACCATGGCTGGCTGCTCAGGCTAGTGCAGCATAACTGCCCTAATCTCCTTCCTCTCACTAATTAGAGACCTCACACAGAACAGAAGAGTAGGATGGTGGTCATGTTGCCTGTAGCGTTTACTATTACACAGTTTTTTGCGTTTTTTTTGGTTTCGTTTTTTTATTACTTTATTAAGACTTTACTTAATTTATTGCTATCTGAAGATATGGAGTCATATATGGAGCATATATATACTATGCATGGACTATTGTGTTCAGAACTAAATTCTGTTTCTATCAGTTTCAGATAATAGTAATCAAATGTTGTATGGGCTAGTCAGTGTAAAATCGCTGTTACACAGCAGTTGATGGGTCATGATTCAAGATCAATACACAAAATCTTTTGCTTTTGCTCATGTAATGACTAAAAAGTATCCATCTGACCTCAGACTATTGTGGAGCTCACCCAGGAGCGAGACTGTGGACAGTATTCATCGCCTGCGCCCAGCATCCAGTCGCCCAGTGACTCGCCCAGCATGCGCCGAACTGAGAGCAGACAGCACCTCTCAGTGGAGTTGGCAGATGCCAAGGCAAAGATTCGACGCCTTCGCCAGGAGCTGTAAGTACAGGGCAGATAAAAAAAAAATATATAATGTCGCCATAATTCAGTTACTGGGAAATAGAGGATAGGTCATAACAATATTTATACCAGCATTTTCTGTTTTAATAAAGTTTATAGCAGATTTTCTGTCATCTGTCAATTCATTTTGTTTTTAAACTGCACATTTTTCATATTTCATTTGTTTTGAAGACTATGATAAACTTCGTAATACTCACAACATCTGTTTTCTATAAGATTGTCTATTGCTATACAAGTTTCTATTCCTCACAATTACAGGGAATTTTCTGCAAATTCCTGACAGCAACAAGTAGACTGTTGAGTCTAAAGACCGAAAGACTTGATGCTATCCATAATTTTCAGAACATTACACTCTCTCTCATCTCAGTTTTGCCTTCTCTGATTGGGTAAGGCCAGGACACAATGGCTTTTGCAAGCTGTAAATAATTGAACTTCCTTCTTAAGAGTTCATTAACTTTGAGAGACAGTACACAGCTTGATATTGTTGTCTAACTAGTCAAAACATGCTTTGATCACAAATGTAAAAAGCCTAGATGAAAACCAGGAATTGCTATCTTGGTTTCATAGACATGTGAAGTGAATAGTACTATTTCATTTGTCCCAGCTAGCTTTTTTTGCCTTGGGGATCTGACACACATATAGTAATGTCTTGAGTCTCTTTTAGATGCTGTTGGCCTAGTTAAGCCCTGACCCTGTCACAGTGATGTCAGCATGGTGAAGAATGAATGTGCAAGGCAACAGTTGAGGGATGGAGCTGGTGCTAGCTTCCACCGGGCCTGACACTGGACCAGATATCTGGGGATTTGGCCCAGATCAGCTGATAATCTAGCATGTTGGATATTCTTCAAGCATCTTTGACCTACTTACAGAGTTCTTGAAGGTCCTTACTGAAGAACAGAGCTCTACAAAATCATTGTTGATTCGCAGATTCCTCATCTGTGGTTATGTCCTATCCCCTCTGTTCCACTTTCAGTCTTGGAATGTTGGAGGAGAGAAAGAGTACAGTCTATTTTTGTCACCACAGCAAGGCCCTAAAAAAGAGTCTCTTCACTGAGGCTTAAAAAACAGCTCATATGCTCTGCTTGCATGCGAGGCTAAGATACCGTTTACAGAGCTTTCATTAGTCTTCAACTCTTACCGTCATCATGCACCATAGATGCTGACTTGTTGGTGGCCTTGGTTTTGCCTGGACAAACAGACAACAGACATTCGGGAGAGCTTGATGTTGATTTGTTCATCCTCTGCCACTGAAGATTTACAGCAAAAAGGGCAAATGTGATGAAAGGCACTGTGTGTATGTGTGCATGTGTGGGGCTCTGTGCATGGGCAGGTTTGTCCGTCCACGGTGGTTGTTCTTTTTTCTTTAGTTAAAACGGATAAGTCGTAGTAATTACTCCTACACTGGATTACCCCTTTTGACTTTTGACTGTTCTCTAGTTTTCATCCTCCTTATTTCTCAGAATTTTTGCCACACTCATGGCTTACCATTTAGAAGCTTAATTCAAAACTTTTTTAAAGCGTTAAGGTGTTTGTGTCTATTGTGTAAAGCAGTTCATATTAATATACAGTTATGTTGAGCTGATTTCATGGCTGGTGTTTTGCCTGCCCTCCATGGAATTTCCAAGAAGCAGTGGCTTTAATTGACTGAGGCCAGTGATGAGTGACTCCTTTTTTATTGAGACAAATCACCTCAGGGCAGTAGAGCTGCAACACTGAAGAGCATTAAGGATGCATGCTGAGAGCTCTTAGTGATGCAGTTGCTGCTTCACATGGCTTCTCAGAATCCCAGGGTCACCCCACATGCCCTATCATGCTCTTTCTGCTCTGATGTTCTGACTAAACAAACAGTAATGCCCTTTTCCTCTATAATATTGAAATGTAGTGGGGTAATTACCCAAGCGAAATGTTTTGACATAGTTCAGTGTAATTCATATTGTTATTATTAAATGAATATACCAAGCTATGTTGATATCATGCTATGTTTACTGCTGATATCATGAATGGAAACTAAAAGGACTATATAGTTTGTTATACATAATGCTTGTATAGTTGCAAATGAAATCGTGCTATCTGGTTTCCACTGACTTACCTTCACTGTTTGCCACAATAATGTGATTTGGGAGAGCTAGACGTTTAAGGGAAGCAAGATACAGTTGTAAGATAAGAGATGTAGAACAGAAGAGGGGGCTGTGCCCATTCTGCCAGATGCTATCAGGATGTTTTGAAAGGACAGTTGTAGATTTGCATGCCCTCAAATTACTTTTACTTTTTTGAAGTCAGAGCTTTAATGCAGAGGTTGTTTGAGGTTTCGCCACACTGCACTCTTAACCCTCATACACGCCCTAAACAGAAACATTTTGTGAAGACAAAAACCACCATGACCTTGAAAATATTTTATTTATTTTAACGGAAGCCATTTTTTAGCTTCTTTTTTGTAAAAGATGGAGTATTTATTTTAAGACGTATATCTCTGTTGCAGAGAAGAAAAAAGTGAGCAGCTTTTGGATTGCAGGCAGGAGCTGGAGAACCTAGAGAAAGAAGTGAAGAGGATACAGCAAGAGGTAGAACATCAATACTTTGCTTTGATATAGATTGGTTTAATGCTTCAACATGCCACAGACATCGTCCTAACCCATACCTCCAATGCACACACTCACATACTTCAGTAACTACACATTCTGTTTCTCAGGACTGTACTGTTATACAGGATTAGCTAACACTTCAGTCTACGCCGATCTTACTGTCTTAATTCGGGATGATCTATTCCCTTAACCAATTATTGGCTCAGCTGTCTTCACTTAGATAACGGCAGCACGTGTCTGGATGCCATGATATTTTTAGAATAACCTGTGAGCTTATCGTTCTCAAAGAACGTGCCAAAACACTATAGTGAAATCCTTGGCTCTTTGGATTAGCTCTTACCCATTGACCACATGCAGCAGTACTCTGATCTGTGTGTGTGTGTGTGTGTGTGTGTGTGTGTGTGTGTGTGTGTGTGTGTGTGTGTGTGTGTGTGTGTGTGTGTGTGTGTGTGTGTGTGTGTGTGTGTGTGTGTGTGTGTGTGTGTGTGTGTGTGTGTGTGTGTGTGTGTTAGTTAGAACCTGCAGTTGCTGTCAGATGTTTGCTTGGTCTGCCAGGGCTTACCGTGATGAGCTGGATGCCTTAGAAGGCCATCAGTGGACAAGCTGGAGAGCGCAGTGGGCCGATACAAAGAAAAACTCCATGACATTGAGTTTTATAAAGCCAGAGTGGAGGTATATAGAAAGAGTAATCTAGCCTTTTAACATGAAGCACATTCAAGCTTGAGTTAGTTTTTCTTGAAAATTGACTGGTACAGTTTTCTGTTTGTAATTGTAGATTAATTTACATTCAGTAGCTGTCATTTCTTAGATCTTTCATACCTAATCGTTTCCATAGAATAGAATTTAGTCATTAAAAGTGCATTTCATTTGAACATACAGGAACTGAAAGAGGACAATCAAATTCTCCTGGAGACAAAGGGTATGCTGGAGGACCAGTTGGAAGGCTCTAGAGCACGTTCTGATAAACTACATGAACTAGAAAAGGAGAATCTGCAAATGAAGGCTAAAATCCATGACATGGAGATGGTAAGAGGACTACCAAATGATAACTCCTCAGAATATGACTAGCTGCTGTATCGTGAGTAATTGGCATCAATCTTTATGCTGTACTGTTTCAGGAGCGTGACATGGACAGGAAGCGTATAGAGGAGTTACTGGAGGAGAACCTAACGCTCGAGATGGCTCAAAAGCAAAGCATGGATGAGTCTCTACATTTGGGCTGGGAGCTGGAGCAGCTTTCAAAAACCACACCCGAGCTCACGGAGGGTAAGTTGCCCCTGTGGCCTAAGTACTTGCTAGCTAGCAGATTTCCCTCAGCTTATTCACACACTTGATGGTCCGCGTAATTAATATTAAATGGCCTTGGAATTTGAATTACTGCAGCCCCGTTTGACAAATCTAATAAGGTTAACTGGGCCTAAATCCCAGATAAACCCTGGTTGTTTACTAAATGAGCCCAGCTCAGCTTGTTGTAAAAGTTGTTGAAGTGTGCAGGTGAGTAGGCTTACTATTTTCCTTTTTGCGGTCATGTTTGCAGTTCCACAGAAGTCTCTGGGTCATGAGGTGAATGAGCTGACCTCCAGTCGGCTCCTTAAGCTGGAGATGGAGAACCAAACACTCTTGAAGACAGTGGAGGAGCTGAAAGGCTGTGGGGAGGCAAGCACACGCCTCCTCAAAGCTGAGAAGGAGAACCAGAAATTAACTCAAAAGGTCAGATAAAGCATCATCAGTTAGTCTCCGGGATCATTTGTATGCTGTATTTGCTGTGGTGTCTCCATACATTTAAACCCACGCCCAGAAGAGCTCACTATTGTGACATTAAATAAAAGGATGTAGAAAAGCAAGAACAGAAGAACACATGGGCTTTAATCTTTAATGCAATTCCTTTTGACTTTAGAGTTATTTTCAAGCTAAGCTCCTGTTCTAAGCTAAGATTAAGTCACCAAAAAATAAAGTTTTCTCCAGACAAAGAAAAGAAAGTTGGACTATTGAAAGAATAAGAGGGTCATGCTGTATCTCATTAACTCAGAAAAATACAACGGATGCTCTCATCCCAGATGTGTAAAGCCCTAAGCTGTTACTTAAGCAGCTTTGACAGAATCAGATAATACAGATAAATCATAGTGTGTGTGTGTGTGTTGTGTGTGTGTGTGTGTGTGTGTGTGTGTGTGTGTGTGTGTGTGTGTATGTGTGTGTGTGTGTGTGTGTGTGTGTGTGTGTGTGTGTGTGTGTATGTATGCCTGCCTGCCTATTTAGAGATGTTATGTAATTGCTTCAGAAAGCTTTGGGTTTAAAAACTATGCAAGGACATTGGAATAAGCCCTCTAGAAGTGCAATGTTTCAAGAACAATGCAGACACACACTGTAGCTCCCTCACCCTGTAAGAGTCTGAGCAACAAGGGCCATAATTATCCCTGTCAGATTCTACACCCCACATTGGAATAGCTAAAGAGCTGGAGGCCAAATACTGCTTGGGTCATATCTGCACTCCTTATACCCTTTTAAAAAGCGTATTCATTTAGGTTCACTTTCATCTAAAGCTATTTGACTTGTGCAAAAGCCTACCACTATAAAAGATAAGTGATGTTTTTTGCCTCTGTTTCTGGATATCTTGCCCAGCTGGAACAGCTGGAGAGGGAGTTGCACATGGACAGAGAAAGCCTGCGCATTTCTGAGAGTCTCAGCTCAGACCTGATGAAGGAGAAAGCACAGCTGCAGAAAACATTGGAGACACTTAGGGAAAATTCAGAGAGACAGGTGGGTACTAGGTGCCTTGGAAAATGCAAGGGTCAAGATCGGTTCCAAATAACATTCAATTCAAATCTTGCCATTTATCTTTTTCTCAGTGTCAGACAATATGCTTATAAAAGAGCTTTATGTAGCTTCTAATACTGGTACTTGTTTATCAAAAATTGGAGGTACTCTGACCAGACAAGTGGTTTAGATAAGTGATTATCACTTTTCCTCAGTAGTGAGGCTACAGGTATTACTAAAACAGTAGTGTTTTAGCATTTAGATACTCTCATTTTGCCACTTAACATGTTATGAGTTCATTCATTTCACATGCTGTCATACGGTTGTAGCCTACACTGCTTTTGTTGTTTTAGTAAGAGAAGAAATGTCAAGAAATTACAAAGAACAAGCATAACGAAACAAATTTTGTTTTTTTTTTTGGTTTTTTTTTCAGAAATCTGGAATTGATTAAAAGTTTAGAAATTTTTGTACTCGTTTACAAAATTTCTCTGCCATGTGGCATTTTAGGATTATGCTAAATATCTATTTCTAATTGGTGCAGGTGAAGGAACTGGAACAAGAGAATGAGCACTTGAATCAGACTATTGCCTCTCTAAGGCAGCGATCTCAAGTCAGCGCTGAGGCCAGGGTCAAAGATGTCGAAAAGGAAAATCGTGTACTTCATGACTCCATAAAAGAAACTAGCAACAAGCTAAACAAACTTGAGTTTGAACGCAAGCAACTGCGCAAAGACCTGGAGTACTATAAAGAGAAAGGTGAAAAGTCTGAGGAACTTGAGATAGAGGTCCATCGCTTGGAGCGGGAGAATGAAGGTCTGCAGAAGCGGGTGGCTAGCCTCGGCATCACCTGTGAGAAAGTGGAAGCCCTGGAAAAGGAGAACACAGAGTTAGAGGCAGAGAGCAGGAGGTTGAAGAAAAAGATTGATGGACTGAGGAACACCACCCTCCAGTTAGAGTCCTTGGAGAAGGAGAATGCCCAGCTAGAAGAGGAGAACTTGGAGCTACGGCGCACAGCTGAATCATTAAGGTCCGCAGGCGCCAAAGCTGCTCAGCTGGAGCTGGAAAACCGGGAGCTGGAAAGCGAGAAGAGCCAATTGCAGAGGAGCCTGGAGCTCCTGAAGGCTTCATCAAAGAAGACAGAACGACTTGAGGTGAGCTATCAAGGCTTAGACTCTGAGAATCAACGGCTCCAGAAGGCCCTGGAGAACAGCAGCCGCAAGATTCAGCAACTGGAAGGAGAGCTTCAGGACTTAGAAACTGAGAACCAGAGCCTCCAGAGAAGTCTTGAGGAGCTCAAGATCTCAAGCAAGCGTCTGGAGCAGCTGGAACAAGAGAACAAAGTGCTGGAGCAAGAGAGCTCACAGCTAGAGAAAGACAAAAAGCAACTGGAAAAGGAGAACAAACGTCTAAGGCAGCAGGCTGAAATCAGAGACTCTAAATTAGATGAGGATAATCAGCGAATTTCGCACCTTGAAAAGGAGAACCGTGCTCTTAGCAAGGAAGTAAGCACCCTCAAAGACTCCTGCAACCGTGTCAGAGATCTTGAATGGGACAACAAGGAGCTAGTGAAGCAAGCGACAATTGACAAGAAGACACTGGTCACGCTGAGAGAGGTACATACACATACATTTTATGTATCTTAGTTATTCAATGTGCTTTCAGGCAAGTGTATAATGATTAAGCCATTTAATTTGTATTGCACTAATTTTTAGGGGATAGCTTTTATTTTTCTTAGCCTCATTAATAACCAAACGTCTTGTTATTTTTCAGAACAATTAAGGGGTTTGGGTAAAGGATTTGGAAATAGCACTCAAAATAACATATTAATTATATTAGGAAAATATATATGAATATATCACAGCTTGTCTTTTATTCAGCTTTGTTATAATGACCTAATTCTGATTTATTATGATTCAGGAGTTGGTAAGTGAAAAACTGAAGAGTCAGCAGATGAATAATGACCTGGAGAAACTAACTCATGAGCTGGAGAAAATCGGTCTGAATAAGGAGGGGCTGTTGCATGATGAACAAAGCTCTGATGCCAGGTATTTTACACTACAGTCTTTTAGTACTACTACATTGGTCTCTGATGAGCAATCTACAGAAGCTGACAAAATGGACATTTACAAGGCAAACTGTTAAAGTCTTTATATATCCACTGAAAAGCTTTGCCACCTTTCATAAATGTTTCAAAGCAACAGTTTTAATGAACTGGTTAAGTAAACCGGTGACGCTTTCCAAATGACATTGGTTTTTACTGTTTATTTAATTAATTATGAATTTACATTGTCTTATGTAATTCAGATTCAAGCTGCTGGAGTCAAAATTGGAGTCCACTTTGAAGTCTTCACTAGAGATTAAAGAGGAGAAGATTGCTTCCTTAGAAGCAAGACTACAGGAATCCTCCAATCTCAACCAACAACTCCGTCAGGAGCTCAAAACAGTGAGCTTTTGTTACATTGTCTATTAAATCAGTTCAAAATATACAGCCTGGCCAAATGAGTTACCACCTGAATTTATCAAAGCAAAGAGTTAACAGTATAATAGTCTTCTATTGGATAAGTCTCACAGTGATAGCATCTCGTTTCTTAAAACAACCATGTTGGAAGACATTTTCTTTGGGTGTTGAAAATATGTTTCAGAAGACTCATTATTGGCCTGTATCTAGCAAAGCAACAATTAAGGAGATTACTGAAACTAATTGCGTTAAGAACTGTCCAAACACATTGTTAAACCCTGGAAGGAAAATGGGGAACCTTCATCTTTTAGAAAGAAATATGGCTGGATATACAGTTAGGTCCATAAATATTTGAACAGAGACAACTTTTTTCAGATTTTGGTTCTGTACATTACCACAATGAATTTTAAATGAAACAACTCAGATGCAGTTGATGTGCAGACTTTAAGCTTTAATTCAGTGGGTTGAACAAAAAGATTAGAAAAAAGGGGAATTTTTTTTTTTTGCACAATCCCTTCATTTTAGGGGCTCAAAAGTAATTGGACAAATTAAATAACTGGAAATAAAATGTTCATTTCTAATACTTGGTTGAAAACCCTTTGCTAGCAATGACGGCCTGAAGTCTTGAACTCATGGACATCACCAGATGCTGGGTTTCCTCCTTTTCAATGCTCTGCCAGGCCTTTACCGCAGCGGCTTTCAGTTGCTGTTTGCTTGTGGGCCTTTCTGTCTGAGGTTTAGTCTTCAGCAAGTGAAATGTATGCTCACTTGGGTACAGATCAGGTGACTGAGTTTGCCATTCAAGAATATTCCACTTCTTTGCTTTAATAAACTCCTGGGTTGCTTTGGCTGTTTGTTTTGTCAATCAGTTTGACTGCATTTAGCTGGATTTGAGCAGACAGTATGTGTTTGAACACCTCAGAATTCATTCGGCTGCTTCCGCACGTTGAAATAATTTTGACATAGGCACCACTCCCCAGTGTTTAGATTTGCAATTGTAGTTCTGCTGAGACCTTAGTTGATGTGGGATGTGTTGGAAAAGAGCAGTATAACTCCCCCATCCACAGTTAATGATCTTGCCAAAAAAATGAATGCAACTCTGGATGAAAATAAAATTTGCAATGTTGCATAAACTTACTGAAATTATACCATGGTGAATTTGTGTTGT
The DNA here is from genome assembly GCA_017165825.1 of Hepsetus odoe. Classification (NCBI taxonomy): domain Eukaryota; kingdom Metazoa; phylum Chordata; class Actinopteri; order Characiformes; family Hepsetidae; genus Hepsetus; species Hepsetus odoe. The sequence goes on along the minus strand of CM029379.1, from coordinate 20,204,010 downwards.
AATCAAAGTTGAAGATGGTCCAACAAAACATTAGTGTGTGATTTTATTTATTTATTTATTTATTTTGTGATCAGGGAGTGTACATTTCATAGTATATCCATTAAAGCGTTTCAGTAAAGGTAAATGGAAAAAAAAAAAAAAAAAAAACTTTGCTTGCATATTTATTATACTAGATCATCCAGAGAATTTCAGGGGGTTTTTTGCCCACATTACTTTCCGGTCCTGAGGACAGATGGTGGCTGAATTTTTTTTTTTTTTTTTTGACTTGAACAGGCCTGAATTTAACCTCATTTTATCTCATCAGGTGAAGAAAAATTATGAGGCTCTTCGTCAAAGGGAAGAGGAGGAACGCATGGTTCAGAGCTCACCACCTAGAGGAGTAGAGAATTCACAAAGTGTTAGTAAATGGGAGAAGGAGAGCCATGAGGCAACTCGTGAGCTGCTGAAAGTCAAAGATCGTCTCATAGAGGTTGAAAGAAATGTAAGTTATTTCCATCTTGTTTATCGTAAACATACCAGAGCAACAGAATATATTCTAATTTAAATAATAATTCCTTAACTCTAATAACTCCTTGTGTTTTCCAAGAATGCGACTCTTCAAGCAGAGAAGCAGGCCCTGCGCACCCAGCTGAAGCAGCTTGAGACTCAAAGCAGTAACCTTCAGGCTCAGATTCTAGCCCTGCAAAGGCAGACTGCCTCACTGCAGGAGAACAACACTACTTTGCAGACCCAAAATGCCAAACTACAGGTGACTAGAACTTTGTGGCCAGTACTGTGTTACATTCTCAGTCCCTCTGTCTTCTTTCTCATCCATACTAACTTTTTGTTCCTTCAAAAAAATGCTACCCTGGCCTCTGATGCTTATGTTGACTTAGAACAGAAGTATAATTTGTTTGGTCACAAAACATGTTGCGTTATAAGTGCTGCCACCTCTTCCATCCTTACGTAAAATCTGTTTTCCATCCCCCACTGAACTCTGGTCATCATGACCAGTTGAATGCTGAGTTTTACTTTGGATCTAATATGTGACAGTACAGGGATTGGGATCAAGCAACAGATCAAGCCAAATTTAGGTCATTTGTTACACTGGGCTTGGTACCATCTGCAGCACTGTTGACAGTTCACAAATTTTACTCACAGATGTAACTGGGATTGCAATCATTTGCAGATAAGCAGACCTAGTGGTCGCACTACTTTTGAAAAGTGGTCACAGACATCTTATTACATGACCTCACTTTGCAGTCAAATGCAGGTCTTTGCTCCACACAGATTATCTTTTTTTTAATTTCACTCAAAGTGGGGGATAAGCTTGAGGCAGAAAGCCAAAGTTAAAGGGATTTGAAAACTCTCAGCCAAAAATGACTTGTAGTGCAAAAAAGCAAGCCATTAACATGGTCGTGCAAACTGTTGGTTTTACAGCCTGGTAATTTTCAGTTCTAATCATTCTCCTTTTTTGATTTCAGTAGCTGCTGAGGTCTCGTTATCATTAGCCACGTTAGCACTATGACAGTATCGCAGTTTCATTATATTCTATTACTTGCAGGTGGAAAACTCAACCTTGAGCTCACAGAGTTCTGCACTGGCAGCACAGAACGCTCAACTGCAAAGCCAGCAGTGTAGTGCAGAGAGTGAGAGAGATGGAGCAGTGCGAGAGCGAGAAGAGCTCCGCACCACCTATGAGCTTCTCCTGCGGGATCATGAAAAGCTGGCTGCCCTTCATGAGCGCCAGGCTGCTGAATATGAGGCACTGATCGGCAAACATGGTGGACTGAAGACTGCACACAAGAGTCTGGAGGTGCAGCACAGAGATCTAGAGGACAGGTGAGGCCACTCCATAGACTTGTACTAAAGGTTTTTTTGTTTGTTTGTTTGTTTGTCCAAGCATTGTGTTGAGTGGTAGGGCAAAAAGGAACTCACCTAGGGAAAGAAAGATAGGCTTTTCTGTCTTCAGTTTCTGTCCATGGATGGCTATAACATCAACTGGTAGCAAACATACAGTATCCCGGTGATAGCACTAGACAACATTAGCACTTTGAATTCTAAAGTGTATTTATAGTGAAAGAAACTAGAATTGCTTCTCTAACACAAGAAAAAGTCTCATGTGCATCTAATTCAAACACGGGTTGTCTGAGTTATGTATGGCATGAGTAGAACTGTATATGGTCACATTAAGGCGATCTGTGTGTTGCTTGAATGTGCAGGTATAACCAGCTTTTGAAACAGAAGGCTCAGCTGGAGGAGCTGGAGAAACTGCTTAAAGCTGAGCAGGAGAAGATGTTGTCTGAGAACAAGAGCCACCAGGCCACAGCAGCAGAGTACCACAAACTAAAGGAAGACAATGACAAGTCAGTGGCTTACACCAACACCTTGTGATATTAGAAATAAAAAGCTTAGCATGCAAAAAATTCCAGTTTCCCAGTTACCACAGTGTTTTTCCTCAAGCATTATTTTTCAATTGTAGAAAGTGTTTGGCACATTTGTGTGTAATTCTGAATCCATAAGGTTTCAAACTACATTGAAAAAATGTATAGAATGCTGAGAAGTCTATAAAACGTTTTTCTTTTCCACAAGGCTCAACACTACCTACCAACAGCTGCTGAAAGACAATGATGGGCTGCAAGTTGACCACAAGAACCTGAAGAGTCAGCTGAATGCAGCCAAACTGGAGCAGACACGCCTTGAGGCAGAGTTCTCCAAACTGAAAGAGCAGTATCAACAGCTGGATATAACCTCCACCAAACTCACCAACCAGTGTGAGGTGAATTTTCCACACTGTTGATGTTTTGTTTCCTAATTGCAGTGTAAGGTAGGATCTGAGGACGATATATGGCACTGAAACATGATTTCACCTCTTTCATACTAAGAGAACTTTTTTTTTTTTCTCTCTTCCCCCCTGTCTTAAGGATAGTTACACTTAATGGAACATAGCTTAGACATCTGTTAACAGTTTAGTTGTTACATTCTTGTAAAGCTGAGTCTCATAGCTGTTTGAAAACTGAAGAGGGCTTAGTCTTCTCCACAAGAATGTGTGTCCTCATCACAGGTCCTGTAGCCTCTGGCATGGGCATGTCATACTCTCCCTCCTCTATTGAGGTTAGGGAAGGCACTTCCCTGTTGTGGGAAGCCCTACAAATTGCACTGTTAGAAAGCACATTTTGACCTACCCATGTTACTGTTATTAAGTCATAAAACTATAATTGTATGCCTTTTGGCATGATCAAGCTCATTCATATCTCTTAAAGGGCATTACATAATTGCTTTACAAAGAAAATAAGTCCTACTTTCTGCAAATGAATGTTAAAAGCTCATTAAGCATCTAAGTAGTATGATTTTTCAAACTGATCAAAACTTTACAGGTTATTTTCCTCCCAAACAATTAACATACATGAATTGGTTTGCTTTGCATCATACTGCATGCTGTAAGTGTGACTATGAATTTTTCTGTAGTTATTGAGCCAACTGAAAGGGAATTTGGAAGAGGAGAATCGGCACCTGTTGGACCAAATCCAGTCTCTCATGCTACAGAATCGGACACTTCTGGAGCAGACCATGGAGAGCAAGGACCTGTTCCATGTAGAACAGAGACAATATATGTGAGACATCAACCAATTACTGCAACATAGCCAGCATACAGTTTCATGCCAGTACCAATTCTTGAAGATTTTGTAAATTACGACTCTACCTTGGTGTAGATTTCCTATTACCAGTTAAAACCTTTTTTGATTACCTGTGATCGTTCGTCTTTTTCTCATCATATGCCTGTCGCTCATTGTCACCTTTTTTCTTTTCTTTTTTATTTACTTTTTCTCTCTGTTCTTTCAGAGACAAACTAAACGAGTTAAGAAGACAGAAAGAGAAGCTGGAGGAGAAAATAATGGACCAGTATAAATTCTACGATCCTTCTCCTCCTCGAAGGTTTGTATTTAATTAAAAGGATGTTCCCACTTAAATTATTGGAACGTGGCATTTTGTGGTTCCTGTAGGTATTAGACATGTTGTGACTTTAGTAATGAAAGTTTGCTCACATGACTTTGGTCACATTTAATATAACATCTTATATATGTCAGTTATGGAACATGTTTTTGGTCAATTTTCAGAGCCTGGATCAGCAGGTATTTTTGCATCTAGAATGAAACTTTGTTGCATGATCACTGATTTTAATACCAGCCCAGAGAAATACATTTTGGCTGCAGTGAGCAAAATGGATTTTGTGTTCCTTTTGGATTGTGATGTACACTGTACAGTGCTCTTTGTGGTCCTGCATGATCTTTATTTTTGGGCAATATAAATTTGCTACTAAATGTGGCAGTACAAAGCGTTTTTTTGTGCATTCTGCTTTGAAACAAATGAGCAATCCTGAAAGCTGTGGCTCAGACGAATTGAAGTATTGTTCTTTTATCTGGCAGAAGAGGTAACTGGATCACATTGAAGATGAAGAAACTCATCAAACCAAAAAGCCGAGAGCGGATGCGCTCCCTCACCCTCACGCCCACCCGCTCTGAGTCCAGTGATGGTTTCCTAGCTGGCACTTCGGTCCTTCTAGACAGCCAGGACAGTTCATCCATGGGGTCAGGATCACTGGATGACACTCTGAGCCACAAGAGGAGTAGCAGTGAGTATTTTATACACTTTTCTCTTCAGCTGCAGCTCCTAATTTGAATCATCATTTATAGATAAAAGTCTGTTAATTCTACAGAAGCGTTTTTCCCAGACAAGATAAACCCCTGAGCAGTAAAAAAAAAAAAAAAAAAAAAAACAGCAAGTACATAGGCGCATGCCTTTTTTTTTCATTTTTGTTAAAGATTACAGAACAGCTCAATTCTCTTGAGTTCTTTCCAGCAGAAATGCTTGAGGCTGCTTTATACCTTTCATGTATGCTTTCTTTGCTAGATACTTATATTTTGCTGTTCAGGCCTAATGCTTGATTTGCCTGTTTTACCTTCTCTCTCTTTCGCTCTCTCTCTTTCTCTCTTGCTTTGTTGCTATCTCACTCTCTTCACAAAAAGGGAGGAGGGCGCAGCACAGCAATGCGCAAGGCTCCTCCAATGGTAGGCTTTAGCAGGGCATGGGTCGGGCTTTAGCAGAACTGTCCTGTCTCAGGGCATGTAACATTGTTACTGTCCATCACTATTAAAAGGTGCAATACATAATAAAGGTCACATGTTCCACAAGCATAAAATGACAAAGACGTAGGATCTGGGCAGGATATGAGTGCGTGACATGAAGGACAGGAAGGAAAATATACCTGAGACATATGAATGTGCATGAAGATTGTGTGTGCGCCTTTAAGGAAAATACCAGTTGGGAATATTGAGCTATAGCACGGACAGTGAAACGTCACTTTTGGAAGACAATGTTGCTGTTCAAATGTATTCATGAGATGTAAACTTTTAAAACCTAAACTTGTATTACTTAAAGTGTAAATCCACTTTGCTTTTGCAATGTACTTTAGTAACTAAATAATACGCCTTGAGATGGAACAGCCTTGGGATTTAAAGGGGTAAACATAAACTTGATAAACAAAAATGTAGTTTTGAAAGTGATCAGAGCATTCTTCTTGCAGTTTGAGATTACTCTCGGTTTCCCTATCCTACAGTAAAGTTTTCCCTACTGTCACCATTTGCTCCCTAAATTGCACCCTTTAATAAACATCTCCCTTCTGTCTGTGTGCTGGCTTTTGTGCTGTATCAGTATTAAATTTGCAGCGTCTTCATCGCAACCATCTTCACTGCCGTCTTACTGTGTTTCTATCTGTATTTGTGTGCCAGTATGCATATATTTGAAATATGGATACTGTGATTATTGTACATTGATCTGTTTGTTTGCAAAGCGTGTGTGTGTGTGTGTGTGTGTGTGTGTGTGTGTGTGTGTGTGTGAGAGAGAGTGAGTGAGTGTCTGAGGGTCTGGTTGATTCCTTCTCCTTGGTCTTCAGTTTTGTTAACATCATGTGTTTTCTCCCTCCTCTCTCAACCTGCATCTCTCCTTCTGTGGGTTTGTTGCGTTCCTCCTCTTCCATGTCTTCTATAATCCTGCGACAGCACTGAAAAGGCTGCCATTTATGAGGAACAGATCCAAGGAGAAAGACAAAGAGAAGGCCATCTACCGGCGCTCCATGTGTAAGAGTCCCGACCAGCCCATTCCCTTTGTTTACCACCACCCCTGCATCATTCTCTGAGTTTTTATACTTCTGCTTCCCTTTTAGCTTTGTTGCTCCAAGTGACAGAATCAAGTGTTAGCAATGATGTGCACAAAGCATCACTGCTTGATGTGCTGCCGTGGTTTCCTGCTAACAAGCATGCATGAATAATCTGCAGCCTTCCCGTCCTTTCAAATTCTGGTAGCAGTATTACAAGATATACGTTGAAAGGCCAGTTTATTAGGTACATCCTCCTTGCATATGTACTCATCAGACATATCGTTTACACCTACCCTATAGGTGCAATTTGTTGGTCCTGGATGTTTGTACGATGTAACTTTCATCAAACATCTATCATTCTGAATCTACAAAGTGGGTCTGTATGGTATTTCTATCTGATAAAATGACCAATATGTAGTTAAGAGTTACCACGAAGATTTACTTATTTACCAGTCAGCTTAGTGTACGTGTTATTTTTTGGAAAAATGTTACTGAATAAATTTTAGACAGATGAGTAATATGTGTGATGTGGTACAGAGGCTGTACTGAGCTTGTAGTGCTGTATTTGTGTAGTAGATACCTGTCTTTAAATATAGCTTTAATGTACTAATGTGTTATACTGCTATAAGAATAGTAGTAGTTAATCAGGTATTTGTATTGCAGTAAGTGTTAATGTAGTGTTTGTAGAAGGCCAGTACTTGAGAGGTTTTTTTGTTGTCTTTGGTATTTCTCTGGATGTGTTTGGTTTGCACGGTTTGTACCTTCTTGGTCTTTTTTCTGTACATGATGTGAGCGGATGGTCCCATCTCTCATCCTGTACTGACTGCATTAACAGCTGGACACCACCACCCTTCCTGCCACCATGTTGGGATTGAAATGGAGCAGTTTACACACACACACACACACACACACACACGCCCTCATCTCTTCTGCTCTTCTGTAACAGGACCTGTTTTGGCACATTTATTCATTAAACCACTAAACTGTGCAGTGCCTTTCCTGATTAATTGTCCTGCCCTATAATTGGCCTCTTCTCTTTACGTTTATTATTACTTTTTGCACTCCCAAAAATACACATCTCTCTGTTTATTCACATACACCCATTTGAGGCTTCATTTCAGCTCTGTGCATGTTATGCTAACATGGCATGACATCCTTTCTATTTCGGTATTTCTCACCGAGGCATTTCTTGTTATTGGTGTGAAACTGCATGCCTCTCTTATCTCTCTCGACACTTCTTTCTCTGTCTCTCTCTGCATCGCAGTCTGTGCCAGCTTGTCCCATGTAGCATGTTGTAATAATGCTCCTGCTGTTCCCATCATAGCCATGAACGACCTGCTGCAAACGATGGCGCTGGCCGGGGGCCAGTGGACCGGAAGTACGGACCACCTGGAGGCCCCCGAGGAGGCAGCGTCAGCATGTGGCAGCCAACGCATGAAGGAGCTGGGATCCATGGCCTATTCCACCAACGCTATCAACTATGCTACCCTCAGTCTACCCACCGGCCATAACACAAAGCAGAAGCTTAAGAACAAAGGTAGAACTGACTGCTTACTGCCTTATTTTTGCCCCCTTCCTCCTGAAGCAGCAACCATGGTATAGTCTGCATGCATTGTTGTGTTGCTTACTCTGGATGTGTGGGTGTGATCTTTTGTACTTCCACCAGATTTCCAAGTACAAGTGCCAATTACTGAGTTTATCAGTGTTGATCCATTTATGATCTGAAGTTGTTTTAGTTTTTTATTCATATATGTATATATATTTGTTTGCCTTGTAAATCATTTCATGATCATCATTCCCCATGATTTCATATAGTCAGAACTATAATATGTCTTCTGTGTTACTATGTATTTGATCAAAACACTCTGTAAAGGAGGAATTTTACTTATAGACTTCATCACGATGCTACTGTAATGTAATTGCAGCAAGAATGTTAGTTTAAGCCTTAAACTAACATTCTTGTTGCAATTACATTCCATTATATTACAAACCTTAAACTTTAAGGTTTTCCATTGAGCTGATTCTATCTTGCAGATAATGCATCTTGTGAAGATGTTACTCCAGCCTCTTCAGATGAGCAGAGTGGAGTTCGGCCTCAAGGTGAGAAATGTACTACAACATACTACCTCTTCAAAAAAGGCTGCATAATTACTTTAAAAATATGTGACCACATGTGATCACAACCTATGTTTATCTTTGCTGTTTTGATCCTAGGTGCTACTCAGATTTAGAAGAAAGGATTGATGCTAAAACTTGATTTCTGTTCTTCTGAAACATTTTGCACTGAGCTGGTTGGCTATTATCCTTATGTAACCATCTTCATCTTTAGGTCCTCAGTCTAAACAATACTAAGTTTTTTTTGCAGGGTGCAGCTTCTTAAAGCTCCTCCTTTGTGCAGTGCATATAGCCCGTGCCCCCTAAGATACTTAATAATGGTTTCTCCTGCAAGGCTCCTCCTCTCTACCACTGTCTGCCACTGAACTTGCTATGGGCAAACATGGCTGCTGTTCCAGCCAGCATGGACCATCTGCTGGCCCAGTTTGATCTTTTATCATGCTGTGTGCCCTGTCATCCTGTCCAGCCTCCAGACCAGCCAATCTTCGTAGTAGCAAAGCCTCTAGTATTAATAGTAATGATAGTTCTTGGGACTTACCAGGTAGTGACAAAGGTATTTTTTTTTCTTTAAAACCAAATCTTTGGTGTGGGTACATTTTGAAAATTGTTTTTAGCAAAACTATTTGTGCAAGACCCTTTCTTGGAAAAATTCAAACATATGAGCTCATTTCAGGGATATTAATCAAATTTGGAATCTGCAAAATATTGGTACACTTTAACTCTTCTTTCAGCTGTTACAGTAGGGCTCTATTTGATTTCTGGTGAGTTGATTGTGGTTTGCTCGGGGTATCTAACTGCCATATTAGCCTTCTATTGAATTTTTTAAAAGCTACAATTTATCATTACATTTTTGGTGTTACATTATATACATTACAAAATACAATGTACATAATTTCACATTATAAGGACAAATATGTACATTTGTTCTGATTACCTTTTTTTGTAGTGCGGTCTACAATGGAACTCCAAAATTGTAATGGTTACAAATGTAGAGAACTTGTATATTGGCCTCAGTTTCTTAATCTTGTACATTTATCCTTCAGGTGCAGTGAATGGAAATCTTAGCAGGCCCCACAGTGAGAGCAGTGGCGAGTTCAGCCTGAGCTTAGACACAGAGGTCTGGTCCAGCGGGAGTAGCCCAGTGCAGCAGCCACATTCCCAAAGGTCATCTCACCAAAGCCCCCTGCAACTCCGCAAAAACCTGGAGCCGTCTGCAACGCACAGCAAGAGGAAGACCGGCTCTCTTGGCAGTGAGGTGCTGTCCCTTCAGCAGTTCCTGGAAGAGAACGTAGATCCTCCTGAGGTGACATGAGCACCGCTTAATGATCTATAAAGCCCAGCTATAGCAGCATGAACTCATATGTCACTGCCAAGTATAATATTTTATCATTTTTGTTGAGTTTGGATTAACTAAGGCAGTAGTTTTATTATTCAATAGACTACATATCAAAAGCCTTGAGACACTAGGGATAATTTCACTGTCACTATTTCCTGAGTAATAATCACCACTGGGGCAGGGGTTAGGGATTAGGCCCTAGGATCAGAAAGCCATTAGAGTAAGGTACCATCCCTAACGCTGCTCCCTGGGTGCTGGATATGACTGCCCTTTTGCTGTGGTTCGCAGTCTAATCACAATGACAAATGGTTCACTTCCATGTCATATATTTGAATTAATATTAATTAATATTTATATTAATATTTTTCAATACTCAGCTTTCATTAAGGTAAAGGTTTCCCTTATTGACAGTTGTCTTCTTAGCTATTACTATTAAAAATGGACCTTGGAGGTTGCTAAAGAATGATATTTAATCTCTGTTAAACGCTACTGGCCTTCAATGTTTGTCAGTGTAGCACATTTTCTGCTAGTCAAAACTAACAGTGATCTATTTAATATGATGCTGAATGTTTCCTTTGTTGAATTTTCTTTGTTCAAATGTATTCCCTGCAGTCTGGCAGCCAAGAGAATCTGACTGTGGAATCGTCAGGTCTGTCAGGACCGCCTGAGCCTCTGCAGAAAGAACGTGCCAAGGGAAGGGGCATCCTACGCTCTGCCAGTGGAAAAGCTGCATCTTCAGACTCCAGCACAACGCGAACAGGGGCAGGGCGCCCCAGCCTGCGGAAAGCTGAGAGCACCCGAGTTAAAGGGAGCCAGCCCAGACCCAACCTGACCTCTCAGGGAAAGGCCACATCAGTGTCTGAGCGCCTAGACGCCTCTGCCTCCTCCTCTTCCTCCTCTGCAGGTTTGCCCCGAGCCAGCAGCGTCATCTCAACGGCCGAAGGCAGCACGCGCAGGACCAGCATCCATGACCTGCTGTCCAAGGACAGCCGTCAGCCGATCTCCGTGGACCCGTCGCCCTCCAAGAGCAGCAAACCTCGCGCCCAGCCTGTGCCCAGTGAGTACCCAGCATTCCCCAGAGCACACCCCCATGCGCCACCCCAACCTAGCACTCCCACACTGCTGCCCAAGTCCACCAGCATGCCATGCACTGGCCATGCCCCCAGTGTAGAGGACTCTGAGCTGTCAAGTCTGCAAGCCTTCCTAGGCCCTTCTTTTACTGTAGATTCAGTCTTCCTAGACTCTATCCTTAGTGAGCCAGTGTTTGCTGGTGGCGCTAGAAACCAAGCCATCCTTTCGCTCAACACTTCATTAGTTAGTAACATCAGTGGCCCTCCCCTCAAGCCCAGAGAGCCCAAGCCCAGTCAGAATCAGTCCAACAGCGCTCCTGACAACAGGATAGATGGGAGGGGCAATGATAACAATCACGTGAGCGTTTCTGATCAGTCGGCTCCCTTGAGTTCTGAAGACAGCCAGTCACTGTGGTACGAATACGGCTGTGTCTAATGTGTGGGATCTTGTGACCTTATTTTTTTTTTTTTTTTTTTCGGTGATGGCTAAGCACCTGCATGAACGCTTCGAGCACTACCATGGTAGTTAGTTTGTTTTCCTTTCTTCGTTTTGTTGCCTACTCCATAACCACACTTTCGATCTGTTTGCCATTCGACCTGTCTTTGGTTCAGTGGGGGATTCTCGGATCCCAATTCTAAACGATCCTTCTGTTGAATTTACTAGTCCAACTGTTGACTGTCTGCATGTGTGATAATCCTTTTGTGATTTTGTGATTTTGATTTTCACCAAGACCCCATAGTCCATGTCCAAAAATGTTCCTTTGTCTATTAAGATGTACAGTAATATCCATTATTACCTAAATCAGAAATTACATCATTGGTTGTAGCTTTTTGAAAACATCACGAAGCTCTGCTACTTGTGAGATTTGTATCATTTCACCATTCTGCTAATTTATTTTTTTTACCCTTTGTCTACATTTGTGTTCATAATTTCCAAAGTTAGCTGAGACTGATCTACTTGCCTATTTAAATAAAGTAAATAGGCTTGTGGAGTATGTCCCATGAGGGTTTGTCTCATCAGAGCTATTTGAAAGATGAGAAGATGCCAGATTAACATACATTTTTCAAGTTTTTTTAATTCGTTTTAAAAGGTAAAAAAGTTTAAAAAGTGACTTTTTGATAATTACAGGAAGATTCACTTGCCATTATTTGGAGGGAAAGCTTTTCACAAGGGATGTCTGGTGTTATGCACTGCTTATTCTTGGTATTTGGGACTATTTTGTAGGTTTCATAGGATCATTGCTGAGTCACTGCATGGCTTTTTATCCTATGTTTCCAATCCTGTGATTCTATTTTGATTGATTCAATCAAAATGGATGGTTCAACCTCCATTCTCATGTGTGGGTGTTTTGTTTACCTGTAATCGGCACAGTTCTGTGTGCACAATTGAGCTGTCTGATTTTCAAATATTATATGGAAGGATTTCTCAATGGATTCATCGCTTGCATCCTAAAATCAGAAGAAATTATTGATGCATGCTCCACCCAAATTAATTCTTTAAATGTTGTAACAAGCTCAGTTTCCAGTTTGGACTGCTACTCTGCTAAACCAGTCAGGTTGGGAATTTGGGAATGACGGTGACCCAGAATTAAATACACTGCAACAAAAAAAGCTACACCTTATTCATCCTCCAAGGTGTGATGCAAATAAATAATTATCTTTACTGTTAACACTAAGTTAAATGTGATTGTTGCCTCTGTCCCGAAACACTAAGAACGTAAACTGAGCACGATTGTGGGTGGAGCATAGATACATCTATCACAAATGTGTTTTGTTTTTTTTTTCTTTTTTTAATGAGAAATAGTTAAGTGTACATTTTAAAGTTCAGAGTAAACATTGGTTCTTTGACAAAGTACATATACCAAACTTACCTTTTACCTCTGTCACAGTAGTACATATCATTGTAGTGATTTGTATTTATTTGTTGCTCTTTATTTTATCCTGAGATTAATACTTCTTACTTCTATTTATCATGTAAATATAGAGATCAGTGATTTTTTTTTTCTTTTTTTTTTTTTTTTCTTTATTTGTTGTAATATTTAGTTGTAATGTCACCTGCCTTTGTCCTGCAGATGTGGAAGTGTTACAAGAACGCAGAAAATCAAAAAGCAGATCGGGAGAGCAGCAAAGCTCCTAAACATTAGCCGCAGGGCTAGCGTTTTCACGAGCTTGAAGGGGTGAGTGTTGCTGCCCGTGGGAGGGTGGGGGCGGGGTCGCTATGGTAACCCGGAGCGGTGGAACAGATGTCTGATCTGCACGTGCTTGCTTTTCCGTGCTGGTCTCTGGTGACTGTGGAGGCCATGTTGATGATGGATCCTGGCCTGCATGGTTCACTATGTTGGGTGGGATGGGTTTTTTTTTTTTTTTGCCCTAGCTTTGCTTCCTGCCCCCCGTTTCCCTCAGATCAAAGACCCCCTCTCCAGACATCCTGTGAGCTCCCCTCTACTTCCTTCTCAGTGGAAGTTTGACTAAGTGTCTCAGAGTCCCAGCTGAGGTAAATCTGTGTAGTCTGAGCAGATTTCAATCATTCCTCCCAGACGTGGCTTCAGTTACTGCATGGTGTTAGAAAATCTTTTGGCTGGAACCTCCCTTGCTTAACCAGCGCATGCTGGTTTTCCTGTCTCTATATTTATGTGCGTGTGTGTCTCTGCACGAATGGACCGCAGAAAACATTGGGAACTAATACTTTATTTTATGCCGTTTACTTTATTTTTAATGGCATTGATAGCTTTGATATCGGTAATGCTGTCAGTCTGCTTGGGGTAATTTGACAGTGTAAGTAGAATGTCGCATGATTAAATTTAAAGCAGTGTAGAATTAAATCAGAACAAAGCTGGGATCAGGTTAATTAATCATGTTGACTGTGAAACTGGTATGTCCAGTAGGCTTATTCCGTAAGTACTGGCTGACTGACACCGCTTCAAGAGCCAGCAAATCAGAATAATTTGTATAAGTTCAGCTTTATACATTTGTTAAACATTACATTGATAAAGTAGTGCTTTTGTAGTTTTCCTGTAGTTCTGTTTCTTCTTAATGCAACAACGTCGAGTCGATCAGTTTGTCTGGAAATGAGCCAAAACATGTAAAACTGAAAGAGCACTGCTTTGACGATGCCAAGTACATATTATCCCGATATCAACTGGCTGAAGTACTGGTTGCAAATTATATCTAATTAGATTTTCACGCAACGTACAGGTAGAACTGGCTTTCATTTGGAAAATCAGCCATAAAGTTGCCAGCTGTTCCGCGGTCTGTCTGTATGTCTTCTGTCTCATCATTTCTGCCTGTAACCTCATTTTTCTGCCCTTCTCTCTTCATCTCTTCACTTCCTCCTTGTCTGATGCCACCTCAGAGAGAAAAGTGACCTTCGACCTGACAGTCTGAAGCCTTTTTAAGAGTTCTGAGATTGAGAAAAAATATTGAAAGATTGTATGTCCTTTAAAAAAAAAAAAAAAAAAAAAAAAAAAAAAAAAATCAAGGATCCTCCGTTATGAAAATAAAACTTTTTTTTCCTTGAATCAAGGAAACACAAGACTTAAAGCTCAAGTTTCTTGTGAATTGACCATTTTTGACCAACTGCACTGCTGAAACGGTGTAACGGACCACTTGCACACTTCTCTAGCGTACCTTTCAACCGGTGCCAATGTTTGCTGTATTGAGTCAGAGGGAGCATTTTTACCAAACCTGGTGGACTCCAGTCAATCCCCTTCGTGACTCTCGATCAGCTGACCTTCTAAACGTTCTGCTAGCGGACTTTCTTCGTTTTCTGAGCATGCGGTGCTGCATCTCTATTAAGACTGTCATACAGCAATCTGCACAAAAGCAACAAGAATCACCACATTCTGCATGGAGCAAAATCTATCAACACGCCCTCCTTCTTTCCCCTCGCCAGTCAATGTGGACAGTAACGAGTGATTTTTTTCCCAAATAACACAATAAGAAACGGAAGAGAAAAAGACTCTTTGGGGAAACATCTTGGTTTTGTCACCTGGGTGTGTCAAGAAAGAGTGTGTAACAGGTTCCTGTAAAGATGTGTGTGTGCGTGAGTGTATGTGTGTGTGTGTGCGCGCGCGCGGACCTGTAAGACTACTGTCACCATTCAAACCTGCCATTTGCTTCCTTTTCCACTTTTGCATAAATGCATAAATGTGATTAAAAACAAGTCCTGTGTCTTATTTTCATCATAAGTAGAGGGAGACCTCATTTAGACTTAATGAGTTCAGTTACAGTCAGCTTCTGCCATATCCTGTATTCTGATTCCATACGTGGTGAGAAAGGTTTGTCAATAAAGTTTAAAGATCTATAAATTACACCAAAAGTCCATTTTTAAGGTTGTAAAGTGGCCATAACGCACATGGTGAGCTGGATTTTTAAACATTTGTCCGCATTTCTCAAATCTGTTTCCAGTGAAGTTAGCTGGAGGGAGCGTGATATCCTGATATCTGTAGAAGCCCTGAGGCGTTTCCTTAACCTTACGAATTTGATAATTTATTGTTCGGATGTAATCGATATTACAGTTTAATGAAACCTCTAGACTTTAACATTGTAAAAAATGCAAAAGCTAAGCGCAAGATCATTTCACTGTGGAACAGCACCCTCTGCTGCATATTCACATTCTTTGCTCATCTAAAATGTAAGGGCTTTAATAGAGCACTGGTTTCAGATCAGTTGTATCCAGCTTGCAACTGAAAGAGAATAACATACATATTTGAATCCACACCATTCATCAGTTTTTGTTTTATTAGCATCGCTCGCTCACGGTGAATTGATAATTTATTGTTTTTAAATGGTGTGCGATTATCGATACGATTAAAAAACATTCTATCCTGATCACTGTTTGTTGCATGGAGCTGTAAATAAACAGCAGCATAACCGTAACCTAATCAAAGCTTTGGAGAACTGGCTCGTGTCCCGTCTCGCGCAAAAACCTCATCAGGTCATCTGGCTTCAGTCCCATGGTGGCAGCGTTGGTCATTGGGTGGAAGTACACTTTCTCGTGGCCTCCATCGACTAAGTCAGTGTCCAGGACGAACTTCACGCTCTGGTCTTTATCACAGAAGAGGGCCAGAGCTGTGGCACAGCCTTGGCCCACCTTCAACTTCTCCAGCATTAGAGCCTCATCAGCAAAGCGCAGGTTTCCGCTGCCTACGCCTAGCTTTTTGGCCAGGTCGTTGAGGTTTACCTGCCGGTCATGACGCACGGAGACGAGCCACAGGCCCTTCTTCTTCTTGTCCTTTAAAAAGAGGTTCTTAGTGATGGCTCCGCTAAGGTGCTCCACATGTGGCATCATCTCCTCCACCGTGAAAACCTGGAGAGTAAATAAAAGGACTTTTAACTTAATGGATTCTTCTGGTGTTGGTGAAGATCTCCGAAGTGATCAGTGTAAAACTAGGCTTAATCACTGTCTTCTGGGTCAGAGTGACAACATGAGAGCTGTCCAATGTCCCACAAGGACAGTTCACTAAATTGATGAAGACCTCTGCCAGACTGCCATCCATGCTTCCATTGGGATGAAGAAGACACTAATAGTAAAAGTGTAGAATTTCTATGGGAGCAGCTTTATACAGTTCATGGCCGGCTTGTGTACATTTTCTACTTTATTATATTTATTCCCACACGCTGCCAGTGTCGTCAAGATGAGTTTAAAGATTTTGGAGAAACAGGAGTTTGAAGAGCCCTCGCTTCTCTCGTTGACTCATCCTGACTCTTCTAGAGCCTACTCTACTACACCCACACGTGTCCAGGAACAGAACTGCTGCTCAACCTACACCAGCCCCACGTTTAGGAGTAATTACATCTTTATGACGGGCTTAAGAATAAAAGAGAGACACACGGGCAGCGGTAAGTCACCGGAAGAGGAAGAAGAGCGAGTTTTGAGGAAGGACTTTACCTCCGGGTGCTCCACAGTCACGAACTCGATGTTGAGGGTTGTGAGGAGATTTTCCAACTCGGTGCGAAGTTCGGCGGATGCCATCACCCTGTAAAAAAGATTTTTTAAAAAAACTAAAACTAAAGAAAAAGGAAGTGAATTTACCACTAAAACACCATTCCTGGAGCCTCACCGCCACGCAGACTGCGCATGCGCGGAGTGACGACAACAGCCCAAAGAGGAACACGTGGAGAGAAAAGCAGTTTTACTGGAAAAACGCTGCACTAAGGACTGATCTACAGACTGTGTTTTTATTAAAGGAACATTTCAGACATTAAACAGCAGAAAGATGGATATTTGAGATTTTATTCTCAGCTAAGAGAAAGGCCATTACTATAAAAACTGTCCCAAACCTGAACCTCACAAACACAGTGGCTGAACTGAATAGAAAAAATGAATAAAATACATGCGTTTACATGTACAAGTCTGCTGCTTGCAATCAGAGTTTGCCCACAGTCTATTTTATGTTAGATGTACAACTGCGGTGGCCTAGTGGTTAGGGAGTTGCCCTGGACTGGAAGATTGTGGGTTTGATTCCCTCACCAGTAGGTTGCCCTGAGGTAAGGTACCGTCCCCGTCACTGCTCCCTGGGCGCTTTCAGTAGCTGCCCCCTGCTAGATGTGAGTGTGGGTGAAACGCAGAGGTTGAATTTCATTGTGTTGTGCTGTGCTGAATTTCACAAAGGTAGTCACTTTCTTTTTTTTCTTTTTTCTTTTATTTTTTTTTTAAGTCAGATGTGTTGTTTAGGATCTTTGGATGTTCTTTTTTTTAACTGTGTATATTATAAATGTCAGTTTCAGTGTGTAAAATGTTTGCACCCTTGTTTCTAATTCATTTATACTGGTTTTATTAAACACTGCAACATTTAAATCACCCCAAACACCACCACATCAAATTCCTCGCACCTTTTTTTTTTTTTTCCTGTCTGGGATGTTATTAGTGGGCTTTGTCTGCTACTCCCTCATCAGCTCCGACCTGGAGGACCTGGCCTTCCAGCAGTTACAGGAGGTTTATGCTGCCAAAAAAGGTTAGTGTATGTACAATACATACACATCAAATACACTTGAGTTTGCCTAATACCCCAGGGTGCATATTCAATAGTACATCAGTGTAGATTTACTGGTTGGGACGTTGATTTCACACATAATTAATCTCGCACTCGCCAAGAGCTAATGATACAATTCAGTATTTTTATATTGACTATAAAATATAAATTGAAAGTGACTATTCAAATCATTGTGAAACAGCACAGTACACAGTGAGCCACAACAAAATTACACCTCTGCATTTAACCCATACACACACTCATACAGCAGGGGGCAGCTATTGAAAGTGCCCGGGGAGCGGTGACAAGGACGGTACCTTGCTCAAGGGTACCTCAGGGCAACCTACTGGTCTGGGATTCGAACCCACGACCCTAGTCTCTAATCACTATAAAAATGCTGAAATGCATCATCACCCTTTGCTGAGTGTGTGATTAAGCATGTGGGCAAGTCTGGAAAAGAGGTGAAGAAGTGTGCAGGCAGGTTGGAATGGGTGGAGAAGAGTGGCAGGAGTGATCTGTGACAGACGGGTACCCACAAGGGTGAAAAGGGAAGTTTCAGGACAAAAGTGAGATGTGAGTTGGAGACGGTGGCACTGACGAAAAGGCAGGAGGCGGAGCTGGAGGTGTCAGAGTTAAAGATGCTGATATTTTCGTTGAGTGTGAGGAGGATGGACAGGTTTAGAAATGAGTATATTAGAGGGACAGCTCAGGTTACACGTCTTGGAGACAAGGTTAGAGAGGCAAGGTTGCATTGGTTTGGACATGTCCAGAGAAGAGACGAGGATTATATTGGGAGGAGGATGTTGAAGATGGAGCTTCCAGGAAAGAGGAGAAGAGGAAGACCAAAGAGGAGGTTTATGGACGTGGTGAGAGAGGACATGCAGGTGGTTGGTTTGAAGGAGGAAGATGCAGAGGACCGGAAGAAATGGAGATAGCTGGTTCGCTATGGTGACTCCTAACAGGAAGAAAAGAAGAGGAAGAGGAAGAAGAAGAAGACCACCACAATATAATAGAAAAGCTCTATTACTGTTCTCTCTAATGTCGGCATGATCGTGCAACATTCATATAGATTACACTAATTATCTTATTACACTGGTACGCTACAGTAGCAGCTTTTGTTTTATTTGATCATTTTAGCCATAATAACAGTGTATCTGGGTGTAGGGCTGTGCAGCATGGCATATTCCAATTTTAACATTGTCCAATAGTGGTAAAGCCTCAGCATCACATGAAAGTTTACTTGCATTGTTATTATTCATATTCATTAAACTAAATTCATAATCAAATGAATGAGTATATTTCATAACTTTTACATTTGTACCTGATTTCCTCTGGAAATTTGGTCGTCATGGACGACATCATGCGCAGTGCTGAGATCTGGAGAGACATTGCAGTGAGCAGAGAGAATGGACTCAACTGGCACAGGAGGTTATGTCCACCCTGCTGTCCCAGCCTGGAGGTGTGTGCTTATCCCAAGAGCAAGAGCGGGCCCATCTGATAGAGCAGGTGTTCATGTAGGATTCTGCCACAAGGTGGAGCTGAGGAGACTCAACCCAAATGATGAAAACACATTGTTTTTTTTTTGTTTTTTTTTAATTAATTTATTTTTTTTATATATATACTAATTTAGCCTTTCAGAAAGACTAGTTAGAAGAATAGTTTGACCACAAATCCACTTATCCAAATTTCTCCTTAACCCATATAGTCATAGTGTCAAATCCATAAGGTTAACCTAACAGATTATGTCACATTATGCTGTTGGAGGCAAACCTCAGATGATTTAGACGTGTAATTGGTTTGTTAATAAGCCAATAGCTATGAGTGCTTGAGCGCCCATACAAACCTAAAGAAGCAAAAAAAGACTGTCACTTTCATTTCCACTGACATTGATTTCTTATTCATAGAGCACCACTTACAGACGGTGCAGATTACAGTTTCCCCATTGATGCTGGCTGAACTGTAATGAGTGGAGGTTTTGTTGCGTTGCTCTCACATCATTTTCCCCATCTGTGCCACCATCAGTTTTCAGATTCAAAGATCCATCTCATCCTGCCGGCAGGTCGCTGTCTGTCTTTGTGTGGTTATGTCACCACACTGGGAGGATGCAGCAAAAGAGAAAAGGCCAGCCTTGTGACGGCCCACACAGTGGGCTCTTTGTGGCTGAGCACAAGCCACTATGGTAACAAGGCACATGAAAGCAAACGGCACCCCCTCAGTGCACAAACAACACCCACATTCACTGATCACTGTCTCCCAGCACCCCAAACACCAGCCATGAGCATCCTTTCTAAATGCACTACACAGCCCTCCCCACTGAACTGAAAGAATTTTTGTCTGCAGCCTTATTTTGATTTTTCGTTTTTCATGAATAGTGATGATCCTTTATTGAAAAGAGAGCTGATCGTATCCATAGCCATTCAGCCCATAAGAATAATACCGGTCCGAAAAAAGGAATCAGCAGGACACATCTGAGCATTTGCGCCATTCTATTATACTACAAATAATATGGGGTAGAAAATAAGTAAACATGCATCTAGAATTAATAATGAATAAAAATACAGAATAGAAAAAAATTAAGTTAGCGTTATAAAGCAAATGGAAAATAATACAAATGCAACTATTAAAATAATACTTTTTTACATAACAAAGTCGTATGATTGTTGTTTATTGTGCAGTTTTTTTTTTTACAGTGGCTGCTGCTGGTATGTACGTAGGTTTATAACCAGCCAATATATAAATATCATGTGTGAGTGTGTGTGTGTGTTTTGTAGAACTGGACTTGCTCTTTGTGTCTAGGTCTGGGGGTTTGTTTAGATTATCAGTCTACACAGGACTTCTCATGCAGGGGGGATGGGACAGAAATAACACTTGTACAAGATGCTGATAAATGAAGAAGAAGGTGTCTGTGAGTGTGTGTGTGTGTGTGAGTGTGTGCGCGCTGCCTCAGCTCCTGGCACTTCAGCCCAGCCCCACACAGTTGTTATTGATCTTCTGCAGGAAGAGGAGCTGGGCTGAGCTTCAAGCTGCTGCTGGGTCAGTGTGTTAGACTGTGCCACGTCACTGCCCCTCTCACCTCAGCTTACACAGCACTGTCCGTCCCGCAGTGTAGCCCAACCTAAACACTGAGATCCACTGTGTAATCACTGGCTTGTTTTTCTCACTGCGGCGCTCTTTTCATATCCATGCAAATTGCACTGCAAGGGGTGCTCTTTATGCTGGTCATGTGATCCCATAAAAAGGAGACTTTGGGCCAAAAATCTCATTTTTTCTTATTACTCCAAATGTAGTCATTCGGACAAGGCAGGATGCTTCTTTAGTTTCATCACTAGGCAGTGGTGGCCTACTGGATAGGCACTAGACCCCCGGATCAGAAGATTATGGATTCGAATCCCAGACCAGTAGTTTGCGCTGAGATAGCATTTAGCAAGGTACCATCCCCATCACTGCTCCCCGGGCTGCCCCCTGCTGCCCGGTGTGTGCAAGTTAAAAGCAGAGGATGCATTTCGTTGTGGTTCCCCGTGTGCTGTGCCATGTTTCACAATGAAAAATGGTTGCTTTCACTTCACCTAGTTTTGAAGGCAAGCTTTGGTCAGGGTGCTGTAAAAAAAAAAAAAGACATTTTTGGCAAAACAATACAGTTCATCACTTGTGTCTCAGTTTTGAGGATTATGCCCATTCATCCCCAACACAGCCTAACCTGCTGCTCCACTAGCAGTTTGTGAATCTGGCCGTGTTGAAGCCACAGAATGTCTCCCTCTCTCACGTCAGCCACAGTCTCTGCGATCTGAACTGACATGACCGTCTAGGGAACGCAGCCGCCGGCCAAAGCTCAGCCAACCAGTGCGGGGCTATTGTGTGGCACACAGACGTGTAGCTTTGAGTCACCAAGTCATTTCCAGCCACTTGTTCCAATAGGCTCTACTCCAGGGTTCACCGTAGGGTTTAACAAAGAATTAGCTGCATTGTTGGCTTTCTATTCCTGAACTGTGTCTATGCATTCAGTTATGTCAGAGAAACACACAAAGATTGCATCAGGCACATGTCCTTTGATCCAGTGATTGTGCTTTGTCATCTGCCTATTAGGATGGCTTTAAATTTAGCCATTGTAGTACCTGCCTGGTTCATGTCAATATTATTTTGGTTTCTATGGATTAGATGAATGCTAATATGGATGTGTGCAGAGAATGGAAAATAGCTCATTGATTCCCAGGGGTTGCTAGAGAGTGTGGGTGCTTTTTGAACTTCCAAGTCAGGTCACTAATGGACAGGCTCTTCTGGCCTAGCATAGCTTAATCGTACAGTGGTATGATACGTGCCGTGTTTTTCCAGATCCGGCCCTCTCATGGAAAAGGCCTGAGCTAATCATTAGGTTCACTTATTCTTAGAGTGGACATAGTGTTAAAAATGCTGCATTAGCCACAAGTTATTAAGCACGTTATTTTGGTTCTGAATAGCAAACCACCTAAGAGCCTGATAACTTTTACTGACTGCTTAAATACCATTGAAGAGCAACATGCATGCGTTTTAACCCATGTTTTTCCTCCTTGGGATTAAAGAAAAGTCTTTATCTCTGACCAACTTCCCAGTTTAACTCTTGGTTCTCCTTTACATTATGTCATTTTCAGAGAACCTGAATTCTTTTTGCCACAACATGTAGACTAATGATGGGATAATCATCCATTTTAATTATAAATTGAGGTTAAAAACCAAGCATGTCATATTCAAGCAATATTAGCTGATGATTAACTCCCATATAAACACGTCCTATAAACAACTGTCTATTTTATTTGAACATATGAGCTTTTACAAGGTAAGCTTAAGATGGCCAGAATTGGCAATTAGCTTTCTTTATTCCAAGCTGTCTTTGTAGCTCCCACCTGATGTAAGCCGCAGCTTAATAAAAAAAAAATAAACAAAAATATTAAAACTGTAAAATAGCTCAAAAATGTTGTAATGACAGGGCAGCGGTATCTGGGAATAGCAGGAATATCTAGGTACCCTTGAGCAGTTTACAAGTCCCCATCACTGCTCCCCGGGTGCTTTAAATAGCTGCATGTGTGTGTATGGGTGAAAAGCAGAGGTTGAATTTTATTGTGTCTCACCGTGTGCTGTGTTTCACAATAACAAAATAGTCACTTTCACTTTTAACTTTAAATCAGTAAACATAACAGTTATGACAACAATGAACGATTATCATTTTTGAAGTCACTGTGGATGTAACCGTTGCGTCTCTCTCCAAAGCCTGCAACTAACTACATGAAAAGTTGTGTGTAAAATACTGTAGAACAAAATCTAGCACTCGCAATAAGCAGGGCCGCGTCTTATTTCATTACTGTGTGAAACATAATCTTGGACACATAATCTTGGTGAGGTTCCCGGTTCGAATCCCACCTCTGGCACTACCACCACTGGGTCCTTGAGCAAGACCCTTAACCCTGAGTTGCTCCAGGGGGACTGTCCCTGTAATTAGGACCTGTAAGTCGCTCTGGATAAGAGCCTCTGCTAAATGCCGTAAATGTAAATGGACACACGACCCAGTGATTTTCCCGAGGTCTTGTGGAGAGCCACCATTACGTTGCATTTCACTTTTAGCAACAATTCAATTCAATTTATTCTTATATAGCACCTTTTACAACACAGTTGCCCCAAAGCACTTTACAATGGTGGTAGATGGTGGAACAGGTTACAGTGATAGATGTTAAAGCCGGACAACTACGAAGGAGAGGAACCAAAAACTCCACTATGTGGAGAAAAAAAAAACCTCTGAGGGTCCAAGGTCAACCGGCTACCCAACCCCCTTGGGTATACTAACAGTACAAAGTTAGTTTGGTTTTAAACTCCAGGATCAGTGAGGAATCCCAAGTTGCTTCCAGGTACCGATGAGCTGCCAGGGTCCCTTGGCGCATCAGATGCATCACACAGACCAGATGGTAGCTCGGCATTGGACTCAGGTGATGACCACAGCGGGCCCCCCCGGACATGTGGGGAAAGAAATGGAATGAGGGGGTCAGTAATGAGCAGGATCCAGTAGTGACAGACACAGAAATGAAACAACAGTGCGATGGCATGTACAGCAGCACCAGCGACATTAGTAATGGTGCACTATGGTGATTGGTGCGGGTAAGCTAAACTAAAGAAGTAAGTCTTCAGCCGTGATTTAAAGACTGAGACTGAATCGGCATCCCGTACAGAAGCAGGCAAGCTGTTCCGCAATCTAGGGGCCCTGTAACTGAAAGCTCGTGCTCCTATACATTTATTTATGCGAGGGACAATTAGGAGATCTTTATTCTGGGATCTAAGTGGGCGATTAGGTGTATAGGTAATAAGCAGTTCAGTTAGGTATATTGGGGCAAGACCTTTAAGTGCCTTGTAAGTTAAGAGGAGGACCTTGAAGTCAGCCCTGTACCTAACAGGAAGCCAGTGAAGTGAGGAGAGTATGGGAGTTATATGGTCGTACTTCCTGCTCCTGCTAACAATCCTAGCGGCAATGGCAGAGTTACTGAGCATGAATGATGCAAATTTGGTTAATAAAAGGCTTTTATTTTTCTATTTTTCACTTGAAAGTTTACTGTCCTTTTTCATCTTAGCTTTGATTGTTTTGGTTTTGATAGTAACTGAAAACCTTTACCTTCATCAGTGTCTGAGAGTATAATTTAAAAAGTCATTTAAAATTCAGAAATCCTTTTTCATGCTGTAACCTAGAATGAAATTCTAAAAAAAATCATTTCAATTAAAAAATGTTATGTTTTTAAACTTCTCTTAAATAACTGTTCGATATCTT
Source organism: Hepsetus odoe (assembly GCA_017165825.1). NCBI lineage: Eukaryota > Metazoa > Chordata > Actinopteri > Characiformes > Hepsetidae > Hepsetus > Hepsetus odoe. The sequence continues at coordinate 20,179,598 of CM029379.1, read as the reverse complement.
AAAAGTGTACTTTTACTATATAATGGATCTTGCTCAAGTTTCCCACTTTAATCAGGCCATTCAAGTGCAACTTAAACATGATAAACACAGCGCATTAACACAAGACCGTCTATAAGGAGCATTGTTAGTAAACCAGCAAATTGGATTATTGGATGGGATTTCCCTTTAAGGCTGTTTGGGTTGGCAGTCCGCCTGGTCAATGCACCACTCATTTTTGTATACGAAGGTAAGTTATATTCTTACATCTGCATCACTGTCTTGCTCACAAACACACATAAGCTTTCTCTTTTTCTTCTCTTATGTCCTGTCACTTCAGTCCTCAAAAAAACAAACGGTTCTTCCATCCTATCTGAATGCACATTATTTATGATGTACAAAGACCTTTTTATCATCTTTTTCAGGTGTGTCAAGAGTCTGACCTGTAATATGGAGATTTATATCAGTAGACAACAGAGCCATTCTAATCAGTCTTAGGCCATTTCAGCTGTGTCATCAATAAGCGTAGTGCAGTAGTACTGCAGTATTGGGAACAAGAGGAAAGACGCAATATGATGCCCGGTGTGGCATAAGCCTGAGCCAAAGCATGGTCTTAAATCCTTCAAAACTCTGGGATCCTTAATTAAAGCATTACTCGGGTGACGCCGTCATCTATTCCAGACTGCGTCAGTATAAAACTATTAAAGGACCTATGACCTGCATTTTGTCCTATGCTTTATTGTTTTCCTTGAGCTTCACTGAGAACATCTGGAGATTTTTTTTGCATCAGGATGGATGGATTTCATCCATCCTTTTTAAAACCTCTTTTAAAATAAAATACTTATTTTTCTTACTGTGCCTTAAAAATTATATACGTCAATGTTCTCATTCGCTCCAAAAAGGAGTCTGACAAAAACACCCTTTCTAATTTTAGTGTCAAGAGGCAGAGCTGAACCATTAAACTGAATGGATACATTTTAACTTGTCATTTTTGTGAAATCAGAAGTACAATTTTCCATATATCAACTTTATGGATTGTTGGTCCATAACAGTTTGGGTGATTGAATGCATAACAATTTGTTTTGATTTTCTAAAAAATTTAAAAGCGTATATTGTGGCAGCGATGGCCTAGTGGTTAGGGTTGTTTGGCCCTGGATCAGAAAATTGTGGATTTGATTCCCTCACCGGTAGGTACCTTTGAGCAAGGTACCATCCCCCTCACTGCCCCCTGCTGAACGTGTGTGTATGGGTGAAACACAGAGGTTGAATTTCGTTGCGTTGTGCTGTGCTTTACAATGACAAGAATAGTCACTTTCACTTAGGTCTTGTGAGGTGTTCCTGATGTGCACAAGGTAAACTGGGAGACAGGTTTATCGCTTCTTATGTCATGGATATGGGTGAAGGCTAACCAATCTGGTCCAACCCACAAGAGCTACAAGATTATATTACTATATAGAGCTACTATACTATAATATAGAGACAGCAGTGGCCTAGTGTTTAGATACTAGACTCCAGGATCGACAGATTGAGGGTTCAAATCCCAGACCAGTATGTTGCTCTGAGGTACCCCTTGAGCAAGGTACTGTCCCCATAACTGCTACCCGGGCACTTTCATTAGCTGCCCCTGCTGCACGGTGTGCATCGGTGAAAAGCAGAGGCTGAATTCTTGCCTTGTCTGGACTTGCCCTCTGTGATGAACATTTTATTTATTCTTTTACATCATGTAAATGGCCAAGTGTGTGCACATCACTTACTTGGGGAAGAGGTGTGCATAAAGGAACAAGGTGAGCCAGCAGACTCAATATGTATGGAAATGTGTGGATGTGTTGAAACCCTTTGTCCTGGCATTCATGTGCATTATACTTGCACATCTGACATCGCTAACCATCGCTGTAGATCAAGTACAATTCATGGCATGGGCCTCTTTTGTTTGTGCTCCTCTGTGCTGCACCGCAATAGAGGAATGATATGAGAACATGACAAAAATGGAAGAAGGAATAGTCTGGGCTTCCAAAAAACCCAGATTGAAATCTGTTGGACATGACATGCTGGCCTATATATATATATATATATATATATATATATATATATATATATATATATATATATATATATACTCTCTGTAAACCAGTTCATTCATCCTTCATTTTAGGGAAGAGTATATTCTTAGTGCATTCTGTGTATCCTAGCTCTAAAAACAGATTTATCTTTCAAAAAAGGAGCATTTGGTGTTTACTATCATCAGAGCTTATGAGTCATTCCCTGGTCATTGCTGAAATCTGGGGTCATCGAAGGTTATTCTCTGACAGGCCCAGGGAACTACAGTACTGCCCTCAGCTCTTTGCCTGTGACTCTGCACTTTTCAGACTGGCATAGTGCCATCTCCCGGCCTCAGAGCCCACAGGAATAGCTAGAATGCTTTTCCTATCTTTGAAGAACGTTAACAAATTCTTCATCTGCCTCAGTCCTGTAAAAGCTTGTCCTTCATGCAATGAGCACCTTTTCTTTGTGGCTGCCATGCAGTCACTCATTAACTGTTTGAAAACAGTGTGTGTTTTGCTTAATATAGTCCACTCTAATTGATTTTGTATGCCTTGCTCTTTTTATTTGCTGCATTTTGATAACGCTTCCCCAAATGTAGAAAAGTGTCCTATATCTTTGTTGTAGGATTTAAGCATACACATGAGTTGAGAGAGCCAGCTGAGCAGCTGGGCTGACTAAGAGCATGCTGTCATTGTTGAAATCATGAAGTTCTTAGTCATAATCCACTTCCTTTAAAATCCCCCAAACACGCCCAGCAGCTATAATACCATGCAGTCACGCATTATGTGGTTCTTGTGAATGTCTTGGTTTAATGTATTTGTAAACCAGACCCTTCTCCACTTTTTCATTTGCGCCGGTGCGATGGACAGGTTGGTTTAATTAGACCAGTAAGAGCCTCCTTGCTGTCTAAAACTGGATTCCTCCCCAGGAGACCAGGCTATCCCCTTACAAACCCTTAAAAATAAACAAAATTGATTGGTGCTCCATCATCGCCTAGGAAAACAGAGTGGCCTAGCCGGCCGAATGCTTGGACAGGATCTTTACTGTCATACTGAATATGACGGTGGACTCTTTCAGATCTGTATACAGTACACTACCATTCAGAAATTCCCAATCACATTTCAGACTAGTTTTTAATAACATTCTAATGCAGACACATGTTTCTAATTTAGTATTTCTGCCTACAGTAACACTTAAAGTATACATTTCTCAAATTCTAGGGTTTGTCTTGACAGCAGTGGTGTCAGTGTTGTAATTTATTGGACTATAGGTGAAGCATGCACAGGGCCGGAATCTTAGAGCAAACTTCCGGTACCAACATTATAATGACGTTCGATAAGATATAAAGCAACTTGCATTTTAAATTTAAAACTATAAAAACCTAGCTTTCACAGTATTTAATAATAGACAGCACAATGATAATAATAATAGAATAATAATTTAATAATAGAAGCAGCAATGAACAGAGCTGCAGACTGATAAGCATCTGTGTTTTCAAGAAGTTTCTCTGAATTATCAGTTATCCAGAGTAGGCGGGTAGCGTTCACCTCCAAGCGTGGTGGCGGTCTAGTGGTAGGATATTTTTCTATCAAACAAGCCATTGAAGGTTCGAATCCCACTTCCAGCACCATCATCATTGGGTTACTGAGAAATGTAAGGAGCAGCAGTGGCCTAGTGGTTAGGAAGTTGGCCCCAGGTTCAAATCCCAGACCAGTAGGATGTCCTGAAGTATCCTTGAGCAAGGTACCGTGCTGTGTGTATGGGTAAAATGCAGGGGTCTGATTTCATTGTGCTGTGCTTTTTCACGAGGACAGGAATAGCCACTTTCACTTTTCACTTTAAATGTGAGTCGCTCTGGATAAGAGCGTCTGCTAGATGCCATAAAATGTAAGTTTAAAATGTGAAGTGTATTAAGCTATTTGATGACATTGAATAAGCACAACGATACGGTGATGCTACATATGACTCAATCAACAGAGTTTCAAATGCTAGCCTTCAGCCTCCCACCATTGGTGGTATAGTCTGTTTGGGGGGGTCCAAACTAGTTGGGGGAATTAGACAGTGCTAAGTTATTCCAATTTCCAAAGTGTACTGACGTTAGATTATCTTCACCTTACCATCAGAAGAACTTGTGTATATTCTGTTCTCAATGGTCTAGAAACTCCTTATGTAACAGAGACATGGGCTCTAAACTAAACAACATGTGATCCTTCTCATGTGTGCAACAAACAAAAAGCACTCTTGGAGGACCCTTCGCCAAAGCTTTGGCTGGGCATCCAAAACTCCTCCCCTGAAAGGCCCCCCAAAAGAGTGTCAGTCTTCACGCTTCAAAGAACTGACAGACACAGGCAGTCCTTTTTTTGTCCTCTTATCTTCGCCCACTTTCAGTGCAAGGTCCCATTCTTCAGATACTAAGAGCTAATGTGGATCTGAATTAATCAGTTATTCACTTCCAGCACAAACAGCAGTAAAGGAGTGTAGTGGTTTTTTTTTTCTGGAATTTACACGATTCTCCCAAATGAAGTCACTGAAATATAAAGTTTTTTTTTCTCCATTTACATTGGCGTAAAGTGGCTAAAGTTGGAAATTTATACTATACCAATGGGCATCATGCAAATTTCATGCCTAAGCCATTCGACACATGCCTCAGATTGGTAAGAAATTTAAAATAGGCCTCAATATTCATGGCTCAAATGAATCCTCCTCCACTGTTTTTAGCCGCATGCTCTCACTTCTTTCCACTGCTGCAGGAAACCGATACAGTCAGGTAAGTGTGGTGCACAAACTAAATAATGCAGTTTGCAAAGGCTGTGTTACAAAGTAAGCAGCTGGTATGATGCTTTGATTAAAAAAAAAGAAAAAAAATCTGTTTAATCACAGTTTTAGTAAGTTGTTCATGGTTGATGCTTGATTATTCTTGCCCAGTTTTTAATCAAAACAAAGCCTATTAAGGTTGTCTCCCACTCTCCCGCAGATTATTTTGAAATTCTAACTTTAGTGCGATGTTTTAACCTGCAGATTACAGCAACTTTGTGATACCTCCCAATGCCTGGTCGAGGGACTGAAACAGCAGCCAACATACATGTAATCCAAGAGCCTGCCAACTGAGAATAAGCCAGCTAAGCACATTGCGAAGGCAGCTTTACTGATGGCTCACAAAGCAAAGCAGTGTAGGAGTAACATATCTCCACGTTTGGAGCGAAACATAACTCTGCATCTTTATTGATGCAATTTGAAAATGCCAGCTGCCTTTAACATTGTGTCCGCAGCCATTGTCGTTTTCACACTTCCTCTTGTACAGCTGGGATCTGGAGTTACAAGGTTTTGCTCTGAAGGTGAATATATGAGGAATCTCTATGCTTCTGCGAACAGGAGAGGTTACACTCATTAGTTTCCATTGCCTGGACATTTTAGGATGCAGCAGATGAACTTTTTCTGATGAAACTTTTGCTGCAACTGAAACCACCGAATTCATATGGTTCGACTTCCGAGCAGTCAATATTGGTTAACATTGGACATATTACTACCTGTACTTTAGGGGTTATTATTAATGTACTGTTTTGGCTACACTGGTACTGTTTACACTATACTTTGTCTTTGACGAAACACATAATCTGCAACCTTTATTATCTATCCATGAGTTTTATGTTTGATATGTTTAAAATGGCATTAAATATGAACGAATATGGAATTGTCAGTTGTCACTCGTTTGTAACTGCAGGACTGAGACCGTTTTGCAGAACATGTAAAAGACCCATAGTTGACCTGTGCATATATGTCAAACGTGACCTTTAAGACACTGAGCAATCAGCAAGCACATAGCACACAGCACACAGCTATACTCTACTCATGTATTTTTGGAGCTGGGTAACCATAGCGTACAGCTCTATATCATGCAGCATAGACAGAAAAAATTATGTGCCTGTGATTTTGTATAATTATACTATCAATGCCTTCATGACAGCTTTTTTTTTTTGACTCATTCAGCTCTTACAAAGGCATCTTTCTAGGAATAATGCTGCCTTCACATTCTACTAAAATTATGCTAAATACAAGTTGCAGAGTTGGGACTCCCCTCAAGTTGTAATTTCCACTGGGATATTGTGAGATGGTTTTGATGATTTTGAAGTCGGGGTGACCTTCAACCTGTAACATGGCAGAGGACAAGTTCATGGAAGGTTGCTACTTTTTTATAGTAGTCCAGCTGCTGCCCGTGTACCTAAGTTTAAAATATAATATCTGTGCTCAATATAGCCCAATCTGAGTTATTGTTCTGTCCCTAGAAAAGCAATGAAAGTGATTGTTTTTTGTCACTGTGAAACACAACACACACACACCCCCACACATGCACAGCAGGGGGCAGCTGTTTAAAACACCCGGGGAGCAGTGAAGGGGACAGTACCTTGCTCAAGGTTACACCAGGGCAACCTACTAGTCTAGGATTCAAACCCACATCCTTCCAATCCTGGGGCCTAGTCCCTAACCATTAGGCCAACACTGCCCTAGATGGGCAGAAAAGGCTGGTTTCTATCTATTTAACCCATCACATATTGCAAGAAGAGGCAGCCATGTTTCCATCACCCAGGGAGCAGTGATGCGGAGGGTACTGGTATGGGACCTACTGGTCTGGGACTTGAACCCCAGACCTTTCAATTATGGGGCCTAGTGTAAATTGTAAAGCCTCTGCTGCTCCGAATGGGCCAGTGTGATTGCATTAGCTGTTTGTGCACAGCTTTATTCATTTGTTTTATTGCTAGTGTTTGCAAGTGTCTGTCTGCCATGCTTCATTTCACACTGACAACAAAGCTCTTGGCATGACATTCTCATATTTCTGACTTCACAAAGGGGAAGGAGGATCTTCCGACTAGAGTGTGAAAGCAGCGTAGTAAGTGGCCTCGTCAGCTTTTTATGACTCATTAACCAGAGAAGTTACAGAACAACTCCAAGAGGCCCCTGGACAACTGGAATAGGATATTTGTATATTTTTTACCAATGTTTTTCATGCAAACCCTCTTTGGAAAGGCTCCAGTGGATTGCACTTTGCTACATTAAGTGATGTAGCAAGTTAGCAGTTTGATGTACTGGTTTTCTGTGATGCAAGGCATTAAGCGAGACATGGTGACTTTATGCCTGAAGCACTTCTGGACAAGCCTTGGCATTCCTTGGAAAAATCTTTCGTTTTAAAGCGTTTTAAAGAAAATGAAAGCGAACGTGCACTATGCATATTCATTTCACTATTCGCCTTAAAATATTCTTGTTTAACTTTGCAGTCTTTTTGTTTAGCAGTTAGAAACAGTTGGCAGTGCTTTTAAATTAAACTGTTCAGCTCATGTCCATTTTTCTTTTGTTTTTTTATTGTTTTGGTTTTATGAACCAAAAAGAGTCATTATTCATTTTTAATCTCTTTTTCCTGCCTTTATGTACATGCAAATGATCTCTGTTGTGATTGGCTGCCTTGTACCACATTCACTTTTTACACCTTCATCATGAATGGGCAGGGCTTAACCTGAAAAGGGAAGATATAGCCATGTGACAAAATTAGGACACCCCATGAAATATGCAATTCCTTATTAAGAAAAGTTCACATATCAGTGTTTAATCTTGTTTTTATTTGTTTCTGGAAATAAAAGTGATTTAATTGCAGGCAAACGACAAAAATGAACCTTGATTTATTAATTAATCAAAAGATATCAACAAAAATGTGCACTCTAACTGAGGAAAAAGTTAGGACAACCTAACCCCTAATAGCTAGTGTTCCCCCTTTGGCTGAAATCACCGCAGTGAGACGCTTCTTGTAGCATCTACCAGTCTCTGATATCGGTCTGAGGAAAGTTTGCTCCACTCCTCAATACAGAATTATTTAAGCTGCGAGATGTTTGAGGGATTTCTTGCACGTACAGATCGTTTCAAGTCACCCCACAGCATCTCAATGGGATTAAGATCTGGGCTTTGACTCGGCCACTCCAGGACTCTCCATTCGTTAGTTTTTAGCCAGTCCATGGTGGATTTACTGATACGTTTTGGGTCACTGTCGTGTTGCAGGGTCCAGTTCCGCTTCAGCTTTAATGTTCTTAAAGATGGTCTCGCATGTTCCTCAAAGACCCTCTGATACATGGTAGAATTCATGGTGGATTCTATGATGGTGAGCTGGCCAGGTCCTGCTGCAGCAAAACGTCACCAAACCATGACATTTCTACCTCCATGCTTCACAGTTGGTATGATGTTCTTTTGCTGGAATGCTGTATTTGGTTTACGCCAGACATGTCCTCTGTTCTAGTGTCCAAATAATTCAATTTTAGACTCATCTGTCCAAAGAACATTATACCAGAAGTCCTCGTCTTTGTCTACATTCTCTCTGGCTTTTGTCTGGCCTTGATGTTTCTCTTAGAGAGCAAAGGTTTCCTCCTTGCACTCCTCCCATGCAAGTTAAAGTTGTGCAGTTTCTTTCTGATTGTTGATTCACATCAACAGTAGCAAGAGCCTGCTGTAGGTCCCGTGATGACATTTTAGGGTTTTTGGAGACTTCTTTCAGCATCTTGCTGTCTGCTCTCGGGGTGAACTTGCTTGAGCAGCCAGACCTAGACATGTTGGCAGTTGTTTTGGAAATCCTCCACTTGTAGATTATTTCCCTGACAATGGAATGGCTCATTGCAAATTATTTGGAGATCTTTTGAAATTCTTTACCACCAGACTTATAAGCTGCTACAATCTTCTTTCTGAAGGCCTCAGACACTTATTTTGATCTCACCATGGTGTTCACTCTCACCTCAACAGGCAGAAGCACACTAAACTAAACGTCTGAGGTTTAAATTGGGCAAACCTCCTTCAAAATGCTGAGTGATATTCTGTTCAAGTGCACCTGATGTGCTACACCTGTGTGTGATTTGAGCCATTTTAATTGGGAATAAAGGTGGGGCCTCCTTAATTATTCCTCACCAGAAATCACTTTTTTGTAGAATCACATTTTACAGAAGATTTTGAAAAGTATTTTCTTCAGTTTAATTTTTTTATAGTTCTATTACTCCCAGTATTGTAGAAATTCCATAATATCCATATGTCCAAGAATAGTACAAAAAACACAGGCTTTCATAGGATGTCCTCATTTTTTCACATGGCTGAAAACATGTTGGTTTTCTGATTCTCAGAATGTGCAATAACTTCATGATGCTTCCAGATGTGTGTGTGTTATGTGCAAATACTTCTGCCTCACGGAGCTGTTAATGTGAGTAAATAACGTACCTGTACAGTATTTAATCTATTTGCCTACAAAATATTGTGTTTACACAACAGTTTACAAGCATATAGTGACTGTTTATATAGTACCTATTTTATATAGGAATTTTATAATGCACAATACTGTTCTACAGGAAAGGGACAGTGGTGGTCCAGCTGCTAAACCTTCACCGTGTGTGAGTGTGCCAGCTCAAGGCAGGCAGCGTTGACCTAGTGGTTAGGGACTAGGCCCCAGATTCGAATCCCAGACCAGTAGCTTGCCCTAAGGTACCCTTAAGCAAGGTACCATCCCCATCACTGCTCCCTGGCACTTTCTATAGCTGCCCTCTGCTGCACAGTGTGTATGGGTGAAAAGCAGAGAGGCATTGTGCAGTTACTTTCACTTTCAATTCTGTCACATTTACTAGTAGTTTGTTTTTACTTTTTTTTCTATGTTTTATCTGTTTGATTTTATTTGTACCCTCGCTCTTTGTGTCTAATCTTGTCTCTATGGGTCTATGCAGTGGTAACCATAGCAATTTCCCTGGGGATCAGGAAAGTCTTTCTGATTCTGATACTGATTTTGAGAAAATGGGCGTGGTCTGCACCACGAGTGGGCGTACCCGTTCCTCCCTGGCTCGTTTCTGATTGGCTGCCCTTCGGGCACTCAGGCCTGTGCTTGTATTTCAATATTTGTCGAGGAGGAGCAGCTTGTACAGCGCCTCTTCACTTTCAGCAGGATTTAAAGGGAAAACCAGCAAAGACAGGGGCAAGTTGAGAAGGAGAGCAACTTTGGGCAGAAGCAGGGGGGGACTCTGAGAGGCAGTCTGCGTCTTCGGCTTGGGGGCAGAAAAAAAGGGCTAGATTCGGGTCTCTGTCAGGATGGCAGACGGTGAAGAAGTTTCCTCCACCACTCCCAACCTGGTGGAGCTGGGGGAGCCGGTGGGGAGCAGCAACGAGGCCGCCGCCAGAGAGGAGCCGGCTGCTTTTAGTGTGGAGCCACGAGAAGAAAAAAGTGAGAGAAAGGAGGGCGAGTCACACGTCGGGGACCCTGATCATGATGTGCGGGTGACCAGCACGGTGGAGGAGCCCCTGCTCAGAAGAGAGGAAGGGGAAGAGGACAAATCCGAGACGGAGGCGCCCGAGAAGAGGGAGCGCGCCGACAGCGTGGAGGAGCTCAGGGTCACGGCACCAGCAGCCCCTCCGGCAGCCGCTGAGGAAGAGGAGGAGGAGGAGGAGAGTTATACTGCAGAGCCACATCAGATCCCATCGCCTGAGGAGACCCCCGGCCCTGTGGAGGAGAGGAACGTGACACAGGAGCCGCTCTTGGACTTTACTGCAGCCGCTCCGGAGCGCGCGGTCCCGTCCGCGCCTGAGGAAGAGGAGGAACCCGCTCCGACACGTGAGTGCCGTCCTGCGGCTTCTGCTCGGGTTTGTGTTTATTCCCGGCTTCCGCTCCGCTCCTCTTCTCAGCAGGCAGAAAACAGTCTTGATCTCAGGCTGCAGGTACTCTTTGTTTTTTGGGGGGGACGAATGGTCCATAAAGGGGGAAGGTGATGACGACACGCAGCTCCTATTAGCATAGCCGCAGCCCGCGGCCTGTTTCTCAGGCTAACTGTTAGAAAATGAGGATGTTAAACTGTGGTTTAATCTCTAATGCATGAGAGAAAACCGCCCTGGGATTGAAAAACGCCATATTATGTTGGAAAAAGGACAGCAGGCGTGCTGTGAGTGTGTGTGTGTGTGTGTGTGTGTGTGTGTGTGTTGGTGGTTAGCATCAGACAAAGGAGCTCACACACCCTCTTTAAGAGGAGAGCATAAAGAGACACATGCTTCAGGCTGTTATTTAGTCTCGTTCAGGTCAGGTGGGATAACCTTATCCAGGCCACCTTTTTTCTGATGATGATCTACTGTAAGGGACAAGCTCTCAGAGGTGGGATTGGGAATCAGTGCTGTGAAATCTCAAGGCCCCCCCCCTCTTCTGACAGCAGCCCACCAGGGTGGGGTTGGGAAGCACAAAGGCAAGGTATGACTAGGAGTTGTGCTTCAGGGCCCTCATCAATGGGCTCCTGAGTGTGAGATTGCTGTGGACATGTCTCACACGGATGAAGCTGATGCACTCCTGGGCTTTGGGAGGACAAATCATGAAACAAAGAATGGGGAGCACCCCTGTTTTGTATTTCTATAAGGCCCCCCCCACCCACCCTTCTTGTGCCTTTTTAGGATAAGGCTGGGAAAACTGCTAGGCCAAGCCTTTGTCCTAAATCGGTGGACGCTTTTGAATGGACTGTTGTTGTTGCCGCCCCCCCCCCCCCAACACAATGATGCCGCAACTTTCAGCGAGTTAATTCGTTTTATATCACGGGTCGTAAACATGCACCCCTACTTGCCCCATCTGTAGACCACGCCTAGGGTGACACAATGAATCCGATTTTAATTATGGTATGGCTTTGCATGTTTAGTAAAAATATACAATCATCGTAAAAACCAAGTAAGCTCTGACCCTCTAGAGTGGTGGAGGCGATCCCAGAAGCTCTACACGTGTTTATTTTTAAGAATTGTGAATTTCTTCTTCAGAGAAAGTGGAAATGATGGCAAAATGGGCCAAAAAACAAAAGAAAGAAATGAATGCATGACGGTTTCAAAGTCGATAATCGTGATCTCAGTGTTGAGCAAAACAATTGGGATTATTATTTGAAGCATCCTAAGCAAAGCCTTGAAGCAGCCCACAGATCTGCTGGATGGGTTTGGAGCGGAGGGCTGGGGCCTGATTTGAAACATAGCAGTAGCCTATATATAGAGCAAGTTGTCCATGCTGCTGCTGGTGTTTATTTCAATGGCTCTTTCTCAGTAATGCTGTAAAAAGCAGTGCTCTGGGAGTGTCCATCCAAACCCACGCCTATCCGCTCACAGACAGTGTCCTAAAATTACAGTGGGTGTCATTTGCAGGTTACTGTCTGCATGCAAATGTTTTTGTTCCTAGTGTTCAGCAGGCCTGTGTGGATGCAGTTTTCTGACATTCGAAAGGTTTGTAAGCGCTGTAGATGTGGGGAGAGTCATGACACTTGTTGATGACCGGGGAAAATTAGGGGCAGAGAGAGCATTTCAGCTCCACAGATATGAATTTGTGCATTATTTAAAAGCTGTAAGCCAATGAAACATAGTTGTTTGATAGTAAACTTGGTATCTGATTTACTTTAAAAGAAGGTTTCCTGATGCCCAGTGCTCACAAAAGAATCAGACAATTTTTATATAGGAAAAATTGCATTTGTGTAAGCTTTTTTTAAGGTGCATATAAATTAGTAAGCACCATTTAAAACCATTGCCTGTTTTTTTTTTCGTTGCAGTGCGTCACATCACCTGGTAGCATGTAACGGTTCTTATTACACAATGTTATTACTTTCCTTCAGATGAACCCAGTCTTCCTGCCCCTGCTGCTGCCCCTGCTGCTCCATTTCCACCTCTGATGCAATTTACTTCAGGCAAGTTCCGTCTTCATGCTACTTATTTGCTCTTTTCTACTCACAGTGTTTGGCTTGGCTAATGTATTACCAGTGTTTAGAGAGCTAGGTGTATACTTGGTGTCTTTTAAACTTTTCAAATGCAGTAAACACTAATATTCACTTTTCATTTCTGTTTAAAGCTCCAATCAGGAAGCTGCCTAAGAGAAGCTTTCAAAATGCACTGCTGCAAAACCACAGAAAGCGAAATGTCATTCTCACGATGCCAAAGTCCTGATTGAAGCTTAACGTAATAAAATGAAGCGTGGCATGGGTGGATGTATGTAGAATGTAGCCTGTTCAAACCTGGTTAGATTAAGCCAGGTGCTTATGATTGATGACTAAAGATTTATGCAGCTGCATGCTCTCAGTACTTTGAGTGGCTAAGATAGTGTAGATGAAGAATGTTGGATGAGTAGATGAGGAACAATATTTGTCCTGATGTGTCATTTTCTTCTCTGTCTGTCAAAGAAGGAGGGACATTTTTCTGCTCCCATTTCCGACTCTCAGTTTCTTTCCTCTTTCTCAATGTGAAAGAGTCGCCACAGATGTTTAACACCTGCTGGAAATCATTTAAAGCCCTGTGTTGTGGGATGTAAATGGCCAACAGTCAAATTTACTTCCTTTTTTGTGCTGGTCAGAGTATTATTGTAAATTTGGTATACACAGACGTGCACGTCTGAGAAAAAGGCATTGTCATGGAGTTTCAGGCTAACAGAGAAACGTTGCCAAAGGCCCGGTTGCCTCTGGAAATGGCTCCTTATCTCAATGCAGTTAGACCCATTTGAACTGGATTGGCTTAAAGATAGTGGTAACAAGGGCTGAGGAGCACGAAGCGTCCCCTGGAACCTCTTCATCTCGAGTACCCTAAAGGTCTAATCTCAAGAAATTTTTCATTTTAATTTTGCCCTTACTTCTAATTCAACAGAGAAAGGAAGTTCTTCACCCATAGCTTCACAGGACAACTCCAAGATAACCATGGATTCGTTTGGCAATGATTCACCTTCTAGGAGCCCACCTAGTTATGAGCCAGATGTACTGAACCAGTCAGATGATGACTTAATGTTTGAAATGAAAAAAAATCCTTTTCAAGGTTTCTCTCCAGTTGACAACCCCAGCAGTGATTTTTCTCATTTTGGAGAAACTGCAGCTGGCACAAGAGCCGTGACAATGTCAGATAGTCCATCACCAGACCTGGTTCAGAATGCTCATGACGGTGACCTGCATGATGATGCACAGGACTATGAGCAGACTTTTGTCTCAAGGGAAGAAGCCACTGAATCACTAAGGCAACAGTTGACATCCTCTGCCATTTTTACTACCACCTCTAAAGAGCATGAAGAGTCTAGCTTGCCACCCTCTCTCCCTGACATTTTGAAATCTTCGCCACTCAACCCAGACAAAGTAGACTCTGGATCATCTGAGGGAAGCCCCGATTTTAGTCCAGTCCATAGAAGTGGCAACGATTCTCCAAATGCCCCTTTCTCCCTGTCGGTGAACAACCCATTTGCTTTTGAAACCAAGGTTCCTTTGCTTAAGGAGATGACTGAGGAGACCGAGGCGAGGGCTGCTGCAGCTGCCGAGAAGGCAAAGCAAGATGCAGAAATGGCTTCGGAACAAATGTTTGGCACTTTTGACCTTGTTAAGGAGGCTGAGATCTCTCCGAAGGGCTACGAGGCTATCGTTGAAGACCAGAATGATTTCAAGACTTCAAGTCCAGATTCTGTCCAGATGATTGACAAATTCGAATGTCTTAGCTTTCAAACCGGAAAGGCCCAGGAGCACTCTGATTCTGAAATACAATCTGCAGATTCCCTCTCTCCGGTATTGGAAGCCATGGCGAAAAACCCGGCCAGTTTCCAGGTTGAACCCGAGAAGAACCTCGTCACAGAGGAGGCTGACGCCACCGATGAGGTTTCGGAGCAAGAGGGCTCGTCCGAAGAGTTCGAGTTTGTGGAGAAGCCGCCTCGAGGTGCCATCGATGAGTTTTTGGAAACGCTAGATAACTCCAAATTTGCCAAGGCGTCAGAAATGGCCGAGGAAGCCGAGGAAGTCGAGGAAGACGTGGTGCCGGAATTTGCAGAGAATGTGGCAGAAGCGATCCCTGCGGTGCAAGAAACGAAAAATCAAAGCTCTTACCTTCTGCTCTCCGAACCCTCAGATGGGGCCTCTTCGGTGAGAGGTAAGGCCGGCCTAGAATTGTCAGATTTCCAAGTGCCCTCACAGGCTCCTTTGGCCCAATCCTCTGTGGTCAAAACCGAGACGATGACCACGAAGAAAGCGGAACAAAAAGCCACCAAGCTGCCTAGCCTGAGTGCAGGAGCAGGTAATTTAGCAGGCAATGTAGCAGTTCATTATCATTTCATTTATGTGTATCACCTTCCAGTCCTCTCCCCCTTTTTCAGTGTCCCCTTTTTTTTGTTTTCATTTTTATTCTGCATCTTACACTGCATGGTGTGATGTTTATGATGCATGTTTGTAGCCCTTTTAGTGAATGTCTAGTGTCTGTTTCACCTTATCCCTTCATTTTCAAAGCATTTTCCATTTTTTGCCCTCGTTTTACCCATTCCGGCATATCAAACTTGACGAACCTTTTTATGTATACGGTTCATCTTTTCTTTGTGTTAATAATGTTTATAAAGAGCAGTTGTCTTACTGTCAGAGGCTGGCTCAAGTTTTAGGGCCTTGCATTAGTCAGCTTTTCTTTTTATTCAGCAATAATCACATGTATTTTTAGTTGTGCTTAAATGAGCGGCTTTTTAGTAGCTGAGGTACTTTTTGGTTAAAAATAATCAACCACTTATGATTCCCTCTAAGGAAGGCACTTTGACTTGCACACACAATGCGGGTTTCTGTTTTATTTATCTCATTCCAGTAGCGCAACGCTCCCTTGACTCCTCCATGTTTGCTCACATACTATGGTTAATAGGTCATCTGTGCACCCTGGCCTAACAGCTACTTCACTGGGATTCGTGTTAAAGGTCATCAGCCGGCTTCAGAAGGGATGTTTTAAAAGATTCTGTTTGGTTTATCTTGGGTTGTGTAATACCGACTCTGACGCTGTCAGTCTTTTATAGTGGTCCGATTTGAAGTTCTCACTTTTTGCGGTGGGAGGACCCACATGATTTTTCCATTTTCATGTGGTTAAAGTGCAATATTTTTATGTCAAAACGATAAAATAAACAGGGAGGCTGAAATTCAAGGTGTTTAAAATGGCAATTTATAATTACAGATCCTTTTGGGTTTGAAAAACTTTGATTTTGTCCCTTTCAAAGCCACTCCAGAAAATATTTACATGAAATCGTAACAAATAAGATATAAAGAAAAGAATTCAGAGGACATCTCAGGGATAGAGTTATGCAGAATTTTAGAAACGTTAGTGTGAAAAGGGGATTTTTCATAGCAGTTCAAATAGAAAGTTCCCAGTGCAGTAAGAATCCGCACTCCCGCATTGCAACACCAGGTCGTCAAAAGCAGATAGTTTATCAGCAGTATTGCCTCATTTATTTGACATGAAGCACTGTGTTGGTTACAGCGGAGAATGCACCGTGCCTGATGGCACGTTTGAAGAATTCAGACTCTTTACACAGAGGATTTATTGAGCTGAGTTAGTCATTGGCTTCATAACCACACCTTGAAGCCTTCAGAGTGAACCTTGTCCCTTAGATTTGCCTAAAATGACAGTGCATAAGAAAGGGGGAATAAGAAAGGCTGTTATTTAAAGCTCTCAATTTTCTCTTAAAGAGTAGATGAGGTTTAGGTTGGTCTGCAAGTACATTAACGTTGAAAGTGATGCTGAGCTCTCCTTTGCTTTGGAAGAGGCTCCCTCTTGTGGGCACTTCCCTGGTATCTGACGACATTATGCTGGAATATTGCTCACCGCAAACGCATGCACTCGTCTGTGTTTTACTTTGCATATCCACTTTGCATCTTTTGCTGGCTAGAGGTCCTTCTCTTTGACAATTTAAGCGCATGCTTCACTACATGGCACACTGCACTTGATTTAAATCCAATTTCTTTCACGATTTTCAAGTTCAATGATGCGTTTCCAGGGAAGTAAAGCATATTTCGATCTATTGAAATGTCTTAGCATCACTTTCGGAGAAGGGTGAGGCAGGGAGAGACAATGGTGTGCTTGCAGATGTAACCGTTAAGAATTAGGGTGTGGATTTGTGGGTGGGAGGGGAGAGTGAGTTAGAGTGAGTGTGTGTGAAGGGAAACGGAGTTGCTGCGTCAGTGCATTTAGTGGTTCCCCGAGCCAGCAGACAGTCAGCTGACCCCAGTCCTGAAGCCTAAGAGAGAGAGGGAGAGAGAGAGAGAGCGCTGCAGTCATCTCACTTGTGGGAGCCTTCCTTCTCGTTCCAACACTCAACACCCCCCACCCCCTGCAGCTGCAGCTCGACGGTGCTCACTCGGCTTGGAATGCCAAGCTGATCCCCTGCAGACCAGCCCTACCATCCACAGGGAGAACTATGGACAATAACGACAGCCAGCCTGCACCTCACTGGAAACAACAGGGTACAGCAGCTGTTTGCTAAGAAACAAATTCTCTAGTTAGATACCAGTTGACTTCATGTTCATGGGGGTGCTCTTAAGTGTCATTCGAGCTGTTGCTTGTCATAGTCATAGCGTCGTATGACAGTCATGGTTGGACAGATGGCTTTCTTAGTTTGATATTTGCATGTGTTACTTTTTCTTTCTTTTTTTTTTTTTTTTTTTTAAGGGTTTTGGGTCTCTGTGCTGGGGGGAAAAAAACTGCATATCACATTGACCTTTGGACCCAGTATAGTTCTGCTCTGATGACAGACATGGTGTGTTCAAAGGTGCTTGGTGTGGCTCATCTGTGCCAAAAGTATCTGCAGATGCAGGATGATTAACTGACATTTGCATGCCTGCTGGGGTGATCTTGAACTATCTAAGGGTGGCTACTTCTGATCTAGGAAATGCTACTAGCTGGTTCTTTGCCTGATTCCATAGAAGAACCATATTGTAGTTTACTGAAGATTTGCCTTGTGGATGAGCTTGTTGAAGTTAAACAAGCATTCACATAATATAAAGGTTCATGGAAGAACCCCAGCGTTGGGTCGAAATACCTGCGACAAGGTTGTTCGTACTCATGCGCCGTAAATCCGTTTCCAATATGAAGTTAGATTTTTCTTGACCGTTCCAGGGTACGTTGCTTGGTCATCCCAGCTTGCACTTTTTCATGGATTGCGGAGGCCCCCCCCCATCACAGAGCAGAACTTTTGGCAGTTTGTGTCGGCTGATGATCATGAGTGTGTTGCCTTTGCGACAGCCTAAAGATGCTGTGTCACATCTGACTCGAGTTGCAACAGTGAGGGCATTGTGCTCAGGGTCAGCTCTATCAAGCACAGTAGATGGTGTTTAAGTACATTCTCATAAAAGAGCAAGACGTTATTACACTAGTGACCTCAGTAAACAGAAGGTGAGTGATATTGAAAGCCAGTATTGCCCTCAGTGCTCTTTAATAGTTGAGCGCGTGAACTGTAATTGGATCTGAATATGTAGTGCTTGGTGCAGCAACATAGTAGTGAACTTTTTCTTGCTACATTTTGACTGAAGTGTTAATTCAGTCTCACCACTGACACTGTTTGTGGTTGTGAGAATCGGGGAGTTGAACTTTTGATCAGATTGAGCAGAGCACTTGCTGATTTTGAACAGGGGGTTTAATATCCCGCCTCAGGAGCAGATGGGCCAGTCTGCAGATGCTGATGCATATCAAAATGTAAGAAATTCTCAACAATGTTGGCCTTTTTCTGTTGAAGTAATTGGAATGGGGTGCAGTACAAGGGCCCCCAATCAGTGCAAAGCTCATTTGCATACGTCTTAAAGGTGCAGTAAAAGAAGCAGGCTGTGGAAATAAAGAGGGGTGTAGAAAATGGTCATGCACTGCAGGGTGTAGGTGTGAATTGATTGTGTTATTTGCCTGTTTGAGAACAGCGTGTGCGCACGCGCGTCTGGCCTCCCTGGTCGGCCCAGCAGGAAGTGCGCGCGCGCGCTCTATCGCGCTGCTGTGTGTGTGCGCGTTCCAGAGCTTCAGGCGGTGCAAGATGGACGCAGATCGGGGTTAGTGAGCCTTGTTTGACTGTAGATGAGCCTTCCACACGTGTTGCCGAATATGTCTGGACGCGGTGAATGGGGAATATTGCGCGAGCTTCCCCCGCCGCCGGAGGAGATGGACGCAGGAAGGGGAGAGAGCGGGTTTCCTGCTGCAGGCAGGGCTGCTCCGTTATTTTTAGCTTGCTCAGAGCCGCGCCGGGCTTACCATATGTAGGCAAGCCTATCGGTAGAGGGCAAAGCCTTGCACCGAGTGCGGGTGGAGGGACGGAGGGGGGCTGCATCCGCGCATTTGGGCACGAAAAGACGGGTCAGTGCAAAGCGACGAGCGCAGGCCATCGCAGGTGCAGTAGAGGCGCGAGGCTGCTCGTTAACAACGCGCGGATAGCGACCTAATGTTATAGACGTCACAATGCAGAAGGTCCGCTTTAAAGCCGCGACGTCATCGAATCCGCGTTGTAAACTCGAGCCGCCTTTGAAGAAGAAAAGAATGTTTCTTTAACGTTACTGTACGTTTCATTTAGCCATCAGCACCCAGCCAGCCAGCCAGCCTCCATATTTGTCTTAATGTTACCCTTGCCTTCCATGTCGAGAGACGTCAGTCGGTCAAAAAATAACCCCTTTCAGATCTAATTCTGGACTGACCTGCCCGGAATTGCCGCTGTCACCCAAGCGCTGGAAAATAAAATAAAATAAATAACTAGCTGGCAGACGCCACAGAATGACAGAAAGCACCTTTTTTTTAATATATATATATTTATTTATTTTTTTTAAAAGCATGACTGAGATTAAAGGATAGTTCGATAGAATGTTACAGGGAAACTTGACTAATCTGAATTCTTCTCGAGAGTGTGATCAATATCGGACATTCTCAGATCTCCCACAGAGGTGCTACATTACGTGATTGCCTAATAACTGGGACATACTTTTAAAAAAAAATGTAATCTAGGTACCAATATTTTAAGATGGAAAACGTTACATGTTGCATATAAAATTCACAACACGCATGCAGGTTAATGTCGATTTGCATAGTAAACTGGTTCCTTGTAAAGAAATAAAAAGGTTTTAAAATGCATTCAATGCAGAAGATTTAGTTTCCTTCTCACTTATGCAGAAATTGAGAAAATGTGATGAAATTTGCCCCTTAACCCACAGGCCTCTGGACTGGTTTGTGCTTTTGAACGAGCAGCTGTCCCACTGAAAGAAGGCCGGGATTAAGCCGAGAGAGAGATGTGATGAGCACACATCTCTGGTTAGAGTCAGAGGCCAACCTTTTTTTCTATTTCTTTTTCTTTTTGAGAGTTAGGCAGGGTTCATCTGGGTATAAAAATGATCTAGTTTTCCCCTCTAAGGTTTTTAAGCCAAATGAGGTCAGGGGAGGAGACACACAGACATGCCTGAAGCCAAAAATATGGATCTTTTGCTTAAGCTTGCAATTGTAGTGCTTTATGTAACACCTATACAAAGCAGTCTTGCTTTTTAATGGAGCACAAATTTGTTTATTTTAAACTTGCATTTGTGTTATTTCTTAAATTACCCTGTACTGAGATATATGATCTAACAATAAACATTTTATGTTGCATATCATGTCATGTAGTGCAGTTCAGGGGTTAGCAGCCTTCACTCTATTATTGGACCTTTGATTTATTTGCCTGCCACTTGTCGGAGATCAGGTTACCATCAACTCTGACTGCATTTTCTTTGTCAAGATTCATTTCTGTCTTCCTCCCATTGATGTGTTTGTTGTCCTCATCCACAAATCCTACCTTACCCAGTAGATAGTTCTCATGATCATAAAGACAAGGGTCAGACTTGAATCAAGGCAGACTTACATTATTATGCTTAGCACCCAAAACCTATTAGTGGTGTACTTTCTGTAATAGCTGTATCATTATATTGTTTCTTGTTTAGAAAGTTAAAGAATTTCTACTTGTTTTGTAAATTCGAACATATTTCTAGCATTTGTGACAGAATTTGTGTCTATAATTTGGACTTTTTCTATTTTTAAGCCTCCTGACAAGTATGGCCCTTGTTTGAAAAGGGATATTATCATTTTGTTCAGTGACGACGAGCCTCATTTTCTTCTTTTACAGCAGTGGACCTCCTTTACTGGCGTGATGTGAAAAACACGGGGGTCGTGTTTGGAGCCAGTCTCTTGCTCTTGCTCTCCCTTAGCATGTGCAGCATCATCAGTGTCCTCTCCTATGTGGCACTGGCTCTCCTCTCTGTCACCATCACATTCAGGATATACAAGGGCATCCTGCAGGCCATCCAGAAGTCTGATGAAGGGCACCCGTTCAAGTGAGTGAATTCTTATTCACTCACATTCTTATTAGACATTTTATGTATTTAGGTATTTAGCTTTTTGCAACATCAGCCTGTCAGGACTGGATCCCATTTGAAAGACAGCGTGTGCTTGGTTTCAAAATACAGTGTGCTGGTCTCCTGTTCATATAAGTCAGTTGAGGAAAGCTGCATCAGAAGCTCAATTGCGTGTTAGCACATATCCATAAAAGTAGAAACTTTTCAGTGCCTTGTTTTGGAGTCGTAACAAGTATCAAACCTGGAGTGATGTATGCTAATAATGGCATCTGTTCACTGATAAGAGGTTTTTGCTGGTTAAATCCATTCTTCCACAGGATGCTTTGTTGAGTAGAGGGCTGTGTGTATGTGTGTATCTGGTGAGGATCTACCTCCCAGCTTATCCATTTTCCTGGCAGCTGAGCAAACTAAGCCTCACTCTTAACATCTCATGAGCCATTCATTTAGATCCAATAACCCAGGATTTAGCATTGGGTGAATCTGATTGGCCTTTGTTTCAAGTAAGCCGATTAGAGTGCCTTTTAATGTTTCTCTGACACCTGTGTCAAATGAGGGGCAAAAAGCCAGCTAATTGATCTGATGTTAGAAAACTATAACCAGGTATATTTGACTGTTTAATGGTGGATCATGAAACTGGGGAATAAATCATGCATTTTCTTTATCTGTAGGCAGTATCTCGACCAGGACGTTACTTTGCCTGCAGACCTGGTCCATAAATACAGCGATGTGGCTCTTGGGCGAGTCAATGCCATCGTTATCGAGCTGCGCCGCCTGTTCCTGGTAGAGGACTTGGTCGATTCTCTCAAGGTGAGGGTTTTTCTTTTAGCTCTAGTTTATATATATATATTACTTTTTCAAGGCTAGGTTCTGCACCTTCAACTACTGTTTGCCAGATCTTTTATCCTTTGCCAAAATAAGTTAAAAATTAAATAAAAACTGAGAACGTACCATCAGGGCCAGTAGTCGGTCTCTTCACTTACTGGGATAGGGAAGCTACGTAGTCTTATTTTATGATATGTGCATTTTGGAGAAACTTATTCCTTTAAAAGCTATACCTCAGTTCTATCATGTACAAGTGCTCATGCAATGACATGTATTTAATTTCTTGTTTTTTTTCTCTCTAGTTTGCAGTGTTCATGTGGATTCTGACATACATTGGTGCCTTGTTCAACGGACTCACTATTCTCATTATGTGTAAGGCCTTCTCCACAGCATGTATTTTGACTTTAGTTTTGGTTTAATAAGTAACTGGTTTATTTTAACACTGCCACTGTTTCTTTTGCAAGGTTTAAGCAGTCAGACTGTGATCTGGGGTTTAGAAGTTTAGCTTTTCTTCTCTAATTGTATATATTAAATAGTGGGCTGACATGCTGCACTGTAGTTTAACATGTTTGTCCAATGTTTTTGTGGTTTTGTTATTTAAGCATTCTTCTGTCATAAATTAAAGACAATGCTAGCTGTGCGAGAAAAGACAACTTAATATTTTTTTTAAGTCCTTCCTTCTGTGTTGGAGTCTCACTTTAGCATGTTAGTCTGCGTTCAGTTCTTTTGGAGTCTGTATGACCCGAGGGCTCCTTTTAGTATGTCTGAGAATTTGGACATGGGTCAGGGTCAACTCAGTCTGTTCTGTGGGCCACATTCAACATTCAAGAGAATAAAATAATCCTTTATAATCTAATATATTAACAACTTCTGTTTCTACATAATTTGCATTGAATTGTCAGCAGTCACCTTAAGTCATAGTACAGTTTCATAACTAGGAAGGGCTTGCCTCACTCAGTTTACAGCTATATTGTCAAAACAGTTAAACTGCTTTGTATCACTACAGTTAACCAAAAGATACGTTTTCATTTGTGTCTCTGAGAGCCAGTAGGCCATTACTTTTTCCACACTTTTTCCACTCGCTCAAGTAAGCTAATTAGGTTCTCTAATATCTTTAAACTGCACACAGGGGAAAATAAGCTGTGAATGATTTAGTGGAAGTTTCTGGGTAAATGGAACATGTCCTGGTTGCCAGGTGATTACCACGGTGAACTGAAAGTGACAAGGTTGAATGTTTTTCTCCACCCCCCCCCCTTAATCTTCCAGGTCTGGTCGGTGCTTTCTCTTGCCCAGTGGTCTATGAAAAGCATCAGGTATGAATTCTCAGAGCATTTGGGTTTGGTTTTATAGCATGCACAAATGTTTTCAGTCATCTGTGAGCTTTAACTGACACTGCAAAACAGTGTTTGCCTTAGAGGCACATATTTTTGAACTGATGGCCCCTATTGATGAAGTTTGTCCTGCACTATTTGCTATCAATAACTTCTAAAAGGATAACATTTGTGTGTTATTTTTTAAGGTTTTAAGGAGGAATAACTTAAACCTCTAAATCTTTGCGCCTTGAATGGAAATTCCATGGAGAAGAATTAAATTAAAGAAGAAATTAGAGATTTAAAAAGGCAAAACAGGAAACGTAACAGAGCAACAACCATGCAGATATAAATAAAGACAAGGAGGCCTTTAAATGGCAACATTTGATTATATAACAACATAATTCTGTTAAAAAATAGATCAATAATAGCAAGGTCGTGTCCAAGATTTGCTTCTTACTGAAAGTGTGACGAGTAGATTTCAAAATGGTTGAACATCCAGCATTGTGGGGTTTTATTCTTAGACCAGACATTGTTTCTATAGTTACTCAACAAATTCAAGCGTTCATTGAATAGTACGTTCAGTTTTTCTCCTAGTTTCAGAGAACAATTACCTTTTAGGTTTTAATCGGAATAGGAAACTTTAGGACCTAATGTGCTTCTCACAATTTATGACTGTCTTCACTGTTTTATGTTTAAAGAATGACCCCTTTTTACACATTCATCTGCAAAAGGTACTTTTAATGTGGTTTGGTTTTTACTGAACTAGACTTGGACGTCATTGCTTTAGAAAGCACCTGATGTAGTGTATTCGAGTCCGTTTTGGTTGTTGTGCTCAGTTTCCTTTAGGCTTAGAACCTGTGCAGATATGTTTCAATTGTAAGTCCCCCTTCATTATGTTCTCATAGCAAGTGTTTTATGTGGTTTTAATCCCGAATAATATATTTTGGGAATTGTGAACCGGTGTCCTTTTTCAGTCCGTGTAAAACAACCGTCGACTCTTACCATCCAGTAATCATCCCGTAACCTCCTGCCTTAGAGTTTATAATTGGTATGATGTGTATGTTTGTTTTTAAACATGTAGCTTAATATTTCTACTAATCCTGCTTGATCTGACAGACGCAAATCGACCATTACGTTGCCCTGGTAAACAGCCAGATTAAGGATGTCGTTGGAAAGTAAGTGCCTTTTTTTCCTTTCTTTTTTTTTCTTTTCTATAAAAATGCAAGTTGAATGTAAAGTACTGCTACAGTTAGTATAATTAAGACTGAATATAGTTTTTAATTAAAAAAAATTATACATTAGTTACACATTAGATATGACTTTTTTTGGGACTGAGTGCTCGCATATACTTTTTTACTCAAGAACATTAATATGAATACATTTTTTGATGACGCTCCTAAATCTTCAGACAGGTTCAGCTTATCTTGTCTCTCGATGTATCGCCCCTGTAGGATCCAGGCTAAAATCCCTGGTGCAAAGAAGAAGACAGAGTGAAGGACGGCTGTGCTGAATGAAGTTGGTCACGTTGAGGCTGATGGGGTTGCTCTGAGGATCAGGGTGTGGTACCCTCCTCTACACTGTTATTTTCATCTCCTTTACCCCCGACTGAATCCCTTGAAACATGCTCATAAGTCCTCCCTCCCCCTGTTCCAAATACTTTCTCTCCCCACAAGGCCACCATGATGAAGTTCAACAATTTAAGCCACTACATATTCTTCTTGAGACACTGACTGATAGATTCAAGCGAATAACATCTTTATTGAGTGACACACACCTCTAAGCAAGAAATAGTATTCCATTGCCTGGTTTTGTTATTTTCCGAATCCCCATGTATTGCAGAAATAATTTAATTATTTTTTGTTTGTTTGTTTTTTAATGAGGGAGCGTTTAATGGTACCATTGTTTTGGGCGAAAAAAAAACCTGGTAGCTGTCCATTTTTGGTATGATTTAGTGTTACTGTGATTGTACTGTTTTATTGATTAACTGTGTAGACTTTCACAAAGCTTCTCGCTCTTCAAAGTGGCTCTTGTGTTAAAGTACTAGCAAAGAGTTGCTCCATAGCACTTCATGCTTCTGAGTATTTCTAGGCAAATAGAATTTTGCAAGATTAAGAGCATATATCGAGACATCATTTCGCCTCATTGCAGCTATCTAGTGAAATCTCTGGAAGAACCACGTTTACAGGCGTTGACTTAAAAATAAATATTTAAAGTTGTTTATCTGTGGACCCAATACCTACAGCTGCAAAGTTATGTAACATGAAAACTTACAGCATTGTTTGTTATGCAAGTTATTGTGAATGATACTTCATACAGTTGTGGTGAACTCAGTGGAATGCATTGTGAAATGTAAACAAGCACCAATAAAGCTTCTAGATGAATGACTTGTAAATGACTGAGCTCATTTGGGGTTTTTGATTTTGATTTGTTCAGCCGATGATTATGGTAACCATTTATGGAAAATACTGCGATTCAACACTAGACTTTTGCAAGGCCTGCAGTGATGTATGTAAAATGTTTTGAAGAAGGTGTGATCTGCCCCAACTTGCAAATACCCTTATAATAAACCTGAGAAAAAAAATTGTCATTAGCATACAATATTTAAACGCAATTATTTTTTAAAAATCTCAATGTAATGGCAGCACCTCTATGAATGTTTAATGATGTTGAATTGTCCTTGTACATCCATATCCACTTTTCACCCCGAGAAACCCCTCAACCCCTTAGTTTTAGGAGAACATCCTTTAATTACAGTGTGGAAGAAAAATATTTTTGTCCAAAGATTGCATTAATGAGACCGTTAGAAGGATTATACTTAAACAAGTCAAGGTAATCTATAATTGCTTTACCACTTGTACAGATGTAATTAGTTGAAATTAAAAAATTATATTAATCTTTATATGTAAAAAAAACTTATTTAAAATTTGATTGTGAACCCCAAAGTAAGCTTCCTTTTAAAACCCCAGGATGAGCTTTAGAATCTGCCTAGCGAGTTTTTATCTGATAGCACTTGATCTGACGTTTTTGTTTTTCATTCTTTGAGGGCACATCTGAACCATTTTGGGGACAAATCTGTGACCTGAACATGGCATGTGTCGAAGAAAAGGGGGGAAAAGATGCAGCTCTTAATCCGCTGCTGCAAATGTGAGCAAGAAAAGCATTTTTGAAAAATGATCACCTCCACTTATGGATGCCATAATAAGACCAGTGTTTGCCTGAAACATCTTTATGAGGAAACCAGCAATCTGGCCTTTTTTTTTTAGGGATCTTTTCTGTAGCAGAACACAAACCAAGGCGCTTAAATCGAGGCGCAGGAGACTTTTATTTTGAAAATCGGATTGAAACGGTCACGTTACCACCACACTTCCTGCTAGCGGCTACACTCGATTCTGCCTGTTCCGTAAACAGGAAAACTGCCTTTAAAATAACGCAAGCTTAATTTATAGTTAGTTTTTTTGCGAGGTGGAGTGATGTGCAACTCATTTTTATAGCGGGACTTCACTTCCAGTCTTTATAGGGAGGCACCGGTCCTCGGTGTCTTCTTTTAGCTAAGCTAGATAGCTTATATATCGTCTGGAAAAAACGCTGTAACAGGCACAAAGAAGACACGCCTTTTCATTTCTGCTTCTACACAGTGTTGCGTTTTCGACAGGCTGTCATGGCGTGTTTCGTCTCGTTGTGTATGAACAAAAAGAAGCATGATTTCAGCTAATGTTAGCTAGCTGATAACCGGCCAGTCGCCTGTGTATGCTGTGGGATTGGTTGCAGCCCTTCTGTACGACTGTCATCACTCAACGACATGCTAAAGCTTTTCTGTTGTTTGCTGTCCTCCCATCTAAGCTAAACTGCTTAAAACTTAAAACTGAACGTTGGTCGTGTAGTTGGACCCCAGAGCCTCCTAAGCTGTGGGAGGGGACAGACTGCACAAGAAACATTTCAGTACGTCTTTTATTTGACCTGATCATCTGGATCTCACCATGGCTGCAGACCTCCAGTCCAAGTACACCAAGCTGGCGCAGGAGTACTCAAAGGTAAAGGGCTTTTTGACACGTGCAGTGGCTTGCTTGAAGGAACATCATGTGTTTTCTTTGTGTTCAACAGATTTAAAGATCAAGACAAGAAGAAATTCTCATAAGTAAAATTTCACATTTCCTCATCAGTGATGGGGACGGTACCTTGCTCAGGGGTACCTCAGGGCAACCTGCTGGTCTGCGATTCGAACCCACAAGTTTCTGATCTGGGGACTTTCTGAACGGGGCACTAGACACCCGCTGCCCCGTTAGTAATAACCCATAACACATAATAATCAGCGCAGTTCTGGCACATATTAAATCAGATTCTGATAAAATGATCTTTGTTTTATTTTTTGACATGATAGCGAGTACAGTGCTGTTTGGACTCTTAACAGTTAAATCAAAGTGCTGTCATGGAGGAAATGCTGAGACTGCAAATTAGGCTTTGGTGGTAATGGTTGACTGACTGACTTCATGGGGATTCAGGGTATTGTCTTATACGCTGCTACTTTGCTGACAGCCTCCTGCGTCATGAAGCTTGAGCTTGCTTTCTGTGCTTAACTGTGAGTTTCAGTATTAACTAAGATTTTGATCTTCTACAGCTCCGAGCACAGAACCAGGTTCTGAAAAAGGCTGTGGTGGATGAGCAGGCCAATTCCAGCTCCTTAAAGGTAGTCCACTTACATCTTCACTCCTGGTCGAACTGCCCAATATGGAAAGGTTACCAAATTGTGATTCTTTGTTGCTGTTGCAGCGCTTTTTCAATGAGCACAATATCTAAGACCTGCTTTGTTTATGTTTGTTGAGGGGCGTGAATGCTCCAGCTCAACAATCAGTAACTTGCATGCTAGCAGCGCACGATTAAATGTGTTAAATGTGTTGTGCTCTCCAAGTTTCAGTAACAATAATTCTACCAGTACAATTATTTGGTATGTTTATTTGTTTTAAGAAGTATCTTTATTATAAAACCAACAGAAATAATTGAGCGACTCTTAAGTTATAAATGAACACGTTTGTTGTTGTTTTCTACCCGACTTCAGGAGGAACTAAAGCAGCGGGAGCAGGGTCTTCGGAAGGCAGAGCAGGAGATGGACAGCCTGAGCTTCAGAAACCAGCAGCTTGCAAAAAGAGTGGAGTTGCTGCAAGAGGAGCTGCTTGCCAGCGAGTCCAAGGGCAAGAAGAGTAAGGTGAGGAAAGTTTAATGCAGTATGTAATTGAATATAATGATTAGCTTTAACTTGATTTACGCTTGTGGCATAACGATCATTAAAACCTCTCGAATCTGCATCACGTGAATAGTATCATAACTGTCTGAGTGCATGTTTGTGATTCTTCAACAGAATAAAGGAGATTCTCCCTCGCAGCCAAGTTATGAGACCCAGAGCGTGTTTGATGAGGACCTGCAGAAGAAGATTCAGGAGAATGAAAGACTTCACATCCAGGTAATGAGTTACTTATGTGAAGGTGTGCTGGAGCCCTAAACAAGTGAAAGTGAAAGTGACAACCCTTGTCATTGCGAGGTCATGGCACAGCACACATGAACCACAACGAAATTGGACCTCTGCATTTAACCCATGCACACTCAAACCCGTGCAGCAGTGGGCAGCTATTGAAAGCGCCCGGGGAGCAGTGATGGGGACGGTACCTTGCTCAAGGGTACCTCAGGGCAACCTATTGGGAAGGGGTTTGAACCCCTGATCCTCCGATCATGCGGCTAACGCCCTAACGACAGTCCTGAGTAAAATAAGATTACACTTCATTAAATGTCTACATGTACCCCTATAGGTTATTCCTCATTCATAATATTTCTAATAAGCAACGTGTGTACAAATACACGGGTAAGTTAGGTGGCGTTGGAGTGTCCATAGAAATAAAGTGCCGTTGAAGTGTTGCGGTATTTCGGAAAGCAGTATTGTGCAAGAGAGCATGATTCATGCAGAACATGGCAGGAATAAATGGTTACAGAAAAAGTGCCCTGTGCAGGTGATAGTTCAGATGATCATGCAAGGATTAAGAGAGAGAGTCCAGAATTGTGCAGTCTGATGCCTGTGGGAGTGGAGCAGTTTCTTTTGTCCTCTTTAAACTTTCTGTTTTCACTCTGCTCACGATCTGCTTGTGGATCATTCATAAGCATCACATTGTCGATTCATATGGATCTCCGCTTGAGATGTTTTGTCCTGCTGCCACAAATTTGTTCTTTGTCCATTTGTTTTACCTACTCTGACATGTTTTTATAAGGTTTATAAAAAAATATAGCCTTTATATGTCAGGATTTCTTAAAAGTAATACGACTGAATAACAAGACGTGCCTGCAATATAGGTCCGGTCTTGAGAATCTTGATCACTGCAACTTATTCATAAAGCCTTCAGAGTGTTCCAATTAAAGATCTGTCCTGCCAGAAACGTATTTCTAACAGATTGTGAAATCTGAACCTTTTTAAGCTCTTGTACAAGCTTGTGGAATGTGGGCTACTGTACTTAAAGGGGTACGTTAGTTCATGCTATCATCAATAATTTGTTTATGCTTTAAATTCTGTAAATATTTCCTTTAGGTATAACAGTCTGTTTTAATAAAAAGTAATAATAATGTCAGTCGGGCATGCGAAATGTGGATGTGGATCATTCATAAGCATCAAAATGTTTATGTCCATCATATGGACCTCTGACCCAACCCTTCTTTCAATCTGTTTTCAGTTTTATGAGGCAGATGAGCTGCACCGCCAGCAGGAGGCACAGTTGAGCGCCAGACTGGAGCAACTGGAGAAGGATGCCGAGCAGCACCAGACTGTAGTGGACAACCTGGTCAGCAAATACATGGATACCATTGAGAAACTGCAGAGTGAAAAAGCTCGTCTGGAGGTAGGGCGAAATTATTACACTGGAAAAGCGATTTGCATCGGCTGTACAAAAGTTATCATCTTACACAATCAAGAGGTTAAATTTCAGTTTTGTCTTTGTTGCATTTATTTATTTATTTATTTGCAATTTTTCTCTTGCAGATTAAGACTCAAACGCTGGAGAGAGAAGCCAAGGAATGCCGACTTAGGACTGAGGAGTGGTACGTCACCATTTTCTTTATGAATCACTGAAATTCAAGATACGTTGATCTCCTTTAATAACAAAATTGTATCTGAAATGAAAACTATTTTAGTAGAAGATGGAAAAACTATTTAATATTTATGTGGTTAAATCTAAAACAGACTCCAAAAACAGAAAGCATGTGTAAATTTCAGAGTCACTGCTGTTATTTTTCTTAATCCACATCAGCTTTTATACCTAACCCTTTACAGCAGGATCTAAGCTAAGGATCTGACTGTGTTTTCTCCTCCTGTGTGTGTGTGTGTGTGTGTGTGTGTGTGTGTGTAGCCAGCAACAACTGAGGAAGTATCAGACTGAGCTTAGCAGTCAGCTGAAGCACAACAGCAGTGTTATCCAGGAGAAAGTGCCCTTCAATGACACCAGTTAGTACAGATGTGCTTCACTTTCATTTTCACAGAACAGATACAGGACTAAAACTAGTGCAAAAAGGATGAATAAATAAATTGATAGGCAAGTCTACATGCAACATACATTGCTAACTAAGGAAAAATCTTTACTGATGTGTCCTCATGTCATTGGTTAAATGGTGAATGGATTTTTACTCTGTAGTTTTCTGTACATATGGAATTTTGTTCTTTCCAAAGAATACAGTGACTACAACAGCTTAAATGTTCCCCCGCACAACAGAAGACATCAGGTTAGGAAGCTCAGTGATTAAGAGTGTTCGAAATAATACATGATTTATTGCACTTTAAAAGGTCAAGGGCAGTGAATAACAAAATGTTATTTTGTTTAGCTTAAAGCTCGAGATACAGCAGGGCAGGCTGTGAGCTTCATACAGGATCTGGTCTCTGCACTCCTTAATTTTCACTCATACACAGAACAGAGAGTCCACATTTACCCCCTGGACTCTTCCATTGAGCCCATCTCTCCCCTCAACCAAAAGGTATATACAGACAAACAAAACCGACAAAGATACAGCCGTGGATGTTTGTTTTGGTTCACTGTAATTAGAATAAACTAATTCAACCTTAATGCCTTTCCTCTTTCAGTTCTCACAGTATTTGCATGAGAATGCAGCCTATGTTCGGCCACTAGAGGAAGCCTTGCTGCAACTGCATCAGAGCATCACCGAGGACACCGTCACAGTACTGGTAAGTTTTTTAATTAATTTTTTTATTTTTATTTATTTATTTTAAACCATATTTATCTTGGTATAAACTGGTTTGTATAATGTACACGTGAACACACTTGGGTCAGGGAGGAAGCAATGTATTCATGCCGCTCACATTTTTTAACATATCTATCATTTTATTGTACGTAGCATTTTGTTTGTGGACATATGAGAGAATTAGATGTGAAAATTGTGTGTTTATTCCATCTATTAATAAAATCTAATGAATAGGCCTCGCTGTTCCTGTACTTATGGAGATGACTAATACATAAATATAATTTGAAGTCGTCCTCAGTTTTGCTGAGCATTTCTGACATTTCTGTTTGTTTTAACTGAAATTTCATTCGGCCCTTTTTTAAGGAAACGGTGGACAAACTGCAGGATTTTTCCAAATCCTTTTCCACTTATGCAAGCTTTCTGCAGAAGATCCTGCCTTATCAGCTTAAAAGGTAGACACTCCCAGCTGTGGCATCAGAAAAGGGAAAAAAAAATATATATATATTGTAGATATATAAAGTATATATATACTTAACAACTAGTGCCCTCCCCATTCACTTTAATGTTCCTACTTATTCTCTTTTACTATCTTCTTTTTTTATTCTCTTCCTCTTTTCTAGCCTTGAGGAGGAATGTGACGTACCTCTCTGTACAGCATCTTTGAATGCTAAGAATCGTGAGCTGCAGAACGATATGAAGACTTTGACCACTGTCTTTGAGAAGCTGCAGAACTATATCAGTCTCCTTGCATTGCCCAGTGAGTCATGTGCTAATGCTATCTTCCCATTATGCACCTTTTTTATTAACCTAGCGAGAGAAACGTCTTGGAGTGCCCAGGATATGTGGTATATCAGTCCGTGGGAGCTTGTCCTATCACTGAAGTCTCAGCAAAAAAAACATCTGTAATGATAAAAGCCGGTGAAATTGTTTCTGCTGTGTTGCTCATTATGCAATATCATCTTTTTTGCTGTTACTCAATATACGTATCGATTCAATAACTGATTAATCAGAAATATGTTTGTGGCAGGTGTGCGTTTGGATGCCATGCCTCAGAACAGTACCAGTGCTGTCTTCACCCAGCTGGCTGCCTGTTTACATGGATTACATGACATCACCAAGGGTGAGTCCGCCAGACCCTCAGCCAGATAAAGGGAATCAGTTACTCGTGCTGTCCTAGATTTCACCCATACACACCATGCAGCAGGGGGCAGCTATTAAAAGCGCCCGGGGAGCAGTGATGGGGACGGTACCTTGGTCATGGGCACCTCAGAGCAACCTACTGGTCTAGGAACCCAAAACCTTCTGATCCTGAGGCTTAGTCTCTAAACGCTAGGCCACCGCTGCCAAGTTGCTGCCATCATCGTCATTGATTGTCTTGGTTAATAAACCTCTGTAAAAACGTATAGATGGCATAATTTTTTAAATAAATTATAATACATTTAAAAACTGAAACTTGTTTGCATATAATTGACGACCTCATGTTCAAATACATGGTTAAATGACTTCTCTACAGTTATAACATTAAGACTTACTTTACCGCAGATAAAATATACAGCAGTGGTAGGCTAGTGGTTGGGGAATATGTTAAATAATCGGAAGGTCGTGGGTTCGATTCCCAGACCAGTAGGTTGCCCTGAAGTACCCTTGATCAAGGTACCGTCCCCATCACTGCTCCATGGGAGCTGGATGTGGCTGCCCCCTGCTGCGCAGTGTGTGGGTTAAATGCAGAGAATGCATTTGATTGTGGTTCACTGTGTCCTGTGCTGTTTCCCAATGACAGTCACTTTCACTTTCACATATATGTAGTTACTCAGAGTACCTTAATGTGGGACAAACTTTCTATTACAGTGCATATATGTAACTACACCATGAATTGCTTTCAAGAAAATCTTTTTTTTTTTTTTTTTCTGCTCTTATCAAATTTCTTTCCTTTTTTTAAACAGAGCTCTCCAAGCACTACAGTCAGAAAGTAACTCTGGAGCAGGAGCTGCCAACTGTCACCCAGAAACTGCGCACCACCAATGAGTGCTTGCTTTCTTCCCTAGCCTCTCTTACCAACAGCACTGGCAAGGTGAACTAACTGTCAAAACCAGCAGTGTGAACAAGCTTCCAGTCATGTCGCCATATTGGAGTTCAGTTTCTAAACACCACTATTGCAAGTTTGACACTTGGCGTACAAACAGTTCCATCACAAAGCTTAAAAATCCTCATAAAGTCAAATGCAAGGGGAAAAAAAAGTTATATAAAACTGGTTATTCGGCTCACAGCGTAAAGGAGCGATTCGCCAGTGCCTCCAACTCTCAACAAGAACAAGTGTAACTTGCAACTTGCACTGCTTTTTTTTTCTTTTTTCCTTTTTTCCAGATTGCCACGTTCTTCAGCAACAATTTAGACTTCTTCGCATCATCAGCTGGCTACGGGCCAAGAGGGGGTACAGGAAGCCTCAATCCACTGCAAGCGGAGAGCATGCTTAGTAACAAGAAGGCAGCCTCAGCTTACGTTCTTGCTGTGAGGAGGGTCAGTGAGATATTTAGGTGCCATTGACCGAATGTTTTTGCATAATACAGTATTTTGTTATTTTTAAGTGTAATCTTTTAACAGCATCGCACCTGATTGAATCAGGATGCACTCTATTTGTAACTCCTGTTTAAAACTGTTTACAGAAGGTTATAGGAGATAATAAGCTGTACATAAGCTGTCAGTTATAATAGCCAATGATTTTGTGTGATGAATGTAAGAGCAGTTCTTACTGCCTGCGCTTTTATATGGGGCAGTTTGAATCCCAGACCAGTAGGTCGCCCTGAGGTACCCTTGAGCAAGGCACCGTCCCCGTCACTGTTCCCCAGACGCTTTCAATAGCTGCCCCTGCAGCACGGTGTGTATGGTTTAAATGCAGAGCTTGTATTTCGTTGCGGTTCACTGTGTGTTGTGCTGTGTTTTTAGAAACGACCCGAGTCCATCCCATTCACAGAGGCTTTATCAAATCGCCGCATCCTGACCAGCTCCACAGAGAGCAGGGAAGGCCTTATGCAGCAGGTACTTCCAAACTATAAATCCTGACCTCATCAGATGCTGTTTATGGATAAGCGAGAAATAAAGATGAAGAACTAGTTAAAATTACTCCCTATTACGTCATTTGGAACGAGTGTTAACATTTAAAGAATAGGTCTCCAAGTATTTGAAGATCACGTGTGCAGGTCGTGTGTGTAAAGTTGCTTAAAAGCAAAGACAAATGAATAACCGATCAGCTCAGGATCACGACCTTTGTTACCTGGTTGCAGGTAAAGCATGTTAAACTTTACGGTTTGTGTTTTTATCCTGAATATAAATGATTTTACAGTTGGGATATTTGTATTATGCTGGTTTTGGATGACCTGCACTAGCCACCTGTATCTTTTAGGATATTTAAAAAGGTATTTTACTTCTTTTCAGTGGCCTGTATATAGCACTGTAAATTATAAAAATAAAAAAAAAAGTTGAACAGGCATACATTTTCTATAACTGTATTACTCTTGCTGTATAAACAAGTTTACAATGTTTAAATGCAGATTTTATAATAGGTTATATAGACCAAATCACAAACTTTGTCCTGCAGGTACAGCAGAGTCAGGAGAAAATCGCTCGCTTGGAGCAGGAAAAGGAACATTGGCTGCTGGAGGCTCAGCTGGGCCGCGTCAGACTGGAGAAGGAGAACAGGCGCATAGCAGAGCTGGAGGCCCAGCTATCAGCAGCTTTAGGAGGGGAGGGTGTCACAGCATCTTCACAGACAGTCTCTCTGACCACCACATGTACTGACCTAGAAACAGAAGACAAATCTGGCCAAGAGGTTTCTCAAAGTGCCAGTGTGGTTAGTACTGCTCTGTGACTCTGTGAGAACTTTCACGAGCATCCAAATCATTGCATGCAAGCCCAAGTTTTATGTCACTTTTATCCACGAAATCTATAAGCGTACTCTGCTCAACTGCTTGATTAGGTCAAGTCGCCTTTGTGTTTTTTAATTCACATATGGGATGTTAATGTCTATTTTTAAGTTTTTTTTTTTTTTTAATCACCAGGTTGGAATGCTAACCACAACTCCCACCAGTGAGACTGTAAGTACTTAGAAATACAGGAATTTAAAACGAATTTTTTATTAACAGTTAGTTTGTGTGTAAAAGTAGAATTAGTGGACAAGCTGGCATTTCTTCAGATCAGAATATTTATTAGTCATGGATACTACTACTCTTGTGGAGAATCGAAGTGCGGGCCTAAGTCCAAAACCTCATCTAAGTCAGAAATCAAACGAAATCAAAGAAATGCAGCAAACTGTTAGTTAAAGAAGAAGAGTTACAGCAGTCGTGGTTCCAGTAGGAGCAGCCCCAGATTTTCAATAAAATGCGATTGACACCTCCTTCTGAAGTGACATCGTTCCAGTCCATTCAATGGTTTTCCACCAATATTTCGGAAAGTCGTTATGATTGACACTTCAGTTTCCCTACCTCTACCTTTTCTCCGCCAATAATTAAAAGAACTGTAACTTTTTTATTAATGGTTCCTTTCCTGACACCAGTATTTCAAAGTCTCTTTGGCTTTTTTAATTAAAGTGCGGTACAACTGTTTGCATTACGGCTGTTTGCATCTTTGTTCCAATTTAGGTCAGTTTAGGTCAATGTGCTCACTATTAGGTTAACAAACTCTGTGAAGTTAGTAGTGCGAGATACAGACATGGGGATTTTTACTATAATACATCGAACTCTGTAATTTAACCAGCACCAAAAACAGCACAACTGTTCAAGCTGGACTTTTTCCACAATGATTTGATTTCAGTACCAGTCACAACTCGCGAGTGAAAAGGTCTCGTTCTGTTTTGTATAAGGCTTAATCGACACGCCTCCAAGTCAGATATATCAGATTTTCATATATAACTATAAAACACAAAACACATTTCAACTGTTTATCTTCAGAAAACATGTCTCACTGCTACAGATTGTGGATTATACCCATTGCCACACTTGATTAGATTTAGGCACGTCTCAGGCTGATGAATTTAGATGATGTATCCATCTTTTTCAATCAGACTATAGTGTACTAAAGAAAATACTTTTTTTTTTTTTTTAATGCACAATTATTGTTTTTAGAAATATTGAGCTGTCGCATCTGACCATCGCCTCTTTATTTGCTGCAGGTTGGAGATGAGGAGTCTCGGGAACACCTGATCAAAACCCACTACATGGCACGAGTTGCTGAGCTGACCTCCCAACTTCAGATGTCCGACAGCAAGGCTGTCCATTTTCATGCAGAGGTGAAAAGAACCTCACTTTCTTCTTTGTCAAAATTACAGAAGGAGCAATAATAGCGTGAAGTTTAGGATCAGAGGTTTGAGAAATCCATTTCTATGTCACCACAGCAATTTATTTAATATGCTTACTATCAAAATCTTAAGCTGATATCGGCCAGATTTGATTATTGCCTGCTTTGCTTCTTAGCCGTTAATACCTGCTTGTACAGCTTAAGTTAAAAAAAACCCCCAAAAAACTAAACATTACTCATTACATATTACAGTGGCATAATATAGAATATAATATAGAATCTTTATTCTTGTAAGACCCATGATGTGTCTTAATAAATGCACTTTTTTCACATCAGTTTGCTTCAGCTCAAATGATTATGGTCACCTTTAAGAGTTGCAGTCAGCTCAGACAGTTGGGATCTAGTGATGGTGCGATGATTGTGACGATTGTGAATGCATTGGCCTTTCTAAATATCAGCGTCGTTTTGACTCATCACGCAACAGACATCACTAACAGTGTACACATTGTTTATTGATAGAGGACATGAACGGCTTCTTTTAGGTTTAAGGGTGGTTTGTGAGGACATTCCCGTCAGTTCTCACAAGGAAAACATACGTTAGAAAGATTACATGGTATGTTTTCTGTTACAGATGTCTTTCTGCTTTCTCAGGAAATAATTTATCAAAGCATTATAAATGGCATTTGGCAGGAGACATTGTGTCTTTATTTTCCTTTTTCCCCATATTTTCCTTTTTTGGTCCAAGTCATGTCCTCCTTTCACAGGTGCAAGTAGACAGCTGGGATGGAAATACGGATTTAAATGCAGGCTATGTTTGTGTAAAGCGCACTGTTTTTCCCCTGTGATTTTTTTTTTTTTAGTGACTTTTGATACGTGGTATTTTTCATTAAAAATCTCATGAGAGTTGCTGTTTTATGACATTGCATTTGTTTAGCATAACACTGAGCATTCTGTCGTTCAGTTTTGCAGCAAATGCTAGCAGTTTTTCTTGTGCAAATAAAATTCACTGTCTGAATGTCTGTCTTTCTTTTGTAGTGCCGGGCTCTTGCTAAACGTCTGACAATTGCAGAGAAATCTCGAGAGACTCTGTCTGAAGAGGTGAAGCAAGCCAGTCAGAACATCACACACTTGCAGGTAATCTCTTATCCAAAAGTCAAATTGTCCAATAAAGGATTTGTCCAATAAGAGAAAAGGGCTCAGAAAGTATTTGTGAAATATACACATGGACATATATGCTATGTGACTAAAATAGGATGAGCAGTCAGTGTCCCTGTTAATGTACAGGCTTTTGGTAACAAATGTTCAAAAGGCTTATATAGTTTACATTTACAGCATTTAGCAGACGCTCACCCGGAGCGACTTCCATGTCCTAATAACAGGGACAGTCCCCCTGGAGCAATTTTGGGTTAAGGGTCTTGCTCAGGGACCCAGTGGTGATAGGGCTAGAGGTGGGATTCGAACATGGGACCTCTTGACCGATTGGTCCATAGGCAAGTACCCTACCACTAGACCACCACCACCATGTTGTAATGGTCAAGTTTCCACAAATGTTCATGAACAAACATGTAACATTGTTATCAGTGGCCACTTGGACGCTGACAGGCATGAAATTACTCCTTAATCCACTTAAATTAGAGGAGTCAGAAGAATCCATTGGGTTGCTCTGAAATATAGTGGAACTGTTACATCAACTGTTGCATAATTTTTCGCATGTCCTTCAAGTATTTCAAACATTTAAATCTGCACACAAATCTACACTTAAAACTCAAAGCTGTTCTTCGTTGGACAGGATGAACTGAGCACTACCAAAA
This sequence comes from Hepsetus odoe, assembly GCA_017165825.1. NCBI lineage: Eukaryota > Metazoa > Chordata > Actinopteri > Characiformes > Hepsetidae > Hepsetus > Hepsetus odoe. The sequence goes on along the minus strand of CM029379.1, from coordinate 20,141,009 downwards.
GAAGCTATGAAGACCAGCTGAGTATGATGAGCGATCATCTCTGCAGCATGAACGAAACCCTCAGCAAACAGCGAGAGGAGATTGACACGCTGAAATTAGGCAGCAAGGTGGCACCTTTGCACTTTTAAAAAAAAAATTTTTTTCTTTTCTTTTTTTTTTTCCTCTAACGACACAAGTCATTTTTTCATTCAGGTATTCATTCTAGTAACTTTGGGTTCTCCAGTTTTTCTTGTGCAAGTTCAAAAATCTAATTTACACTAATTTCTACCTGGCTAGCCAGTCAGGCCAAGACGTTTGTCTTGCCGAAAAGTTTGTCCGCTTTTTCAATTTAGCACCGAGTTTATGAAGCTCATACTGATGTCTGGACTCAAAACTTTCCTGTAACTTTCTTACCCATGCTTTTCTCAACCCTTTCTGACTGCACAAAAATCTTCAGTACAGTGAAGAAAGGGAGGCAGTTTAGACAATCTGTTATTTACAAAGCTTCGTCTTAAGGGGAACTGAATCGGAATCAGTTCCTGTTTCACCTGTTTTCATGATGATCATGTCACGAAAACTGATCCTAGAAAAGCCCTCCTTCCCTGATAAAGTTTGCTTAACTTTTAGATAAAAGCCCCGTCATCTAAAGTGGCGTACAGTGTGTACGGGTTTTTATTTATTTATCGTTGTTGTAAACTCAGACTAGTATGTGTATGCAGTATGTACTAGTATGTGATTTGAGAAGATTTTGAGGATGTATTCTCTAAAGATGATTTGGGTCACTATCGACTTGTATCATTAGTCTTATGGCTAATATTTGGCCAAATTCTTGCTGATTGACAACATGTGGGGGGAATTTATGTGCATTTCAATTTTTGGCCAACAAAAAAAGCTCTAGATTACTTGCTTTTTGTTTTATGCATTAGTCTGCTTTTTCAAAGTATTCTTTTTTGCATTGAACCATCTAGGGAAACTCCAAGAAGAACAAGGGCCGGTAGTGAGCCGCACTACTTGTTCAGTGAAGAAGGAGCTGCTGGGACCAGGCACAGCAGATGCACTTGGCACCTCACTTCCTGCTCTCATGTGTCAAACTGGCCAAACTTGACTTTGCCCTGAATTTCTAAACGAATAGTTGGTTAAGCGCTTCTTTAGATGTGTGCGGGAGATGCTGCTTCATTCTTCATCCATTGGGTCAGATAAGTCTAAGATTATTAGGAGATATTGAATGTTTTTTCAGCCTGACGATGCAGGTTGTGTTATGTCCACCTTCAATATCAACCGTGTTTTGTTTTTAATTGAATTCTGTCTCGGGTGAATGTTTTTGTCACCAGAGAGCGAATGACCAGATTCGAAGTGGGATGGTGAGATTTTTCAGAGAATTCTGAAAACTAAGAGGCTGCCTCACACCCAAAGAGGAAGCAAGCAGGCTGCCGAATGTTGTTGTGATTTATACTGCGACCTATTGCAGAAGTGATGCGACTTAAGATGTGATTAACACATCGTTAAACATTTCATGTTACCGTTGTGTTGTAGGTGAACGAAAGGGACACATTCGAGCAACACAGCCATTGCGTCAGTTCTGTCTCTATCAGCAACCATCTACATGCAGGAATCTTTGGTAATCTCTGATGTGAGTATTAGCAAATCAAGATTGTGAGAAGTCTGAGCTACATGAAGGCACCCTAAACAGTGAAAGCAGCTTAAATGTAAGCAGTATATCTCCCATTTCATGAGGGTATTGCTTTAAGAATATTATATGAGAATTCTAACCATTTCCAGGCGTTTTAACTTATTTTAAGACATGTTCAATGAAAAACGATCTCTCTATACAGATGGTAATTCTTGTTTTCAGAACATCGTTTCACTTCTGATGAAAGAAAAGGTTTACAAAGGGTGTATAATACATTAATATTCCTATTGTCATTATAAGAAGTGGATTGAATATGTTGCCTACGTTTGAGATTCTTTCACTTGCCAAAACAGCCTTTGTTTGCAGTACTATTATAAAATGCTAAATTGTTTTCTGCCTTTTTTAGTGTGTTATCGAGCGCAAACATGTGATATTGTGCAGCCCTAGTGAGTGAAACATGCATACACAACAAATTCTCAACACATTTTAATCTTGTGCAGAAGACTATTACGTACCTCAGTAGTACCGATTACTTGTGCATGTAGCCCGGAGGAAAAATCAGTGACGTAGGAAGTGAAAGGTTCTGACTGGGCTCTGTTGTCGTGATCACTATATTGTTATGAATATGCACTGCGCAGATGTGTCTGCAAAAAAAAGGAATCATAAGCGGATGACCAAAAGGTTTAATGTGAAAACATTCAGTTTTTGTCTAATTCCATTGATGTACTTTTTTTTTTTTTTCTTAAGAAATTCTACTTCCCACATTTCCTGCAATGGTTTTGAAATGTTTCTTTCAATCAGTGAAATCAGTCTTTTATGTGATTTTAATGTGTTCAAACGAATCTTGAGCTGAACAGTGAGAACTTTTGAAGACATAATTGAAAGAACGTTGCGATAAGCGCTCCATTTTAACTGTGACTGTATCGTTCAGCTCAAAAGTAGCACTAAAGTGAATCACACAGGACAGTTTACATACAGTCACACTGATGACCGGTTTACAAAATTTTCAGCCAGGTTGCTTTACTTTCTTCTCCCTCCTGTTTGTAACTTCCCCAGTATAAAAAGTTAGTACTGGATGTCGCTGATTTTGGCTTTCGAAAGATGTTCAAACCTTAAATGGTTCAAGGGTTACATGCTGGGGCCCCAACGAGAGAACGTATCTACTGTACCATTTAATGTGGGACTGGAAATTCAAAAGGAAGTCAGCTAGTGTCGTTACTTCTGGGCTGAACTTGTGTGTCGATTTGATTTGATCACTGCCCAAACACCAAAACAGTGTACTGACGCAAATCTAATATGATACACTGGTGAAATAAACAGTTATATTACTTTGATATTGTACTGTGTGCGATTTTTCCATTAAATGGAAAAAAGTAACTGATTTTCTTTTCAGGAAGTTAAAAGGAATGCAGGTAAAGGCTGGAATTTATTAATTTAACTTGATTAAACTGATTTAATATAATCTGAATTCTAAGAAACACTTTAACCACCTGTTTAATATTAGAGAAATATATTAAAAAAAACTAAATTCTGAATATTGATCCAATGTGTCAGTTTTCTTTCTGGTATATTAGTAGTTTCTTATACACAAATGTCATCAGAATAAGTAAATATAAAAAGTGTGACGCTGTTGCCACTGAGCTACTGATGGTCATAAACTGGTTTTCATTTCTAGTTAATAATATTTGCACATGACAGGTCTGTAAAGGTAATTTGAAGGATTCCCCCGTTGGCTAATTTTTGACCATTTGGTTTGCTAGTTTAGAGAAAGTAAAATTCATCACATCTGGCCTGAATTGACTTCTCCCTCATCTGTCTGAGTCTGCCCTTCATCACACACATTCAACACAAATCCTTCTGGGTAATATGAAGAAAAACTGGAATATCTGTGAGATTACCATCAAAATGCTGAAATTCTGTTTGACCACAAAGTGACAGGAGCAAACGGCCACTGCTGCATCAAAAAGTTCTCATTATTTGGCCACATTTATGATTTTGTGATAATGTTTGGATGAAATGGAAACAGTTTCATGAATAACGTGATCATCTTTTTTTTAAATGGTGGATATAACAGTGACTGTAGGGCATGTTTATCTCTCTGTTACTGAAAGACTGAAATTGTTTGAAATGAGAAAGGACTCGAAGAAACGGGTAGAAGCAGCACATTTGTTTTCAGATTTTGTTAAACTTCTTGTTGAAATGAGAGGGATGTTAAAGTAAAATAAAGTAGGAGACTCTGACATTATCAATTATGGAGATAAGAGAGATGTAAATGTGACAGTTAAATGTGATCAAATGAAATTATCAGAAGATTCATAAAGATTCAGATACTATGAGGTGAACCAGGGGCTGATTGTTAAAAGTACTCAGCCATTTCAGTCATTTCTTTTAGATTGGGCTGAAATGGTATAGTAAAATGAGGGAATTTAGTTTAGGGACCATCTAAAATGCAGGTGGGCCATAACAGTGTTCCATGTCAACAGTGTACTGCTTTACTCTCAGTGTATTTACTTTTCGTTGTTACATACTGTTGCAATGTGACAACAAAAATCCTTCCAGAACGACTACATTAGTGTGATCACTTTCGAATAGTTTGTTCTTAAACGAAATGATCCCAGCAGGCATTTTTCTTGGTGAGAATACTGTGACAGGGCTGCAGGAGGGATTTCAATGCGTTGAAGTTGAGAGACTTTGGTCCATTATGACATCATGAAGAACCTCTCTTTTTGGTCCATTATGACATCAATCCAAGATTCTCTTCATTCTGAATATCAGACAAAAACGACAAACAAGAGAGAGAGTCACATTTCTTCACACTCTGTTCTGGTTTACACCAAAACTGATTGTACGCGTTGAGGAGACTGTTTAAGGACCATGTCCAAAAAACTTAGACGCTCCCGGAAACGTGAGTTTCGCCTGAAATCGCTTTTTATCTTCCAGGATTATTTCCAACAGTGAATTTTCTCTGACAAAAACCTGTTTGCAGTCATAAAACTTTCACATCTTTTATGCTCTTTAGGGGCCATCTCAGATGATGAGGTGCCCCTGGGGTCTGAAGAAACCACCTGCCTCGATCCAAACGGAAAGAGGAAGAAGTGCAGCAGCAATAGACAATCTAGGGGCAAGAAAAGAATACGAAAGGAAGTAAAGGAGAGGGAAAGAGTAGAGGAGGAGATTGTAACCACTGTTGCAGATGTTGAGGAAAGTGGACAAATCTGCAGTGAGTCATCCTGCTTTGTATCCAGTAAGACTCAGGATCAGAGCAGGAACAAAGGTGATGCACCTGAGAACTCACAGAGTCACGCCTTGCACAGCGTGGACTATTCCCTCTACCTGGATAACTTCATGAGAGGTGGGCAACAAAGCAATAGACACACCCCCACACTTTCGCATACATACAGAATGCATGTATTATTTAACTTTCTAATCTCTCTGTAGAGGATTTTGAGAACAAGTATGAACGGCTGAACTGTCTGGGCGAAGGAGGATTTGGCTCAGTGTATGCCGGAACCCGAAAGGAGGATGATCTGCCTGTAAATAAAAACACACACACATACAAACATGCATACTGCTGTTGTAGAGAGTGTCTGCTTGTGAGACAAGAGAAAAGGAGAAAATGGAAAGGTTACTGGTTAAAAACATTCAGTGACCAACTTCAATGTGTTTTTCTGATTTGCAGGTTGCTATTAAATTTATTCCCATCGATAAAGTGAAGTACACCACTGAGGTAAGCTGGAACACACACACACCCATAGTGTGATATATTTATATCACCTGCCTTGGATATCTACTCATTGTCTTCTTTATTAGAAACAGCTACCCTGTACTTACACTCATGGGCCACTTTACTAGAAACACCTCCCTTTTAACTTTGCTCTGTAAGCAGTCCATTAGGCACTTTGTTCATTATGATTCTGTATATCAATCTCTCTTTACCTCATTCATCATTAGTCAGTTTCTGCTGTTACTCAGATATTACATGGACTGTAGATCATTCTGTGCACCATTAGTGGTCCACAGCCCGTAACTGTCCATGATGAAGGGACCGAGGATGGCCAGCCCAAACTCCATTAACACACGAACTACTGTCTTTAACTGTACCAGCCAAGTGGAGCTAAAAAGCAGAAATTAGCTTTTTCTTTTTTTTTTTTTAGATGGTGGATGGAAAAATGAGGGAACTTCCACTGGAAGTGGTGCTGCTCACGAAAATGATGGATGAAGGGACACAAAGTGTCTCTGTCGACCTGCTTGACTGGTACGATCTGTGTGACGAGCTTGTCCTAGTGATGGAGCGGCCATTGCCCTCCATGGATCTCATAGATTATATGAACACTAGAGACGAATTACAGGAAGAAGAAGCCAAGGTGAGAGGTCCTACAGGTGACACACCCTTTACCATTGAGCCTGAGTTTAATGAAGGCAGTTCTGTTGGGGACAACTGGGTTGTACTGAAACACCCTTGGCATAGGAAATATAGGAAATCATTAGTGGGCCTTCAAATTTTCATCATTCTTACATCTTAAAAGAACAAATAACATTATATTGCATTATTATTTAGAATTTTTAGCAAAAAATCTGTATTATCATACGAGTTTCATACATGATTTTCAACGAGTAGCTTCTAGTCTGCCAGCAGGAATGTCCTGCTTTTACTGTTATGTCCTGTAACTCCATGCTCTCTTTTATACTGTAGATGTTCTTCAGGCAGCTAGTGGATGCAATGATCTGCATCCATTCCAAGGGCATCTTGCATCGTGACATTAAGCCCGAAAACATTCTGGTCAACATGACCCCTGAGGGTCCAAGCTTAAGGGTCCTGGACTTCGGCTGTGGCTGTGCTATAGAAGAAGGCCTCTACACCGATTACTGTGGTATGGTTTAATAGTAAATACTCCTTAAACTTGGAGAGCACATTAAATCTGACTTGGCATAAAACAGCTTAAACTTTAGGTAAAATCTTCAACCATTTAACCAGTGTCTTCTTTGGGATGAAGGGTAGTTTTTATTCCTAAATATCAGAATTGTTTTTTCTCCTAATGTAAAAAAAGAAAAGTTTAACTGCGTCCGAGTGTCCTGTACAATTCAATAGTGTTGAACCATTCAATTCCAGTATGAAACATTTTTTTAAACACTAGCTATGATAATGTAATATAGAATAACATTTTAAAAACACATTCTTACACACTCTTTGTTAATGTTGTACTTTAAAGGAACACAAGTTTACACCCCACCAGAGTGGCTGCTTCAGAGACGATATCAGGCCATGCCATGCACAGTATGGCAGACTGGAGTCACGCTTTACGTCATGCTTTGTGGTGATGTCCCATTCCGGACCGACAGTGAAACCACAGCTGAGGATCCCACGTTACCCCAACATCTGTCCGAAGGTGAGTGTGGACACAATTCAAAATTTTCGAGACTTATAACATGTTACATAAATAATCCTGTGTCTCTCTCTCACACAGTTCTGACTAAGTGTGTCTCTGTCTCTGCAGAATGTAAGGATCTGTTGACCCAGTGTCTGGCAAGATCTCCTGAAAGCAGACCGACTCTCCAAAGCATACTAAAGCACCCCTGGCTTCTATCTTAGCATTTAATATTAATTAAAAAATACATAAAATAAATCTACAAATAATATACTGTGACTTAGTTTGTCTTTGTAAACACCTGTTGTGTCACAGTAGACGAGAAATCAAAATGACTACAAAATCAGCACGTTCCCACGGGCATGGACAATGTCTTCACAAAATGGACCAATGGTGTCCAGTCCAACCAAGGACTTAAAATAACTACATGTGATTGCTGAATCAGCACAAAAAAAATGTTGGCTGATTAAGCTCCACCTAAAAATAACAACCTCTCGGGGAGGAAACTATCAGGATTGCTTTTTCAGGAATTTCAATAACCAAACAAGGAGGCTGCATGTCAGAAGAGGGAAGGTAAATCAGGTAACACTCCATCTCACTACATATTTTTCTCTTTATCGCCACTTTTCCTCTTTGCGTTTGTTACATATAAGCTTTGTCTTGAGCGTCATTTTGGGAGGAAATAGAATTGGTACCTGAGGAGACTCAGAAAGTAGTGCTGGCTTGCCCCCATATGGCTGGGTAAAATCCTGCAGTAGAGACAGACTCGGACATTCTCTTAGCACAAACATGCAGTCTTCTGCGCAAACAGTAAGAAACAGAAATGTCACATAGCTACAGATCTCCATATTCAGAGCTGCAATGTTTTTATACAAGGATGATTCAGGAAAGAAGTGTTTTTTTTCCCATTTTACTTTTAAAAAAATCACTTAAATTTCTAAAGAAGGTAGGCCCCAAACATGTGAAAGAGAGTGCAAACAACATAATATCTGCTAGGAAACCAGTCTTCATTGCATTACAGCAGTGGGCGCTGGTGTGTAATATGTTTGTTTTCACCTGCTGTGAAGTTCCTGCTGTTGTAAATAAATTCTACAGTACTGCTGGTCAGCCCTCGTCTGCACATGCTGAGTGCTGCCTTCCTCAGCATGCCGCAGGCTGTGTAAACAGTGTGAGCAAGAGCCAAACAAGTGTCCACTACATGTGGGTCCTTGTCTCCATGGCTAGAGATGACATCTGCTAGTTCTTCACTGTACGTCAGCCTATGGGTGTAGCGAAGGAAGCATATTCATTCCACTTTCAGTGTTAAAAGAAAAATAACTCCGCTTGTATGAACAGAATATAGCTCACATTTGTTTGGAAACTTCTAGCCCAGCCACTCAAATTAAAATCTATTTTTTAGCAACTTTTACAACAAAAAACTTTTTAAATCTGGGAGCAGACTCCTACCGTGCTAGCCAAGGATAAGTGCCCTCTACAAACACTAATATAGCAGAATGCTTAATGCTGCATTATGCATGCTATGCATTGGGCCAAGTATTCTGTGAAAAAAGGTTAAAATGTTATATATGCAAAGGGTATTGAGTGACTGGTATTTTCCCAAGCTTCTTTATGAATACTGTATTAATGTTGGAGCCATCGCTGCAGCCTTAGCTAGAGGTTTTGAAACCGGTCCGTTATCCCTTTCCACTATCGCTGTGCACTGTGGAGCAAACAGTGTGCATCTCTGTAGGTCCCTGTAGGTCTCTGAGCACTGGTTCGAGAATGCCTGGTCTTAATGACTGTCATTAGTGTTTCTGAGTGGAGCGTTCAGTGATGTTCAGTTCAGTGTCACTGATAGCTTGCTCTTTATCTTAATATTGTAACAGTCTGCAGGAGAACCTTTTATCCTTTCCTATTTGGCTGTTTTTTTTATTTTATCTATCTATTTATCTATTTATTTCTTTATGTTTATGTTCTTCCCTGCGATGGGCTGACGACCTGTCCAGGGTGCGTCCCCCATCCTCGCCCTGTGTGCGCTGGATTTGACACCAGCACTCCCCCGCGACCCCGTTTGGGACAAGCGGCAGATAATGGATGGATGGATGTTTATGTTCTATCTGGTAATGATCAGTTGAGCACTACTACTACTACTACTACTACTACTACTACTATCCAATTCAGTCTAGGGTTTTATTTTGTTAAGGTTTCTTCTTTTTTCTCTCAGGGAGTTTTTCCTCACCGCTGTTGTGTTTGCTCTGTGGGGGCTGACAACACCCTTTGTGAAAAGTGCTTTATATTTCAGTTTTACGTGAATGCTTTTAAATGCATTGGAAGCTCCTTCGATAGTTAAACTTCAGACAACCATGGATGCATGTTTGAGTTTATATGCAAGAATTGATTTGGGAAAAGCTGGATTGTTGCATTGCTGGCAAAAACCCTAAATTGATATTTTCAAAGACAAAAATTCTTAATCACTTATTAGTTGTGAACGCTGTTACCTGTGCTGGGTGACCCAGAAAGTAACCAGTTGGATGTGCCCATGCTGCAGGGCGCAGCGGACACCCTCCAATGACAACATCTCCCCTGGCAGGTCCCCAGGCTGGGCTGAGATCATCAGGGCATGGAAGAAGATTAGCACAGGAGGAAGCTGTCCCTCATATCTTGTCACAGCTGAGAAAAGAAAGTGGTGTAGCATTTGTACAGCCTATCACCAGCCCACAAAAATCAAAACAGAAGAACCAGAAGAACAAACATTTGAATCGATTTATAGTTTCCATATTCCTCAGGATTCTGTCAGGGGACTTGACAGCATGATAAGCGGCAGCTTCGTATTCTCCTGCATCAAACAACTCCGAGAACCTGTGAATGAGCAAAAGGCAACACTTTGTCTTTGAAACTCAACCTTGTATTAGTAACACATTACAAAAGAACTGACATGATCTGTTCTTCTAATTAGAACAAGAAGAGATTGACATTAGCATGGTTCTGAATCAGAAGAACTTCTCCATATCACGTCTTATAAAAACCTTTTAATGTAATCCACCAAAAGCTCTGATTTGCGTATTTTGCTAGGGTCATCCTCTTCAAGCATGTCCGAGTTGATGCCGAAGCCGTCAGTTTCGAAGACTAGAATACAAGAGAAAGTAAAATGTAGAGCAGAATTTCTGCTGCTGTTAGTTTCATTAATATGTTACAGATGATCAAAGAGGACCTTTCATTTCTGGGACGTATTTTAATTCAGAGGAGAGGAACTCGAGCAGTGACGGGCAACTTGTGGATTTTTCCCAAGAGTTGATGGCCCCATTCAGGTATGTCAACTGCTTATAACTAGAAACAAAGAGAAATTTCATTTAACATGATCGTGTGACATAACAAAAAACACCATATGTTTCTATGCTATTACAAGCCTCATTCATACTCTGTCATATCAAATTGATCATAGCCTGAATTAATAACTGAAATATTAGTTTGGTTCAATATTGTGAAACAATCTCTCCTAGAGCATCTGATGTGCTTAAAATGTAATTTAGGCTTGTCTGCATACATATCAGTAATGCTGATATCACAATCCTGATTAACAAACAACATGATGTGCAGCTCTATCATGATCTGAACAGAAATAGAATAGTACATTTCTGTGTTTTTGCAAAGGGATGTGCTCACCGACGCTGTTGTTTCTCTTTCTCTAAGGCAAGCTCATCTCTTTGGTGGAAAGCGGCATACGTTTCGATATCCAGCTCATCTTTCACTTGCATGGGCACATACTGGCTGCCTTTCTTAGTCAGAAGGTCAGCTCGCTTCTGCTCCAAGAATCTCAGATGCTTATCCAAGGCTTCTATATTCAACGACTCATTGAACGTAAGACCTAATGGTGGGGAGAAGATGTGGAAAGTAAATGATATGCAGCTTGAGCTAAAGTTTTAGACCTTACAAAATGAATAATAGCTAATACTTTTGAAATCAATGTGAACTCAGGAATATAAAGAAATGTTCAGTTGACTTTCTTGATAAATGGCTCATATCAAAGTTTTGTATCAAGAAAGGAAGTTTAATCATTGTCAGGCAAACATGTTTTTTAACAGTTATAAGGTTGTGGGGTGTTATATTTTCTCTTGACGTGATGAAATGGGCAAAAAAAAAAAAAAAAATCCTTGTCCTCTTTATAATAAAACATCCAGATGGTCAGTATTTCTGAAGTGATACCAGTGATGTGCTCAGAAATTCATGATGTTACATAGAACACGTATTTAGCACATGGTTTGAGTGCTAGTGGTTGAGCAAGGTAAAAAATGCATGATACATCTGAAGCGATATGATTTTTCTACAGGTGCAGCTAAAAGCCTTGAATTCCTGCATTCTAAATCAGAACTTGGTGAATGATAGTTAGAGTACCTGGTAATGGTCCCATAGGGTCCTGGTCTTCTAAAGTGCCCTGCAGATGAGAATGCTTTAGATTGTTTAGATTGTAGCCATTAAGAAATAGGAGTTACCGGTTATGCCATGCTCCTATTAAGACATAGTGACGTGAAAGTGACTAATTGTCACTGTGAGACACAGCACGGCACACAGTCGTGCAATCAGTAAACATATGTGCAGCAGGGGGCAGCTATTTAAACCAGCCGGGGAGCAGTGATGGGGACAGTACCTTGCTCAAGGGTACCTCAGGGCAAGCTACTTGTCTGTGATTCGAACCCACGACCTTGCGATCATGGGGGCCTAGTCCCTAACCACTAGGCCGCTGCTAACCCATATAGTGCCAAAGTGCTCTAAATTACTGAATAAGATTGATTGAAGGGTGGTGTTGGTGGTGCTCTAGTGGTAGGATACTTGCCTATAGATCCGTAGGCAACCATATGGTCACAGGTTCGAAACCCACCTCTAGGGCCACTACCATTGGGTTGCTGAGCATGGCCCCTAACCCTGGGTTGCTCCCGAGGGACTGTCCCTGTAATCAGGACATGGAAGTCGCTCTGGATAAGAGCGTCTGCTAAACCCTGTAAATGTAAATGTCCCTGTGTCTCAGGCATACCATAATTTGAAAAACTCAATAACAGCAGAACGAAAGCCGAGAATCATAGCTAAAACCAGAACCTTTAAATCTCTGAAAACATTTCCTGGATTCATGTGTTCATAGTGAAACTCATGCTGCCCACTTGCACCAACAAGCCCCAACACTGAGCCCAGACACAATATTTAAAGAACACAGCGGCAAATAAACAATCATGCTTCAAATTAAAGACAAATAAGCTGCTCCCATTTAAAGTAGTTGTGCTGTTTTAAAAGGAAGAGGCTGGTAAAAAAAAAGGACAATATATTGACAAAATTTTGCCCAAGCTGCTTTGGTGCTAGAATAGATTGTATTATGTTAGATTTAAACTCTATTCATTGTTGGAGCAACATACATAAAGCACATGAAGTACAAAAAGGTGGTTAAAGGCTAGGCCCCATGATTTGAAGGTTGTGGGTTCGAATCCCAAACCAGTAGGTTGCCCTGAGGTACCCTTGAGCAAGGTACTGCCCCCGTCACTGTTCCAAGGGCACTTTCAATGCCTGTCGTCGTCTTCTTTTCTTTCAGCTGCTCCCGTTAAGGGGTCGCCACAGCGGATCAACCGTCTCCATTTCTTCAGGTCCTCTGCATCTTCCTCCTTCAAACTGACCACCTGCATGTCCTCTCTCACCACGTCCACAAACCTCCTCTTTGGTCTTCCTCTTTTCTTCTTTTGTGACAGTTCCATCTTCTACATCCTCCTCCCAATATAATCCTCGTCTCTCCTGTGGACATGTCTAAACCAACGCAACCTTGTTTCTCTAACTTTGTGTCCAAAGTGTCTAACCTGAGCTGTCCCTCTAATACACTCATTTCTAATCCTGTCCATCCTCGTCACACCCAACGAAAATCTCAGCATCTTTAACTCTGACACCTCCAGCTCCGCCTCCTGTCTTTTCGTCAGTGCCCCTGCTGCATGTGTGTGTATGGGTGAAAAGTAGAGGTTGGATTTCGAGCACGGCACAAGTGTTTCACAGAGACAAGTCACTTTCACTTTCACTTCACATTAAAAGTACCTGATCTGAAATGTATTCAGACTATAAAAGTAAATGAATATCATTCAAATAATATCAGAGCATTATAACCTCAAATACTAGAAAAAAAAAAAAGTTCTCTGGATGTTCGAGTGAATTTTACACCCCATCTTAGAGCACCGGTTCAGTTTGTCTACAGTTTTCAACAGGGGGTGATGGCTCGTAAATTATGGTACCTCTACTCGAGGTTGTTTTTGTGAAGGTGTTATTTTGAGTAGTAATTCTCACTGAAGGTACTGCATTTTAACAGGCTGTACCTTCTCAAAGGCAGTGCTGTAAACACTGTAGCGAGTCTCATCATCCGGGCATCGCTGCACCTCACTCGATATAAACTCGCGCACTGACCTCAAAAAATTAATGTCACTGGCCGTTAGAAACAGAGTATCCGATGTGTTCAAACTCGTCGATGACATTATTTTTATTATAATTATTTATTTTTATTACTGTAAGCGGAAATGTAGTAACGTTATCCGTTCAACAGTTCAAGTTGTGTACAGTTGCTATAGAAACAGTGTTTCATGGGTACCGTAGTTTTTCGCCGTTTAAGAAATCGGATGTGTTACATAAAATAAAAAAATCGCGTGTGTTTTTTGTGCGACTTTTACTTCAGGACTTAAGTGCGGTTATAACTACTCAACGCGCTGTTACAAAAAATCTAGATATTTTAGTCAGGCTTCGCACTGGACACCTAGCCCCTGCGTTCGGGGCGAGAAAACCCCGTCACTCCCTCATCAAGCCCTCTTCTCAGGATCCGCCATTAGCGAGAGGCTTGTGGTGAGTGGGGCTCCCGCTTCAAAATGAAAAATAAAGTGAAAATTGTCTTTCGTTCATCTGTAATTCAAACGAATCGTCCATGTTTCTTTGTGTGCAGGTGGAAACGACGGCAAAATGCAGATTTTCGTCAAAACCCTCACGGGGAAGACTATAACCCTTGAGGTGGGCGCGATAACTCACGTTTTTCACCTGAAACCGATCTAGCCTTAAAATTCTTAATTATAAAGACTTAAAATTGTGTTCAAAGCACACCAATCAGTTCCTGAAGTTGAGGTGTAGTATTTATTTCAGTAAACAGAAGTGTGCATAGCCGCTAACTCTAAGCACGTGTAAACAGCTCTGCCAGGAAGAGAAGTCGGTTCTTAGACATGCTGGACTTGAGTGCTTCTGCTAACTTATGTCCTTCAGGCTGGTTTGTGTATTAATCAACCGCGTTGGCCTCACATGAAGCCGGTCAAATAGATAAAGGCTCGGTCCAGAACTACACACTGGCAGTTTAAATGCAGGGCAAGACGAGAAGTAGGCTTATGGGCCCTCAAAACACATTTCTACCGACTGTGCATGTTAAGTAATCACTCCACTTTTTGCAGGTTGAGCCTTCAGATACCATCGAAAATGTCAAGGCCAAGATCCAAGACAAAGAGGGTAAGGTCAAACACTGATAGTTAGGGCTGGACAGTATTTATTGTGATAAATTACATCACTGTGTGTAGTGTGATCAACAATTGAGCACAGATCAGCTGCATGTTTCGAAGAGGGAGTGGTTACCACAGTTTAACTGGATTGGATGTGATTTAATTTTTTTTAATTTATATAAGTGTAGAATTTCTTTTGCCATATCACCAGCTCTAATGTAAGTTGAAGCTGATTTTTGTAGCATCACTATTTGTTTGAACTAATGTTGTCCTGAACCTGATTAGGATGCTGATATTTTTTCCAGGAATCCCTCCTGATCAGCAGAGGTTGATTTTTGCTGGAAAGCAGCTTGAGGATGGACGCACCCTGTCTGATTACAACATCCAGAAGGTAAGCAGTGTGTTGTCTGTAAACCATCTGAAATGGTAAATCTATGTACAGATGTGTCATGGGGTGATTCCGTCTTTTAACAGTCATAGCGCTCTTATATTACTGTTTATAAAAAATATGAATGAGTGTCTTCACAACTTGGTAACTGATGCAGAAAGTTTCAGAATTGTGAAGCTGTTGGGGTCTAAGTAGCTTTGAGAGGCCGAATTAGCAAAATGTTGAGTGTATTTGATGCGAGCACCTAGCATTAAATCATCAACCTTAAAAATAATGACAGTGATCTGCCAAAGCATGTACAGAAATACTACCTATTGTGTGAATGCAATCTAGTGAACAGTTTCTAGCATGGTTCTATGTTTTGAGACATTTGTCTGGGCTAGGAGTCTATCTCACTGATGCATTTGATTGTGCTAAATCCACCTGGTTTGGGTGATAACATGTTGGTGTAGATTCTCCTTGTCTCACCAGCTGACTTGACTTTATTTAGGAGTCCACTCTGCACCTGGTGCTGAGACTGCGTGGTGGTGCAAAGAAGAGGAAGAAGAAGTCCTACACCACCCCAAAGAAGAACAAGCACAAGAGGAAGAAGGTCAAGCTCGCTGTGCTGAAGTACTACAAGGTGAGAACAGACTTACACCGTTTGGTGGATTCTGTGTAATTTTGACAATGGATGCATCAGCGTTTAAAAACAAAATGGATATGGTTAAAATTTGGTCTTGCCAAAACTGATCCCATTTTCTTTCAGGTTGACGAAAACGGCAAGATCCACCGCCTTCGTCGCGAGTGCCCAGCTGATGAGTGCGGCGCTGGAGTGTTCATGGCCAGCCACTTTGACAGGCACTACTGCGGGAAGTGCTGTCTGACCTACTGCTTCAACAAGCCGGAGGACAAGTAAAGGATGTACAGTAGTCAATAAAATTTTCACCACCCAGCTGTTTGTCAGGTCTTCATTTCGTTTGCCAACATGGATCTTGAGGTAGACAATATTGAAAGGGATAGATTTACTCTCCATTTGGGCAACTGCCTTTAATATTTGTAGTGAAGTACTTTTCCTATGGTGACGTTTGATGTCTTCTAGGGTTTTCAACATCATTTACATGGGGGTGGCGGTCTAGTGGTAGGGGACTTGCCTATAGCGGCTATGGATCAAGAGGTGGGTTCCTGAGCAAGAACCTTAACCCTGCATTGCTCCAGGGAAGCTGTCCCTGAAATCAGGACTTGGGCACAAATGTAAATCCACAGAGGAATAGTGTGACTGAGTTGTCATTCCAATGATCAGATTCTGACAGCTGAGATAAATTAAGCAAGTAGAATCAAATGTGTTTGGAGTAAAAACTCAAAGGCTCCTTCTGCTTTTCGGATAAGACTGGTTTTCTTGTTTATAAAGTTCAGAGGTCTTTAGACTTTTTTGGCGGAGACTGAAGGCTTAATACACATCCAAACAAACATCAAGCCTAAAATTGAACCCTGGAAGGTCTTATACTGTAGTGGTTATAAATGTTTTTTTTTTTCTTTTTTAAATTTTTAAATTTTTTTAAATGTTTATTTAAAAGATTCACTACCTCTTCGAAGGACTGCACCCTAATATCAAGTGGGGGTGTCTACCTATTTACTTATCGAGCTCCATGGTTATATAAAGATTATGCTGTAATAACCCCAAAGGTTTTTATTAATGATGCGTCTCATTTTGTCCACATGGCATTTTGGCTTGGATTTGCTTAATGGTGACGGTGCGTAGGTTTTTACTGCTTTTGTCCCTTTTTGCTGCCACCTTGTGGATGAAGAGCATGTTTAAGGGTTTTGAGCATCTGCATGTGGATGTTGTGGAGTTTCATTATACATACATTGCAAAAGATCTGTTTAAGTGATACATTTCTGAAGGATGGTTTCTAAATGTAACAAATACAAAGAGTACAAAGCCATGGGCTTTTCAAACCTATCATCCTAATGTCTTTTTGCTTAACAAATGTAGATTAAATCTTTTATAACAGTTTAATTAATGAAATGAAAAGTTGACCTGTGGAGGTGGCCACAGGATCGTAAGATTGTGGGTTCAAACCCCTTACTGATAGGTTGTCCCCATCACTGCTCCCCGGGTGCTTTCATAGCTGCCCCCTGCTGCACGGTGTTGGCATGGGTTAAATGCAGAGGTCCAATTTCATTGTGGTTCACTGTGTGGTGTGCTGTGCTGTGCTGTGACCTTGCAATGACAAGAATAGTCACTTTCACTTCACTTAAAGAATATATGGGTATACCAAGGCGAAAGTATAAAAACAACACTAGACCACTTTAACCGTTTTCGTTTATATGACCTGGAGGGCGGGGAAGTTGGGTCTTAAATCCTGTCCCAGTGTTCATAGGCACAAAAAGATGGAGAAACACCCTGGATGGGGCAGAAACAGAACACTTTCACAACCTCGGGGCAATCTAGCATCTCCAGTCCACTTGACGCACATGCCTCTGGGCTCTTCGCAGAGAGAGGTCAACACAGCTGGGAATGGAACATGAACATTGTCTTTAAAATAATAAGACGATGAATCACATTTAATGTGACCGCATGTCCTTTCTATTAGAAGGAGGTAAAGCATTTGCGTAACAATTGTATCTGAAAAGCTATAAAAGTACATAAAAAATAATTCTCCTTAGTCACCAGGTGTCTTTTTAACTTATCAAGCTGATCTGAACCCATTTATCCTCATTAGGACATGAACGTCACTCTGCAGGATACAAAAACGATCAAATAAACCAGTCAGACTAAGACAGTAACAAGTTTATTAAACTAAACCACGTCATCTGAAGTGGTATGGATATTTATAGGGTTTATAGTGTTTAGGGACGAGGCCCCAGGATCAGAAGGTCATGGGTTCGAATCTCAGACTAGTAGGCTGCCGTGAGGTTCCCTTGAGCAAGGTACTGTCCCCATCACTGCTCCCTGAGCGTTGGGTATGGTGGTGCTCAGGGTTAAAAGCAGAGGCTGCATTTTGGTGTAGTTCACGAGGACAAATGATCACATTGATGAACATTCCATTCCACACGTCTGTAGATAAAAGGTCTCTCCATGGCAACAAGATGATCTGAACATCCCACTCGTCATTCCTGTGAGGCAGTCTTGTCACTGAAGTTCTGAAGGAGGTTTCCACTTCTTTCTGCAAATGTTAACCTTCACGGAGTAGGAAATCGCACAGCAGTGGATTGCGGTTTTAGTGGACTATTTAGGGCCCCTCTCCGGTTATTGGGTCACAGCCTTGTTTTCCTGGAGGCCTTGTTGTGAAGGCGGAGAGAGAGAGAGAGAGAGAGAGAGCGAGCGCGAGCGCGAGCGCGAGCAGCTGCTCCACTCATCTCTGCCATTTTGAAACAGTCTGGTCAGCTGAACATCCTGGACCATGAGCCGAAGTGTGAGGTGAGGATCTGGGTGAGTAGGAACCTCCGCGCACACACACACACACACACACACACACACTCGGGTTCAGTGCAGCGTTTGAAACTTCTCTAACTCCTCTCAACTGGTCCTGCCTCTCCCGCTGTCCCGCTGTCGGACGGTCCGGTCTGGACTCAGCTGACCGAGATGGTCTCCACTGAGCGGGAGGAAGTGTGCAAAAGTAGCTTTAAAGCTCTTCAGACACCGCCGGGTCGGCTGGATCTGGTGTTTAGGGAAGCTGTTTTTCGCAGGATTAAAGTGAACAGGCTCGTACCGTGAACGTAAAGGCAAAACCTGGGCAGAAAAACATCGCTGTGCTTTTGGAGAAACTGATGCAGAATAGCGGGACGAGCCTAGCGCGGGTTGCCAGATGTTCCGAATCCCCGCTAGATCATCCACCAAGTTCTGGGAATCTGACAGTAAAAACAAACAAAAAACACTGCCATCGATGTTTATTTTCATTAATCTCAGTGTTTCTGCAGCTTTGTAAATGCACTCGAGGTTAATATTCATGTAAAATGAAAAAATTCAGCAAGTAAGTCCAACTTTTTTCATGATTATAATCAAGCAGGACATGCTTCAGCTCATTTAGTTTAGTCCAGGAGCTACAAGGCTCATGTAAATGAAAGGTCCCTGCCAAATCTGGAAGCTCTGTAACTCTATGTAAGTCTATGTTATAATGACTCCAAAAGCTCCACTGCAAAACCAGTAAAGCAACCTTCAAAGGCTGAAGGTCTAAAAAGAAATGGATAGTGCTGAGATTAAGAGGAGGATTGGGTAACTGGTTTCCCCCTCCATCCAGGCTAACATGTTAATGGTGATCTGTTCTAGAGCGCAGTCGGTAGGATGTGGTCCACCCTGCTGAATTTGCAGACTTTATCTGGACACGCAGCCTCCAGCTCCACTTTCCATGCCCAACATCAGAAAATGAAGCTGCGATGATGGTTAATCTTGCACCATGCAATTATCTGTACTATGATCCACCCTTTTTACTTTGAAGATTTATTTTAAAGTCCTAGAATGACATGAAGCTTAGCCCGAGGGAGGGAGTAAGCAGTTTGGTGTAAAGGTACATTTTGCATTTGACTAGCAGTGTTGCACACAGCTATTAAGTAAAGTAATAATCAGGTAAAGTATTATTTACGTTTCGGCATCATAGGCGTGAGCTGTTGGACCGTTGTATGAAAATGATTTCCCTTCCCCCTCCATTAAATCCTACTGTGTAGCAAGTTCACCACAGTTGTCTAAAGATTTAATAATTTGTCCAGTCGTTACTGTTTTATGGTCTTGCTGGAAGAGCACGACGTTAAAATCCGAATCCTTCAGTCCTGACAGTTAAAGTTTTGCATTGCATGGAAAAGAAGCAATAAATCAGAGTTTATGGTGCTGACCAAGATGAAAAAGATATGAAAAAGATTTTAGCGCTCCTGTTGATGGACTACAGAAAGCTGAACAACTGCAAAAGAATGTATTTAGGAACTGATAAATAACTACATTTCTGTATGTGCAGTGTGGATGCCAGTATATGGTTGTTATATTTACAAATTTTAATAATACAAAATAATGATTAATATTTTTATAGACATACCTGTCCTACACTTCTGTAATGAAGCAAACCTCTGGCCACTGTTTTACATGAAGCGGTACCCACAAGATGCTCAGAAGCTTAAATTTTTATAACATTTATGATTGTATAATGATAGAATTTATGAGTGCTTTTGCTTGAAGACGGGTGGGGAGGTGACGTGATATTATCCATGAGAATGTTTTTTGCTGGTGCTTTGAATAAATTCATCATTAGGAAATAGAGGTGGGCCTGAGTTATAGTACAGATCAAGGTGGGGGGATATTTGTTATTAGTTCAAATAATTTATGATGAAGGATGCTCAATATGACCAAGAGCATGAACTATTAAAGCATGCAAAGCCTCATTTTTATTTCATGCTGACACTGGTTTGCTACTACATGTCTAACCGTCTGAGCAAAGGGATCCAGTGTCGCGTTGCAGAATTATGACAGCTGAAATTAGGACGGGAAACTTATTGTTCCCTTTGGGCAAAAAAGACTAAGAAGCGAGGCTGTGCTGCTGATGGAAAGGCTTTTTCAGGAGATCTGTAATGACTCAGTTTTCCAAAATGTAATTTTGAAGCAAATCCAGTGCTTTGCCTAAAATCCCTCATACAGCTTTTTGTTTTGCGCCTTGTCTCCATCTGTGCTGCCTCAATGCATTTTCTCGTTTCAAATTTCTGAAGATACCAACTTGCTGATCTGGAGCCATGTGCCTTGTGTGATTCATCATCCATTCAGTGCGCAAGAGTTTCTGATCACGGGACATCCAGACGAGTGTTTTTCAGACATAGTTTAACTGTGACCATAAAAAAAAAAAAAAAAAAAAAAAAGGACTATAATTGCACCCAAGCATGCAAACGACTTAATGATGTCGCTGAACTGAATTCATTTTTGAAGACTTGGGAGATGATGCATGATGGCCACAGCAATGGAGCAAACCATATGCAAAGGCTTTCAGTCACTGAATGTTTTTAAGGCTCCTGGCAGGTGATTAAGCTCATTATTAGGAAAACGTAAGATAACCTTAATTTGTCACAATGCGCAAAAACTAAATAGTGTAATGTGTGAACTCGTTAGAGGGATAATTAGTGACTGTTTAATGTATGTATTTGCAGGATTTTGTGCTGGTATTTCCTGTGTCCTTGGTCAGTGTCCCAGAGGAATGTAAAGAATGTCTCTCATAGCCTCCAAAAATTCTGTAACCTCTCATTTCTCTGCCCACTTACTTAGTGCTACTGGGACTGGATCTGTGCCACGGTGGCCTGCTGATTCTGCCTGTCAGCTCTATGTTTATAGTTTGTTTAGTTTCTATTTCAAAAGGGAATGATTCAGCACTTGGTTTTTATAATATTTCTCCTCAAGCTAAGGCAGTTTTAACTGATGCACTCAGTTCTGCATTGTTTCTCAAGAACAACAGTAGTCTGGAAAAATATTAAACCCCTAAAACTCCTTGGCCCATCAGAAAATGGCAGTGAGTAATCGTCACCAGCAGACTCCTCAGCACCTGCTCTAGCGGGACGTGCACGCTTAGGAAACAGGAAGTTTATTGTCATTTAAGTTACTTTTAGTTTAGGCGGACTCATTATTCATTTCGGGACATCTGACATTTCCCGCCAAGCTGTGGATTCTGGAAGCAAGTTTGTTAATCCCCGAGTTGCTAACTTGATTTGTCATTTTATTATGTTATTTTTTAAGGCTGAGAAGTGTTTCCAACATGGTGGTTCTTAAACCAGGTGCAGGTGGTCTTTAGGATCCCATAGATGCCCACATTTTTACTGTAACCCAACCCTCAGTGATAAAGCCCAGATTTAGATAGCCCGGGGGTCCCATAGTACTGTATTTAGAACCACTGCCCTGAAGAACATTACATTTTTTATGACATTTTAATGAGATGAGAAAGCAGGAAGAACCTTCTTCGAGTTGTAGGAACCTCCATACAGCATGGGATCTGAGAAGAACATTTAAATGGGCAAAGAAAGATGTAGTGTTTTTTTTTTTTTTTAAACAACACCATTATTTTTAGTTTACAGTTTTGAAAATGCAATTTGGACATGAGGTTTTGTTTTGTTCGTAACAATATAAGAAGGTATCTTAAATGAGATGAGATGAGTAAGCCTGTCCCAGGGTTCTTATACATAATGATTCAGGATGTTATTTTTGTCACATTGGGAAGTAAAAACATGGAATATAAAATCAGCCACACTATGACATATTTCCTTCTGTCCTTTCTCAGCTGTTACAATGACTTGCTTAAGGTGGAGATTTGTAGCCCAGATGTTTCCATTTGGATGTATTTAGAGAAAAGCTGCAGCCAGTAAAGAAGGCAAAGGGGCCAAAAACTATTGCCGTGCCATTGAATAATTAAAATTGCAGTCATGTGAGAAATCGGCTAATGGAGACTGGCTGTAGGACTGTATCCAGCTGCTCACTTGGCAGAAGAGCTCATCCAGGCCCATCTGTGATTCTGTAAAACCTTGAGACAATGCATTTCCATGGTACTCTATCCATCCTTCAAGTCTGTCTATAGGTGGAATGCAGAAGTCCTGTGTAAGCAGACAGTTGGATTTATTTTTGGTGTCATGTTTTATTTTAGTATGTAGTATAATGTTGGGAAATTTGCTGTAGCACTGCTTTGGAAAATGTCTTGCAGGGAAAGCATGAATTTATAATCACATGATGGAAGCCACATTGCTGAGTTTCTCAATGCTGAGTTCCAATGAAAAAGCAACAAATGTATTCCAGTACTGTCAGTCCAGAAATCTGGCCATTTCATCAATCTTCTTCTCATAAAAGCAAATATTACTTTAATGTTAAGCATTTTTTGGGTGTCTAAACAGTTTTTCTGATTCTGATTTCTGTTTTCATTTCTATACAGATGACCCCAAGACTGGGTTTGGTTGAGGCAGACAAGGAAAGAATTCTGAAAAGGCTCACGCAGGTTATCCAATACAATGTGTTCCATGAACCAACCTACTAACTGGGTGACATTTGAAGAAGAAGGAACTCCTCTCCCCTCACCTCAGAAAAAACTTCAGTCTTCATCTTCAAGCTCAGGGTCAATACCACGCCCAAATGGTTTGAAACTGGTGTTGCCTCCCTTGGGGAATGCATCGAGGAGCTTATCCAGTCCTTTAGAATCTCCTCAAATTCACTTTAGCCTCAATGGGAGCTCACGTGTGCCTAGCAACACTCCAATGTGCACTCCGGTAAAGGAGACTCCAACTGGTCCATCTCCCTTTAACTGCAGCTCTCGAGGACAACCTGACTTCTTCAGCAGTTTTTCTAGTACATCGACAAGCATCTCCTCTCCTGAGAGAAGCACCTCTAATTGGAATGAGGCCTCCGCTTCCTTCCCGGCTTTCCAAGATGACCTGGGTAACTTTAACCCTTTTTGGGGAGACAATGAGCGCAAGAGAGACTCTGGAAGCTCCTCCTCAGACTCCGAGCCCAGCTCAAGCTTGCCTCGCTTCTTTATTCGAAGCAAGGATGGTTATGAACCACCCAGAGACCATCTTCAAAACTCCTACTCCTACATATGCCATAAGTTAGAGCGGCTAAGGGCAAAAGAGGACCAAGAGGAAGGAAACGGAGAGAAGAGAAAGTCTGACGTAAAGATACTTCAGGACCAAGAGATAGGAAGTGGTGCTTCTTCATTTGTTCCACAGGGACTGTTCCTCAGTCAGAGGAGGCACGGTTGGCCTTTAATGTTGAGGATTCCTGAGAAAAAGAACCGCATGTCATCCCGCCAGTGGGGTCCTATCTATTTGCAATTGCTTCCAGGAGCTGTGCTCCAAATGTACTATGAGAAGGGATTGGAGAAGCCATTCAAAGAGTTCCAGCTTCACTCCAACTGTTCTCTGTCGGGCCCTAAACTGGAGAGCTATGGAGAGCAACGCAAAATTGCAACATTAAAGATAGAACTCGTGTCTTACGTTGAACGTAAGCGATATCACCCCAAACCTGAAGTGACTCATGAAGCAGAAGTTGAGCAGCTGCTTAAATTTGGCACAACAGAGTATGGAGACATGGAGGACTTGCTAGTCTCCCTTGAGGAGGAGTTGATGAGACTACCAGCTCCCCATAAGCAACAAAAACATTACGAGGAGCAGGAGCTGTCCCTACAGATTGCAGACCACATCTGGATGCAGCTAGACAAGGATGGAACATCTATAGATTGTGGAGCCATCACGCGGATCCACTGTTTGGCCTTCTTGAATGGTGCGGGGGAATGCTTTCTGGCATTGAACGATCTCGCACTGCTAAGAAGAGACTCTAGATACGGCTCTGAGGAGGACGATGAGATGTGGATGGAGATTGCCGATTACTACATCCATAAGTGCGTGCATGAGGCGGAGTTTGAAAACACGAGGCTTATTAAGTTTTCACCCCCCGATGCTTGCAAAGTGGAACTTATGCGTTACAGGACAGTGTCCCTCGGTTGTGGTTACCTACCATTCTCGCTGAAGGCTACAGTCACCGTACAGGGTGCCTATGTTGAGCTTCAAGCTTTTCTCAATATGCAGTCATCTTTTCCTTTCCCTGCTGCAACTGCAGAGACACACCAAGTGTGTGAAAATGTACTTATCCAGGTTCCACTGCCAGGTGACTGGGTCAGAATGCCTCGTACCGTGTCACTGCCCTGGCAGAAATCTCTCAAGGCCCGCATGAACAGGAACGCCTGTTTAGGCTCATTAAATGTTACAGACTGTCATCCTGCCATGCAGGTGACTGTTGGTACAGTAAAGTATGAGAACGTGTATGGAGCCATTGTATGGAGGATCGACAAGCTTCCTGCTAAGAACGTGGGTAAGGAATCACTGAGCATTGCGTGTGGGTGTGATTTCAGAGTGTACATGAAGCAGACCAAAATGTTGATGGACTGTGATCCTTCATGTGTTTCCAGTTCACACTTAAGTATTGTTCTTTTGGCACTAGCGGGCTAACATGAAGTGAAATCATATTTAAGAAGCAAATCGGAGAAGCAAAAAAGAAGCAAAAGATTTCAGTCTGTGGCTGTGTGAGTAACACCAGAGACATTGAACAAACTATATGTTGGTGAACTTTGCTAGTAGTAAACAAATTCAGATTCTGGTTGTGATTGTCTTGCGGTGTTTTTATGATTTTAATATATTTCTCAAGCAGATTTTTATCTTCTGTTTATCTGGTGCTGTGTATCAGTGGGGACTTTGCAAGATTTTAATTAATAATCATTTATCTCTACAGATGATTTGTTTGCAGGCAATCCCAACTTTGAAGACATAAAATGTCAATTGCTCTAATGAAATAAGTAATTTAATAAAACAAAACTCTTTCTTATCCTATAGAAAAGTTGAAGGCTGTTTGTTTAAGCATGCTGAAATATTTGCAGAAAAAGTCTGTTAAGCTTAGTTAAACACAATGCATCTTTTATTTGGATGACTGTTTTCGTTTTACTCAAGGAGTTATGGACGGCTTTCTGAACTGAACTCTTTAATTTGCATGTTTACTCATCAGAAACTTTATTTTTTCTTTAATGAACATCCTAATCAATAGTGTCATGTCCTTGCCATTGAGATGTTTTTGCTGTGAATGTCAGTGGTAATTTAAATAATTAAATGGTCTTTGGAGTTTGATCTCGGTAAGGAGCCCCCTCTCATTTTCTTGTATTGCCTGTCAGTCTGTTATGGTCCAGACTGAGTTATAACAGGAATGGCTTGTTTTTTGTTTTTATAAATGAGTTGGAAACCCCAATTACCCTTAACGTTTCTCTATATGGGACCTCAGCATCCCATTTTTTGGATAGCTTCTCTGCGTGGCCAATGAAAGATCTGCAAATCATCAGGAGAAACACACAAGAGACATTACAACTGGGATTTGCAACACAGCCTGTTAATATATTTTTTTAGTGCATCAGCCATGCAAAATATAGCAGTGTTTAAGGAGAAAACCTTTAATTTCTCGTTTTGGATTTCCGTGGTTTCGGCGATATTTTCAGCAATTTTGCCCACTGATGAGATGCAAGTTCTACAAGCCAGTAAATTTATTAGTGTATTTATTTGGTCTCCCTCTCACCCGCAGCAGTGGACCATCCACACTCCTTCTCTTGTAAGCTGGAACTCGCGTCGGACCAAGAGATTCCCGTGGACTGGTTCCCGTTTATCACGGTGGAATGTGAGGTCGCGGATACGGTTGCTTCGCAGACGCGGGTGAAATCTTTGGGCACAGAGAGCGACATTCAGCCTCAAAAACATGTCAGCAGCAGAACGTATTATCGCTGCCAGGTATGGTCAAAGTCGGGCCAATGTCCGGACGTCATCTGTTTAACAGGTCCATGTAGACCTTATTACATTTAATCGCGCTCTCTGTCTCCTTTAGGTGGAAATTGAAAAGAAGCTGATCGAAACGGATTCCCAGAAGCCATCAAGTTGTGCGACACAGTGATCCAGCGTGTGATCCAAGTTCATGACACCTTCAACAAATGCATTAAATGTTCTAACTTTGATCTTTTTGTTTCATGGTAACATTTACTCGCATGGCTCTACTATATAATAGCATGAAATCATGTATTTGTTTGATAACACACTGCATCACTATCGAATGCCCCTAAGCAGTGCTTCTTGAAATCTTATCCCGTAGCCCACAATACTGTTGCACTTTAGCCTTTACCTGAAGACTGTTAATGGATACTGATGGCACCTGTATGAAAATGATATTTGGACACTTAATATCACTTAGTAACCATTGTGGACAAATCCTAACATTAACATGTTATTTAAAGTGATCTTACATTTTGTTTATGCATTGTGAGCAATAATAAAAAAAACAGATAATTGTTGTAAACTGTTTGGTTTGTGAAGCCCCTTCCCAGTTCCGGCGAATTTCCTGGTGACCTGTATGAGTCTGTAAATCAAGATTACGATTTGTATTAGGTTTGTGTCAAAATGCAGGGACAGCTGTCGTCTAATAGGACGGATTATTTGATGATGGTTGTACGGCTACAGAATCCCAACAGAAAGAAAGATCAGAGGAGGCGATGTTGACTTTTGATTTTAGAGATAAGCTCAGGTATTGTAACGATTGTAGTTTTGGTCATATCTTCAGATGAATATATCAACTGCGTCCCAAACCACACCCTTCTGTGCATCGCAGTGGGTCCAGTGGTTGTGTGCAGTTTGGGACGCAACCACATTAGGTTAACATACAATCATAGCTAAACAAGTTATCTAGGTTCGCTCTCAGTCTTTTTGGATAGAAGATTATAACTAGTTAGTATTAATCTAATTATCACGCTGAAGTTTGACGATGACAAAATGCACTGTACTTGTATTTTTGTCCATTTTAGGCAGCAAAGGAGCAGCCTTATCCACAAGATACATGCAGAATAACATATTTAGGGACTAAAATACTGTGTTTTATTTTTTTATGAGGATAAAAAGTGCCCCAAACTTGGTTTATTGTCATATTTTTGGTTTATCTCATGAACATAAGCGATTTTAATAGTTTTATTAAACAGAGGGAAAATGTGCTCAGATGCTCTACTTTGATGTGTTTTTGCCCTTATGGGTTAACCACCTGACTGAAAACTATGATTTGTTTGATTTTTTTTCTTAGTTTAAACTTGATAGACCCGTCCAAAATCAGTGAATCCGCTGATTGAAGACAGCTGTGTCTCCTATAACGGTCGGGCGGTCTGACTGAGCGGCGTGTTTACAACATGCTATCCAACTCAAACACCTTAGTAAGTACATTACACTCGGGTTTAGAAATAGTGTGTGACATATAATGAAGTAAAACACCCACGCTCTTTTATTACTCTCGTTTTTGCTACTTTTTTTTTTTTGGTGAACTAGCAGCTAGCTCTCTGTTGTCACGAAGCTAACAGGCTAATGCTAAAGCGGAGCTAAACCGCCAGCGTCTCTGGAGGAGGTTACTGCTGCTAGCTTTTATTATCTAACACTAGCAAATCACTTTTTCACGTTTTTACCTAAACAGCCTAGATTAAATTAACGGTAAATTTCCTCAGTCTAAACTCTACATTTTCATTGTTTCCTCAGTCTACACCCTCCCTCTCCATCGTTTTTCTTTGTCTACATTCTACCTTTCAACCGTTTTCTTCAGACTAACCTCTAACTTTCAACTGCTTCCTCAGCGTATACTCTACCTCTCCATCGGTTCCTCAGTCTAAACCCACCCGTTGCGCTGTTTCTTCATATTAAACCTTCCCTTTCCATCATTTCCTTATTTTAAATCTTCCCTTTTCACCGTTTCCTTAATTTAAACCTTCTTTTCTTCATTTCCTTAGCCTAAATCCTCCCTTTTCATTGTTTCCTTAGTTTAAACCCTCCCTTTCCACCATTTGCTCAGCTTAAACTCTACTTTTCTGCCATTTCCTCAGTCTAAACTACCTTTCCATCGTTTCCTCAGCCTAAACTCTACCTCTCCATCATTGATGATGTGATGGACAGTATTCGTGAACTTTTTCTGGAAGAAGGAGTGGAAGAGCAGGTACTAGATGATTTGAGGCAGGTAAGACTAATATAGTCCGCAGAAACACCTACATGCTCCTAGAATTTTCAAATTTCATTTAAAATAAGAATTAACGTCTTGGTTACTGCACCTGTTTCCCGCATCGGCTCGAGGCCTTTTCTGATTACAACCGTCAAACTTTCACCTGTTAATGTCCCTTTCTGAAATTTAAAGCTTCCTTTGCTTCAAAATTTTTCAAGTGACCCATATGACTTAGCTATCCTTTTTAATCACATCCTCTTATTCTGTTATGTCTTCTTTTTGTTATATGGGATTTGAAAAATACTACATAAAAAATATAACAGAGACAGTGTATATTTGTCCTGGAGTTCAAATACTTTTATACCCCTAGACCAACCCAAACATGTAGCATTTTCTATGATTAGTATTTGGATATGAATAGGTGATTGTCATGGTACAGAGTCATTTTCTCATGGAAAGAGGGGAAAAAAACAAAACAAAACCCTTTTCTTCTCATAGCTGTGGGAGTCCAAAGTCCTGCAATCCAAAGCTGTGGAAGGCTTTGCAAAAGACAACAATCCATCAAATTTTGTTCTGCAACTCCCAGCAAATTATCCTCAAACTCTTCAGAAACCCACAGGTTGGTTACTCAGTTATTCACTCACTCGCTCACCTTCTCCAGCTCACACCGTGACGAAAGGCGAGGACACACCCTGGGCAGGTTGCCAGTCCGTCGCAGAGGTTAAATCATCAATATGAAAACATCAGCTGCTTAATAAAGGAAATTACCTTGTTTAAAGATATTTGCAGTTGAAGTTACTACAGATTATATTAACTTAAATGTAATATAAAGCATATTGTTGTGAGCACATCATCTATTTTTTTCCCCCAATTATAATGTACATTTATCGTACACATGGTCTTGAGCTTTTGAAAACAGATTGTACTTATTTCAGCTTCAGTCGTCATTCCTGCTGGGCAGCATGCACAGAAATTCAGTGCAAAAGCAGTAAGTGATATTTTTGTTGAGCGTTACTAATCACCTTAAAATAAGTAGTTCTCTGAACTTGAAAATCACTTGGAACCATCATTTCTTCTTTCCTCTTGCCTTAAAAGCATCAACTGTCCTGGAAAAGGTAAAGGTTTTACTGACTGCTGAGGTAGTTCCTGTCCTAATTTAACCCACTCTTCTACTATCTTGTCCAAGCAGGACATAATATCGACACTCCCACATTCCAACTGTAGGACGCGTAGGTCCCAGTCTGTATGTAAACAGTTCAACAGACGTGTCTGGGGACCTTTTGACCAGCAACATCACTAAATCTCAATCTCAATTTTCAGTGAGGAATGGCAGGTAAAATGCTGAAATAAGCACACAGTCTCTGTCTGACAGAACTATGTCTGGAGATCTTGAATCTTTACCTTACAGGGTGGATGCTGCCATAAAGGCAAGGAGAGACACCATCAAATATTTACAAAAGAAAAGATGAATGCAAATAGAAAATGTCAAGGGAGCTTGGAATCCGTGGCCTGACTGTTCCAAACCGCAGTCTTTATTTTAATTTCTAACATTTCTGTATTTCTGTGGTCTGGTCTAAAATGTCAGTATAATTTGATCACAATATAGAAGATTTTTGCAGTAATTGCCCATATTGATAGGTTAATATTCTTTTATGTACTCGGTATTAACACGGTGTAGCATTGTGTTTTTATTCTTTTTATTATGCTTTTTATCTTCTTGGGTAGAATAATTAAAGACTAAATATGTTAAATGATCCACATAGCAGTTTAAAAGGTTTTAATTGAAACTTTTTTACATTTTCCCTATTGAGAGCACTTTTTGACAAACTTTACTTTCAGAGCAATGCAGGCACTATTGCAACATTTTCTCTTCCACCTGGAGTTACCTATCCTGTTCATATACCTGCAGGAGTGACCCTTCAAACTGCCTCAGGTAAGATGCGTAGCTTAACCTTGTTCCTGGAAATCTTCCTCTCTATAACTTTGAGCTCTTCAGTAAGGGGTTTTAAACTTATTCTCTACCATACTCAAGTTAAGCTGATGTATGTGTTGAGATATATCGATAGATGGTTTATGTTGACCATAACTAGAATTGAGACACTCGTCTACATATTTCTTTATGAACATAATTTTTGCAAATGCATTTTTTTGTTTTTTTTTTGTTTTTTTTTGGACATAAATTGAAAACTCATAGCTGCCGTTTAAGTATTGTCCAAGTTTTACATTTAGATTTACTTAAATTAAACCAGAAACGACCGTGCAGGCCCAAACCTCAACGTCACCTCCACCATGCTTCACAGATGAGACTATAGATTTTGGATAATTTGTTTTTGCTTTGGCCTTTCCTTCACTTTTTCACTCTCGTTAGTCCACAAAACTTTTAAAACGTTTTAAAAATGTTCATTATCATGCAGCAAGGCAATGATCCAAAGTACATTGGCTTGATAAGAAAGGATTTCATCTGGGGGGAATGTTTTTCAGTGCTTTTGCTCGCTTTAAAAAAAAAAAAAAAAAAAAAAAAAAAGAATTCGGATACAAAGATGTATATCCAGATAATAAAAGCTGAAAATCTGTTAATATTTTGATATTTAACCCACATGCCTTTAGTGCATAGCAAAAATAAACAAATTAGCATTACTTTCCTAAAACTTTTAGAGAGTATTGTAGTTCTGGGTATACTGCAGAATTTTTATAACATGAATTTTATAAAAGGAAAAGAGCAGCAGAGTAATACAACACAAGATACCATGCTTCCAAGATAATTGGCAGCACCAATGTAATAGTCTAAGTACTGGTCTTATTATCCAGAGATAGCAAGTCTGACTCACAACCTTCCCCCAGCTATCCGTGATGTCAAGTAATTGAGAAAGACTCTTAGAAACGTTCATGTGTCCCAATTTTTTTTCCATGTGTCCCAAAAGTCTGACTCTCAGCTTTTCCCCAGCTATCCGTGATGTCAAGTAATTGAGAGACTCTCAAACGTTCATGTGTCCCAATTTTTTTTCTCTCTCATGCTCACAGGCCATTTGTACAAAGTCAATGTTCCTGTAATGGTGACCCAGGCACCAGGGTGCCAGCGCATTTCCACCCAAGCAAATCAGCCTCTTTTAGAGCAAAGAAATCTGCCCACCACTGTCATTCATAACGTTCCTGCCCGAGTTACGGGCCCGTGTAACCAAACTCTGCCTGTTCCACATGCTTCTCAACTCATCCTTCCGCCAAACCAGCCGAACCAGCTGCCCCAGCAACCGCATATCCCCTCGGAACAAAGTACCCAGCGTCCTGTGCCTGTTACCCCTGAACCATCCATGCATCTCCAGTCCTCACACTCACTTCCAGAAAGCCCAAGCGAGTTTACTCTGGACGGCATTGAGTTCAGCCCCCAACCAGTCGACATCAGTATGTCCTCACCACTGTCCTCACCACTGTCCACACAGCTGCCTGTGGGCCTGCAGGGAAGCACAGGGAATATGCAGGTGTTGGACTTTGGAGCCAGTGCTAAGGACATGGTGGAGAGAGCTGTTAAAGCAGAAGAAGAAGCTGCCGACTTGGACAGCACGCACAGCACTATGAGCCTCCTGCCAGACTTGGGAAAAACTCCTGACAGTGCAGTTAAGGTAAGGGGGGAAATAATGAATGTAGTGCTGTAAATTGATGCATTATGAA
Organism: Hepsetus odoe; assembly: GCA_017165825.1. Lineage (NCBI taxonomy): Eukaryota > Metazoa > Chordata > Actinopteri > Characiformes > Hepsetidae > Hepsetus > Hepsetus odoe. The sequence continues at coordinate 20,109,034 of CM029379.1, read as the reverse complement.
TGTGCAGTGCATCATCTTGGACCTTAATCTTCTCATTGGTTTCTGCTTTTTAACATCTTATAGTTGTTTTAATGATCTGGAGCAACAAAAATTGTACAGCACCCCAAAATCATCGTTTTGCTGGTTAGAGTTTGTAGTTTTGTCATAGTATGTGTAGTGGTTTTGTTTACCGCCATTGTAAATTGTGCAAAGATGATGGGATTCTATGCAGTCCAGCCACCACTGCTGTTTTCCATTGTACAAAACCAAAAAAAAATTCTGTACAAATACTGAAATTTTTGAGGAGAAAAAATATTGGCTGAACCTTTAGTGGTGCAGAAAATGATGGAAAGAGTGCATCATCAGCTTTGCTTATTTCTCTATAGTTTGAGATGGAGGTCTTGAGGGACTACAACTTCAACATAGAGCAACTGGATGGAACATGTGACAGCAGTTCTGAGGCAGGAGAGGAAGAACAACTACAGCAGCAGGAGGAGGAAGAGGAAGATCAAGGGGCTATTGGAGAGAATGAGTTCTTGGGCATGATCAATGCAGAGGACCTGAAAGTGCTTCAAGGTACTGAGGGCAGCAGTGACCCCAGCGATAATTCTAACATCGACAGTGATGAACCTGATCTAGATGAGGTGGAAGAAGAGGTGAGGTGGAAAAGCTGAAGCAATATAGATACACACGTTTGTTGCATTTGTTCAGACAAATGCATTGTTCATACACAAGCCCTAGTGATGAGTGGCATCATCCATATTTTAGGTCAGAAGAAAACACTGAGCCTTCATTTAATCTTTTTGAGCAGCAGTTATAACCCCTAGCCTCTTTCAGAAGATCAAGATCAGCCTCACTTTTCAAATAAAATTAATTAACTAAAAAAAAAAGGGACAGCACCTTACTCAGGAGTACCTCAGGGCAACCTACTGGTCTGGGATTCAAATGACCTTCAGATCCTGGGGCCTCGTCCCTAAATGCTAGGCCACGACATTCTGCTTCTGCATTCAGCTTTATTCCAATCTAAACCATTTAGTGTTTCTGAATGTCAAAGTGTTTCTAAAATCATTTTAACATAAATATTCTTTGGTTAAATGGCTCTTTTCAATGTTAAAGGTACATGGTTGTTTATAGAAGAATCCATTGATTTTGCATTTTGGTGCTGTTTTGTGAAAAAGGATTTCTTTTTTCAGTCATTCTACTTTTATTAGCAAAGAGGGCTAGGAGTTGAAGTTTTATATTGTTTGTCCTGCCTAGGATCCACTAAACTCTGGTGATGATGTGAGCGAACAGGATATTCCAGAGATCTTTGACACTGAGAATGTCATTGTTTGCCAGTATGATAAGGTAGGATTATGCTTTGTTTTTTGGGTTTTGCAGTGCTTTTTTGATTTTTATGGCTATTCAGCATTGGGTTTTGGTCTTCCATTTCATCGAAACATTTCATTCATGTAAAAATGTTGGTTAAGTACACTGCAACACGGCAAGTGGAAACAGTTTTTTGCATTTTAAATGGGAGATTGTTAGTGGACTATTCTTTAAAGTTCACTCCATTTCATAGTTATATACAGTCAAAATGAAACCAAATAAAGTAATGAAGATTAATCCCAAAACTGTCAATAAATTATTATTGACAGCACTGATGTTAAACTTGATTTATTTATTTTTAGATTCATCGCAGTAAAAACAGGTGGAAGTTCTACCTAAAAGATGGTGTGATGTGCTATTGTGGTAAGGACTATGTTTTCTCCAAAGCCATTGGGGAAGCTGAATGGTGAGCCGGGAGAAAGAAGATGGCATTTGACACAAGTGAGGTGCTTTTTCCTGCTAGTTTATGTTGTGGATGGCATTTGTTTTGGTCTTTTTGTTAACCACTGTCAGTTGCTGTTTGTCTTTGTTCATCTTTAAGACTATGTAGTCCCCCTGAAAGCACTTGGTTTATAGGATATTGAAATGTGTACTGTATGAAAATACCAGTTTCATTTACTGATTATTTTTGTAAAAAAACAAAAACAAAATCCATTTGTATTGGCCTAAAAGGCATTCTTGATTTTGAGTTATTCTCACTGTTTAAATGAAACATGCTGCATACAAAAATGGTGTCTTGCTTTTTAATTATTTAAAAAAAAAAAAAGTATGTTTTGAAGTATTGTGATGAGGGTGAATTTTTGCTAAGGTCTTTAGTCAGGTGTCAGGACGAATATCTTTTTTAACTTTTTTTGGATTTAATGTTAAACTACTTTCAAATCCATTAAGTATGAAAATAGGACACAGTAGATGGCACCCATTGATCGTCAGGGCTGATGCGCCTCAGGCACAACCAGGACATGCTGCCCCTCTAATTATTGTGTTGCTGCTTCCTTTAGTATGGATATTGATTAGCTAGCAGTGGCTAGTTTATAGTCTGTATGCTCTTATGTCCTATTTTTTTCTGATAGAATTTTAATGAAGTAGATCATTTTGGCTTCCAAAAATAACGCAACCTGTTTGAAAAGTAAATTAAGACAGAGCAATTGCCTTAGAACTAAGTGCAGCATAAAATGAAGGACCATGAATTGGATGTATGAGGGACAAAATTTCAGTTTTGTTCTGAAAGTTTAAAAGGACAATACAGTAGACAGTGAAAGGTGCTGAAATGGATACTTGCTTCTTAAAATCACAAAGTTGTGTGAATGGACTGCTTGCATATGTTTTATACTGACAATCAAATGTGCAAAAGAATAGAAAGTAGAAAAAGGTTCTAGTGTTTATTTAATTTCTGCAAAAGACAAGCTGTTCTGATTTAATATATCACCCTTTGTACATGAAGACCCCCGCAAAAAAGAACTATTAAAAAGCAGTGTCCTATATTCATAGTATGTACAGTATACACATAATGCTTCTGCAAAGCAGTTTCAGTCAGTGTTCTGCAACATGAGGCTCATGTTGCATCTTTGTTGAAGAAGCAGTCCTGCAGCTTGATATGGTATGCATGAAACTGGTTTGAATGAGATTTCTTAGAGTGCTTGTTCTTTGGAGCCAAGGTAGCTCCTGAGAGGCCTTGCACTCTGTAGAATGCGGTTTGTGACTGGCAGCAGCCGCAGTGGCTTAAAAGCAGATATATGTCCCTGCGGAAGGCTCTCGTGAATATTGTGTAGAGGAACGGGTTGCATAGGGAATTGATGGGATAAAAAAGGATTAGGAGGATTTTGGATTCAGAGACTGTGATCAAAGGCATGCGCAGAGCAGCTGAAATGGCGAAAAAGGAGATGGGTGCCATACACAAAAAGTCTGTGAAGATGAGCACTGCCATTCGCTTGGCTATCCTGGTGTCTCCGTGGCGCGTTGCCACATTAGGGTTGCGCACGCTTAAGTAAATGCCCACGTAGCAGGAGCACACGATTAAAAAGGCTGCCACATTTAACACCAACAGAGCTATGACATAAACTTGTGAAACTGGGGTTTCAATGTCCATTGGCAGACAAATGCTCACTTTAGAGTAGCTGCTCACACCTAACATAGGGAGCAGAGCTACTAAAAGAGAAAAGGCCCATCCGATACCCATCATGGTCACCATGTGGCGCAGTCTCAACCTTCTGTTCTTCTGCATGGCATAGGTGATGGTGTGCCAGCGTTCCAGGGTAATTATGGTAAGGGTATAGACTGAAAGCTCACTTGCAAAGATCGTTAAGAACCCAGCTATTCGGCATCCAGCTCCCATCTGCCAGTTCATGGCATGGTTGTAGTATTCGTGATATGAGTGGTAGTCCACCAGCGCGATCAACAGCAGATAGAGGCCCATGCACAGGTCAGCAAAGGCCAAGTTGCACATGAGAAACCGAGAGAGGGTGAGCTTCTGGTGGCTTGAGAGTAGGACGATCAGAACAGCTAGGTTGCCGACAAGAGCGAAAATGGTGATGATCCAGGTGATGGAGCGCAGGAAACCATAGCCCAACAAGTCTTCACAGGGATTGAAGGCATCGGGTTCTGGGGTGCATTTGAACGGACTGTTGCTGACGCACAAATCCAAATCGGGATAGTGAAAATTAATGTCATAAAGATCTGACACATCTTCACTTGATGGGTCCCTGTGAAGATATATTAAAAAAAAAATTTAATCATTCAAAGTGATTTCATCTACACCTTAAACAGACTGATTTATGAAAATAAATAATTTCCTTTGTCTTACATGATTTCTGGTCGGCTGCCCACGTTACAAAGCCTAGTTAGGTTCATAAAGCGACTGAAAACGGCATTCTCTCTAGATTGGGGGAAGAAAATAGTGTCAGTGGTTTTGGTTCCTTTTTTCAGTTATTATTTGTAATATATAATCTTAATAGATATTTAAGATTGTATCGAAAGTGATAATGCTTAGTATTTTCTTCAGTGGCTCCAGTTTTTAGAATGAAAGAAAACGGTACAATACAAATAAAATTTTGGACAATTAAACTATACGCTAATGTTTCAACATGGTATGTACACGTACCTTATTGGATATTTTAGCTAGTGCACCATGTTGAAATGCAGTTATCTGTTACTATTCTGAATTTCTGACCCTTGATCCCATTCATTGTTGGAAAGGGACATGCGCTGCTGGATATTATGTGGGTGATAAAACATTCTCTGAGTGGTCGTCACATCAGGATCATTGTCACTGAGGTAAAAATAGTTCATGTACAAAAAAAAAATCCAATCAACAGTGGCCATATGGTATGAAAATAACCGAAGGGCTAAAAGAAACATAACGCCGACGTTGCCAGTAAGTGTACAAAGTGTGTATGAACTTTAGCAACACTGCTATGTCTGTTACTCTTGTACAAGCGCAACACCTCCTTCCAGGCCGTGTAGTGAAAATGACTATTCTTGTCATTGTGAAGCAGAGCACACGGTGAAACACAACAAAATTCAACCTCTGTGTCCAATCACTGCACCTGGGGAGCAGTGATTGGAACAGTACCTTGCTCAAGGGTACCTCAGGGCAACCTATGGGTCTGGGATTTGAACCCAGGACCTTCTGATCCTGAGCCCTCGTTCTAAACCCTAGCCCACCATCGCCATGGTGACCACTGTTCACCACCTAAATGTGTAATCGGCGATGGTCCATCTGGGTGCCTTTACGCTGAGGGACAGGGTGGAGCTGACAAAATGTGCATTAAAAAGGGGGCTATGGTCAGTAATTGTAGACAAAGTAGACCAGTGCGGGTACACCTGTGCTTGATCAAATGTATGGTAAGGTAGGAGCCTCTGGCAACTAGTGTAAGTCCTATACCAATTACAGTTTCTAGATCAAACCTGTTGTTGTGGCGCCAAGAGTGGAAGGCGCAACAGTGGCTAGAATATGTGAGCTCAGCTTCTTGTAGCTCTTGGAGGTTCTCCAGAGGAGGAAGAGTTTTAAGCGCAGGGGCAGACCTTGCGATCAGTACCTTCACTTCTCTCAGTCCTCTTGTAGGGAGTGAACGGAGAGCTGTGGATGATGCATCTCTGTAAACATACAAGTAAATTGGCACCTAAAGTGTATGGCAACAGAAACATTTGTTCTTCTGTAACATTAAGTTCTGTTAATCTGAAAAATAATTTTGTTGTAAACATTTGGTATTATATGCTGATAAGAGAGCATGACTGATTTTCTCAAAATGCATTCAAGGTAGCATTGGAGAAACTGGTCTAAATAACTTGATTTGATCTCTGGTGTCGCAGTTCTTGAAGAGGATCTTGAATACTCAAAATAAGAATCAATTTCTTATTGATTTTAGTTTGCAGAAGTTTATTTTGTTTAAATCAGAAGTTAATATGTGCTATTCTTCAGTAGGTCATCAGCACATTCTTTTCTCTGTAGCAATGTTATTAGGGAGATTTTATAATGTTTTATTAATTTCAGAATTTTAAGAATGCTTATAGTTTGAGTAAACCTATTTTACTTGATTTACAGTGCCTCGCAAAAGTATGGCTTTTAACCTATTTTGTTACATTCCAACCTGTAATTGAAATGTTTCTTAATCTTATTATGTGATGGATCTGCACAAAATAGTCTAAGTTGGTGAAGTGAAATGAGAAAAATATATCTAAAAAAGAATAAATAATAAAAATAAAAATAAAACTGAAAATTGGCATGTGCATGTGTATTCACCCCATGAAGCCGCTATAAAGTCCTGGTGCAACCAGTTACCTTCAAAAGTCACATAATTAGTGAAATGAAGTCCACCTGTGTGCAGTCTAAGTGTCACATGATCTGTGAGTATAAACACACCTTTTCTGAAAGGCCCCAGAGGCTGCAACACCACTAAGCAAGAGGCATCACACCATGAAGACCAAGGGAAACAAGTCAGGGTTAAACTTGTTGAGAAGAACAGGTCAGGGTTGGGTTATAAAAAAAATATCTAAATCGTTGATGATCCCCCTGAGCACCATCAAATCCATCATCTTCAAATGGAAGGAATATGGCACCACAACAAAACCTGCCAAGAGAGGGCCACCCACCAAAACTCACAGACCAGGCAAGGAGGGCATTTATCAAGGAGGCAGCACAGAGACCAAAGGTAACCCTCAAGGAGTTGCAGAGTTCCACAGCAGAGACTGGAGTATCTGTCCAAAGGACCACAATAAGCCATACGCTCCATATGCAGCAGCAGCACGTTTTGAATTTGCCAAAAGGCATGTGGGCGACTCCCCAAATGTATGGAGGAAGATGCTCTGGTCAGCTGAGACTAAAACTGATCTTTTCGGCCACCAAGGAAAATGATATGTCTGGCACAAACCCAACACATCCCATCACCCCAAGAACACCATTGCCACAGTGAAACATGGTGGTGGCAGCATCATGCTGGGTGGTGGTGGTCTAGTGGTAGGGTACTTGTCTACGGAACTCTGGATCAAGAGGTCCCCGGTTCGAATCCCACCGTCTGGCACTACCACCACTGGGTCCCTGAGCAAGACCCCTTAACACTGAGTTGCTCCAGGGGGACTGTCCCTGTACAAGAACATGTAAGTCGCTCTGGATAAGAGCGTCTGCTAAATGCCGTAAATGTAAATGCTGTGGGAATGACTGGGAAACTGGAGTCGAGGGAAAGATGGATGGTGCTCAATACAGGGATATTCTTGAGCAAAACCTGTCAGTCTGCCTGTGATTTGAGACCGGGACAGAGGTTCACCTTCCAGCAGGACAGTGACCCGAAGCATACCGCTAAAGCAACACTCGAGTGGTTTAAGGGGAAACATTTAAATGTGTTGGAACGACCTAGTCAAAGTCCAGACCTCAATCCAATTGAAAATCTATGATCAGACTTGATTGTTGTTCACAAGTGAAAACCATCCAATACGAAGGAGCAGGAGCAGTTTTGCCTTGAGGAATCGGCAAAAATCCCAGTGGCAAGATGTGGCAAGCTCAGAGACTTATCCAAAGTGACTTGCAGCTGTAAATGCTACAAAAGGTGGCTCTACAAAGTACTGACTTCAGGGGGTGAATAGTTATCCACACTGAAGTTTTCTTTTATTTTGTCCTATTTGTTGCTTGCTTCACAATAAAAAAAAAAAACAAAAATACATCTTCAAATTTGTAAGCATGTTCTGTAAATGAAATAGTGCAAGTACTCAAACAATCCATTTTAATTCCAGGTTGTGAGGCAACAAAACATGAAAAATGCCAATGGGGTGAAAACTTTTGCAAGGCACTGTATATAACTAAGAATATCTAAGGAGTCGGTTTTCTTTCCACCATTGGTCACTAGTCAGTCTGCAGAAAGGGGTTACCATGACCCTGTGAAATGGGTACTTGGCTCTTTTGCACCAAGGCTAAAGTTTGGGGTGATAATGATACTTGCCTTGAAATAGTTTGGAGGGAGAGCTGCTCTGCTACTCATAAAAATTACAGGCAGACCTTGGTTTAGATAAGAAACTCTTAATATATGTATTTTTCTGCGGGTTTGAATAACGGTTCAGTTTGGAAGTGACGCCGCTGATTCCTTGACCATTTGTCTATTAACTAGAGGAACATGCATGATGGCTCCAGTTGAGTTGTTTACATTTTGTTTTTACAGTTCAGTAGGATCTCTTAATACCTTTTATAAAGGGGTAGAACATTATATTTTACCCTTATTTTGTAATAAAATAACTTACAACAAATTTGGTCCTGTAGCGCCTTCAAATGCATCATCATGGATTTTGCTAAGATGTTTATTGTCCTTCAGAATTCTAATAAGTGGAAAAAAAGTTATCATTAGTTTCATTTTTTCAGAATGTTATGTATGTTTTTTTAAAAAGACAAGGATTGCACAACGTTACAGAAATGCTACAAACATGCAGATTACATTTTCTTTATGAATAGCAAAGGTGGCAAACAGCAATGTCCAGCAATGTTTTTTTATTAACCATTTTGGGCAGAAAGCGGGAGGAAACCCCGACCTACTGGCTTGCCCCAATTTGAGCTTTCGCCTTTCTGTATGGATTGTAAATGAACAACAATCCACTGACCGTTAAAGTTTATTTAGACTTAGTGGCATGATATCAAAGTTTACATGATTAATAAAACAATGCAGCTCTCAAAGTTTTGTCTTACTGGATATTATTACTCGTACAGTATGTTCCTTTGATTAGACTGAACCTTCAGTCTTTATACAAACAACTGATCCTGCCACTCATCTGGAGACAAGAGAGTTCTGCTTCTTGTAAACATGTGCAAAAGTAACATGTCTGGAGGAATAATTAAATAAATACGTACAACTTATCCAGCTTGGTCCCGTTAAAAGCATGCGATTTGATCTCGGTAAACCCGTTCCTGACAAGATTCCTATCAAAGCAGAAAGCCAGTCTTATAACGTGAATTTTATTGTTGAAATTGTAGTAAACAGCAGCTTTTTGAAAACATTTCGCATGCTTTTTTTACAAAAGTGCCAGGTATTATGTAAGCACCCCCCAATTAAGCCCCCAAATTTAGGCAATAGAAGAATTTTAACCTCTTGTCCCTAGACAAAAGTGATTTCACAAAAAGGGTGCTTCAGTACGAAACTATGGATTATCTGTGTGCAACACAGGTTTTGACTGATTTTGTCAGTTGAATTGTTGCAACTGAACATCAACTGATAGATTAAAGCGCGTTTTGATCACTGACTGGGTACCATGGTCATAAGTAGTCACAAACTGTGCATTGTATACTTACATGTACATGTGCTCCTTGGATATCCCTTGAAATGCATTGGCTGGAATGCTGTTTATTTGCATGTTGTCTCCAATTTCCCTTCACATAAGAGGAAAAGAGAGTAAAGACTGTTGAAGGGAATGTGGGAAGAGTTAGGACTTTGTGCTTTCTGGGCATTCAGCTTCATTACTTTTCTCCAAGACAGTCCCAGGAGCTATATTTATGTGCAATTAACATAGTGTGCCTCAGCACTGTATTGCGCGGGCTTATATCCAAAGTTTTGAGCTGCAGGTGCAGTTGGGAGGTCAAAGTCTTAAATCTCTACCCACCAAATCACAGAAAGAGGTGATTACTCACAGGAAGAAATAAAAATCCTTTGAGGAGATTGTAGAAAGGTCTGGGAAATGCCTCATTCCTGTATTGCAGATGCTCCTAAACACAGCAAACCAGACAGAAATTTGATGTGTGACATGACTACATTAACACTTATTAAATATGGTTATGGAAGGTGATGAAATTGTCTTACAAGTATCTCAATTTGGGCAAGTCCGTGAAGGCACCATTTTCCATCACCATCAGCTGATTCATGTTCTGTATTGAGCTAGAAGAGAGCAATTTGCCTCAGAAATATGCTTTTACTATTTTTATTGACCTTTTTTGGGTCGTCAAAAGGATTAAATGGTGGAAAATTGTTTTTCACCATAAAACTGCAAATATGGAGGAACAACGTGTGACTGAAATGCAAAGAAAGATCATAAATCGTACATTTCTACAAGGCTGTGGATGGAGATAAATGCCTCGCTTTGTATTGTCTTGATTGCATCACTTTGAGAGATTTCACTGCAACAGAGAGAGATTTTGAAAACAAACTTTAAAAAGTTAAAAAATGATCATTGTATAATGAAAAATCAAAGGTTCTGTGACGTGCCTTAGATGGTTCTATATTCACCTTTTTGTCCTGACCAACTCTTTACCTATCCAGCTCCCTTCATTACACAACTGTCCTACACAATCAAGGACCACTCACGATCCTTGTCTTGGGTCTGTGGAGATGTAACACCCTCTTTGCTAGGTTATGGCGTCATAACTGCTGTTTCCGATTGAAAGAAATTGCAGAGGATTCGTGAGGTAATCTGACTCAGTGTTTTCCCTCATGGAGCTTCTTTATTCCTACTTCATGGTAGAACAAGACTAACCCGTTGACACGTATTTTGTTTTTGGTCTTTTCTTGATCTTTTTATGTGAATATAACTTTAAATATAAATGTTAAATTCATTTTAAGAGCTAGACAAACTAGACACATTGTTCTCCTCTTGAACTGGTAAGTCGCTCAAACCTGTAATAAAAATTTGACTTTGGCCATAAGCACTATACGACAATAGAAAACGATTGCTGTTTGTTATTATTGGGGTCGCAGGTTTGATTTTCACCTCCAGCTCCACCACCATTGGGTTCCTCAGCAAAACCCTGAACCCCAAGTTGCTTCAGGGAGACGTCCCTGTAATTAGAACTGGAAGTCGCTCTGGATAAAAGTGTCTGCTACATGCTGTAAATGTAAATGATTTGACTAAGTGAAGTGAATACATAATGATGGTTTAATACTCGGTACTAGCGCAAGGTTAAATGACCATGATTGGTTGGAATATATTCTCACGTTCTAATTGACTTCCCCATTGAAACAATGGATGGAGATTTAGGATTGACAAGTAGCAAACCTTTGCATATACAGTGTGAAACTCAAAACAAACCATGCTAATAGCTTGACGGGACATCGTTCTTTACAAAAATTTGGCTAAACGGTGCAGCGTGAGAGATTCCAGTTCCAACTGCTAGGGTGGTTGCATTAGTTTTTGACCTCTGGAGAAACGGTTTACATTTTCTTAGTTATTTATATTTAACATTTTCATGGGTTTTTCCTTTAAAATGATAAAAACCCCACTCAGTATAAACTATGAGGATATGACTAGAAGTTTTCCTTTTTGAGTATTTAGCCATCTAAATTGCTTTTTTAAGTTTCATTTCTTTCTGTTCTGCTGAGTACCGCACACAGGACTCACTTTAGAGCCTTGCCACTTTATTACGGATGGAAAAAGTTGGAAATAGTGAAGAAGCTTTCAAGCTTCAGCTCCTTTGTTGATAAATGCTGGATGTACTTAGGCTATTTTTATAGAATTAACAGCATGTTTAACTACTCATTATTGCTTTTGTGAACTATTTTTGGCAATATTCATATATTAATACACCCAAAACACAAACCAATTTTCATGAAGGTGCTTTTAAATGGTAATGACCCCTTATACGATGTTGGTTATACCTTCATGTTCCTTTTGAATAAAGTTGATGTTTCAGATAAAGATGAAGTTTAAAACAATAACAATGACAATTTCTGAAGGTACCCTTATCTCCAGTGCTAAGGACTGCAAATGGTTCTTTAAGGGGGGAAAAAATGCTTCTCTAACATTGTTTAAACTCTTTTAGGCATCTAAACAAAAGCTCAGTAGGGCATGCACACTAATACCCACTCTTCCTAGCTGGTAGAAATATAATTAACTCAAACTCACATTCTCGATATGTTGATAAGACCTTTGAAGGTTCTGCTTGGCACCTCTTCGAAAGGCAGATGTGTCAGTCTTCTAAAAATACAGAAACACACAGAAAGTCTTACATTTCGTTGATAAAACTGAATTTGAAACATGAACAGCCTTGTAGGCAAAACATGTTCACAGCGGTGGCGATGCGAGTCGTTCGCTGTGCTTTGATGTGTAAAGCTCTGTCCTAGAGAAGCTTACAGTGTTGCCACTAAAACTGTTCAAAGTGGTGGTGATGGTTACCAGACATCTGTGGCATTTAATGCTTCAAAGCACCTTCACAGAAAGCTCTTACATAAAATAGCCACAGATGTGGCCATTAATGCTTGAGACGTTTTCTCATCGTTTTTGAGAATTTGATTATTTTAGCCATATATGTTATTTCTCAAACAATGTCTTGTGCCCAGTGCTCCTATTTTACCATCAGAAGTGTCTCCATATTAAAAAAAAAAAAAAACTTCTGGTGGGTTTGGGTAAAAAATTAACAGCCTCTATTGTGATATCCGGTTTCATTCGCCACAGTGGAAAGATCCCAGCAGGTTTCTCTGCAAATGCACACCACAATGAGTATGTTTGATGTAAAAAAAAAAAAAAAAGAAAAGTATAATTCAGAAATCAGCCTGAAATGAACTTCATTCAGCCAACAAAGTACTTTTTGCAAGTTTAGAGGTGAGACATGTCCATAATTCCCTCCTTTGAGACACCCTTCCAACAGCTTGAGTATGGTCGGAAGCCATAGAAACCTGCTTTCTTTAAACTCCAGTGTTGAAGATGTCCTGTGGCCAGCTGGAAATATTATGTTTCAGACCTTTGCTGAGAAGGTTACTCACAGGCTGGTGGTGGTGGAGGGGGCAGCCTGTTTCTGCGTTTGCCTCGTGCAGCTCACTCTGTCCGGGGTGCAGCGGCAGACCGGCGGGCATGCGAAATTCCAGCAACGACCCACGCTGACCAGCAATAAGCCCACAATCAGCCTCTGAGCCATCTCTCCTCCCCAAAGCTCTCTGTCTTTTCCTTCTGCTCTCACCTGCTGCTCGGAAACACACGCTGATCTTCCGCGTCACTGAGCACCCAGCCTGCCAGCCTCCCTCTCTCTCTCTCGCTCTCGCTCTCTCCCTCTCCCTCTCCCTCTCTCTCTCTCTGTGACAGCATGGCTGCATCACCCACCCAAGATATAATAGTACATGGCTGAGGAATGCTTAGGGCAGACCGAACATGCACTTTAGTCCCGTTGAATGATGGCCCGTGCTTATTTTTTCTTGTGTAATGGGATCAGTTCTGGGGCCTGGTAACCAAAGCAGCAAAGTTGGGACACTTTTCCTATGTATCCGAAATATTCATATTTTGTACATTCATACAAATCACATGCCCATCTCAGACCACCTGGTGGCATCCTAGAATGCCAGACGAAAACAGTTCTGATAAAGACTGATGAGCCAATCCTAAAACTCGCTGTGAATCAATGCCTGAATCAAATTCAAATCATTAACACTTGCCCGGTGGCACTGTGGGTAGCGTTGTCACCTAACAGTGAGAAGGGTTTTGGACAGTTTGCATGCACTCCCTGTGCCTCTATTGCAACTTGGGTTTCCTCCCACAATTCCAAGAAATGCATGTCAGGTGGTCTGGAGATGTGTCCTACAATGGACTGGCATCATGTCCTGGGAATATTTCCACCTTTTGTTCCAACAGCACACACATGACCCCGGTCATGGGGTAAAGCAGTAAAGATAAGAGAGAAAACATTTACCCACTGAGTGACCAGTGGATGGTGCTATTTAAACTCAAACAAACAGGCTTATACTCATTTACATTCACATTTATGGCATTTAGCAGACACTCTTATCCAGAGCAACTTCCATTTCCTGTTTACAGGGACAGTGTTCTTGGAGAAACTTGGTGTTACGGGTCTTGTTCAGGAACCCAGTGGTGGTAGTGCTAAGGATCTGCTAAGAAGCTGAATCTGAAACCTCTTCCTCCAAAAGTGAGTATCCTACTGTCAGACCAGCACCCTGAGTACTCCTTTTAAACTATTAAACTCTTCTTACGAGTGCCGCCTGGCATTGGGGAAAGCCGATCTCATTTTGAAATCTGAATGCACTGAGTCTGAGTACTGAAAGTTCCTGTTCAGTCTGATTTATCAATTTATCAAAAGTTAAGCGACGGTTTATGGGGCTTGCTTACTTTACTGGCTGTCTAACAGCAATACGTTTTTGTTTAAATAGCGCCTTTCACAAAGCCAAGGACACTTTACAATGATGGAAAAAAAAATAAAAGAAAATAAATATTAGGTAACAGACGTGGAGGAGTATCAGCAGAGAGAGACGGTATAGGTCTTTAGCTTTAGAGTTTTGAATGTGGCAGAAGAAATGTCTTTAGACATGTTTCTAGCATCAGGAATAAGGTAAAATATACAACATATGTATTCCTCAGGACCACACTGTAACCGTTTCTTATCCTAATGATCACTACCTTACTAAATACCTTACTGCCACTGCCGTTCTTAGTACTGCAATGAAGTAATAAATTGGAATGTGTGGCATGAATGGACGTCTGACTTCAGGTCTCCGTTCCGTATGAATGAGTAAAGCTAATTTCATGTAGGTCAAATATGTTACATTTATAGCTGAAGGACTTCCATTTCCTAATTCCTGGGACAGTCTCAGTGCAGCTACATAGGGTTAAGGGTCTTGCTCAGGAACTCAAAGGAACCTCTTGGTCCATAGGCAGGTGTTCAACCACTAGAACTCCACCCCACCCCCACCACTAGGAGGATACATGTGCAGTACTGTACAAAACTCTTTACATTTTGCTTCTGAAGAACCAGGTTCTCTTTCATGTATTTTTGAGAAATAGTTCACGAGGCTTCCTATCTCTCAGTCCAGTCCTGTGCCCGTTTCAGAGAATTGTTATTCGGCCACACAGTGACCTACACGTGAATCACTCAAGCAGCAAAAAGTGTCTTAAGACATGAAGCAGTGAGGAAACCGGTGGCGATGATTACAGATGATCAGGCCGGCGGTTAGCTTACTGCTGACGCTGGTCGCTGAGTGGTTTGCTGCCCTTTGTCTAGACGGCTTTTATCTTTAGGCACTTGGAGCCTGTCGCCATGAAACATTTGTTCCTATTTCTTTAGATTAACCTACTCAATAAACATAAAGTAGTATTTTGTTACCAAGACGACGATTCCCTAGTGAAATATTAAGAAATGACAGGTGGTCTTAAGAATTTTGCACAGTACTGTAAATTACATTAAATAAGCTCAAAACAGACGGTTTCTGTAGCCTCATTTTTATGCGCTCTATCGAGCTTGCTGGGCCCATTTTAAGCACTTTATTTTGGGTTATTTATGATAAACGTTCATCTTATGTTTGAGACTTTGGGTGTGTGTGCTGACCTTACCTGCAATACATGATGAGGTTGAGTTGGTGCATGTTTGTTTACAGTGGTAATTGCTAATCATTTTAATTGTTATTCTTGTGGTTTTCAATTTAGCTCTGACTGCTTTATGCTTAATTGCAGCATTCAGGGAGCCATTTTGTCTTATTTTTATCATGCACTCTTGATGGGACTTGTGTAAGCGGCAAGTTGAGCAGTCACCTGGAAAAAACGATCAGTCTCTAATGACGGTAAACACAAAGATCTTCACGCATGAACTCACACTTGCAGACAAAGTCCACGTCATGCATTTTGAGTGTCTCTGCACACCCTGAAGGATAATGTAAAGACATTATTAGCTATTACTGCTGAGTCTGATATTTATCTTTGTAATGGAAACATACTGTTTGAATAACGGTAGGGATGGGTAACACCTATGCTAAAGTAATAGGTTTAGAGCTACACAATATGGACAAAATGTGGGGGTTATACTGCTACATATTCCAGTTATGCTGCCTTTTCAAAGATTAAAGGACCCATATCATCATTTTTTTGGATTTCAAAAGGCTTGAAGTGTGCAAATATTGCTAAAATTGCCAAGTGGTTGGGCCCCATAATCAGAAGGCCATTGGTTTGAGTCCCAGACCAGTAGGATACCCTGAGCAAGGTGCCCTCCTAAACACTGCTCCCTAGACGCTGGATGTATGGCTGCCCGCTGCTGCACGTGGTATGCATGGATTAAAAGGTTTTTGTTGTGTTGCAGAGTGTGCTGCGTTGTGTCTTCACAGTAACAAATAGTACTTTCACTTCACTTTCCCCTAGTCACCCCGTCAAAAGCACTTTTTGGTAAGAGGCTAATTTATATATTGCAGCTTTCTGCAAAATCTTTATTTCAGATACCAATGTTGCAATAACAATGAACAGATATAATTTCCAGTCCAAGTTAGCGAAGGAGAAATTGCAATATATAGCAGATTCTGTGAGGTGGAGGCTGAGAGGTAGCACTAAAAAAAGGAATAAACAGTCATGCATTAGAGACCAGAACTGGGAAAGATCTGTCTTCTACATTTATTAATGTTTTTTTCATATTCAGAAAATATAAGCTGGTTAAAAAACCCATTCTGTCTTCTCTGAAATCCAATGTTGCTAATGTTGAATTGATTGGTTTCCTGCATTGCACCATGACTGTGAAATAGGTTTGGTGGGCCTAATTATTAAGCTGGAATCACATTTTAAAGGTTTGGAATGAACATTGTTTCACATAAAACCAGTTTAGCTGTTGACAAGAACAGTAAATGATTGTTTTATTCTATATTACAGAGAAAATATATTTTTAAGACGAATGCAACTCTATAGAATTATTACACTTTTCTTGTACTACTGTATGAAAGTAGCTTTTGTTGCCAGAAGATGGGAGTATGACTCTGTGGTAGTGAGAGTGGGAACGGGGCTAGATAAGGGAAACATTGGCTGTCTCACTGAATCCAATACATACTAAGGTACAGTTTTCAGTTTTTCAGAGTGAACATATAAATGTGTTATACGTTGTTAGTTAGCCTTAGCTGAACATTTAAAGAGTCTTGAGTTTGATTGCAGATCCATCAGTTTCTATGACCAATAGTTTATATAATACAGGAAGAATCCCATCTGAAATAAGCACTGATTTGCGAAAATCAGTGTGTCAAACTGAGGTTATGAAGGGCTAATGCACTGTAGAGTGTACAGTTTATCCCAAACCAATGTCACTAAGGGCTTGGGAACTAATGAAGGCTTTTAATCAGTTGAAATGAGAACGAGATCACTAAACCCTGCAGAGCTGCGGCCCTGGGGTATAACATCACCATGAACCGATGGGTAATTGCCCTGAAAAAAATGAATGGCAATAAAAATGTCACATAAATAAATAAATAAATAAGCCATGAACAGTGAGGTAGACTGGTGTGCTGGCCTCCCTAAATATGTGACTCTGAGTACAGGATGTACCTGTGACTACTAAAAAACAGCAGCCTAGTTTCAGGCAGTCAGAGCTCAATAATAGTCATACCCATTACAGCAAGAGAGAATAGTGTGGCCGGATTCTCCTCTTAATGTACTTTCCACAAGTTTGATTCTTTAGTTTTGCGCTGGAGCTACAAGGCTAATGTACCTATAATGTTCATATGTTATGTTTACAGGGTGGCAGGGTGGTGCAGCAGGTAGCACTGTTGCCTCACAGAGAGAAGGTCCTACGTTCGATTCCCAGATGGGACGGTCTGGGTCCTTTCTGTGTGGAGTTTGCGTGTTCTCCCGGTGTCTGTGACCAGGAGCTCCTGTTTCTTCCCACCATCTAAAGACATTGGAGATGTCACTGGATTGGAGATGCTAAATTGCCCATAGGTGTGAGAGTGTTTGTTTGGGTGTCTGCCCTGCTTTGGGTTATTCCTCGCATTTAGCTGGAATAGGCTCTAGCACCCACCCCCCATGAGCCTAATTAGGGGCAATGAAAATGGAAGAGTGAGTGTTATATTTACATATGCGCATATGTTTATATCTACCAGTACTGTCATGAAAATAATATGACAATATGATTTCTATGACATGATACAGAAAATGCAGAATATTCTAAAGAATATGATCCTGTATTCTACATTTAGGCATACATACTGCTGATTAATGAGCCTTTACGACTGATAGAATATGTATACCTAATCATCAATAATACAACCTAGAGTTGGTTGTATAGAATCACACTTTGTCAGAAGCCACATAAAAGACCTATTAGACATCACTCAAGTGAATATAGGCATTGGACAGTGCTAATTAGCCAATTATAAACTCCCATTCTTAACTACATTACCCTCAAAGTGGTAATTAAGTGCAGATTAAAGAAGCACGTTTTAATCACCAAACATGTCTTGGCTGACTGACTGCATTTGTGGTGGGAGAGTGATGTTATATATTTGTTTTTTTTATTCAAACTATTGCTTTAACAGAGGAGCTCAAGTTTAGACAGTGGGTGGGAGGAGGAGTAACAGCGGAAAGTTAATTTGTCCTTCCAGTGATTCTGTTGGCAAGAGGACAAAAAAAAGACTTTCGTGGCTGTATTCATGCGGACAACACATTCATGCCATTTTGCCTGTCCATCAACATCAATGGCGTCTGTACAAACACACACACACACACACACACACAGACAGACAGACACGCATAAAGGGAGACAGAGTCAAGTGTCATAACCTAAAATAGAAAAGGGCACCATGACCGTCGGGGTGGGGGGTGGGGGGCAGTGGTTGTGACGCAGAGACATATTCTTTTTTCAAGTTGTTAGAAGTCATTAAACCCTACTCTACATCACAGCCTGGAGGAATAGAAATGAAACACATGGCCCCCTGAAAAGGAGTCAATGTTTTAACCTCCCTTAAAGCATGGACTAGAACCACAAATTGAGGAGAAAACCAACTTGACCAAAGCCAGGCATCTTCTTTCCGAGCTCGTTCTTTGACAAATTACACTGCACAGCTTGCCTTTTAACAGCAGGGGGTTGTTTTCTGAGTAATAAAGCCTATTGTTAGGCCCATAGAGAAACTCATCTAGACTTAACAGATATTCCCTCATCTGGGTCTTAGCAAGGTGTTAGTCAGTATGTTAACTTTGGAGACTAATTTGCTAACTATAATGCTATATCTTGTTTTTGTAGACGGTTGCCTGCATGGTTTGAGGTTGGCATCTCAGGCTTATTTAAACCATTGATTTGATCCTTACCTTGGTCTGATTCTTTTTAAGCAACAGAGAAGGATGTTTCACAGGGATAAAGAGTCTGGGAGCATTACATACACAGAGCCAATCGAAACTTATTGAACGCACAAAGTACTGAAGATCACAGTTTAACCAGAGGCTGTATAAGGTTCTCATGGCTTTATTAAACCAGATATGGCGAAAGTTGTTTTGCTAGACAACAGCAGGTATGATTAAAGAGTATTAGAGCTGCCGTGTAAATCATAAGTCCCGTGCTGAGTTCAGCCAGCAGTTCATGCTCTCGAATTGGTTGTGACTACTGATACCAAGTTTGTTTTTGCCTACAGGACCATGAAGTAAGACCATGACCTTGGGCAAACTTCCTACATATCTGCTCAGAAACACACACTCTGCAGCTCAAACAAGGTAAACTGATAAAATGATATAATGGGGCATTTTTGTAACGTGGTTAATGTAATATTACATGAGACTAGACGCAAGGCAGTCTGAATTACAGAGTAGTCAGGATTTAAGGATTTAATTTTTGGAAAGACAATTAGGCAATTAGTTTGCTTTCTAATCCAATAACAAGTAATGTCAAAACTGTTATCAGTGTACTAATCCCCATATTTAGCTGCTTATATATTTTTACACCAATTGGCCAAAACATCAAAACCACTGGCTGGTGAATATCACCGAATAACTTTGATTATTCGGTGATAAAGGTGCCTGTGAAGGGGCGGGAGATATTAGGCACACTTGTTGATGTGTTGTAAGCAGAAACATATCAGCAAACATGAGGCTCTGATTCAGTCTGACAAGGGTCGTATTGTAATAGCTGGACGACTGGGTCAAGGCATCTCAAACTCTCTTTACCCTTTAAAAGTGGCTGTTTTTGTTACTGATTTATGGAAATAAGCTCTGTTACGATTAGCTGCTCTGTTGTGTCCCTCATTTAAAAAGCAGTTCTTTTTAACCTCACCATGAATAAGCAGCACTAAGCTACTCTAACATGTACATATATCCTCCTGTTTAGCGCTGTTTTTCGTGATATAATGAAGACGATAACTGAGTGCTATTTTGACAGTTTAGTTTCTGAATAAGGACTGGAAAGATGACCTTTACATGCTACAATGAATACTTTAATTAAAAAAAAGCAAGGCGAATTTGTAGGATATGGACCCTTTAAATAGAACTGACTTAAATCAGAAGAAAATACAATATAGAGTCATACATCTCCTGTTGGTGTGTGTGTGTGTGTGTGTATGGATTGGTGGGTGTCTATCTATCTGTGGGTATGAAAATGAGAGATAAAGGATATAGGATGGAAGGAAATGTAGTAGCTATCCTACAGTTTGTTTACTGTAGTGCTTTTCACTCTTTCAGCATTAAACACATGTTTAGAAAAAGGATGGCTTTTCAGCTTCCACCTTTTGTAAATAAAGCGGCACAGTATCAATGGTTTTGCATGGGGAACATTTGCATTGGCCAACTCATCCTCAAAGGTTGTTACATCATTGCAGCACTAATGTGAGTGGCCTGGACTCATAAGGCCTTTGCAGTGTTGTGTTTGAACACAGGATGGCAGCACAATGACCTCAAAAAAGAAAGAAACAAAGAGAGCAGCAGTGAAATCAGGGGAATACATAACACTATTCATGTGATATAAACCTCTGTTTTACTAACCACTGATAATGTTTGTTTTGTTTAGTGTGATTATTTTTGCCCTTTCATTTGTGTGCAGTAAGTGAGCTGTAACTTCTTTTTTTGTTGCCAGCGCTAAAGGTTTGGAACTCCACAGTGAATCGAAAGTCAGTTCTTCCAGCATTAATGGAAAAATGAAGTCACAAACATCCTTTCAAGTCCTTAAATCAACCTCAGATCTCATGTTCTTTAAGCATATTAAGCACAATTCATCAGGACCTAATTTTTGAGACAAATGTATTATTTCTACCATCATAATGTTGAGGTTTGATGGTCTTTGTGCACAAGCAGGCAGAGACAAATAATATAGGCAAAATCGTGTTTTACCCTCTATCTTCTATTGGTGTGTGAAGACACAAGGCAAGGCACAAGGAAACATTTGAGACATTTTCCACTTGACAGTGGTGACCAAATGCTAATATCGTTTTCTATCAAATGAGCACACATTCCTTGTGTTCCCAGTGAAAGGCATTTTTCCTCAGACTGATTCTTTGTAACTGCACTGAATCAGTTATAGTATTTGAAGTGAAGTGAAAGTGACTATTTGTCATTGTGAAACTGCACAGCACACAGTGAAACACAACAAAATGCTTCCTCTGCATTTCACACACAGAGTGTGCAGCAGGGGGCAGCTATTTAAAGCATCATAAGGGAGCAGTGATGGGGACGGTACCTTGCTCAAGGGTACCTCATAGCAACCTACTAGTCTGGGATTCAAAGCCACGGCCTTCCGATCCTGAGGCCTTATGCCTAACCACTGCCCCACTATAACCATTGCTTTTACCATTAATATTGATATGTCTTATAAAATGACGTTATGTAGTATTTTAAGTAGAACTTGATTACTATTCTTGTACTGTAGAAAATATTGCTATTTAATTTGTGCAATGGATTTGAGACTTATGTAGAATACGATTTCTGGCTTTTTGTTGTAGATTTTTGTCTTATTTTTCATGTTAAGTTATAACTGTTAATTGCCATTGACCATATTAAAGAGACGGATTATGTGGCTACACGTTTTGAAAGTAATAGAACAAGCAACATACTATGTCTCTTAGACCTTTCAGCTTGCTGATACCAACAAAGCCATTGCCCCATGCCTTCAAAACTAGGATTAGGGGCTGGCCTAAATTGCATTTGCATTAAATTTGTCAATTTAAGCAGTTTAACCTAAAACGAAGATTGAATATGTTTTTGATTTACTTACAGGTCAGTGTAGGACAGGTTTCTATTCACCTCTCCATTCCTCTGACAAGGTGCAGCACAACTGAGACTTTAAGTGTCTTTGGAGATCCCCTGTCTGTGTGAAGGTAAGGAAAATAAGGTGGGAACTTTAGGCTTTTCAAGCCCAGATGTACTGTCCACTCTCCCATGAAGCTTTAAGGATGTTGGTACTACTTTTCCACTGATTGGTCCTTGACCTCTACCCTACGCAATGTCTACATTGCACAGCAGCTATGAAAGCATCCTTTGTTCGTACACAAAGTGAAAAAGGCATGTTTTGCAATAATTCAACTCAATATTGATTTACATAAATATTAGAATTTACAAGCAAGTAGATCCTATATTGAAAGGCCCCTCGCCAGTATTTTATCAAGTGGCAGCTGATTTCTCTGATCTGTTCATCTTTACTCTTTAACTGGTTCGTTCATGTCTCCAGTTTATCACATGTTCCTATAATGAGTTAACTAATTGATGTATTTTAACACATATTTTACATAATTCCAAGAAGCTGGGAATTATAACCCTTTGTATCAGTGCAGAATTAGGATTATGGTCTTATTTAAGGCATTATTTTTTTCAAACTAAATTTCATGAAACAAACTTTTTGCAGTGATACCTTTACATTTTTAGTTTTAGTTTTCATTTTATTATTGGTGCGAAGACTTATAAAAACAGCTCCAGTGTTAGTGTCATTATGAGGCCTGGTGAGGCTTCATCTTTCACTTAGAAAGATAACTATGTTGAAGGCTATCAAATGGAAATACATTAGTTTTATTCATGTCATTCCCAGTTTCCTGGTTTCCTTTACTAGTGTCATAGTAACTTGGCACATGTTTCAAATCAACCAAGCTAAAAAAAACCTGACAGCCTGACTGCCGATTCCCCCACCTATTCAGTCTACTTTGTTTTAGGTGGAATGACCTTAGATTAGTAGGTCTTTTCAGTAAAGGGGTGAAATATCTGTAAACAATGACTCGTACTTTTAAAGCTCTTCTACTGTAAACCTTTTCCCTGAAAAAAAAAACAGCCTATAAAACTGTAACAGACGTTAAACAGGAGAATCCTTGAAGCCCATGGATTGCACACTTCTCAGCCAAGGGCACTTGCCATCAAAGTTGGGATTGTCTCAGAACCCCCCGGAATGTTAATAAGCTCAGAACCCTCCACAGTGTGAAAGATCTCTGAACCCTCCTAAAAAGAAATGAATTAAATGAAAACACTTTCATACACATCTCTAAAGCTTATGGTTTTCAAGAGCACTTATGCCACATAAAAACCTTTAGAGCACTTTAAATATGAACCAGACATTCAACTATCTTAAAAAAAAGCTCAAATGACTTAATCATTTTTACAACTCTTTCTAAAATCTACTTGTATAAACCTGTAGTACCAATTTTTCTCCAGTAGGCAGCACTAACAAAATGTATAAGGTTCCTTTTGGTCCAGTTTTTACAGTGTTTTTCACTCTGCTGCCGGTTTCTTGCAGAGAGAAGGCAGCTGGTCTTTGATCACTTATTCATTCTGATCCAAAGCTAACAAATAATAAATGCTTGGAATGTGGGGCAGGAGTTTGGGGTTCCTGTGGATGTGGGGTAATTACAAAGCCATTTGAGGAGATGGAGAAATGTCCTTCCGAGATTAGCCACAGCCACACCTCTCATTTCACAACTGCTTACAGCTGAATACAGAATAATTTTCTCACATCCACAGGATATGATGTTAGCCTTATTGGGTAGAATCTGTTTCAAAATCTTAAAAAAATAGTTGCTGCAAAAAGGCCAAGTAGGCACCACATTAATTAAACTTGTTTTCTTTTAAAGTCACAAAACAGTTTTAGGATGAAAAGAGAAAGAAATGCCCCAGAATTGTATGGAATTCCATTATCATTCATCTGTTAATTCACTCTATTGGGAAAAAAAAAGAAATTTTGTTCCAGCAATGGCGCTGAAAACATCTGTAAAACTTAATAAAAAAAAAAAAAAAGCACAAAAGGTAAACATGTTCATTTGAATTAGTACATAATTATATACAGTACTGCGCAAAAGTTTTAGGCAGGTGTGAAAAAATGCTGTAAACAAAAAATGCTTTCAGAAATATAAATAATGATTGTTTATTTTTATCAATTTGCAAAATGCAAAGTGAGCGAACAAAAGAAAAATCTAATTTTGAATCCGTTTTGTTTTTAATCTAATCTGTTTTGAAGGCAAAGGGTGGTCACACCAAATTTGTTCTTTTGTTCATTCACTGTATTTTGTTGATTGATGAAAATAAATGATCAACACTTCCATTTTTGAAAGCATTCTTTATTTACAGCATTTTTTCACACCTGCCTAAAACTTGCACAGTACTGTGTGTGTGATTCATGACACACACACTCTCTGAACCACTTATCCTAACCAGGGTTTTGGAGGGTGCTGGAGCCTCTCCCAGTGCTTATAGGACAAAAGGAGGATGAACAACCAGGACAGGTGTTTTTTGTTATTAATATGTTAGAGATTTAAGTATAAAAATAATTTTGATCAGCAAAATAATGCGTTTTTTTAACTTAAAGAAAACACTACCATTAATACTCTAAAATAAACCCTTTCTTCTGTGAGCAAGTGAGTCAGATAATAATCAGAAACACTTTTAAAAATGAAACACATGTTGAATAAAATTATTCCACTAAGAAAGTAATGGAAATTTGGAATTTCAAGAACAACCATAGCGAATCACAAGTTGATTTCTATGTAAAAAATATTTCAGTTTATAATAATAGAAATACAGACAGGGTCAGACAGGAGTTCTGACTTTGAAAGTTTTCATCAAGTGAGCGATGCATGTTTAGAATGATCATCACTTTGACCTAAAGGCCTTCATCAGGATCATTGCTGAGAATTGCTAATGGGAATGAAAGAGGCTGAGAGTTTTTCTGATCTGTAAACCTTTCTCCTCATTTCAGTTTCACGAATATCAAAGGTTTTAAAATGCTGCAACTGGCAGTGGCTGAGTCACCAAATGTCAGGGATGTCAGCTCCTTCCTTTTTAAGTGTTCACTGATGGAAGAGATGTGCAGCTGTTTTACAGGCATTAAGAGAGAAGGTTTACAGGACAGTACTGAGACCAGCTATGCTATACGGGTTGGAGGCGGAGCTGCAAGTGGCAAAAGTGACTAAAAATGCAAAGATTTTCGTTGGCTGTGACGAGGATATACAGGATTAGAAATGAGTATATTAGAGGGTAGAGTAGAGTGATCTGAAATGGGACAGCTCAGATTAGAGGTTTCAGAGACAAAGTTAGAGAAGCAAGATTGCATTGGTTTGGAAATGTCCAGAGGAGAGACGAGGAGTATTTTGGGAGGAGGATGTTGAGGACAGCAGGAAAGAGGAAAAGGGGAAGACCACAGAGGAGGATTATGGATGTGGTGAGGGAAGACATGCGTCGGTGTGAAGGAGGAAGATGTAGAGGACCGGAAGAAATGGAAACAGATGCCACACTGTAGCGACCCCTAAACGGGAGTAGCTGAAAGATGATGATGATCTTTTTTTAAGAACCAGGTTGCAGAAACTCAAAGAGCTTTTACAGTTTTTGCATCCCATAATGGAAGAAAAACTCAATGAAGTCTGCTTGTTTTTTTTTCTTGGTCATAATACACCTTATGAAGATCTTGCCTTCTTTGCTTACACTGCTTGATATTGCTCAGTTGAAGTGTACTTTGAAGCGGGACTTATGAAGGATAATCTATTTCTGTGAATAAGGTTAACAAATGCAGTGGCCCAGATTTTAACGGTTGGGATCTCAGCCCAGACCCCAGTAAGCCCATCCTTGCCAGAGTAGTGGACGGAGCCCTTGTGAGAATACATCCTCAGAGTTGGGCCTTCCATCTGAGTGTGTGAGATGTTACTGCCAAGAGGAACGTCACTGAAATGAGAGAGGTGGATGTGGCGGCAGATAAGCACATTTGTTTAGACTGTAATTCAGTAAATCATGTCTAATCTGATAGAGGCTGATGTAAAGGTTCTTCTTTGAATGCATACAAGTAACAATCAGGCTCTGCTTCTTTTTCATGTTGCTGCACAGTGACTGCAGGAAATGGTTGGACTGAGATGAGAAAACATCACATGATTCTAGTACGTCAGTTTCATTACAAACCTCCATGGAGAATTTTATGGATGATTTCCGAGGACAGCAATACAAATGCCAGATCGATTCATTTTTGATCATTACCTCTGTGTTTATTTTCCATCTTTTTCCCCATAATTGCTGGCCAATTAAAATGTAAATGACTGCAGAATCAGCTTCACTGATGTCAAAATGTCAAAAATCTCACTTTAAATCTTTTGAAAGTGCAACAAATTTAGTTTGGACTGTCATTTGATCAAATCTTCTTTGCTTTAGGAAAACAAGCCAAAGGGATTGGAAAAAGCAGCTTTGCGATGTGCATTAATCCAAACCTCGGAAACGCTTCAAATGCTTTCCTGTTTTTTTTCTTTTTCTTTTTTCTTTTTTGCAGTGAGCTGTTCCAAAATGACTCCCCTATAAATAGTTGGTGAGGTGTGGGACCAAGCACAGCTGGAAGAGTCAATGTGGAGCTCATCTGTCAACATGTCAGACCCCAGCCTCTGCTTGTAACTTGCATGATGACCCAGATTAATGGCAAAGTGGCAACTTGCTAGGCTAGTGTGTAATTGTGAACAACACAAACACTCGAAGGTCATTTTATGTTGTCTTTGATAACTTAAGTGTACGTAATGTAAGTACAGTGTAAAACTCTGTACTGGTTCAATCGACACAATGCAGTTTTTTTTTTTTATGTCAAAGAATGACATTTGTAGCAACAAATCACAACATCGCACAATTCGGAAACAACTTTTAATTCTTCAGACCAGTTTATCTTTTAGACAAAACGCTTCGAACACAGAGTTTTGTCTAGACAGCGATGAAATATTTGCATCAGTGTAACAAAATGCACCAGAGGTGTTACAGGAGAGTCAGAGTAGAGCTTCACAGCCTTATTTAGCAGGATGGGGGGGGAAGGCCCCTCAGAAATTAATCATTGCGCTTGTGCAGCTCGCTTCCCTCTCAACATAATTACACGTCTGGCGCTTCAAGTATATTGCTGCTTTTTCGCACGAGTGTTTAATTGCTGAGCTCATAGCACAAGTAATGACGGAGCGCAAACAGTTTACTGGGGAAAGAGGGAGAGCATGGGGCTCGGCGTGACAAATACAACTGGCATAAAACGGTGGCAAATGAGGAGAACTGGACATGCGCATGATGGATACATTTAGGCCGCCCCTGACACTCATGTCAGGCTGTACAGTCACAGCGGCCCAGTGTGGCAGTTTGTATGAGTGAGTTTGATTTGCTCGCCTGCTGAAGGGCATGCGTTCCTTCTGCCGTTCCTTTCCCTGCCTTCCCTTCTTCTCCCTTGTCACTGTGACAGTGCTCAGACACACACACACACACACACTCTCAGGAAAAAATTCTTGCTCGGTTAGAAAGACACTGGAAACTATTTTAGACTGACATGTGGACTGAGACGATGGACTTGCTGTATTGGAGTGTTGGAGCCCTTGTTCATGTTTGTAATATTTGCACTTGTTATTAAATATCTTTTGAAAATGAAGGATTTCTGTCATGTAGAAGCAGACAAACATACAATGTATTTGAAAAATGCCAGCCATGTGCTATTTCATACATATAACACAAATAATCGCCCATATATATTTCCATGCGTCCTGCACGCTGGTGTGAAAAAAGCTTCTGATAACTTAAAAAAGAGGCAAAAGGAGAGGCATTGTAGATGTTTTTTGCCTATGGGGCAATTAAAAACATTGAAACATTTTTTAAAACGAATTTCTCTTGAAGTGTAGAGTACGCTGGCCTGTAGGTTTCTACTGGTACTGCTTCTTTTTATCTGCGAGCTTTCAGAAAATGTGCTCAATTTTGGATAATTATGGCCCCGTCTGTATTTAACGTTTAGCATAATTGAGCCTTTTTATGACAGATTTCCGAATTCTGTTGCGATACCATTCAATACGGCGTCTGTTTGAGACATCTAGATGTGGATATGCTGGCTGTATTCCCAAAAGATTTCCAGCTGATACACACAACTGCATGATATGTGGTTCTGATGCAATTTTGGAACATTTAGGGAGCAAAGGTTTCCTTTGGACACTCCTTGTTGCAGTGACACTGAAGGTACTCTGTGGTCAGACCTAACCTCAACACCCTTGAAGCGCACAGCAGAAGTGCTTTGATGTGAAGAATTATTCTGAGCAAACCTTTTTCGACAGGCTCAGTGGCCATCACTAATCAAAGCTTCAGAGTCATATGTGAACTGGCGGTGACCCAAAGCTGCCATAACACAGCTCTCCTCTGCTTTGGGGAGATTTAAAGTCCTAAAAAGCCTGGATGGCGTGTGTTTGTCCACATTATATCCTAGCCGAGCCTCAGAATGATCTTGCCAGTGTGTGCAAGGCCAGAGGAGAGGGGAGGTGGGGTCAGGACCTAGAAGTAAGCAGAAGAATTCAGTTTATTATGATAGTACACATTCACAGAGGCAGTGGCCTGGTAGTTAGGGACTAGAACCCAGAAACAGAAGATCATGGGTTCGAATCCTGGACTGCTAGGTTGCTCTCAGAAATGAAAGTGAGGAACTGTCATTGTGAAACAGCATAGCACACAGTGAAACACCACAAAATGCAACCTCTGCTTTTCACCCATAAAAACCGTGCTGCAGGGAGGAGTGATGGGGACAGTACCTTGCTCAAGGGTACCTTAGCATCCTTCTGATCTGGGATTCAAACCTATGGCCTTCTGATCCTGGGGTCTAGTCCCTAACCACTAAGACACTGCTGCCCCATATGGTACCCTTGAGCAAGATATCATCCCCATCACTGCTCTCTGGTTGCAGGACATGGCTTCCCACTGCTGCATGACGTGTGTGTGCCTTTTGATGCAGTTCACTGTGTCCTTGGTTAAAAAAAAAAGTATATATACACAGTACTGTGCAAAAGTTTTAGGCAGGTGTGGAAAAAATGCTGTAAACAAAGAAGGCTTTCAGAAATATAAATAATGATTGTTTATTTTTATCAATTTACAAAATGCAGTGAATGAACAAAAGAGAAATCTAAATCAAATCAACATTTGGTGTGACCACCCTTTGCTTTCAAAACAGCATCAATTCTTCTAGGTACACTTACACACAGTTTTTGAAGGAACTCGGCTGGTAGGTCGTTCCAAACATCTTGGAGAACTAAACACAGATCTTCTGTGGATGTAGGCTTCCTCACATCCTTCTGTCTCTTCATGTAATCCAGACACACTGGATGATGTTGAGATCAGGGCTCTGTGGGGCCAGAAGAACTGATGCTGGTTTGAAGGCAAAAGGTAGTAACACCAAATATTGATTTGATTTAGATTTTTCTTTTGTTTGCTCACTTTGCATTTTGTAAATGGATAAAAATAAACAATTATTACTGTATTTATATTTCTGAATGCATTCTTTGTTTACAGCATTTTTTCCACACCTGCCTAAAACTTTTGCACAGTACTGTATATTGGCCAGGTATTTCAATAACGGAATTGTTAAAGAAATATTGTATCATGCTCTCTCTGGTCCCACACTCAAACTTTTTTTTACCACAGTTTATAGACCTGTGGACCATAACTGTCTAAAGCCTTGGACACACTTCATGACTATCAAAGTATTCAGAAGGCTGTGCAGTTCACACTACACATCTCGCTGTTCTGTAATGGGGGATCTTGAAGTCGTGAAGTGGTTTACACGCTTCAGGACTGATCAGTGACAGAGGCCAACACATTACAAGATTTTTCTCTGGAAGGAATCTCTGACAGGTCTGTCTGCTCTCCATTAAATTTACATGATCATACACCATACATGTGACATACAGAATAATGTGATATCATGTGCGAGAATGTTGTTTTCTTCTAGACATGGGTGTCCGTCAGGTATGGATCTTTAACCTGCTTGATATCTGCCAAGTGTCTGTAAGGAATGGGGTAGTCTCTTGAACAGAGAACAAATCACACACAGTGATCAAGAGAACACCAATTTGTGAACCCTCGGAGAACGCTGATTTGCCTCAAATCTGTAGCTTTTGTTGATGATTTCTAAAATTCTTTGGCAACTGAAAAGTCAGGGCAAAAGCTGTAAAGACTAACCCCCTATCAGAGAGCCAAAAAAGATTTCTGAGAACTGGAAAATGGCGCTGAATTGTATTTAATTTTCACCTCTTACTTTCTTCTTACATTACAGCATTTTCACCCATATTTTTGTACGTTCTCTGAACCACTAGTCCCCATCTTTGTAGGATGAGGGGAGGCTTAAATTCTCCATTTGGAGCTCACAAGTGGACAACTCGGCACTTTCACACATGCACAGGGAAAGATAAAAAAGGGCTAAAGAAAATGTATAAGCAAAAAAGCCAAAGATACAGCAATTTCAGCAGCTTCTAAATCCTCCAATTAGTGTTAATGAGAGGCTCCTGGGGACGGCAGCTTAGACGCTGTTAAAAGAGAAACAATGGCTTGGCTTCTTCTCTTGAAACATTCAGCTTGGCCTCCTAATCACATGCAGTCTCCCTTAATTAGAGTGGAGATTGTCAATAGATGTGCAGAAGTTTAGAAGAATAAGGCTTGCGTGAACGTGAAGGGGTTTGATCAATCCATGGATTCTTATGTCTTTGTACGAGACAATGTAATGACCTATAAAAACATTCTGTTTAGAAGCGTATCTGATCTTCGTTGGTAGATCGATCCATAGCATTGTTGGGCAACTGCAAAAGCACAGTTGCCCTTTGACTTGAACTTGGCATGAGGAATAGTCCAGAGCTGACAGGATAGTCTTGTGGAGGTCTTGTGACTTGGTGGGTATTATTCCCTTTAATGGAAACAGGATGTAACTGCGATGTGCTGGTGTACAGTAAGAGACTGCAGCTTATCTGCTGATGGCTAGCTATAACTGCACACATGCAGTGGACTTACAAGGTCTCTTATCAAAGTTGTCCTTGAGTGAAATGAGCTTGTGGTTTCTAATTAAGTGCCCACTGCATGTTACAAGGTTGTGGATTTTAATAAAGTGCCTGCTGTGTAGAGGTACAATATGGTTTCCAATGGTTTTTCCCATTCACCCGCGAGAGAATTCGTGAGGTCAGGCACTCATGTTGGATGAGAAGACCTGGTTTGCAATTGACAATTCAATGAATTCCAAAGGTGTTCATTTGGGTTGAGGTAAGAGCTCTTTCCAGGCCATGCGCCACATAAAATTTATCAAATTGTCTTTAGGGATCTTGGTATGTTCAGAAATGCACCTTATCTAAGCTGTGGCCACAAACCTCAAAGCATCTTGTTGGGCGGAAAAATATAAACAGCCACAGGCTACTATCCCTCCTCTACCAAACTGTTCACTTGGCATTGTGCATTTCAATAAGTAGCCCAGAAAAACCCAGATTTGTTTGGTTACCTGCTCACTCCAGAGAGTTTCCACTTCTCCAGAGCCACTTTAAGCCACTCCAGCCAATAGTTGACTTGTACACAGTGATCTTGGGCTTCTGTGCAGTGGCCTGACCACTGAAACCCTTTTCATGAAGTTCCCATTGCATATTCTGCCAATTAATTTCTGAGCTTTAACTGTTCGTATACATTTTAGCATTTACTAGAATGTGTTTTCATGTTTGTGTGTGTGTGTATATATAATTGGAAAAATCTTCCCTTTAATTGCTTGTGCTTACAAACATCACCAGCAGGGGTCAGCAAAGTTCTGTTTAAAATGGGGCTCTCTCATGGCAAGTCTTGGCCCAAACACACACAGATACACACATTCTAGCACAAAAAGACTTGCATAGAAATATACTGCCAAACACACCCTAGAATAAGGAGGAGACAAAAGCATTACATGTCTCATTCTCGTTCCCTTCCAAATCCTAACTCCCACAGAGTGGTCAGATTTGGACACAGACCGCAAAAGCAGCACTTGAGTAAACAGCTCGTTCTTTCGTGTGTGCTCAGATGTATAATTCAGTCTGCTTTATGAGCCAAACGATGATGCACGTGTCTCACACTAGAGCTTTTAGCCACAGATCCAGGATCGCTTAACAGAGAGAGAGGAGAGAACATGCAGGGAATTGGAAAAGAAAGAAAGAAAAAAAAAACAACAACATAAGTAAGGGTGAGCTTAGTTTTATTCCATGCACCGCAGTCTTCAGTTGCCATGGTGACCAGCCTCAGGAACTCGGCAGTAAACTCCCAGGAGTGGACCCGAGCTGGATGGGACGAGACCTGGGTTTTGAAGTGCCCCAGTTTCGACTGGGACGGCCGGACGGCCTGCTCTCGCAGGTGGCCCTTTCAGGGCAGGGGGACCGCTGTGGAAGAGGAGGGGAAGAAAGCACCCTTTTAAGGCTCATCCCATCCAACTGGCAGCACAGCTGCTGTTTTAATGTTGTCCTGTGACACAGTGTTCCTTCTGTCAGTCTTTAATATCACTCTTACAAACGTCATATTCACTTTATCTTAACATATACAACAATAACTAACCATGAAGCAGTTGCTATTTTTAGCATCTTTTTCATCATCAAATGTTCGATGGTAAAGGCCAGCTGGCATTTTCAAATTATAGCCTTACTGTTTACACATTTCCATCAGTACCTCTCTCTCTATATATATATTTCCCTTTAACTTTCTTCTTCTGCATATGAAAGGCATTCAAGAATTTTCCTTTTTTTTTTTTGCTTTGAGAAGCTCCCATGTTTCCATAGCAGTATGTTTGGGATCATTATCTTGTTGCAGGATGGAGTGCAGTCCAATGAGTTTGGGGCCATTTACTGGACCTTTAGCAGATACACCTCAGGATCCATTGGGCAGCTACCGACAGCAGTTACATAATCACTGAAGATCAGTGTGCCAGTACCTGTTCCAAGCACGCCCAAGTCGTAACACCCGCACCATCATGTTTAACAGAAGAGCTGGATCCTGGGTGGTTCCTTTTTGTCTACACACTTTACTCATGCCATCACTCTGAAGAAGGTAAATCTTGGTCTTGTATGTCCATAACACCCTTTTCCAGAATTCTCCAGTCTCTTTTAATTACTTTTTTTTACAAACTAATCTTACTCCCCTGTTTTTGTGGCTAACTAGAGACCTCTGTGTTTCTGTTAATCTTCTGCAGGAAGTAGACTCTGAAAAAGGCACACTTCCTGAAAACTGTTTCTGATCTGTTGGACATTTCTTTACCATAGTGAGGATTCTTCTCCCATCAGCGGTGGAGCTCCTTGGCCTAGCAGACCCTTTGCGATTGGCACAGTTTTTCTCCTCATGTTGGCACTACAGACTCCAAATGGTAGAAGCAAGACTAGGTATCTTATACCTAATGAAACAAGGAAACACACCTGAGTGATCACACACCTGTGCAGCCAACTGTTCCAAAATTTTGGAGTTCACCTGTCTATGTTAGGAATTGTATGCCATTTTGAGGCTATGAGGGAAAATCCATTATAATACTATAGACCAGAAAATACAAACCACTCATCAACACTGATGTTCAGGGAGAAAAACTGCGTCACAAAGTTTCTGGAACAAAGTTTTATGGATTGATGAGACAAAGATGAATCTCTCCCAAAGTATAAAGAAACAACAGATATGCTCATAATCCAGAACATACAAGCTGATTTGTGAAGCACATTGGAGGCAGTGTCCTGGCTTGGCAGCTGCTAGAATAAGCTTAATAATCTTTAGAAATGAGTAGCTGAATGAATTCTGAAGTCTATAGACATGTTGTCTGCCAGTCTACAGAGAAATGCATCCATACTGATTAAGCAGCAACAGAACCAAAATGTGCTTCCAAATTAACAAATTAATTCCTGAGGGGGACAAAATTTTGGACTGGCCAAGTTAGTCATCATATTATGGCTCTATTAAACATGCATTTCATCTGCTGAAGAGAGAACCC
This sequence comes from Hepsetus odoe, assembly GCA_017165825.1. NCBI lineage: Eukaryota > Metazoa > Chordata > Actinopteri > Characiformes > Hepsetidae > Hepsetus > Hepsetus odoe. The sequence continues at coordinate 20,075,391 of CM029379.1, read as the reverse complement.
CCCAGGTTTCTCAGAAAAATGGGGTACTCCGATACAAAGGTACTTTGTTCCTAGGTAAAAGTGAATATATAGAAACCAGTTGGTAACCCTAAGGTACCATCCCCACTGACTGGTGATGTGAATAACATTAAGTGGCACCTGGCTTGGTGTGGGAAATGTTATGCAGCCCTTGATGCTGATGTTAAAAGCAGGAAAAATGAGCATAAGCGTCTTGAGTGTTTTTTAAGGGCCAATTTGTGGTTTCTAGATGACTGGGTCTGAGCATCTCAAAAATGACAGATCTTGTCTATCCAGATTGTGGTATTCAGTGGGAAGTGTCTGCTAACTCTGAGAAATTGCCTGGGCCATGGGCACCCAAGGGTACTGATGTTCATAGCTCACCTGCCAGGTCTATTCCCACTGAAGAGATACTGTAGCACAAACATTTGAAAACGTCCATGCTGGCTATGATATGATTCGGGGCAGTGGCGGCCTAGTGTTTAGGGAGTTGGCTCCAGGATCAGAAGATTGTGGGTCTGAATCCCAGACCAGTAGGTACCCTTGAGTAAGGTACTGTCCCCATCACTGCTCCCTAGGCACTTTTAAGACCTTGCCCTTGCTGCACGTGTGTGTGTGGGTTAAATGCAGAGGTGTCATTTCATTGTCTCAATGTGTGCTGTGCCATGTTTAACAATGATGCAAATAGGCACTTTCACTTTCACGTAATAAACCTTTAACGTGAAAATGAGAACATTTGTATATCCATCCATTAGTATGTGCCAAATAAAGAATACACAACATCATAAAGATACAACACAATTACTTATAATGTTTCTAATTAATCGAGATTTGCTTCTGCAAGATTTTCTGCATTTTTAGGCAATAACACAGTCAGTCAAAGTGGTATGACTCTATTCAGAAAAAAATCTTCTTGAATAAGAGCCAAATGCTTTAAGTGTTTTTAATGGCATCTCAAGCTTCCTTTCCCAAGGTTATTTCAGAAAATGGTTAGAAAGATGCTGCCTGATGTCTGAGACTTGTGCTTAAAATCCTTTGTTAAAAATATGCTCATGTTGGGAAGGTACATGCAGGGTGTTGTAAGGCAAAATAGTCCCCAAAGAAAGTTTTTTTTTTTTTTTTTTTTTTCTCCTCCTCAGATTTTCCACAATCATCATCATCTGTACATATAAAAGCGCACAGAGACACAGATTGAATCCCTGGTGGGCTTGGATAGTAAACAAAGAGCTATATTTGTGTTGTAGATGCCTGATTCCTATCAACTGTAGAGAAATATAACTTGGTTCGTATCACACCACTTTATAACTTGATTTATGTATTTAAAACCGAACTGTCATCCTTAGTAGTCCTTTACTAATAGCGTTTATACCACTTATCTCACTATGAATCTGCAAGTTGAGGATAGCACAGCTCTATAATTGTTTTTTTCTTATTCCTTCTTCTCTCTTTCCGTTTAGGAGTCGTCACAGAGGATTTGTTTCCATTTCTTCCTGTCCTCTGCATCTTCCTCTCTCCAACTGTCCAGTTTTTCTTATTTCTGTTTTTATTGAAATTTTAAACTTACACTCTCTTCATCTAAGTCCAACTTACATATTCACACACACTTTTAAGAATTCACTAATAAACCATTTAGAAATTCATATATTCATAAAGCCCTTTCAGTCATGCACTGTATACTTAACTTATCTAGGCATTATTTGAAAAAGGTGTTTTTTTTGCTAACTTTTCCAGCCACATACGTAAAGTCAGTGTAATCTCTGACTCGGTCCATGTGTGAATAGAGTGGGTCATTTTCCATGGAATTCACAGTGAGCGAGTAGACTCGTTCATAATGTTACAGCAGCCGTGGCTTAATGGTTAGAGAGGGCTTGCAGCTGAAGGCCTGGGGGTTCAATCCCCTAGACCAGCATGAAAAATGTGGGTGAGGGAGAGGTGATCACACTTTCCCACTCTCGCATCCATGTCTGAAGTACCTTTAGGCAAGACACTTAACCCCTTAACTGTCCCAGCGTATGCAGCTCACAGCTGGTGTGTGTATTAATGGCATGTTTGGGATGGGTTAAGTGCAGAGGATAATTTCACTGCTCACTGCTCACTTCTGTTTGTGCGCAAGCAAAGGAAATTCATGTCACTGATCTAAAAATATAATAAAAAGAAGGGTAGTTTACATAAAGACACCAATGATACTGGAAAGGCAAGGAGATTTGGGAATTTTGGAAGTAAGTGCCAATGTTGAAATTATCAGACCAGCTACTGATACCAACTATACGGGCGCATCATGTCCTGCATCCTGTGCACTATACCCAGTTTCCTCCCTTGTCTAAACCACATTATTTCCAGCATGTGGGAACCCAAGTCTCCTGCTGTGCTGCATGAGTGGAAAAAGGCAAGTAAAATCGGTAGATGTGAGGTTCATAAAAAGAAAGTCCTGACACTGTGAACACAAAACTACAAAACTACAGGTTCCAAATCATTTGTTTGAAGAGTTTAACAAAGGATCTTCTAAAGTTCAAACACCCCTTAGGTTTTGAGAAGCTATGAGAAAACCAAGGTTAGGAGTCCAAGAGAGAAAACCTGGCCCCATCCTTCGTATGTGGTTAAGATGGCCCTTCTTCTCTCCCCTCACTAGTGATTAGGGACTAGGCCCCAGATTCGGAAGGTCTTGGGTTAAAATCCCCAGACAATTAGGTTCCCCTGAGGGTCCCTTGAGCTAGGGACTGTTCCCATCACTGCTCCCCGGGTGCTGGATATGGCTGCGCACTGCTGCGTAGTTTTCGGGGGATGCCATCGTTGTGGTTCACTGTGTGCTGTGTGTATTCACAATAACTAATAGTCAGTTTTGCTTCACTTTCACTTCACTCGGCATGATGCTAGGCCAATGTAAGCATCTGTTAGGTGATGTAAAATGCAACAGTTTGTGTTTTCTTCAAAGCGTGTTGAACTGTGGAGTATTGCGTTAGCAGCTGTTGGTAGTATCGAATGACTGGGGAGGGGTCCTAGCTAACAGATGGAAGAGGACACGACTAAACCACGACTAAAGAAAAAAGTACAGATCCCTTTACAATCCTCTACCTGCTAAATTTACTAATTTGATGAGTTTAACATTTCTATCATGAAATCTAAAATGGGCTAATGGTTTTACCAAGGCTACAATAGATTTTTCTTTTTTCAGTAGGTTACACTGAGAAACTAGACCGAAATGAAAAAGTCATTAACATGTCATCTGACCAGGGCAACCTCTTGCATATGATTGTGCAACAAAAGGGAATAAGACATGACTATAAATATAAATAAATATCATTAGAGTGTTTCATTTATATGCTAAAGTCAAAATGTATTCAAAATTATTCAAAATTTTGAATAAAGCGTTTAAAAATGCCTTGTAGTCAAATTATAATTCAGTCTACACTAGCTGTTATTATGGGATAAGAATTAATTTCTGCTGATGTTCTTGATCGTGTGATACCCAGGGTTTGACGTTCAGTTTCAAATGTATTTTGTCTCTGTGTGTTTGTGAGTGTGTAGACTGACCGCACAACACTCAAGCATCACTGCTCATCTGAGGCTGAAGTTTGATAAATGCTGCATGGAAAGGTTTTTTGGTGAGTTGACTGTTGTTTGCACTAGTTTTTCTGTTCATTTGATGCTCCTGTTTCTAGCTGTACAGCTGATCCGAAGCCTTCACCAGTCCTGTAATGTCATAATGTCCTGTGACTTTATTGACTTTAAAGTCCTAAAGTATCAAAGCACCATCATCTTCTATGTAATCTTTTTTTTTCTAGCTTTTTATGATTTCTTTAAAATATTTTAGCAGACTGTAGTGCAGATACCTTTACTCTGTAATGACCTGTTTTCTTTATAAGTATCGATTACCACTTCTAAGATTATGTTCGATCGCTATTGGATGTAGTTAATTATGAGATTAGCTCCATCATGTTATGCCAATCTAACAATGGTGGAAATGCATTTACCCACACTGAGGTTGATACTATGTACCTGTAACGTGGATGTAACATATGAGGCGACTGTGGTCTAATGGTTTGAGAAGAGGCCTCACAATCAGAGGGTTACTGGTTCAATTCCCTGCACCAGCAAGAAGAAATGTGGACAGCTGGGGAGTGGCTGAACAACATATTCCCAGTGTCCATGGCCTAAGTGCCCTTAAGCAAGTCTCCTAACCTCACAAATGCCCCTGGCTGCAGGCATTGTGGCGCTCTGCCCTTGCATATGTTCACCGAGAACTAATTCACTTGTCGGGCGTGCACTGTGTGTCTGCGAACACAGGAAATTCCTATCTGTATATTGCAGTTTTAAGGAAAATCCTTTAGTTAATAATTCAGAGGAGCCTGTTAGCCTCTAGGCTTGGAAAAACTGAAATTACTTACCCTCGCTCACTCATTTTTATATCGGCTTGTCCTAAACTGCTAATCATTTTGAAAAAAATGATTTCTTTCTTTTTTTTATGTCTGGCTCTGTTTGTGGTGCAGTAGTTAAAGCTGCTCTTATCTGAAAATAGATAATTGCTAATTACAGTAATGTACTGTTGTCACATAGATTTAAAATACATTTTAGTACTACATTTACAAAATAGCACTAAATGTACAATATAAGCGTTATAAATGTTAATTACAGTAACTACCTGGCAACTCTGCTGCCAGTAAGTTACGCTAAAATCATTCTGCACTCATCGAGTTGCTCTCTGTTGTGTATTTCCTCTTTGGGAAGTCGTGTGTAATGCACTGCTCTTGTGTGTTGCATCGTGAGATCTGAGGAAGGACATTTCATTAAAAGTTTGTCACACTTTGTTTCTAGCATTTCCTCAATGTTCTCGCTGCTCTAGTAGAGAGATGCTAATGCGCTGTTGGAGAGGGGTAATCTCCTCTGCTGGAAGTTCTACATGCTTCACTGGAGATGAGTGGCTTTGACAGTTTGTTACACACTAATCATTTGTCTGCGTGAACAATTACATCTTCCTTTGTGGCAGGCAGAAGGAGGAAGTCGACAGAAGGGATGGCAGTGAAATGTAAGGAAGATTCATATGGCTGCCTACAGCCTACTGTTACTGATACATCACTTTCTACACAATTTCTACTCAGGCAGCGGAGGCCTAGTGGTTAGGGACTAGGCCCCATAATCGGAAGTCCCAGACCAACAGCTTGCCCTGAGGTCCTCTTGAGCAAGGTACCGTTCTCATCACTGCTACCTGGGCACCAGATGTTTGGCTCCCCACAGCTGCACGGTGTGTATAGACAACATGCAGAGAAGAATTTTGATGTGATTCACTGTTACTGTGCTGTGTTGACGTATAAGCATAATCATTACCTCAGATTCTCTTCAGACAATATCAGGGATATTCCATCAGGGAACAGGTTCACAAATACATCTCCTTTCATTTTTAATTTTTGACCTCACGGGCACCAGCACCATTACATAGCACTTCTGGACAAGATACTGCAAGAATTTTTCCAGCTTTGAGCGTCTAAACTGACATGGTGACCATCATAAAGACTTTTTTTATGCAGATTTTATGGCACACTTACTGAAAAGGACATGCTCTGTCGGTCTCCGGCTTGAGTTTCAATAGTTATATCCATATAATGAGTGTAGACACAATGCTGTATAAAGCTTTAAAACCCCTTATACTGGATTCTGAGATTAAGGGAGAAATGCTGGTGAGAAGTAACGTGGTCTCTTTTGCACCGGTATCGGACTGTGACGCTCCAGAAAGTGAACGGAAAAGATTCATTTGAGATACAGTGGGTGAGGCACAGCCCACTGCAGAAATGCAGTCATGAATGCATGAATGACTTATTCCTCATTAGGTGTGGTAAGAAATATTTAAGTCTAGTCACTGATCTCAGCTGTAACAACTGCTCAAAAGCCCATTAAAAGGGATATCTCTCACTTTTTGAGTTTGTTTTTCTTTTCAGCTTCCATTTGCATGTTTTCTTTCTGACGGCCTGCTTTATAAAGACTACTAAATATAGGCATGCAATTAATTATGCAGTAAATAAAGCGTCCTAAGTGAGCTTCCTTTTAAATATGTGTTGACTATCATACGCTACATATTCATTAAATGTACCCTTTAGGTCGAAAGCCTACCTGAAATATGAGTTTTTGTGACCTCACATGGTGCTTAATTCCCACAGCTGGAATCAAACTCTGATGACTAATTATTTAGTTTATTATAGATTATTTAGACATATTTAATAGAAAACTATCAGCATGATCCTTAGAATGGTTCAATAAAGTGCTGCACTAATGTTCATTAATGTGGGTTCGATTCCCTCACCAGTAGGTTGCCCTGAGGTACCCTTGAGCAAGGTACCGTCCCCGTCACTGCTCCCTGAGCACTTTCAATTGCTGCCCACTACTGCACGGTGTTTGCATGCATGGGTTAAATGCAGAGGTCCAATTTCGTTGTGGTTCACTGTGTGCTGTGCTGTGACCTCGCAATGACAAGGGTTGTCACTTTCACTTTTTTCACATGACCTTGCCGCTGCTTCCAGAAAGCTAGAGGCATTAAACAAGAACTACAAATAGTATTTTCAGAATGTAAACTATTTGCATTGCTTCCCAGACTTTGAGACAAAATATGACAAAATATTGTAATTTCTTAAAAAATGCAATGGAATATTTTAATAATGTAAAAAAAATTGTCATTTGTTTTACATTTTCTGCATTTTATCAAATGTGACCCTTTTTTAAAAATTTACCATACGTTTGGTGGTTGTTTACTCTCTCACAATTATAATTTATCACATGCTAATATTCCTTATCACATCAAGGACCGCTTAAGTTTCAAGTTAAGTTATAATGGGGTCACATAATCTATCCTTGTGTCTTTCTGCTAACTTTACACTCAAAAACCGATCAGCTTATTAAATATCTATGCACAAAGGGTCACCTAAAAACATTTCATCCTTCTATCACATTTTTTCCAGGAGTTTACTTAATTTTCTTATGTAATCTCTCATTATTCAGTTTACTTGTTTAGTTATAATGCCTATGTAATGAGTAGCAGTTCACATTTAAACCTCATTTCAGGGCCAATCCAGTTCTAGCCAATAGTAAATTATTTGGTCAGCAGCAGACCCATATACATGCAATTAATACTGTTAAGCAGCAGACCCCAAAAAGAGGATCTTACTATGTATTTAGTTGGTTTAGTTCGACATGAACGCTCACACTTATCACACTGGAAAGAAATGTGAAGATATCTTTTGTTGTGGGAGAGGTTCTCAAAAAGCTGTTGTCTTGGGAGTCTGATATTTAGGATAACCATTCCACAGTCTGAACGGGCCACTACCTATTTCTACTAAGCAACCAAGAGGAATGCAGCGACTGATTTTTGCTTAGCTTCATTGGTGAGATCAAGTGTGACTTGGAATAAACATATAAGATGTAGAAGCATAAACATATCGCTGTCTTGTATTGAAGCTCATTCAAAAAGCAGTTCAGACTGAACCCCCTGTAGCTTCAATAGGAAGGGGTAGAGCTAAACTGGGATGGGAACGTGGATAGGCAGGACAGCACTGGACTGATGGTTCGGGACTAGGCCACAGGATTGGCAGGATGTGGGTTTGAATCCCAGACCAGTAGGTTGCCCTTAGGTCCCCTTGAGCAAGGTACCGTCCCCATCACTGCTCCCAGGGCACTTTAAATAGCTGCCCCCTGCTGCACCTGTGTGTATGGGTTAAATGCACAAGTTGAATTCCATTGTCTCTCTGTGTGCTCTGCCATGTTTTCACAATGACAAAAAGTTAGTTAGCTGTTAGTTGCTGTGGATCTTCAAGCATGTTTCCCAAAAGTGTCTCCGCAGGCAACATCCCTGTGTACCTGCTGTTGTCCTTCCAGCCTCACGCTGGCTGATGAGCTCATTAGAAGGGTGTGGAGTAACATCTGTCTAGAGGTCGGCCTGACCTACAGATGTGAAAATAAGAAGGGCAGAAAAAGTTCCAAAAGTACAAAAAGGTACACAATCCATGGCTGAAACGGGCAAATGCAACCCTAACACTTAATAATCCAAAATAATCCAATCCAAAATCATCCAAAATAATCTTTCATCAGAAAATATCTCTCGCTCGTGCAGGCTTAATGGCAAACCATTTCCACTTTGAGTGAACAAATTGCAGGCGTTCCTGCACATACTACCTTGACACACAACAAATCACCAGACAAACATTAAAAAAGAAAGAATTTAGATTCCTCCTTTCTGCTTTTTTGCACATCGTTTAGCACCGCTCACAGAAGGGGGTCAAATTAAATTCCAAGCTGCACCTATCAGTTTAAAGCTAAATTTTAATTACTCATTTCAGGTCAGTTAATGTGGGGTGCCAGGCACACTAAAGATAATTCTTCTCCATAGTTAATCTTCTGAAAGAAGCGCTTGGCCGTTCTATGACAATCAGCCGGTAATTATGTGTGGAGAACCAGCCGAGCGCATCCGGACTCAATGTCATTAACAAGCCTGTGGCCCTGCTCTATGAGAAGGGCAGTCATTACTTTCTATTATTCCACCAGGAGCATCACTCATAAGGGGTGAAAACACACACCCGGTCCTTCTCGGCACACCACGGGTGCGACCAGCTGTGTCCCACGTGACAGTTAGACCTGGGCAAGGTAGAGGGGGGCAAGGGAAGAGGCAGAGGGCGTCTCATTTCAGCCTTCATTACTGTAATATCTTCTCCCGTGGTACAAATGAAGGAATTTGCAAAACTTCTCCTCATCCATGAGCAATTTGCGAGATACTTAATCTGATCTAATTGGCCTTACTGGCGTTACTTTAAATGCTACTATTCACACTGAATTGGAGCATTTTGTCCTGCTTTAATAAACCTCTGCCATATCTGCAGCTAATTTCCAAGTGCTTTGTGCTGAATACCCAAAAAATATATATTTGCTCATCACTGACAGAAGATATTGTTCTGATTATGTAATTTGATGCGTTCTATTGACTGAAACCGCCCCATCGAATCAAGACATAGCATGGATTTTAATGTCAGTTTTATTTTTAAGGCACTTTTTACAACTGTCGTTGTCAAAAAAAACAGCATTACAGAATCCGGGTCCGAGGCCCAAGTGAACGAGCCGAGGGCGACAGATGAAAAATTGGAGGAAGAAACCTTGGGAGCAACCAAGACTCAAAAGGGGAACCCATCCTCTTGTGGTCGACACCGGGAATAAAGAAGGAAAAGAAAGAGAAAGTGCATTTTAGAAATGAATAGATTTAGAGACGAGTTCCGGTAGAGTATGAGTTACAATAAAAGAGTGCATTAGAATCTGTGATTAGAAGTTCAATTAGCCAATAGCTGTAGTTCTTTTGAGTGGGTGGAGCTTTTGTTAATCTTAGTTAGTGGCAGTAGCTCATGCAGATGATCCAGAAAGATGTGGCTGATCTGAAGTTCAGGTGAGGATAGGAATCTGACGATGTTCATGTCAGTGTTACCCAACATTAGCTTGAGGTGTAACAAGCCTGCTGTACTGAAGGAGAGCCAGGTCCATTCAGTTGCAGTAGACTATATACGCATCGTAGATTAGTACTGGATCAAATCCTCCACAGCTATGGCTGTAAAAGTACACACTGCAGAAAAATACTGGATTAAAAGCCAGTTCAAATTAGTATCAGACCACAAAGCACATTGTCCACTGCATGGACAGCGGTGGCCTAGTGTTTAGGGATGAGGCCCCAGGACCGGAAGATCATTGGTTCGAATCCCAGACCAGTAGGTTGCCCTGAGGTACCCTTGAGCAAGGTACCGTCCCCATCACATCCCTCCCTGGGTGCTTTAAATAGCTGCCCCCTGCTGCACGGTGTGTATGGGTGGATCTGATCGTGTCTTACTGTCTTCTGTGCTTTACAATGACCATTAGTCACTTTCTTTGAAGATTGTGGGTTCGATTCCCACCCCAATGGGTTGCCCTGAGGTACCCTTGAGCAAGGTACCGTCCCCCTCACTGCTCCCCGGGCGCTTTCAATAGCTGCCCACTGCTGCACGTGTGTGTATGGGTTAAATGCAGAGGTCCAATTTCGTTGTGGTTCATGTGTGCTGTGCCGTGACCTCGCAATGACAAGGGTTGTCACTTTCACTTCACTTTTTTCACTTTCACGCTGGATTAAAATCTGTATTTTTGAGTAACCAACTGAAATAGACTACAAAACCAACAAAATCTAGGGGAGATTAGAGGTTATGATATGGGGACACTATGACGAGGCCCCAGGATCAGAAGGTTGTGGGTTCAAATCCCAGACCAGCAGGTCGCCCTGCGTTACCCTTGAGCAAGGTACCGTCCCCATTACTGCTCCCTGGGCGCCCCCTGCTGCACGTCTGTGGGTCTCTAACAGTCACACTGAAAATGACCACGCGACAGGCAGGTGTCAATCAGTGTCACTTCCGGTTGAGATTCCGCCGCGTTGTTGTTTGTTTTCCATGCTTTTGTTTCGTCTCCGTGCTGGATTGGTTGCTGCTCTCGTGTTTACTCCGGAGAGCGCTTCACCTGAGGAGCACACCTGTTGCATAACCGCGCGAGCCCTCTCCTCCTGCACGTGCGGCTGCTTTCCCTTCAGCGGAAGCCGGGATTGGTGGAGATCCCTGAACTTGGCGCGAAGTCGGCGTGGAGCCTCCCCGCGAGCCCTCCTCGGTGTCCCGATACTTTTGGCCGCTTTGAGGGTAAGTGCGCGGTGACTGTTACTCTGTCAGTCTGTGCTGTCCGAAGCTTTTGGCCTTTTCCTTCCGTTTAAGCCGGATTGTGTCGTGAGTGGTGATCTCGGCTGAGTGTCAAGCCTTTGCTGCAGGCTTTCCCCCAGCCCTCTTCCTCCTCTTCCTCCTCTTCCTCCTCTCTGACACCCCGTCTGTACTGGCTGGAGGGCATCGCCTGCTCTTCTTGCAGCTGTTGTGGGTTTTGGGTCTGGCTTGGTCCTCGGGCCCCCTCACTGTTTGTGATTCTCCCTCTCCCTCCAGGTAATTAGGCAACACGGGCTTCATTTTTCTTTGCTGTGCAGATAATACTCATCCGCTGTCCCACCTCCTTCTCTAATTGCTTGTATGAAAGATCTTGAAGTATGAGGGACGTTTTTTGATGTTTATCGCTGAGGTACTGATTATTGTCAAGAAAGCTATGGTGTCTGATCTGGAATCGATGGGACTTTCGTGAGATTCTCTCCAGCCTGGTTGCCTGGGTGTTCAGTCTGATTGCACGTCATCTTTCACTGCTCATGTTAATGCTGTCTCCAAAACTGCCTTCTGTCACTTAAGGAACATTGCACGTTTACGTCCTCTTCTCTGTCCCAAGGATGCTGAGATGGTGATTCATGGCTTCTAGACAGCATGGATTACAGTATGTGCAAAACTCACTTCTAAGGCTCTGCATGGCCTCGCTCCTCATTTTGCGAACGTATTTCCCCATATGCACCCTCTCGCCCCCTTAGATCTTCTTCAGCAGGTCGTCTCCAGTTTAAGTTTGTCACTGTGGTTGGGAGAGCTTTTAGAGTTGTGGCCCCCAGACTTTGGGGTGCGTTACCACATGCTATTTAGGAGGCTCCTCCCATTTCACTGTTTAAATCTTTATTAAAAACTCCCCTTTATTCTCTCTGTGTCTCTGATGCATACAATTTTGCTTGTGTATGGCTTTGTAAAAAGATGCTTGTCAGTATAGTTTAATGTTGTAATCTTGGGTTTGAGAAGGGTACTCTATCTATCTATCTATCTATATATATATATATGTATGTATATATGTATATATATATGTGTGTGTGTGTGTAAAACTTATTATAATTACTATTATTGTTATTATTAAGCACCTTATAGGTGGGGCTGTTCAGGAATCTATAATGTCCGTATAAGGACGGCTTACACTGAGAGTGGATAGGACAGTGCTGGATGAAATCGGCCTGCTGTTTGAGTCTCGCAGCAAAGCACACACTATGAATTCACACATTTCCATGGTTAAAATTGGACCAATTAACAGTAATAATGCTGCTCATGATGCCTATACTGTAGTGGAATTAAATGACAATAGGAAAAAATGTGTGAGGCTTGATTTCTAACTTTATTTGTGCTTTTAGTTCATTTCTACTATGATGCTATAAATTCCACGATCATCCTCCTGTCCTGGTCTGGGTAACCACTAGTCTTCATTGGATGCTTGGCCTCCTCATCTGCAGAGGGAGGAGGCCACTCAATTAATGATAGAAAATGTCAGGATTTATCTGACCCCTTTCATGTCATCCTAGAGAGTGACGTGGAAACGAGGTGTTTTCATCGGCTCGGTTGCCTCGTCATGTGCACTCAAGCTCGAACAAGGTCCCTGGTGCAGTTGTATTGACTGCAACGGCGGTTAAATATTTCAGGACTTGGTCCAGAATCTAAGGCTAATTGCCTCCCCGCTCATGTGACTGCATCAAAACTATATCACATTTCTGCAAATGCCACACAATCTCTTATAGCCTGTACAGAATCTTGAGGTTCATCCTGAAATGAAAGGATCAGATGGCGTTGAAAAGCAATTGGAAAAGCAATTGCTCGGGTGCTTATGAGTCCTCCACCGATGTTCATGTGAGTTTAAGGACTCTTTCTTGTGGTCAGCGAAGGAATACTTAGAAGCTGTGGTGGCTTGACAACTAGATTTATAGGGTTTCCGCAGCTGCACAGTTTACTCCCTAAAATTGGAGGAAGAAACCTTGGGAGGAACCTAGACTCAAAATGGGAACCCATCCTCCTCTGGTTGACACCAGATAATAAGAAAGTGAATTTTATAAATTAAAAAATTTAGATACGAGTTCCGGTAAAGTATGAGTTACAATGAATTAGAATCTGTGATTCAGTTAGCCAATAGTGGTGGTTCTGCTTGAGTGGGCGGGGCTTTTGTTAATCTTAGTGGCAGCAGCTCATGGATCCAGTCTGATGTAGCTGATCTGAAGTTCAGGTGAGGAGAGGAATCTGATGATGGTTGTTTCGTCAACTTGGTGGACTAGATGGGGTTCAGGAAACCCTCACGGTGATTGATGGACTTGGCTGGGAGGCCTTTGCTTTCTGGAAATGCCTAAGCTGTCCACTGCACAGGTGGTGGACAGCCGTCCATCTCAAACAGAGAGAGAGGAATTAGTCCTGTTTTGAATTCACATTGTGCAGATTAGGAATTTATAGAATGCAGTACCGTGACTCTGGCAGAACTGGCTATTACAGCCTGACTAGAAAGGACAGAGCAACAAAGGCAAAGTTCTTTATTTAGCTGAGCTGATTGACCTTTTTCCAGTAAAATGGGACAGTTTTTGTGTTTAAATGGGACTGTAACTGTGTTACAGTTGATTTCTTCAGTACAGCCAAGTCCTGAGTAAATCAACACAAGCTTTCATCACATTGGCTGAATGGCAAAACAACAAGGAGCGATGGTGGAATGAACAGGCTCTTTTTGCTTTTTCTTCATAACTTTAAGAATTGATTTTGGGGCTTTGCATCCTCTGGCGAAGAACTGTCACTCCAGCCGATGTTGTTTTAATAGACCTTTCATCCTGTCCTCGTTCTGCAAATTTTTATTCCTTTTTGCTTTACATCACTGCTTTAGTTGATGAAATTTTGTTAACTCCAAGCGATTCTGCACAACAGCTTATTTGTTCTGTTTGCCCGAAACCAATGGCTGACATTTGATGGGAGTTCATCACGATTCTCACATTGCAAACAAGCATCAATGAGGTGCTTACAAAACTTGAAAAGTTGTCCTGCTTTGTCCAAGCATTGTCCCACTTGAAGAGGTTCAACCCAAATGGGACTGGAGGAGAAAAAGTATGCTAAACTAATATTTGGAGTTAATTTAAAACCATTGTAATCTATTTAATTTGTTTAAAAGCAGTTTTATAAAGGCAAAAGGAGAGTTTTGGGTGATTGATTTCAATTCAGATATTTCCACAATAATAACAGCAATCCGATCCTATCCCTAGTAATAACGCTACTGGACTCCTAATCTGCAATAACATCGGCTCTGTAGTTAAAAACCTTAACTGTAATAACAAATACATAGGGATTTTCAAGCGAAAGACAAAGAAAACCACAACCTTTCTTATACATTCACTGAAAGAGAATTGTTATGAGGTTTTACTGATGACCTTTATTTTAACCAAATGGACAATTTGCAGCATCATCTTGGTTAAATTACAGGAACAGCACAAGCAAACAATCAAGCAATTCTGTTATTTATCAGAATATAAGGAGCATTACAACGGACACTGAGGACCATAAGACCCTCATAATGCCACTAGTTTAGACATCTATGGTTGACTCCAGATGTGGCTACTGAAAGAGACTTGTCTGAAAGCTGGCAGGATATGGAATGAGAGAGAGAGGGAGAGAGACAGCATGTGTAACTTTTCAGATGGACTGTCCAAATAGACATCCTGCAGAATTAATCGTCCGTCTGTGGTGATGCCGTCTTATCTCTGCTGACCCAAGCTCCTTCATCTGCTTCCCCCTCATTCAGACGTGACAAGCTTGAGCTCTTGAAGTGACAGCTGCAAAGCAAAAGAAAGGTATGTGTGCACATGTGTTTGTGCGAGAGAGTGACACCATGCTGTGACGATTCTGTATAATTGTACTAATTAGACCTGCTGGGGGGGCTTAATTGAATGAGTTTGGCAGAGCGATGATGAGGACGCTTCGCACACACAGATGTTATCGGGCTAGTTCCATGAGAAAGCACCTGTCTGAAACTGTCTGCAACTTGGGGTTTCAAAAGGAATGATAGATTTAGAGGGGAAGCAAGATTTCTTTGTTTAATCAGGTAGCTGAAGCAAAAAGTCAAGGCAGTGTAGAAGCTACACGGTTTGAAAACGTCTTGCTTTTCAAAATGCTGAGGAATGATTTGAAGATAAGAATCGCTGGGCGGCTTACTAAGAATCGGCGGGCGGTGGTATGCTCAATCCCACAGCCATCTCGTAGTGGGGAAGTCGTTTGATTTTGCTCAAAGAGCAATGTAACAACACAGCAAGTGTCGCTTCTTGAGCTGAGAGGGACCTTTCCCTACAGCTGAGGGCTCTTTCTAGTCTAGTGGAGTGACTTTATGCTGTGATCTGGGGAGTTTCCTTCCTGCCAGCGGGGGAAACTTGGCTGACTGTCGGAGCGATGCTGCACCGTAGCCACAAGGTTTCCCCAGGATGGCCGTCAGGGAGATGCTGCGCTGCAGTCGGTGGCTTTCTGGCCTGACCGTCAGTGTAGTGCTACACCGCAGCCAGAAGCAAGAGGGATCTCCCCCTTGCAGCTCGAGACTCTTTTCAATCTAGTGAAGTGATTTTAAACTGTTCTGGGCAGTTCTCCTTCCTGTTAGCAGGGGAATGGTGTGTGTACTTGTGTTTGGTTGGTTCTTTCCTGTTGATTATGAATTATGTTCTGTTGTCAGGCGTTCATGGATTTGAGAAAGGCACTATTCAAGATTAACTTTTTCTTCATCACAGTTGCAGTTTAGGGTCTGGAGTTTGTGCTAATAATGTTTTTGTAAGTGTCTGGGTGAAGTGTGCTTACGAGAGTGCACACTTTCCTGAAGAATCACAAACCAGAAGTGGCATAAAATGGCCCTCCCTCTCCTCATCACTGTCCCTGTCACTGTCCCCATCACTGTCCCCATCAATTGGGACAGTCAGTGTTCTCTTCCAAATCGGTTGAACTGCGCCAAAGTACACACTTACTTTCACCTTCTGTCTTGATGGCAGTGAGGAGAACTTAAAACAGCAACAACTACAGAGATTACTTTTATTACTGCCTACAGTCCTGTGAAAAAATGTGTGTGTGTGTGTGTGTGTGTTTTTTTTATTTTTTTATTTTCACATTCTTGGAGATATGGATATTTAATCTCTATTGTAACAATACTGGGAGACTCAAATAATAAAACTAAACAATGAAAACTGAAGAAAATACTTTTCAAAATCTTCTGTAAAATGTAATTGTAAATGCAAAAATTGTTTTCTGAGGAATAAATTAGTACACCCCCACCTTTTATTACCAATTAAAATGGCTCAAATCACACGTAGGTGTAGCACATCGGGTGCACATGAATAGAACATCATTACTCAGCATTTTGAAGGAGGTGTTGTCCATTTAAACCTCAGACATTTAGTTTGTTATACTCCTGACTGTTGAGGAGAGAGTGAACACCATGGTGAGATCAAAAGAACTCTCTGAGGTCTTCAGAAAGAAGATTGTAGCACCTTATAAATCTGGTATGGGAATTAAAAAGATCTCAAAAGAATTTGAAATCAGCCGTTCCACTATCTGGAAAATAGTCTACAAGTGGAGGGCTTCCAAAACAACATGCCCAGGTCTGACGGTCCAAGCAAGTTCACCCCAAGAACAGACAGCAAGATGCTGAAAGAAGTCTCCAAAAACCCTAGAGTGTCATCATTGGACCTACAGCAGACTGCAAGGAGTGCAAGGAGGAAACCTTTGCTCTCTAAGGGAAACATCAAGGCCATACTGAAGTTTGCCAGAGAGAATGTAGACAAAGGACTTCTGGAATGTTCTTTGGACAGATGAGTCTAAAATTGAATTATTTGGACACCAGAACAGAGGACATGTCTGGCGTAAACCAAATACAGCAAAAGAACCTCATACCAACTGTGAAGCATGGAGGTGGAGGTGGAAGTGTCATGGTTGGGAATGCATTGTTCTGTAGCAGGACCTGGCCAACTCACCATCATAGAATCTACCATGAATTCTACCATGTATCATAAGGTCCTTGAGGAACATGCGAGACCATCTGTAAGAACATTAAAGCTGAAGCGGAACTGGACCCTGCAACCAGACAGTGACCCAAAACATACCAGTAAATCCACCATGGACTGGCTGAAAACTAACGAATGGAGAGTCCTGGAGTGGCTGAGTCAAAGCCCAGATCTTAATCCCATTGAGATGCTGTGGGGTGACTTGAAACGGGCTGTACATGTACAAGAAACTCCTCAAAGGTTTAAAGAATTCTGCATTGAGGAGTGGAGCAAACTTTCCTCAGACCGATATCAGAGACTGGTAGATGCTGCAAGAAGCGTCTCACTGCGGTGATTTCAGCCAAAGGGGGAACACTAGCTATTAGGGGTTAGGCTGCCCTAACCTTTTCCTCAGTTAGAGTGCACATTTTTGTTTATCTTTTGTTTAATCAATAAACAAGGTAAATTTTTTTTTTTTTTTTTTGTTTGCCTGCAATTAAATCACTTTCTTTTTCCAGAGATAAATAAAAACAAGAATAGACATCGGTGAACATTTCTTAATAAAGAGCTGAATATTTAATGGGGTGTCCTAATTTTTTCACATAACTGTATCTATCTGTCTGTCTGTCTATCTAACTGTCTATTCATCCTTCTTATATTTCTTTCTGTCTTATATATTTGTCTGCCTGTCTATACATCCTTACATTTCTTTCTGTTTCATCTACGTCTGTCTATCATTCTGTCTTTGTCTATCCATCTATGTATCTATACAATGCAGAATGGATAATGTTCATGCACACTATATTTCATATTCTGTTGGAATATGTACTTCTTTTTTCATTTTTGCTTGGAATTTCACAAAAGTGCAAATCCTTTTGGTCTTTCTTTGCACAAAATCAGATTTAAAACGTGCACACACACATACGTTTTCTGCTATTATCAGTAGAGAAATCTCATTAATAGTTCTGTGCGGTTATTCTGACTGACAAGCATCTTTCATCATCAAGGTTGTCAATGTGAGCATTGTGCTAATGTTGATGTGAACAGACTGAACAGTGAATTACTATCGAAACCTTTGACTGTCATTGCTATTTCTTTCCACTGTTGCCATTATTTATTTCTTTACAAGCAGCGACAAACGAACGCACTACCACACAGGTTATATGCATTTGAAATCAACAGTAATTATAGTTATTTTTCTTATGAGCGCTTAGTCATTCAACATTGTTTGACGCAGCGCTGCCTGCAGACTAACTTACGCACGGTGAATCTCAAGGCCGTGCTGTTTTATTCATGGACATCTGCGTGCTTGGATCGCGCAAGGTCTTGGCTGTACGTATCGCCTGTAAAGCAGTCTTTCACATCAGCAGCAGCTGTTCTATAGGCTGGAGGTGTGCAAAGACGTCCCTCTGTGCCTCCAGACATTCACAATCATGCTAGAATCTTTCTTCATCCTCCAAGATAAGTCAAGACTTCATTATCTGCAAAAGTCGTCTTGAGAAGACATCCTCAGGAGAATGTTCCTGTGGCCCTAATAACATACAGTACAGTTCAAAAGTCTTGAGCCGACCTACATTTAATCATATTTGTCTTCTGAAGAGCATGACGTTCTTCTAGTTTTTAAAATATTGTTGAAGAACAGTTCTCCAGGCTTCCTAAAGCTTTTGGACCTTATTTTCAGTCCAGACACTGGGTCGCAACGTCTCATATACTGAAGCAGTGTGGGATCATCTCGACGCTGTGGAATTCCTGAAGATTAGTTAAAAGAATGATGAGATCTTTAGATTAGTTTAGACTGATTAAAAAATAATAATAATAGATATAGATTGCTAGATATTGATGATAATATGCTGTACTTACACCTAATGGGAGCAGAAGAAGAAGAATAAGATGAGGAAGAGTAAGAAGAAAAGGAAGTATAGGAGGAAGAAGAAGAAGAAGAATGATGTCTGTATAAATGAAAAAGCTATTTCGGAATCTTAATTTTTAGGGTGCACAGGTACAACATTTAGACTAACAAATGGAAGTTTGCTGAAAGGGAACCGTTTGATGCCAAGTGTTACTAAATGCACTATTAATAAGGTTTGAACCATCTCTCACATTTTTATTTAGATGTGGCTTTTAATTTGTTCTTATTTTTAAAAAAAATATATTTTCTTCCAGTTTTCTCAGTTCTAATTAACCATTGAAATTGTTGGCCTGTGAAGGAGCAAAGGTCAGCCCACACTTCCTCCACTAAAGTGCTCCTTTAAACAGTCCTACATCTAGATGTCCTGAAATTGATACTTCAAATTTATTCCAATGTATGCTTTAAAGCTTTTGCTTTTTCATTTGTTCTCCTTTGTCCTTGAAAATATCATTTCATGTGGTCACATTAACAAGAAGGCTTCTTTAAATCATAAATCTTGTGTCAGCACCTATTGTTCAGAGCAAGCAAATACATGAGAAGAAAATGTGCCATGTTTCAGAGGCTTTGCCGAACACACTAAAAATAGGAGCTACTGGACTGATTGTTGTAAAAGAAATTGTGCTTTAAGAAAGTAACTGGACTGTCTTGTTTGGAAGATTCTTCTGCTTATGTTTTATGCTGGGGCAGCGGTAGCCCAGGCTCCAGGATCAGATGGTTCACCGGTAGGTTGCCATGAGGTACCCTTGAGCAAGGTACCATCCCCATCACTGCTCCCTGGGTGCTTTCAATAGCTGCCCCCTGCTGCACGGTGTGTGTTAGTGAAATGCAGAGGCTGGGTTTCGTTGTGGTTTACTGTGTGCAGTGCCGTGTTTCTCATTGACCTGTTGTCACTTTCCCTTTAGGTCAGGGGCACCAGTTCCTCTACATTCTAGTTTTTTCATGCTTTAAAACCCCTCCTTCATTATTTCTAAATGAGAGTTGCAGTTTAAACACTGATTTAAATATCGGAAGTCATTTTTAGAAATATATCATTTGTTTATGGTACTCTACTTAGGCTTTCTGCATCTGATGAGTCCCCCCACGCCCTCCCCCCCCACCCCCAACAGCTCTGCATATGCTCAGATCATACGTGCTCTTATGTGCCCCCACAGCCGTCTCAATTCGACTGCATTATGAAAACATGTAATGAAAAATGCAAGCACCATAAATCTATCTCTGTGGAAGAAAGGCTTAAAGGTTGATGCAACCTGCTTTATAGAGAATAACCATGCTCATCAGTCCTATTCACATCACATTGCAGAACTTACATGCACTTAGACCAGCTGTTAAAACTGTAAAGCTGCCAGTCATCTAATGTCTCTTTTCATGCAACAATATGGGAGCTGTGCACTGAACATGGAACATCTTCATGGCTAGAATATCAGATTTCTCTTCGGGGTAAGAACAGCTCGTGAAAAACTGTTTAAAAAAAAAAAAAGAAAAAGCTCCACCATTGCCACTACAGTGTTGTTTTTCACAGACCGCACCAATGTTTTACAGGATTCTGCGATATTTGTGGAAGGCATTGTTTCTCTGATTAAATTTTCAGCATTTTTTACAGTCCCGATTACGTTTGGTGTTCCTTCGAACAACACCAAATGAGCAGAGCCTGGGGGTTTAGGGTCAGGGCAGCAGGGTCGGGAAGCCCGGTTTTAAAAAGCCAAAGGTGATTTTTCTAAAGCATTGCTCCAGATACCCCTTTAAGCGTATTTTTAAGCAACATAATTATCAACATAATGATCTGTTTCTTTACGCCCGGTGTGGACATGCAGACTGTGTAGGGGGAGCAGGAACCAAAGCCAAGATCTCTCAATATATCACCAATAAGATGTTAGGTAAGACAGGGCCAACGGCACCAGTGCATTAAGAGAGTCAGCGGGAGAAGTTCTGATTAATGGTGGCATGCAGAATTTGCAGGAAACAGAGCCTTTCAGAGATTCTACCGAGCAGAATAACATCTCAGTTTAGCCTTTGTCCTTTCACTCCAGAGAGTTGACCAACAAACTCGCAATCCTCCAACTCATAAAGCCATAGAAGTGGACTCCAAAACGATCTATTATTGCTTTCATCTGAGAGACCGTCTAAAACAGACTTGGCGGCTTTCGGGCCGCAGAGTTTCACCCCAGCACTCCTTTGAGAAGTGTATGTTGGGTCAGGGCCTAATTTCGAGCTGCACTTTTAGGGCCTCTGTTGTAGTGGGAAAGGCTGTCACTATAAGATTGATTTGATTGAGCCAGTGGGATGTATGGGTTGGTGTTGTGCGAGCGTGTGAGTGTGTGACCGAGAGTGTTTGCACGGCACTCCGATTCCCTATGGGATTGCTCTCAGTTCCACCATCTGCTGCCACCAGTCGATACATCCCTGAGCATACCTGTCTGCCGGCTCCAATTGACTTCAAAGGGCACAAGCCAAGATCCATCAAGCATAAACAGCCAATCAACATGCATACATTACGTAAGAACTAATAAATCAAGGCCTGCTTTTGGCTTTTGTTGGCGGCTGTGCTTTTTTTTGTTTTATTTCTATTCCCAGAAAGCCAAAACCGCTTATCATTTCTACATATCAATGGCTGTCCCCAAGCAAAATCCGCAGGAGCACCTGAATTCAGCAGAAGCTGAATCTGGTGCAAGGAACAGGGTCAAGGTTGCATAGGTGCTTATGCTGCCAGTATAAAAAATTTATAGAGAACGGTCCTCCTTTCAATGCAGAGGCAAATGCAGGGCTCGCTAGCTTTTTATTGGTGTAAGAATCACTTTGAAATAAAATATAATGGCATTGCGTTTTCAACTCATGCATGTAACTGATACTAATTGGCCGAAAGCTAAAATTACCTACTAGGTTCACCTAAATCTGATGATGAGTAGAGATGGGGGTAACAAAGTACAAACACCTGGTTATGGTAAATTAGTAGAGTTTCATTTTAAGGAAATTTGATTTATATGAATTAATATGATGTGTGGTTCAGCTTTTTTTTATTTATTTATTTATTTATTTATTTTTGCACAGAAACCACCGGTAGAAATGTCCTTCAAAGGGCTACTTCTTGCCTTTATACTTGGGGTACATTTCGGAGTCGGTGCTTTTACTAAGATAAGAGGTTAAATCAGTTCTTTTACTTTAATCAAGTCATTTTTACTCTTTATCTGCACTTGTTTTACCTTAAAAATAACTCAACACACGAAGTTCAGTTTTTATGTCGGTGTCGGGAGACAAATCTTAAGTAAGCTGGAAAATTCTTAGAGTAAGCGTAATGAGGCTTCGCTGATCCTCATTTGAATTCTCCTCATTTCCAGATTATGGAAGCAAACTCATACTCTCATGCTTGTCCTCCTGAACAAAGCAAGCAAAGTGTTACTGTAGTTACTCATGAAGGCACCGTTAGAGCTGTATATCACATATTTGGCATGCCTACAGCAGCAAATCATAGCATCTACATGAAAAATAGCAGACAAGTCCCATTTGCAGCCAAGACGCCTCTCCGTGTTTCTTCCACTGCGAGTCTCTAGTCTTTTGAGTCATAAAGTCTAAATCAAAGTCTGAGTCACTGTTGTAGAAGTTAAGAAGAAGAGTCGCGAGTCGCAAGTCAAGTTTCTGCAAGTGAAGTTGACACGGGTACCTCCACCGTGGGGCGGCAACTCTTGTGTTACTGGGGTGGGAACCCTTAAATAAATCTGATATATAATAATAAATAGACCATACTGAGTTATATTTTTTAACCTTCTAGGCTTTGAGCACGTTAACACGCTAGCGACAAGGGTTGTCACTTTCACTTTATTGTTGCCACGCACGTGCCCCGTCGGAAACACAGCCTCTGAGTCGGCAGCAGATTCAGCCCAAGGCACTCGGTATTTACTGGTGACTATATTAAACCATATTAACCACATCAATGGTTTCCAGAAAACAGAAATGAACAATTAATCCCAGAAAACATTGACTGTTGAGTTTATAATTACGGATTTACTTTACTAAAAAGAGCAGTTCAAGGTGGGATTATGAGTTTCTGAAAGGGAACCATGTTTGGAGCAGCACAACAGTACACCATGATTGGAACAGTGCAGTGCAATCCTTCTGGGCACGGAAAGTATGTCTGTAGCATGCAGCGTTCCTGAAATATTTAGTCTGCTGTATGCACACCCTTTGATGTTGTGTTCGACATCACCCACTTGGGAAGATTTAGTTGCACTGACTCTGTATATCCCGTCACTGCCAGGAAGGTAAAACTTTCTACTTATAGCGCTTCTGACTCCTGAATAAGGAAGTGACTTTAATAATGATCATCGTTCCATACCATGAAACTGCCCATATCTATTTCATCTTCTTTATTGTTTTTTTATGCACAATTTTTGCAAACACTGGGATTCTTTATTGCCCATTTCTGATTCTTTAAATCTAAATACAGTATCTGGCAATTCTCACAGTATTATGTAAACTGCACAAGATTCTGTTCAGTCATATCTGTTCAGTTACATTGTATCGTGTTGAGTGTTTTGCACTGTACACTTTTTGTGTGGCACCATGGTCCCGGAGGAAGTGTGCATACGGTTGAAACGACAATAAAATCTAATTCAGCTATTACTCACATTTCAGTTCCTATGTTAGCCTATGTTGGTTCACAATAATAGTGAAACAGCAAAATAACATTATGATTAAGAAAACGGGAGGCATAAAATCTTGATTCAACTACCCTTCCTGACTCCTTCAAATCACCACCCTGTGAGCAATAAAAGAAGACGTCCCACGACAGACTTCTCATCAGAGCCTTTTTGGACCAGAGTACACTTCAAAATACATTGTTATTGAGCATTATTGTGGTTCTGGCTTTTGCACATGAAACGTAATGCAGGTTGATACACGGGGTCAGACAGATGTGCACAGCAGCAACCAGGGTGACATTATCCAATTATTTTGAACCACATGTTCAAATGCTGGAGCAAAGTTCTCTCTAAGTGCCTCTGGCTGAGACTGCATTTTCTCTAACTTACCAACATCAAATGTTTGTGCTTATTTTCTTTCTGACATTATCCACGTGATCTTAAAATCAGATCATGTTGTCTGTATGCTCTCATAGGAGTCTTCAATGCCTACTGAATGCTAACGGCTCTGGGACGAATAGGTGTTTCAGGCTCAGAGCAGAACATCTAGTGACATGCTGGGCATGTCAAGGTGAAGGCTGCTGTATATGCATGGCATTAACATACCATTGCTCACAAAATGTCAAAAAATGGTGCAGAAGTTTCAGCTGGTACTCAGGAAGGATAACCAACTGCCCACTAACTGTGTTTGGCCAACAGTGAAAATGTGCACAACTTTTGCTCACAGGGCGATTTGAAGGAGTCAGGAAGGGTAGTGGAATCAAGATTTTATGCCTTGGTTGTCACTTTCATTTTTTTTTCACTTTCACAACTGAACGACTGAGCACATTTTACCTGCAGTGTTATTAATGTGCTTATCTCAGTAATGAAGATATTACTGTGGTTTTCTGACATTATTCATAATTTATAGCGTGTTATTATTAGTTTTTGTACTAATAAGGCAGCATTGTAAGTTAACGTTCTCAAAAATGACTAGAACTTGGAAAATGGCTATTAGCTGCGGCCCTTTTTCCCAAAAATGTTTGAACGTGGCCTCTTCTGGTTAAGTTTACATGGGACTGGGTGCCAATGCGGGTTTGCTTATTTCACATGCTGCCATATTGTTTTTAGCTATTCATGAGCTATTCTCCCCCCCCATAAACGAGTAGCACCTCTGCCCTAGACCTTTTCACTTTTAATACACTTTAATTATTAATTTGCTGAATTTGACTTATGTGTAGTGAAGGAAATAATAGGTTGTGGTCTGTGCAAAAGTAAAGGTTTACATTTTGAACTGAATAGAATTGAATTTGCCATATTTAAGCACATTCTGTGTAAAGGATTAGGAAATAGCATGGGAGGCTGAAGGTTTTGCAGACAGTTATGTATTCGGAGCATGTACTTTTGCCAAACAAATGTGATCCACTGCAGAAATAGATTCCTTTAGAAACCTTTAGAGATGAGATGGTTCAAAGGTCTGGATTCTTAGATCAAGCACTTGTTAGATACCATATCCCAACAAGTGTTTGAACAACGTATTTAATAATAAGATCGTGGCTCATAATAAGCAGATCGACTCTCGCCCTATAAAATATGAAGGAGCTTAAACATATAATTTCTTTCTAATTAGGTTAACCTTGCTCGTGTAGGCCCACATTATCCTTGAACAAATAATGTCAGATGAAAAATGTTCTAGTGCCAGATAATGGATTGATGTATTTTGCCAGAATTTGTCAGAACTGGGTGGTTCTGATCTACATTAAAGCCTGTATAAGTATTAATTTCAGCAGGCTTGCTGGAACAAAGATGGCTTGGCACAAAGCTTTATGAAACCTATGCAGCCACTACCTTCTCTCTCTTTAAATCTGAACAACTTATTCTAGCAGAGACAGATGTTGTCCTATAATGAGAACATCTGGGGGAAAACTTTGAGATATTCTTGGATAAGTCTGTGTGGGGGAAAATAGACTTGTTGGAATTTCAAACCAAAGTAAAACCTTTGTAAAGGGTGAGCTCCTTCCCTTTGCCTTTGGGGGGGGTTGAGAGATATACAAGTGTAGTAATTGGCTACGGATTGGCTACAGCAAATGCTGAATGAAGGTTGAAAAATTCGAAGCCTGACTTGTTCTAGTAGGATGCTCTAGCTGTCTTGTGTGCATGTGACTGTAGATGTTGATTCTAGAAACATAGAGGAAAATGAATCAAAATGTGTTTTAAAAATACAGAAACTACAGATATTTAAGCAGGTAGTGAGGGTTGTAAGACAAGCAAGTTAATTATGAGAATGATAAAGCTGAAAAAAAGGATGAGCAACTTTTGGCTTTTAAACCAGTCTGAGTGATGTGTTTTCAGTCACTTGCCTCGATTGACAAAGGCCTTAATTGTGGAATTAACCTAATAACGAAGTAAGACGAAGAAAGAAGGACTAATTTACTTTGCAAAATAATATTAAATGTACAGCTTTGATGCTTTAATCTCTTACTACTGTTGAAACATGCAAATTTCTCACTGCGTGTGCTGTGTTTATCGTTATGCAAAGATGAAATTATGGAATTCGAAAAAGAAATCCAAGTCATTTAAAGAAAAGAACCAGCGACGAACCCACACCAGCAGGAGCTCACCAATGCATGTGTTTGCTGACAGCATTTTCAAAAGAACAGGGAGTTTATTCATTCTTAATAAATCTAAATATCAAATCTTCACAATAAATCAGTCAATACCAGGTGATTGGCATGTTAAGCAAAAAGTACTGTTCAAAAAACCGGCAGAAACTATTTGACTAATCTTCAAAGATATCTCCCTGAATCATTTGCCCAACTTTTACCCCTCTCCTCAAACTTCCCTGCCCTCTTGCAGCCAGAAAGTGGCAGTAATGCACTTAAAAGTCCCCTGCCAACAACAAAAAAATTAATGAATAACACTGCATTGTGATGCATTCTCTCTCTCTTTGTGTGGACTTGCAGCAGAAGTGAAGGTGGATCAGGAACAAAATTACTAAAGGGTTATAATTACGTCATGACAGGTAAGCGACGAGCAAGTGACTGGAAGAGGTGAATATGGTAGTGGCTTAAAACAAGTGAAAATCTGTTTTAAGGATTAGGTGAAACTTGCATAAACTACTCAAATATTTATATTTAAATAACATTCTGAATATTTAGAAATGACCCATTCATATAGTTAATACTGTAAAAGCATGTAAGCTAAAGATAGCAGGGAAGTAGGTCTGAAGTGTTGGGTTGTGGGGAAGAGTCATTATAAATAATACCATTAACACGCCAAACCGTTTGAGGTGTTTGAGAACCTTAATTTAAGTATTAACGTTTGGAAGCAGCGGAAACAAAGCATGAAATTGTCGCTCTTGAGACAAGACCTCATATCTTCATCTTTTGTTTTTGTTTTCTACACAATTTGAATGTCAGTAGCAAACACAATCATCACCTTTGAAGAGAAGTGACATGACAAGATGCAAGAATGGTTTCTACTTCTCTACTTCTTTAAGTTGTTTTTTTTTTGGGGGGGGGGGGGGAGATACAAGGTTTTGTTTTAAGAGTGATCATATATGGGTTTGTAATGAAAGAGCTTTGCCTCGGTGCACCCAGAGTGGAGGGAAACAAAATAGGCTTTTAAATTTTCCGGACAGCGTTTTTAAATTGGAGTGGCATAAAAATGGACCGAGTGCTCTTTCACAAGCCAGTGCACTCCACTGACCTTGTCATCAAATCAATCGGCCTCTCGTTAACTTCAGCCAAATGAGAGATGATGTGACCGTGGAGAAAAAAAAAAAAAAGTTCCATTTGCCGCGTCTTCACTCAAGCACATGTAGCATATGCTCTTCCTTTCTCAAAAAGTGGCTAAAACCAGAACTGAAACACATCTGAAGAAATCAGCCAGACCTTTAAGCGTGGGAGGCATCTAGAACAAAATGTGGAACGTGATCTATGTTAGACAAGGCGGGTCATTAGGAAGAGAACAGCAGGGATGGTTTTATTCAGAGTTGTAGCTCAAGATCAGAAAAAAAGCAAAGGGGGGATATCAGGTTGAAAAATGATGATAGATCATGAAAATATGGTGGAAAATAAAAATATTTTCCATCTTCATCAGCCTTTTAATGTATAGATGTTTAATGACTATGGATTGCTTAGAGGCAGCGGTTTTCTAGTCTTTAGGGACTAGGCCCCAGGATCAGAAGGACATGTGTTCGATTCCCAGACCAGTAGGTTGCTCTGAGGTACCCTTGAGCCAGGTACCGTCCCGGTCACCGCTCCCCGGGCACTTTCATTAGCTGCCCCCTGCTGCACGTGTTTGAGTGTGTGGGTAAAATGCAGAGGTGTAATTTTGTTGTGGTTCATTGTGTGCTGTGCTGTTTCACAATGGCAGGCATAGTCACCTTCATGCTCACTTTCACTTTACAATGTGTTTTCTGTTCTCTGTTGTTGCGGGAGTCGTTTGAATCATTGAGGCCTGGTTTAGAACAAATTAAAATAAAGAAAGTTCAAATCAGTTGCATTGTGGTGCATTTTTAAATAACATATTCTTTCTGTTCTACAGTTCTGCTGTAAATAGGAAAACAACGCTGATTACTAACATAGGAGATGGTTTAGCCTGTCCGCTATCTGAGGAACTGTTTGAAGCTCTAGAGAGAAAAAGAAGTTGTCAGTTTAAACAAAACTGTGTAATTACTTCATCTATCAATTCCCTTGGCGGTCCATGGGAGTTGAGTAACAGCCCAGTATGAGCACAAAAGCATTTAATGATTTAGCACATTAATAAGGAACCCTTTCTCAAAGAAAAAAAAAACAAAGTTTAATATCTGCCTTTGTTTTATTTGCCTGTAAAAATGACTAGAAGCTGATTATTTTTTTTATGGACCCAAGAGCAACAGCACCACCCTCAGGCTGCAACTTTAATAAGAACTTGTGACGGAGATGCTAAATTGCCCAAATAGTTTCATTTACATGGCAACCCTGAATAAAACTGAAATGTTAACAGTGAACATTTCCAACAAAGCCTTCATCGTATTCCTTTCGGAATCTCAGAAATCCAGACTAGAATCTTTCTGGAGACTTTCTTAATCACCATAGGTTTATTTTCTAATGTCATATATCTCCAAGCTGGAAACGGTTATTGTTGTTGTTAACATGGTTGTTAGCCACCACTAGACAGACAGTGCCTTCGTTTACCGCTGCAGAACACAGTTGTTGCTTCTGGCTGATCTCGAACATTGTGCAATGTAATAACATGATGCGGACCCAAGTCTCCAGTCTTAAATGCCAGGCTGTTATATAATGATGGTATATAACCAGAATTCTAAATAACATGCTTATGGTAACTTGCTATGGTAACACCAGCATGCATTCTGTGACCAGTCCCCCTAACGTTCTTCAGCTTTGCATCCTGAAAATAACCATCTTCTGCTCATCTGTGCTCTCAGATGATGCCCATGACCTGGATCGGGTGCATTAAACACAGGTCCAAAGCAAACTAGTCCCATTAATTTCTTCCTTCAAATCAAATAAATGGCAATCAACAAATCAAAGGAATGAGGCAGTAAATAGTGAGATGGGATTTATGGGCTTTCTTTGTGTATTGAGCGTGCAAGCAGCCACATCGCTCTACTCCGCTCCAGCGTGAAATGGGTCTGACTGCAGACACCACTTTGGAATTTGCTGTGGTTGGACTCAAGTGTGCAAAACAGCCTTTTTTGTGTGCATTGCCTACAATATAATTATCTAAGAAAACCTGTTTACATCATTACAGTGTGAAGAAACATTCTGATGCCTGAAAGTCATGAATTTGAATGAAAAGAATGCACTTGTCTCTATATAAAGGATGCCATGCACTACTTTTCCAAAACACCCCTGGTGTGTGTTTTGTTTTGCCTGTGGCCATCTCCACAGCCTAGCTGAAGCAGTGCTACTCTGAGTAAATATTTTTTCTCAGGGTTACTAAGCAGAATGGCCTGTCTCAAGTCTCCCGAAGTGTTGACACACTCAATGCCAATGTGACTCAAACACCAAAAGTGACATGTTCTTAAATTCCCAGGGAAAACAGTACAATGTTAAAAAGTGTTGGTGTTTCTTATTAAACCTGAATCTGGTATTAATTCAGCGGTGGGCAGCGGTGGCCTAGCGGTTAGGGCGTTAGCTGCATGATCGGAGGATCGGGGGTTCAAACCCCTTCCCAATAGGTTGCCCTGAGGTACCCTTGAGCAAGGTACCGTCCCCATCACTGCTCCCCGGGCGCTTTCAATAGCTGCCCACTGCTGCACGGGTTTGAGTGTGCATGGGTAAAATGCAGAGGTCCAATTTCGTTGTGGTTCATGTGTGCTGTGCCGTGACCTCGCAATGACAAGGGTTGTCACTTTCACTTTTTCACTTAAAATTCCACCATGATCTGCAAATTATACTTGCACGTTATGCTCAGTTATGCCACCTGCTTTGATTGCTATTTGTGATTGGTTATGCTTCTGAGTTATATGTGATGCTTGATAGTTGATAGTTATGTTTGGTTGCACAAGCTAGTTATCCTCAGTCATGCTGGCTAATGATCCAAAGTTACGCTCGCCGACTATACATGCTCTGTAAGCATCACAAGACATGTGATTTTTCAGGCGTCTGTACTCTTCCTGCTTTAATGGATGCAAATAAAGCTAGGCAGTTTGCTAGGTGACCATACCTAAATCAAAACAGATCACACAGCTTTTAATTCCTGATATATTTTACAATCGATATGTAGTGAATAAAGGCAGTTTATTTATGTGTTGAGGTTTTTTTTTTATATCATAACATCGTATTTTTAGTTTAGACTAGAGACTTGGTGTAATTATGCTGCAGCTAAGCTTGATATGGAATCATATTGAGTGCAGTGGTTTTAAAATGTAATTTAACTGCAGCTATGATGTCATGATGATTTCCCAACATGCAATCTTTTTGAACTGGAATATAATTATGCTGCAGCTATTATGTCATAATGTCATTTAAGAATGCTTTCTTTTTGAACTAGAGTGTAATTGCGCTCCAGCTATGATGTGATAATGTCATTTAGGCATTCAGTCTTTTAGAACTAGAGTGTAATTTTGCACCATTCACAATGTCATAATCACCTCAGTGTAGCTTTCCTGGCATGTTCAGATGATGTCACAGTTTTGCCAAAACATCTCTCGGTCGCTCCAGGGTTTGCACCACGTCAGAACCTAAATGGGATATATTACATATTATACCAGCTTGCAGCATGCAGCCTCAGTCTTTGTGGACAAGAGTGTAGCTACATTACAGACACGATGTCATCATGCTTTAATATTAGATTGGAAAGAGTCTAATAGTGTAAAACAGCCGCTCCCTTAATTTGAGTGCATTCTGATCGCCATATGCTCTTGCCTGCATGTCATCCACACTGGCATGCAGATGGACAAATATCCAGCTGAGACATCTCTCTCTCTCTCTCTCTCTCTCTCTCTCTCTCTCTCTCTCTCGCTCTCTCTCTCGCTCTCTCTCTCGCTCTCTCTCTCTCTCTCTCTCTCACACACTCACACACACACACACACACACACACACACACAGTTACTCTAAATCAAGAGCTGTGTGCTGAGGAGCTCTTTCAATGGTGCACATCAATCCATTTCTCTCTCACTCATTTTTATTCTCCCTCTTTCTCTCTCTCTCTCTCTCTCTCCCTCTCTCTCTCTCTGTCTATCCAAGTCTAAGCAAAGGGAGATGCTTGCTGAATTACCCCCTCAGGCAGCTGGAGGGGGTCCAGATGCACAGGCTGCTCAGCACACAAGAGAGAGAGAGAGAGAAGGACTCGTTTGCCTCCCGCATTCACACACACATCCGGCTTCATCTCCTCTCATTAATATTCATTCCTTTTTCACTCAGACCCCTCGTGTTCTCCCCTCGCTCTCAATTTGCGCATGCATTTTTTTTCTATCTCTCTCTCATAGTTTCTGGCTACATGCTCAAAGCAGCCAATAATGGCATTTTAATGCTTCATGTAACTAATCTGTCTCTTGGTATAGCTCGAGAGAAGTGGGCTCATCCTTGTTTAGAGTGGGCCAAAAAAGTGCAGGGGGCAGTGAAAGAGCAGAGTTGAGAGCACCTCCTCAGAGGTTTGTTCGAAAGGCCCTGCTGTTCCTCTAATGACAGCATTTTCATGGATGTCTCATTAATAACCGACCAAGGTTTCTCTGAATATTCAGCCGTCTCTCCAGTGCAACCCACTGCTTACAAATTATTCTGATTTTCCCGATTCAGTGGATAGTCACAAGTAACTTCGGCTCACACCTGCGTACCATTTCTTAGGCGCCCATCCTTTAGCATTTTTATTTGATTTACCATTATCTAGTACATTTACTTGTTATTTAGATGATGCACCTGAGAAGGTTGTGCTCATCAAATCCAGCATATTAAGAAGCAGAATCATGAATCTGACTGACAGAACCACATGATTCTATCTGCTCATCTTGCTGACAGTTGCAATCCTGCAATTTGATTGGTTCATTGGATTCATGTGGGTAGTATCTGATTGGGAATTAGCTCTGGTGGGCTTCTTGCTTTTTTCAATCAGAACGTTTTGCAAAATTTTGCTATTCAAATATAATCTGATTTTTTCCCATTTTTTTTTTTTTTTGTTAAAGCTGCACCCAAGAATGGATGTTTGAATTCTGCAACTTTTTTGGCTAAATGAATCATATAGTTGGATTGATTAGTTAGAAATACTATAGAGTAGTACAGTACTGTGCAAAAGTTTTAGGCAGGTGTGAATATATGCTGTGAACAAAGAATGCTTTCAGAAATATAAATAATGATTGTTTCTTTTTATCAATACAAAATGCAAAGTGAGCGAACAAAAAAAATCTAAAATCAATATTTGGTGTTTCTACCTTTTGCCTTCAAACCAGCATCAGTTCTTCTAGGTACACTTGCACAAAGTCAGGGATTGTGTAGGATTATAGTCGGTGTCTGATCAACCAGTTTTACCAAACAGGTGCTGATGATCATCAATGTCACACGGAGGTTGAAACACAGTCATGTTTGGAACGACCGACCAGCCGAGTTCCTTCAAAAACTGTGTGCAAGTGTACCTAGAAGAACTGATGCTGTTTTGAAGGCAAAGGGTGGCCACACCAAATATTGATTTGATTTAGATTTCTCTTTTGTTCATTCACTGCATTTTGTTGATTGGTGAAAATAAATGATCAACACTTCCATTTTTGAAATCGTTCTTTGTTTACAGCATTTTTTCACACCTGCCTAAAATGTTGGCACAGTACTGTAGATAAATACTGTACATTTCAACCTGATGCTCTGGTTAGCAGCTGTAATTTCCCTTGCTAGATGAATATGCTCTCTGATTGGCAAGTTGAATTATGTCCTCTGAATATGTTACAATGCAGAAATCTGATTGGCTAGTTGAACTTTAGGGACTATACAAACTAATGTAATGTAAGTATAGAAGCCCACCCAAATTTTGCATCAGCTGCCACCACAAGTAATAAAATTCCCTCTGAAATTCAGAACCGTTTTGGTTAAATTGTTCTATAATTTAGCTTTAAAGGACATCTGGTTCCTATTGCCTCACTGTAAACAATTCTGAACTTTTAAGAATTTTAAAAATAAAAAAGAAACAATTATCCAGAACATTATTCCATTCTAACTTGGACTCTTGGGTGCACAGCTTAATTGTACATCATTAGCCCCGTTGGCAAGAGTTTGTGAAGTAATGAATCATTTTTCTATAAGAATCTGAAGATGGTCTTCCACTGCTATGCAATGTCCAAATACTCTGGAAATGGACAGTAACTGGTCTTGCACTTTTATTATCCTATTTGTACTCATTGAATTTACAATAATGAATAAGCTGCCTCTACTAACTCACTAAGAAGCCCCGGTGTTTCAGGATGATTTCATCATCGTTCATTAGGAGCTTACTGCCTTCAGTTAGACGGGTCAGCAGGCAACAATCAGCCACTGAGAGAGGTGTATTCAGAAAAGGTTATGATTATAAAATCTCCCAAACATTTATCTAAAAAAGGAAGAGACAGAACCTGCCAAACAAAATGGCAAATATAACAGAGGTTTTAACCTCAGAGATGCGTATTTAGCTAAAATCAGTCTGCCTCAGCTGCACCAATGAACCCAGGAAGGCTATAAGAGAGACAGAAAGTTCAATCACGCTGGATTTACATTACTTTCACGTAAAGAAGAGATCTGAGTTTGGAACAAAGTACAAGATGGTTTTAAGTGGTCTTTGTAGCAAAAGGCAATATAGATGAATTTCTTTTATACAAAGGTATATTTCAGGGCACTTAAATTATAATTATAAAATACATGGATAGCACAGTTCAAATCATATATCAGTATCTGTCATAGTTAACGTTAGTAATATTTTCATAGCTTGACCCTTCAAATAGAGCTTTTAAAAGGATTTGAAAACCACATGTTCAGCGTATACAGGAGCACAAGTGCCAGAATCTGGAATTCTAGTTCTTTTTTTTAATGAAATATTTGGGCAAATAAAACAAATCTGTAAAACTGTGTAAAACACAAAATAAGGACCAACTGATATGATTTTAACAGTCCTCATAGGAATGGGAAGTAGTTGAACCTTTATCATTTGTCACTAAAAGCGATTCTCTCCATTAACATTTGACAGAATCTCACATTAGATGCATTAGTTACATCACTGTAAATTAAATGACAGAATTTATGCACACGGAATCAGAGGTTTAACGTTAACAGTTCAGATTTTATGGACTGCATATCTGCTAAACAAATATCCTGTCGTTCATTCTCAGATCTGAATCGCGTAAATAAAAATGAACACTGTCCTTTGTACCGTGGCGCTGATACAGTATGTCATGCTTGAAGGTGATGAAAGGAAGTTAAAAGCTGCTATGAAATGTATGCATCATTTCCACATGAATTAAAATGTATTACACCAAAACATCACTCAATAATTAGGAATATCATATGCATGTGGGAATGTAGTCGTGCATTCAACACATTCCTTCTTTCAGTCTTGCATGACAAACTCTTAATTTTGGTTGATATTCGATTGCTTTTACTGTCCACTGTAAGGCTTATAGCCTTAGAGCTATAGGTGCTACAGGTGCTTCACACATCCCTGGCCACTTGTACAGTAGTTTGTGTCATTTAGATATTTATTTTATTAGTAATATAGTAGCTGTTTTTTCTTTATGTTGGATTCAAGCCTTACTGGCAATTCATGGCCAATTTCCTCATAGGTTTATGTTGGATAAAATGCACTAACATTCCTTCTAAGAGCCCAGCTAAGATCCTTTTTTGTGAAAATCAAGCTACAACTGGGCACACACTCATATACTGAAAAACACGCCACAGGCTAGTTTGACCAAAGAGATGGAAGCACTCATATATTTAAAAAAAGGGGTCTGCCAACCGTCCCTTTAGCCATTTGGGATTATCAGAGCCTCTTATCCCCACCTGGGACACAGGGTGGTGCTGAACCCTATCCTCGCTCTTATAGAGCACAATATGGAGAAACGGTCGCCAGTCCAACTGATGAGTTTGTCTGAAAAGGCGAGCTCTACCCCGACAAGTCCTCATATTTAAGTCAAGTAGGACTTTATTGTCATTTCAGCCATATACACAGTGAAACGAAATAACGTTTCTCCAGGACCCTGGTGCTACACACAAGACAACAGAAGACACAACATAATACACAAAACAGGGCTACAAGTGCAGACAAGACACACAACAACAGACAGCACGGCAGACAGTACATTCATCCGTAAGAGGGCCACAGTGTTCTAGAACAAAGCAGCCCAGGTTGTTCGGCAGTGTAACAGTGTGGCGGAGCAGCGTTACTGTTAAAGTGCAGAGTGCAACAAGAAATAAATAAATAGATAATGATGGAATGAGAAGATGGTATGAGGAGACATTAGCGGTTTAAGAGTCTTGATTGCCAGGGGGAAGAAACTATTTCCCATCCTGGAAGTGGAGGCCCGTATGCTGCGGAACCTTTTCCCGGATGGCAGGAGGGAGAAGAGAGTGTGGGACGGGTAGGAGGGATCATCCACAATGCTGGTTGCTTTGCGGATACAGCGAGTGGTGAAAATGTCCTGTACAGAGGGCAGAGAGACCCTGATGATCATCTCAGCTGTTCTCACTACCCGTTGTAGGGACTTGCGGTCTAAGACGTTGCAGTTCCCGTACCAGGCAGTAATGCAGCCGCTCAGGATGCTCTCGATGGTTCCTCTGTAAAAGATGGTGAGGATGGAAGGTGGGAGATGGGCTTTCCTCAGTCTGTGCAGGAAGTAGAGACGCTTTGTGATGGAGTTGGTGTTGAGGGTCCACGTGAGGTTGTCAGTGATGTGAATACCAAGAAACTTGGTGCTCTGGACCATCTCCACAGGTGAGGTGTTGCTAATAAGTGGAGCGTGGTCCCGACGTGGTCTCCTGAAGTCAACAACCATCTCTTTGGTCTTGTCGACGTTCAGAGACAGGTTGTTGGTTCTGCACCAGTCCGTCAGCTCCTGTATCTCCTCTCTGTAAGCTGCCTCGTCTCCACCGCTGATCAGACCCACCACGGTTGTATCATCAGCGAATTTGATGATGTGGTTCGAGCTGTGCTTGGCTGCACAGTCGTGGGTCATCAGTGTGAACAGCAGTGGGCTGAGCACACAGCCCTGGGGGGCTCCTGTGCTCAGCGTGATGGTGTTGGAGGTGCTGCTACTGATCCTGACTGACTGGGATCAGGAAGTCCAGGATCCAGTTACAGAGGGAGGTGTTCAGGCCCAGCAGCCTCAGCTTCTCACTCAGGTGCTGAGGGATGATGGTGTTGAATGCTGAACTGTAGTCGATGAACAGCATTCTGACATAATGTCCTTTCTGTCCAGATGAGAAAGGGCCAGGTGGAGGGTGGTGGAGATTGCATCGTCCGTGGAGCGGTTGGGACGATACGCAAACTGCAGGGGGTCCAGTGAGGAGGGGATCTGAGACTTGATGTGCCTCATAACCAGCCTCTCAAAGCACTTCATGATGATGGGTGTGAGTGCGACGGGACGATAGTCATTGAGGCAGGAGAAAGATAATTTCTTTCTTATTGTCTAACTTACAAACTCTGTACACTTGACCTGGGCTGTTGGAACTGGGACCCGTTTACCTGAAAGTACTTTCCATTTGGCCCTGAAGTTACATAACCAGCTTCAAACTTTATATAATTTTAATCACTTTTTTGAAAACAGAATATATATTGTTGCATTATAAAATAAAATGAGAATAAAACATACCTGAGCACTACATAATTGTTACGAGGGATTTTTCTGGAAGATCCAAGATGCAATATATGGTGCAGTAGTGGAGTAGCGATAGATTGTGTATCACAGAGTAGTGATAGATCCTGCAGGCCATTGGAGTAGGGTGCATCATATGCATATGCAGCTCAGTCTGACCTTTTCTCCTAAACTCTCCCAACAGGCGTTCTCTCATGTGATATGGCCAAATAAAGTTTATTGATGTGGTAACAGGTTAGTTGCTTTTGCTCAGGGTTTCTGAGCTCTTTTGAGGGATACACAGTCACAGGGTAGTGTGAAGGATGAAACAGTATCAGCCTGTGTTGATTACTTTGCCCCCCCCCCCCCCCCCAACAGGAGTCAAAAGTGAAAGGCCGGGCATGCCATCCCAGAGGATTGAAGTATGATCTCATAATCTCTTTCACTTCTCTTACTCTTTGAAATCAGCGCCAGATATTCTAATGCTCCTGAGAAATAACCCTCGGATTTTCTCACGCTTATCTAAATAGTTACGCACGACTCAAGTGATGGGAAGTGATAAGATTCAATAGATACCAAAGCTGTTTTTTGATTCTCTAATCGAACCCTGATCTACTTTTCTGTGGAATGGAGTCGGCCTGCACAGGCTTTCGACATCAACGCAGCTGTTTTTACTATCTCTGAGTCTGAACCTTGAATGGCTGGCTAATAACATTTGAACGTGTTGATATAAATTACTGTGCTGCTTTTCTTTAAATGGAACTCGGGGAAACATATAAACCTGACTGATAAAACACACCGCTCATCTCGTATGCGTGGTATGGTTTGAATAAATTACAGCACTCCTTTTCACAGGGGAATAGGCTACCAAATATAAGGCTGGAACACAGATCCAACAATTCTTCGGCAGAAAATTGAACATGACTGCTTTCTCCGAGAGGATCCTAGATGAATGATGGATGAAACGAGAGAATGTTTGAACAGCATTTGGTTCCATTTAAATTTTCTTAGTGAAAGAAAAGATCTGCTGAGCCTGCCTGTACGGTGGTAATGTTATTATAAGGGATATTTACCCTTGGTAATGGATGTAATACTGTGAAGCAATGGCTCTCGTGTACAGTGTCAAATACATGGTATTCCTAGAATGTTAGGCCATGTTGCATCAAGATTTTTGAACATTCTTTGCAATAAATAAATAAATAAATAAAAGCCATTCCTTGGACCATCTCTTCGTTTCTGTCACTCCTTTTTGCAAGAGTTGGACGTCTGACACCGACTTTTTGTGAAAAACATGGCAGCATTGATCAACAGAACGGATTATCTCATGCAGACAGTGGCAATGAACTGGACAACCGGTTCTCAGCTGGATCTGGTTTTTAACTCCCATCCCTACTCATCCCACCTCTCTTCTCTCTAAAGGTTTTTATGACCTTATAGCTCTGAAAGGTCTTTCATTATAGAAGGGCTTTTCTAGGAGAAAGTATTAAGAAATCTTTTATTAAGACAATCTTATATTTTATATATAATTTTTTTTATAGGAAGGATTATGGTGATAAGGCATGCAATATTATAGTGAACCCTTCCATGTTTTGTGATGAACAACAAAGTTGAGCAGATCCACTAAAATAGAAAAAAAAAAAAAAAAAAGATTTCTAACAGGTGATTGTAATCATGATATGGTACTACAGCTACAAAAGATGTTTCAAAATGTCTTTTAAAGTTTATTTATTAAAGAGAAGGAAGGGCAACATTACAAAGTGGTAAATGAAGTGTGTTGCTGGCTCGAAATACCGGAATGGAAGTCTTTTAAGAAATGAAATGAAGTTGACTTGACAAAACATGAAATGTCTTGGGATCATCACATCTGCAGTACAAAAAGTAAATGTGCTTTTTCTTTAGCCGCGTTCCTATCAGCTTTTTTGATTTGTTCAGTTAATACTAGATGAACGTTGCCCTCGTTGTCGCTCTAGTGGAAAGCTTTTCATTACTCTGCAAAAAAAAAAAAAGAACCATATTTACGTTTCATGCTTCTAAGCGCAAATCCCTTTTCTTTTACTTTTCCTTGGTTTCGCGTCGCCCAGCAGCCTTTACACGATGTTTCATTTGTGATGTTTACCTAATTTGCTCTGTTTGAAAAAGGAATAAAAGATCCTTTATGTCATGCTTTCTTTTAAAATGCTATACAGCTTTGGTCCTCATATGGACAAATTACCCCCCCCCCCCCTCCTTCCCGCTGCAGTGCAACAGCAAAGGCTGAGTAGATGTGTAAACAGCCTGGGGGCTTCAACCCACCGCTGCTGCCTCCCTCTCCTGCCAATCACTTATAATTGGACAGCCAGACACTAGCAATTTGTGAATCATGTCAAAGCAGTCATACTCAAGATGCAAACCACAAAACAGGCCAAAAAGCAACCGTGTACTCTCACATTCGGGCCATCGGCAGGTGTTTGTGTGTGTAAGTGTCCATGTGTCTTGAGCAGCACTGATTGGTTCTCTGTGTTTTCCACATGAAAGAAACTTCTCGGTTTCACAGCGTTTGATGCAGACGCCAGCGCTGGCTTTAAAGCAGCGGTTTGGCAAGGAATCTAATTTTCGCAATTTTCCTTTTACCTTAAATGAAGCTGATCAATCAAGGCATGTTTAGTTTCTAAAGTTAGCTTCTTGGGTTTTGAATTGGTGCTTCGAAGTTCGTACTGTCCAGCAAGTACCAAAAGGATATAATACACTAATTGTCACCATACAAGCTTGTTTCTGGCACCGAGACACCTGGCCAGCAATAAAAAGGGACAAATGTGTGACGCATGACTACAAACGCCATCTATTCAATGTCTTTTAGATCACCTAGTCTGTTTCTATGGGTAACAGCAGAGCTGCAGTGGAAAGTAAATGCACGGAAAGATTCCTGATGCGCCTCCTAGTTTTCTGTTCTCGTTTTTACACTCCTCTAAACAGACAGGTTATGGATGTATCTCTTAAACATGAAAAGCCTCCTGCCAATGCCAGCAGAAGACCTCCGCCTCAAAGTAATGCAACAAAACCGAAAAAAGATATTTTTGGCAAAATCAAATAAGTTCCACAAAAAAGAACCCCACCTCCAGCCCCTGTTGAAAAATTGAAAACAATTTTAGAAAATTTAGAGTTGGAGAATAAATAAATAAATTAAAAAAATGCATTGCGTCCAACTTTAAATGTAAGGCACGTCACGGTACGGTTGCAGATAGCTCTACATTTCACAAACTACATTGCCTCTTAACTACCACAAGCTACGGTGTACTTCCGTTTCTTTATCTCTCTCGTGCTCTCTCGCTCTCATTTCATGAATAAAATTTGTAGAAAATCATTTAAATTAGCAATTTGTTTTAAAACTGTGGAATTATTACTTCCATAGACTTTAAATTTGGGATGTAAGGACTGTAAAGGGTGCTCAAGAAGCCCCAATTGACAGTATAATTGTACTGACAGTACAATACTTTAAAATCATATTTATCATAAAAGGTTCTGAAAAAATTTTAATGAACTGATTTTGCCAAAATAATGTTTTTCCCCTGCAAAGCTTCCATGAACTTTTATTATTCTCTCTGAGTGGCCTGTTGGTACTTATGCAAGACAACACATTGTCAGCACAGTCCGGGAGCTTTCTGAAGTCATTTCTTTACTTAGTAATCCAGATGAAAAATAAATGATGCGGCTGGATATGTTTGATCCATCACATCAACAGTATGGATCGCTTAGCTTTTCAATTAGTGATTCCTGACCTCACTTCCTGCACGTACAGGATATGGCAAAATAGTAAATCTGTATATGGTTCACAACATTTTCCCTTTTTGTTGAACAATCTGTGTAAGGTTTACAAGCAGCTAACTAGGAGCGCTCAAATGGTTAACAAAACTTTATTTCGGGCTTACTGTGATTGACAGTATTTTCACTGTGAGGTTTTCTTGGTCTTACACACTGAATTCCTTCACAGCTGAGGAGCAGGACATACTTTGACAGCTGCTAGAAAGCACCTGAACGTGCTCCAAATGACGAGCAGAAGCGTGGACGTTTGGGTCAAGTCTCGTGGGTTCATTTATTTTCTGCCAGAAAAAATGCATGGTGTGAAATCAAATCTAATATGCTGTTTTGTCCCAAATGCTGCAAAGCATTTCCGATCCTGGAAAGCCTGCAGCGGTTTACTCTGCATTCCCACGATTGTCAGCTGGGATGAGGATGAGGATGGGGAAGTCTGTTTATTCCTGGCTTCTTTATATAGACAGACATCAAGACATCCCCAGTCACATCATTCATACACAACCTCACTGCAGTCCGTTTTCCCTTCCTGATCTATTTTTGAATGTGTGGTTTCCAAGGCAACCCACTCTTGCGGGCTCCCTGGCTTGTTGCCGATGCTTTTCCCATGTTTGGTCATAGGTTCCAACGAGTACAAAGAGCAGAAATACAGGAAAACAATAAGAAACCCACTGCTGCCTGTTGCTGTTGTCCTCGTAACTTGCATCATTGCAGTCATCGATTTTCTTTTTTTTTTTTTTTTTTTTTTTTTTTTTTGTTTCTTTACATAACTTTAAAAGACCAACTACCATTAACACTTTTTGGGTTACTTTGTGAACACTGTTCAGGATGAGTGGAACTATACAATCCACCAAAATATTGCAGTATAAGGTCAATCTGACCATAACAACATAAGTTACCAACAGAAAAGGAGAAACGATGGAAAACAATGACAACACCTATGGCTTCCCCCTCATAACTACTTTAAAGTGAAAGTGACCATTCTTCTCATTGTGAGTACACGGCACAACACACGGTGAACCACAATAAAATTACTCCTCTGCATTTAACCCACACACACGAACATGTGCGCAGCTATTGAAAGCACCCGGGGAGCAGTGACTGGGACGGTACCTTGCTCAAGGGTAACTCAGGGCAACCTACCGGTATGGGATTCGAATCCACGATCAACTCCCTAACCACTAGGCCACTGCTGCTCCAGTTTGTCTGCCTGGCTAAATTTTAATATAAGTCCCCCTGTAATTAATCTTTAGGGGTTCATAATCTCTGTGGTGGACTGCCATTCTGTCTTAGGTGTTTTTGACTTAAGCCTGAGTAAGCTCCAGCACTCTAATCCCAGTATAAGTATAAAAGTAAAATATTAGCTGCTCAGATAATGGATTTTATCTGAACTGTGTAATTCTCCAGTGTGTAAGAATTAGTACCAATGCCATTTAGACTTGGGACCATTTCAGGATTAGGTACAGGGTTTGGAAGTTCAATTTAAGAGAAGCATCTACGCTGGGCTAGTGTGACTGCTACCCTTTATACATTATTTAACAAATCGGCCATTAGAAATGGTCCAGAATGACTAAGAATTTATTAACGTGCATCATTTATTTAGTTTATGCAGAGATACGAGATTCTCTTATAAAGTACATGGATATGAAACACTGGCTTGGTTGGAAAAGAGGTGAAAGGCCTGTGGCCCAAAAGAAGCTTGTGGAGAAGTGAACTGTGCGGAGAGAAGGGCACAAGCTTCCAGCTTTCGCATGTAGGAGCTTGATTTATTCTCAACACTGTCCAAGTCAGAGCAGCAGCCTGTCTACCACTCCGTCGCTGTTTTTAATGAATCCTGCAAACCTTCATTACTGTTGCCAGGGCGGCTCTCACCTACGCCGGGCCACTTCTGCTGTTTATGCCTGGCATGTCTTCAAGACGAAATTTTTAGCCGCTTCTCTTGAGCGGCAGGCATGTATGACTCGAGTCTTTGTTTACAGGTCACCCATTCACCGTCCAGGGGAAAGGATGATGGCGTCTCCATTTGCAGAAGTGTGCTTTGACCCCTGCAGCCCTTCAGCGCCGATCCGTCAGGAGATGTGACAAAACTGCATCGATTGTGTGCCACGGCCCATCGGCTGCAGAGGGAGAGTAAGCTGGTCGGCACTGGGATGTATTATGATTGCATTTTCACTGGGTGATCTGGCAAAGTTTATGTCTAATGGCTTCATAGTAAATGATCCAGCGCAAAGAGAACAGGAAGGTGGATGTGAATCTATTGAAAACCGATACATAAATAAACTAGTTAGAACCTTTAAAACAAATAAACTTGATCATTAATAAACAAACTTCATCTCATAGCATTCTTTTTCTGCTTAAATGGAGAGATAAATGGATAAACAACCCGGATTCCTTGTTGTCGTCATCAAAGGACAGAAAATA
Source organism: Hepsetus odoe (assembly GCA_017165825.1). NCBI lineage: Eukaryota > Metazoa > Chordata > Actinopteri > Characiformes > Hepsetidae > Hepsetus > Hepsetus odoe. The sequence continues at coordinate 20,032,732 of CM029379.1, read as the reverse complement.
AAGGATTTTAGCAACGTTGCCATAAAAGAACCACTAAAGGACCTGCCAATGGATTATTCTTTGACGCAACCATTTTTGTAAATGAGAGAGAAGTGGGCAAGTTTAAAGAACTTGATCCTAATGTAAAACTTAGGATGTAAAACTTAATGTAAAACAAAAAAAAACTTAATGTAAAACACCAATGACTTTTTTTTTTTTTTCAGTTTTTTGCTTTAAGAGAATTGTTTCCTTTCTTCATAAAGAAGGACAAGCCGATCCACCCACTTTCAGGAAAGAAGATGGTCTTTTTCTACAGAAGAAAGGGGACAAAAATGTGAGGGCGTCAATATCTTCCAGAGCAGGAAAGTCCAAATTGAAAAGAAAGTCCAAAGTTAAAACTACAGGTCAGATGGTTTCAGAGTGTAAAGGATGAGGTGGATGCAACTCCTCTACTATGGTAGCCATTAGAGAGCAAGAGTTAGCAAGAAGTCAGTGGCAAAAAAACATAATCCAGCAAATTCCTAAAGATAGCACAACTTTTTGAAAAGAAGGCAAAACCGCTTGAAAGCAATGGAAAATGATTTGGTGGCCTGCATGTCACAGCTTAGAGTATTTAGGTAGCTGGAAAGATTCTGCCACATGCTCCTTTAATTTTCTTTAAAATAGTCTGAGCAATCAGGAAACAACATGTCCCACAGAATGTCTAATGGTATTCCAGTCACAACGAACGCCCTGAGTGAGATTTTGATGAATAGCCCTGCAAAGCCTGGCTGAGTCTCTGGACTCAAGGTCTGGCCAGCTCTGGACCTACTTTTGCACACGGTACTTGGAGCGGCAGGACATCTACACATGCAAGCCGAGTAGAGGTCATTTCCAAATCATCTTTCATCCAGGAAGTGCACAGCTGGCCTGAATAGTGGTGTGTGGGTGTGTGTGTTTGTGTGTGTGCTCCTACGGGAAAACCAATACTCTGAGAGATGCTAAGAGCAACAAAGTCTTTGCAATTAAAGTAAACATGTCAGTTCCAAGGGCAGATGATGTCTTGGGTGGCAGCTGATGGCTGAAAGGATGCAGACAGAAATCTGTCTCGCCTGAGCAGAGGAAATAAAAAGAGCAAGTTTGGCTTTACAAGGTGAAACTTTTGCATAACTTGTGAAACTAAATTTCACTCGCGTTGCATAACGTGGCCTCTTGCAATTCACTTGAAACTTGCATGAAAATCTCTGCAGCAGCTGCGACCCTCTCATTAGTACCCGCTTGTATCCACCTGCATGAAAAAGGGCTCTCGCATGAGATCATGACGGATAGGTAATATTATATTATCTGTAGTTGAAATGAATTCAATTAAAATGATTAGATTCTGCAGTTTGGTCTCACGCACGAATGCCAGCATGGCATAATACGTGTACAAATCGAGTACAATACTTGTACAAGAACAGTGGGACAATAATTCCATAGATACTGCTGAGAAAATCTCTGGATGATATTAGCCCTGAAATGAAGTTCAGCAACGTGTCGCTGTTTTTTGTTGCAACGTTTCTGACACAGGCACTGACAGGCAGCTGTGGCCTAGTGGTTAGGAAGTTGTCCCCAGGACTGGAAGGTCGTGGGTTCAAATCCCAGGCCAATTGAGGTACCCTTGAGCAAGGTACCGTCCCCATCACTGCTCCCCAGGCGCCTTTGTATAGCTGCCCGCTGCTGCACGGCGTATGTGGGTGAAAAGCAAAGCAGAGGCTGTGGTTCACTGTGTGTTGTGCCGTGTTTCACAGTGACAAAATAGTCACTTTCACTTCTCACTCATAGCAAGGTTATTCGGACTTTAATTACTGGCTAGAATGTTCTGAGTCCTCTTCACATGTGTTTGGGTTTCCTCTAGGTGCTCTGGTCTCTTCCAACAGTCCAAATGGACTTCTTTTTACTGTCCATTGTTCCGAACTCTTAGTGCAGCACCCTAAAAAACAGTTTTGATATAAAAACAATATGCTTGAAACTTCCAGGGTTACAGGGTTCATATAAATTGCAATCTGCAAGATGTTGTGTGAAAGTTCTCCCATGTAAACCAAGCCTAGCACTACAAATTGGATAGAAACTCTACTGCATGAATATTTTACAGCATCCATTGAGGGAAATAGAGCGTCCACAGGTATTTGTCTTAATCATGTACCACAAAACCTCTCTCACTAATTAGATCCTCTCTTTTTTTTGTAAGGATGAGCGCTTGTTAGTTGAAGCAGGTTTTAGTAATATTATACCAAAGATACCAGCAGACACTGAGCGCAAGGGTGTGCTGTCATGTTTTTCTGTGTGCAGCAAATAAAAGCGACAGACCTTCCAAGATGCAGCAGCTCGCTGCAATTACGCAAGGCAGCGCATTCAGTGACCATTTCGAGTCTTTATGCCATTGTTCCTTCCATAAACAGACATGATACCAAGAGGCTGGGTCATTTTCACTGAAAATAAGCCTTCTGCAAACAAAGAAAACAGCCATTAGTCTCACAATCAAAAGAGCTGGAGCTAGTCCACTTTAGTGGAAATATACAAGCTGCGGAAGAATCGCGGTCTTTCCTCTATCACCGCTGATGCCGTTGCCCTCCCCCCTTCCCTTCTCCACCGCTTCCTCCACCGCTAGATACATTACATTGATTCAACATCAAATTATATGGAAACTGGCTACAATCTCCCCTTGATAAATAGGGTGTATTTTGGTGAATCAGCAGCTAAACCAAAGACAATCATTGTTCTATTTTATTTTCCCTCACCCCAAAAAGCCACGCCTCCCTTCCGGTCCTGGAGCTTTCCTCTGTACCTGTTTGGCTGGACAGCGCTCAGCAGCCTCCCCTGAGCCTACTGATATGGCTGGGAGTATTTTTGGTGAGGAAGGGTCTGAATCGCAGCTATTGTTTCAGCTGTTTGGCTGTCGCTTTGGCTAATCTTCCCCGGCTGCAATGAATCAGGTGAAGCTGCTTGTTTTGCTCACCTTCTCCTCCATAAGCTGGTTTCCACCCATCCTCCGCTATAAAAAGGAGCAAGATGGAGTAAGTGTATGGTTTACTCCTGTGCTCTTTCAGCGAGGAATAGCAGCAATGCTTTGGGTCTTGTCATGATCAATAACGAGCATGAGCACCGTCAATAGGTTTCATAATAATAAAAGACGAGTCCGCATCGAACCATCTTAATATCTGCCTTAACCAGTGTTTAAAACTTGCTGAACTGCCAGTTTATAAAGAACAACAAGTTTGCGCCTGGATTGATTGGACAATTGATCAGAAATGCCTACCATGTAGGTGCAATCTGTAGGTTTATGGTTCCATCTGTTGCTCCACACTTTATCGGCTCCCTTCTACTGTACTCTTCAGTGGATGGAGGCCACTGGGTCACTGCTGTCCAGATATTGTTTATGTGGCACTTCATTAACGCTGTGACACCGCCATCAGTGTCACTGCAGGGTTGATATCGTGAAAATAGTGTCTGCCAAGCCAAAAATATAGGCAGCAGTGTTCCTGACCACTGCCAAAGAGCTGTGCACAGATCTTTAAGTGTATACATGCGAGATGCATAAAAAAGGGAGACCCAAGGCCTTCATGCAGCAGCCCCCCGTCCCCCGTCCCCCATTTGTGCTGCGAATGGTCCACCTGTGAGGCAATCTCTGGTCACTAGTGAACCTATGATGGTCCTTTTTTTTTATTGATTAATAAATGCAGGAGCTGTGCCCAGTAATTGTGCAGTCAGTTAAGTGAAAGTGACTATCAGTCATTGTGAAACACTGCACAGCACGCCATGAAACACAATGAAATGCAACCTCTGCTTTTCACCCATACACACCATGCAGCAGGGGGCAGTGATGTGGAGGGTACCTTAATCAAGGGTACCTCAGGGCCGCCAACTCTACCACTTGACCTTTGATCCTGTTGCCTAGTCCCTAACCACTAGGTCACCGCTGCCCCATGTGCAGAAGGGCCTGATAAAAACAACTTGTGCAAAAAAAGGGAGAGAGGTTCTTCAATTGAATCATTTTTAGTCGTATCAACATTACATAATTATTGTAGATATACACTACAAAAGCATTGGCTGGTCAGAAACTGTCTGTTGCTGTGTCCTCTGTATCTTCCTCGAAACACCTGCATGTCCTCTCTCCCCACATCCATAAACCTCTTTGTTCTTTCTCTCTTCCTCTTGCTTTGGGAGCTCCATTCTCAATATGTATTTCTGTCTTGTTGATTTTATTTCGCAGGGTATCATGCTTTACTTGTAACATTTTGTGACTATTTTGTCCTTGTGAACTCAGTGATCCATAACAAAGTGCTTCTCTGCATTTAACCCATCACATACACAGTGAAGGTACTTCAGGGTAAGCCACTGAGACCATGGTGATCTAGTGTTTAAGGGCTAGGCCCCAGGGTCAGAAGGTCATGGGTTCAAATCCCAGACCAGTAGGTTGCTCTGAGGTACACTTGAGCAAGGTACTGTCCCCATCACCGCTCCCTGGGCAGCTTTAAATAGCTTCCCCCTGCTGCACGTGTGTATGGGTTAAATGCAGAGGCTGCATTTCGTTATGTTTCACTTCACTGGTTTGGGACTCGATCCCAAAACCTTCCCATGATGTCCCCTAGTCCCTAAGCATTTATAAAAATTTAATTAATTTTGTTTGGTTTTATCCTCAAAATCAAGATCTTATTCCCCTTCTGCTGAGGAGTCATGATCCCCAGATTAACATTTTTGGAGGGTCTCAGCTCTAGGGGTTTAAGAAATGTGCAGCAGTTCTACTGTTTCGATATTGGTCTTAATGGTTTACTCAGGAGTCTGAGAGAATGGAGCTTGAGTTTTGAATCTTGCTGGCTGCTGATGCTCCTGTATTGTGACCCAGTTATAGAATTCCTACTTCACGCCACATTTATCACTTTCAGAGACAATTTACTTACAAACAATGGAGCCAAATCGTCCAGTGCAAAGGATAAGGAACTGATATACTGAACAAACACATCAGAAACACAAGACATTTTACCTTCCTAGTAATAATGTTTGCTTTAAATATTGATTTATGAGCCATTATGCATTATGAAAAGGAAGTGCAGGAACATTTTGAACTACATCAGATGTCTGTGCTCCTTGTTGGGCCAAACTCGCACCCCTGTGGTAGAATTACCTGAAACATTGGCAAGTCAGTGTCTGGCTCCAAAAAACAAATACCATCATCACTCTCGAGTGGACAGTCTGCTTCTCAGGCTATGAACAAAGGCTTTTTTGTAGGAGTGCATCAGTCATCACAATTTTTTTCATGACTGAGTGCTGAAGAAAAGCCTCTTAATTGGAGCCCCAGTTTTGTAAGATTCAAGATCCATCCTTTTCTCCCAAAGCAGCCATTGAGGCAAAGATGTACACCCTTGCAGCACTCTGTACTCTCCCTGTTCTCTTTCTTTCTGCTTCCTGCACTGAAAACCCTGCTCTGATCCTTCAGCATTTCTGCTGGAGCTGGAATTCACATTCGACATCTTGATTGCAATACGTATTTACATGATAGAAAATTTGCAACATACATGTGCCAAACTAAATTTCTGTGCAGGTGATATTTTGAGGTGTGTTAACAAATATTTTTACTTTTCAAGACTGTGTGCCGTTGGATTACACGTTTTAAGAACACAACACGTCGTGTTTGGAGGTCTGCCGCACATGGTTCATAATAGAGGTTGCATGTGATCTAGTCTAGTTTATCCCTTGTGGCTCTGTTAGATAATTTTACATTGCTTCAAGTTTCTTTTTGTTGTATGTGTATGAATCCAGCATAGCAAGACAATGGCCGAGGCCAGTGCAAATGGAGCACAGTGATTGCGGAGATGTTTCTGGAGTGGCTTCTGTGATTGAAAGCCAGGCTGGAAATGACCCATGATAATTACTGGACAGCAAGAAGCAACATTGCAACAATGAAGCCACAAAATAAATGTATTGGTATCCAGGCGTTTCTGTGACTTTGCTGATGGGCTATAGCAGACTGGAGATATAGCATCGTCTATAAAGCACAGGGTTTATGGAGACACAAGGTTGCGGCTATGTAGAAATAGTGAATATAACAAGACATTAGAGCAAAATAAACACTAATAAACAAAGTGATACTTATATACTATAAGTAATATGTAATAACATGTCTCATATGTGAATATTAATATGAAAATGTCATTATAACAACATTTATTAACATTTACCAGCTTTTTAGATTTATTTAATATTGCATGCCCCAAATGTATTTTATGGCCTCTATGAAATACAGGATGCAATACATTCTGTGCCTCTTATGATCTATATGAAAGTGAAAGTGACAACCCTTGTCATTGCGAGGTCAAAGCACAGCAGACAGTGAACCACAACGAAATTGGAGCTCTGCATTTAACCCATGCACACTCAAACACCGTGCAGCAGTGGGCAGCTATTGAAAGCGCCCGGGGAGCAGTGATGGGGACGGCACCTTGCTCAAGGGTACCTCAGGGCAACCTATTGGGAAGGGATTCGAACCCCCGATCCTCCGATCATGTGGCCAACGCCCTAACCACTAGCTGCCCCCCATATGCCTCTATGCATTGGAATGCCTCAAAAATATTACCAGTCAGCACCTACGCAATCATGGCATAATAAAGTGTGAATATTTTGTGCTACAGGACTACTGCAGTAGGTTCCACTTACATGGATGTGCTTAAATCATGTGTGATTGAAAGGTCAGGAGAAGATATAACACTTAAAACTGTTTATTACATTTGCAGAAATAAAACATAGTCATAAATAGGAAAACTGGTTTTAAACTGATTTAATGACTGACGTGATTGTCAGTTTTCAGTTGTCGCACTTCTTAAAATGAAATAAAGAGTGGAAACTCATCAAATTCTGCAGCTCTGGAGGTGGATTTTGTTTTGTTAGATTTTGTTCTTTAACAGTCAGTTCAGTTATATTTCGGTTGTGTTAACTTGTGGGGTTAGAAGCGTTGCACGTGGCTTCATTACTTGGAAGAAAAGGAGAAAAAGAAAGCGGGGCTATGTCGTAAACTAGTAGAGAAACAAAAAAAAACTGTTCAACTTCTCAGAAGTGGAGAAAAACTATTTATTTTTATGCATCAAAAATGATAAAGTTCATGTCATGTTTCTCGCTGAGAATTGGCTTAGTAATTAAAATCCTTTCGTTGTTTCGGCATGATGAGGCAAGGCTGATCATCTTTTTTTGGGGTGTTTTTTTTTTCTTCCCCCCCCACACTACGAGCTTTAAAAGATGTGGGTGTAACTCCTCATGGTCCAGACTCTTCCTCTGTGCCAATGTGAAGTAAGGCATTTAACTTCTAATTGATTGGACTGATTTAAAGAGAATGGAGGGGCTTTAGCAGATTGCTGAAGGCCTGTGGGGGAGCCAAATCACTCCTCTCAGTAAAGTGCCCAGGCCTGTCCAGCTCACTGATCCTGTCAAAGAGATGACCCACACTGGCTAAAGTAATGTTTAGGAGCATTACTACGTTCCTTTTTGATTGCTGCCAAGGCCTGTCTCCATCATTAGAGGGCACGGAAAGGTGCTAAACGAAAGGTGTGAATTCTTTTCAGACTTTGGACAGACAGTATATTTTCTTTTATTTTTACTTTCTGCATGTGTGTATTAACCATGAACTCTTGCTTTCCCCTTAGGCTAAAGTTTTAAAAATAAAATCTAATAGTGTACAGTTTTGCTAGCTGACCAATCGTTCAAGTAGTAATATAGTTGGCATTACTGGAAAAAAGACTTCTGCAGGTCCGAGAAAAGTCCGTTAGTAGTAGTTATCTATCAGGGTCTTGAGCCAATGCCAGATGCTGCACTTTGGGATGTTCAGCTGAGATTTAGTTTTATTTCAGTAATTACAGGTCTCAGGAAGACCTGGACTGAACGTTAAAATCACCACAGCTTTCAGAATCTAACATCTTCCAAAGTCCTGCTAATGTCTCTGCATCTCACACAGCTCTTTTCCACCACCAGGGAAATCCGTTCTGGTTTGGGGACAAAACTGTTCAGCGTTTTTGAACAAGTCCATTGCCAGTTGGGACTAAAAATGTTTTTATTGTTTTTTTATTCATTTTTTTATTCAGTTGGGACTAAAAGTTTTTTTCTTCTTTTCTTTTCCCCAGCTGAACTTTCATGGGTCTTCTTGTCCTTGTTTAGATCTGTTGTGTAGCCTGTTCTACTGATGACAATCTGATAACAGCTCTTAGCTCCAAGCTGGTGGAAATGCAGGCTGTTTCACCAAAAAATGCCAACGTTCAAAGAGTTCTGAACAGATTCGGCACAGATTCCATGTTGGTGGAGAAGCAAAAGCAGAAATCTCGGTTCTCGCTATCTTTCTTTTGGCCATATGGAAGAAAGAAAGCTGTTAATGGAAATTTTAGTAGCAAGCAGTTGCATCACCATGCAGGGAAACACAGTTGTTACATAAATTCCTTTATTTCACCCTTTTTTGCAGCCTGGTTAAGACTGGCGTCTAGGATGATGGATGATAAATGGATGGTACTTGCCTGCTTACTAGTAAGTATTAACCAGCATTTTCCAGGATGGTTTAAAAGTCCAGCCAATAAAAACACTACGAGCGGGGATTAATGAACAGTCAGGCTCACCTTAGTGCAACAAGCAGTGATTTAGTGTTAATGTTTTTCACTCCCTCTTTACAGCAAAGAAAGAGGGAAAAAAAGTGTGAAACTTTGCACTCGGGGTGTTGATGAAACACTGGCAAATATGTTATTTAGAAATGTGTTGTCGACTTATATCATCAACGTTCAGAATTGAATCACCACTTTTAAATATGAAGCATCCTAGATAATTTTATAATGACTTAATTTGGGATATTCTACAGCTTTACAGGCCTTACCGCATCTTCTTCAGCTCCTCATCCTCTGCTCATCTAACAGTTCTCACTTTTTTATAGCCTCCTTCAAATAATTAGAAAGCTGTGAAGTTCTGCAGTCCTGGCATCCTCTTAAAACAGTTTCACACTCTTGTACTCTCTAAAAGAAAAGGGCAAAAAGGGTCCCTTCTGTTCTTTCTCTATATGCTGCCACTTGGTCTAATAAACAAATATGGCACTGATTACAGCTAGGCAGAAGACAGAGCTCCTTACACGTCTGTTATGCCAGACAGCATCGGAAGCCTTAATGCTCATCTCTTTAGACGAAAAGCACAAAAGAAGAAACTCTTCTTGTCAGGACCAATGCTTATAGAAATAGTTTGCTCACACCACTTCTAATGTCGGGATGCATTCTTACTCTCCATCTTGAAACAACATTGACAACTTTCAACGTAAGCTCATATAAGATCATTTTATTTTTGGACCATTTCTATCAGTCTGTTGATCAGAAAATCACAAATTTCTATTGTTTTCAGAACAGCCATCATCTGAGATACACAGACATGTTTACAAGAAGACTTGTTTATATTTTTTACAATCTTTCTCAGTAATTTTGTGCTGTTGTTGGACTTAAGATGATAATCATCTTCTTTTTCTTTTGGCTGCTCCCACTTAGGATCGCCACAGAGGATCAACCCTCTCCGTTTCTTCCGGTCCTCTGCATTTTCCTGCTTCAAACCGACCACCTGCATGTCCTCTCTCACCACATCCATAAACCTATAAAACCTCTTCTTTGGTCTTCATCTTCTTCTCTTTCCTGGCAGCTCCATCTTCAACATCCTGCTCCTGATATAATCCTCGTCTCTCCTCTGGACATGTCCAAACCAACACAACCTTGCCTCTCTACTAATAGGATACTAATTTCTAAACATATTTCGAAAATGATAGAACGTTTATGCAGTTTAAAAATAGCGATGTTCAAACCCAAAACTATTTAGGAACCTGAATCTCTAAGACTTTACATCAGTGCTGCTGGATCTCCATTTTGGTCTTTTCCTTTTTAGAATGATACATAATTTGTGTTTACATTACATGCTCCATTGTTTCCTCATCCTATGAGAATTGTTCGGTTTGGCTTTGACATTGAGGAAATGCAACAGAAACAGTGGTTGCAGATGTAAAGATGCTGATTCAAAATTTCTGAACGATAATGGCAAAGCAAAATCTCCCAAAGTGCAAAAACCAGAAAGGGTGGCCTGAAGGTCTGGACCTTAGAGAACACTAAAGCCATGATGGAAAGGGGACAAGTGAATGTCAGCCGCGGGGCCCCATCAGCAATCCCGACGTGCCCACTTCTCCGAAAATTCTACTTCCGAAGCCAAGGTATGAATTTCTTGTGGTCATGATATACAGCAAAAAAGGGCACAGATGGGTTTTAAGGGCTGATGTGCTAAAATATTAACAGGCCTCATTCTGGGCCTCTGGGGATTTTTCACTATATTGCTAGAGTCCCATGGTTTCTGCTTTATGACTTGAGAAGTGGCTCTGGCTCTGGCTCTCCGGGGACATCTATGCAAGTTTTGTACTCGAGTCAGTGTTCTCAGAAAGCCTCAGTGTAGAAGAATCTGACTTTGCTCTAGTGGGACCTGGTAACTTTCTGTTTACCTAAATCTGCTCCGAGGTAAAGGACAGAGCTTTGAGAAGTCTATAATTTTCCATCTTGTTGCCAGGGGAAATTACAAGCTTTCTTTCTCAAAGAACTTAGATACTGACAGAGGCAAAAGTCTCTCTTCTTAGCTCTCTTGTTTGCAGATAATTTTATGCTATTGTAGAGTAAATGAAGTGCTTTCAGAGGAAACATGTAATTAGAAACAACAAACAAAATCAATTCTTTCAAGACAGTCATAAAGAATTAAAGAAAAAAAAAAACATTACCCAGAATGGCTTTATAAAAGCCTTATGGCTGCCTATAATCAGCTACCAGACATTTAATCTAACCAGTGCAGACGTAGTTGGGCAAAATATCCTTGGCAGGGATTCGCTTGATGAGGATAATCATAGCACGAGAACAAGAGAACAAAGAAAGAGCAAAAGCAGAAACGGCCAACATTTCAACCATTACTTTTAGTACAGACCTTTGTATCAGTTCTAACAATCAGGTGGTCCAGTACATTCGGGGCAGCGGTGGCCTAGCGGTTAGGGCGTTAGCCGCAGGATCGGAGGATCAGGGGTTCAAACCCCTTCCCAATAGGTTGCCCTGAGGTACCCTTGAGCAAGGTACCGTCCCCATCACTGCTCCCCGGGCGCTTTCAATAGGTGCCCACTGCTGCACGGGTTTGAGTGTGCATGGGTTAAATGCAGAGGTCCAATTTCGTTGTGGTTCATGTGTGCTGTGCCATGACCTCGCAATGACAAGGGTTGTCACTTTCACTTTTTTTTCACTTTCACATTCATACCACGCGTTCATTCATCGGCCAGTGTTGAAATAGTGGCCTTTTGAACAGATGTGGACTAACTACACAGATTTGATGGACAGGGACATGTTTAAAAACAGTACAAGGTGAACGGTCTCTGCTCCTTTACTCAAGTAAAGAAGTTCTAAAATAGTTCTTAAAAATCTAGAGTATAAAAGTAAAAAGTAGTGCTTTTGAAATAAGTTACTAACAGCTGTTTGTGTACAAAGTTAAATTTAGCTCGTGCCTTTAAACGAACCTTTTACCCACGTCTATTAACATGGATATCACAGTCTATACACACCTTTTCTCCACGGTCCCCTTTGCTGTTATCAGCTTTAGGATTTAACAGCGCTGTCGAAGCTTAAACATGTTTGTTTTTTTGTCGGCATTGGAATTGATACTGATTATAAAAGTGATCTATAGTTCCCCTTTCAGACTAAAGTAAGTAGTGTGTTCTGGAAATGTAAGAAGTACAGATCCTAAATAAAAAAATAAAAACTATTCCAAAAAATAAAAAACCAATTAATGATACTTGAAAACTATATTTAAGTACAAAAACAAAGTGTTTGTACTTATTTCTTCATGATGTTTTTTTCTTGGCCACACAAGTCTGACCCACCATAACAAAGAAGTAAATTACAACTGCAGTTAGTGGGAAAAGCTTATTATTTAACTTTTCCTGTAAGAGACTAAATTATTATGCTATTTTATGAAATCAGTAACAAAGAAATAATACTACTTTGCCAAACAATCGATACATCCCACCTCTCTGGTAGTTAAATGAGTCTGACCCCTGGTGCCCAAAAATAAAATCTAATATCCAGAATAATATTGGATTAAAAGTGAGCAAGAAGATTCACGAAACCAACTGAGAGAGTGTGTGTTGACCCTTCGATCGAAAAACCTGTTTTCCATCTGCACCCATCCTGGACCTGCTGGCAAACTTCTTTTCCACTGCCTTTCACCATTCACTAAAACAAACTCTCTAAGTCAAGTAAAATTTTACAGGCCTAAGAGTAACCTGCTGGAATGAGAGGCAGTGCGAATTCTGATAATGTCTAGTTTGAGTTTGAAATGCATCCAGTGTCTCCTCTTTCTTTTCCCGCCCCTGGCCGAGCTCTGCTCCACATAAGAATTCTTTCAGCCAGACAGTCCTACAGATGGGGAAATGGGACCTGACATCCTTTAGGATTGAGAAGACCGCTGCAAAGAAACACTACACTTTGCTCAAGATGGAAGCAAAGAAGCCTAGCAGTTTGTTGTCTGTCCTTTACGTTTTCTTTATAAAGACTCTTTGAGCCTTTCTCAGCATTCATCATGAGAGGATCTCCCAGCGCAGGTAGAGAGAGAGATCAGAGCAGAGGAAATGGGACCTGGCTGGTGATTGAGCTGTGATCGTCTGTCTGCAACGCTAAAGGACGGGAGTGGCCTTTGAGAAACCTGACTACCCGCTGACTCGTTATCCTTTAATGATTCCTTTAATACTGCATAAATATTCATCTCATACACCCTGATTAGTGCTAATGTTTGGCATTGCGAAGTGGCCCAAGGCAAGTATGTATGCGAGAGTGAGTGAGAGAGGCGCGAGAGCGACGGATACTAGTTGCGCTCCAGTGAGAGACTGCGGTAAATGCTTGAAGGAATAGAGAGATAATGACATGATGGCTCAGCTGATTAACACAGTCAATAATGACACTCAAGGTCATGAGCACTGGGGAAACACACAGCTTGCCTTCAGCCTCCGTTCTGCTTTACTAACATCACTTTTAAAAGTTTGCTATTAAAACTTTGGGCTCCTTTCACCAACACACGCTGCGCGCTACACAAGCCCAGTAACTTCCCTAAAAAAGTTCCAGAATAGTTTCTTCTGAGCAATACCTTAAAAAACCTCTAAGAACGATGAAAAAATAGTCATTGTTCTTGTCTTTTGAATGGACACGTCTTCTCGATTTTTGCCATATCGTAATATATCATGGGGGGGATTTCTTCCTCTAGTCTCCGCCCCAGATACCCAGGTACCAGAGACCCCAGAAAAATGTTGGGTGAAGGTTAAACATCTTTAAAAGTTATCTATTTATTTATTAATTTATTTTGAAGGAGGTTTATCTTGCGAAATGTCCTCATGCATTCTTTCTTGACATGCATTCCAATTGTTGGTTCACAGCTTTTCTTATGGTGTTGGTCTTGTTTTGACATTTGCCCGTCACTACATGTCATCCTAAGACAGCAAGCTGAGGTTGATTATTTTCAATGTCAGACTTTTCTTGTCAAAATACCTGGTTCTTGGTCATGTTAAGGGATCAAGCTCATCAGGAACTGACACTGTGGGCAGACGTCTTGTCTGGGGACTAATAGGTAAACATCTTGCATGGGAGACTCTCCAGTGTAGCAAAAAAATGCACTCTAGGTAAGTTCTGTGTGCATCATGTTGTGGATTTGTGGCCAGGATTGTGCATAGTGGGGCTGCATATCACTGATCTCCATTCAGGCCCCAGTTATTTCTTTTTTTCCTTAAACAATATACCCGCCTGTTGCCAGTGACAGGTCTCAGTCATGGTTTAAGCTTATGTTGTGTAACCACTTGTCAGAAAATTTGCATTTTCCCATAAGTTTTAAATGATAACCTCTTGGAAATTATTTCAGTTATGTTGAAATGAGTAATAATAAGAAGAAAGGTACAAAAACAAACCCATCAAGAAGGCAGTCCGTGTATTAACGTGGTGGTTGCTTGATTGTGGTCATTTCTCAAAGCCAAAAACTTACCTACAAAGCTGTGGGGACAAGATTTTGAATGTGAAAACCAAACATGTGTTTTATAATTGTATTATTTATTTATTTATTATTATAACAATTTTATTATTTTATATACTGACAGCATTAATACTTTTTTTTTTTTTTTTTTTTTTTTTTTTTTTTTACATATGAGCTTCAGTAGATTCAATAATGAACCTTGCTTAAACACTTCATGTTTAGTTGTAGTTGATGCTTTTATCAAACTTTCATTTCAGGGGACCTTGTGGTAATAGACATTTGCAGGAAAGCTCAGTAGGACATTATTTTTTATTATTTAAAGATAGATGGCAAAAGATGGCCAAAAGTACTTCTTCTACAGCAACGTTTCAAAGAAAACCTTTTTGCCATCGTCCATTTTAAAGAATGCAGAGTGAAACGAAGGGCAGATGCAGATGCATTTAACCGATTCATACTTTTCTGCTACCAGAAATTCTAGCCTGGCTTTGCCCAACTATTCTGTGTGTTATATCTGTGCTATAAACTCATACAGCGTGACTTACTGAGTTCAGAGTGAGGGTTCTTACAAAGTCCTTGACTGGCCTTTACATTAAATTCAAACGGTCATTTATGCAGGTAAGCTGGGCTTTAAGTGCAGTCATATCTCTCACAAAAGAGCCACCCGGCTGCTGGAGTAAATATCTAAAGACGCCCTCTTCAAGATATTTTCAGCTGCGGTGAATGTGTCAGAGTTTGCCTTCTCCATCGCATGGCCTCCATTGCATTCTCTGACTGAACACACACAAGAAATGCCTACATAGCTGAGTGGGCTGGGGGTGAACTTATGTTTGCTTAGCAGTGTACTCTGGCAAGCATTTAAAAAAAAAAAATCTTTTTTTTTACATTTTTTTTTTTTACCTGTGCTAGCTTTGGATCCAGTAACGTGAAAGTTATTTTTGTACTCTTGGGAGAAGACTTACGGTATGTATGGAAGGCCATGAATGTTAGCCTTGATTTCTCACTTTCAGTGAAAAGTGGTGGCATTTCAATACACCTAGGAACAAAAAAAATAAATCTATAGACAGACATCGGGATATAGCAATGTCTTTCCCAATGTTTTCCTGCTGCTTGAGCTGAACAGAACCAATCAGACTCCACTTGATACCCTTCCAATTCAGGACCGCTTTGTTTTCAGATGCTGCAGCTGAGACAGGTACATCCACTGCAGTTTGAGGGAGTGATTGTGTCCGAATGGCTCATTCCTGGGAGAAAATAGAGCTAGTGTTAGTTGTGCTTGTAAGAATACAAATAATTCTAAAAATCATTGTTAAAGTTGTTACATTTATATATTTGGCAGATTCTCTAATCCAGAATGATTACAGTTTTCATCATGTTGCTGAGGTTGGAGAACGCAACCAAGCAGTTAAAGGGGGTGAATATGGCACAACCTCATGGCAAGACCTTTTTTAACAACCTGGGCCAAAGAGGATCTCTCCTGGCTGCTTCCTAAAGCACCACACACTTTATTACTTTACATACCACATTACTGTCTTTTTAGTGTGTTGGTATAGAGTTTGAGGCTCAGCTACAGTTAACAGCTATATTAAGTCACCTTACATTTACATTTACGGCATTTAGCTGACGCTCTTATCCAGAGCGACTTCCATGTCCTAATTACAGGGACAGTCCCCCTGGAGACACTCAGGGTTAAGGGTCTTGCTCAGGGACCCAGTGGTGGTAGCGCTAGAGGTGGGATTCGGGACCTCTTGAGCCATAGATCCATAGGCAAGTACCCTACCACTAGACCACCACCACCCGTTCCCATACCTTTATTAATGAATAGACATTTTCTGCCTATAAACAGCCGGTTTTTGGTTCAGAGTATGGTTGCTAGGTAACATTTAGCTAAGGATCCTTTGCCATTACTTTAACGCTGAAGAATTTATTTCCAAGCAGCAATATTATTAAGACATCCACACTGAAAATACATTCAATAAAAACAGCTGACAGCGCTTCTGTAAATTTTCACCCTGACTGCAGTGAAGGGGAGGGATTCTGCTCTAGATAAATGCAGACATTCCCAAAGATGAGTTCTGGCTAGGAGCATGCATAATATTCAATTAGAGGCTGTAGTGTAACTCCCCGAGGAGTGGACGGACATGCTCAAAAGGGAGTACAGAGAGATACAAGTCCCAGCTATTAGAAGCCAACTGGACTTTCAGTCATGGGGCTGTGATGGGGCTTAGTTTTGGTGGGGGGGGGCAGTAGTGGTGCATCAAGGTTGCTCCAACTCCTCCATAATTTTAACAGTGACGCGTATGGGCAGTGTCACAATAACTAATTCTAGATCAGTACTCCTACTCCTGAGATGGTCTTAATAAAACACACGCAATTGTCTTGTCACACACTTTGACGTTTTGTCCATTTATATAGCTTATAATAAGTAACCCCTAAGAAACATTTCTAGTGGTTAACAATGTTAGTCTTCTAGCTCAAGATGAATACACAATAGCTTTGACCCCCTTAAACTTTTTTTGTTCCATCACGCATTGTCTATCAGTGCTCAAGCTACTTTATCTCCTTGTCTATTATTATGAAGCTCCTGATGGTAGATTTAAATGGAGATGAATGCACTACACTACACCACTGACGATGATGAAACCTTGGCGTTCACGTTAAAAGATTTGCGTGTGTGTGTCAGTCACAGGTGCTGATTTTTATGGAGGCAGAGTAATGGCCAAAGTAGCAGAGCATCTCTCTGTGGTCAGCGTACACTTTAGGCCACGTTCATCACTCGGACACCTTTACGGCTGCTTAAAATGAGGGAGCCACTGTGCGTCTTCATTTAAGGGCTGAGGGCCTTTCATTAGCTGCAGTCTGCTCTCATTATTTCCTATATTGCCACTGTAGCATCATTTGCAATGTGATGGGACAGAAGTTTTTAAAAATGTATTTCTAGGCATTTCATTCTTTCCATTTCCTATTATTGTATCACTCTGGTTGGCTGCAGTATTTTAAGATGAATAATTCAGGGAAAAAAATCAAGTTAAGACTTTTTTTCTCCTAACCAAAAACGTAGTTGAAGAGCCACCAAATGTGTGGTATACATCTCATGAAGCTTATGGACACCAGTTCTAGGCAGGTTACAGATTTAAGCAAAATGTTGTACATTGGTGCTGATTAAATATACAACATTTTGCCTAAACCTAAAAGGGAAGATTTACAGGACGGTAGTAAGACCAGCTATGCTATACGGGTTGGACATAGTGGCGCTGATGCAGAGCTGGAGGTGTCAGAGTTAAAGATGCTGAGATTTTCATTGGTTGTAAAGAAGGTGGACAGGATTAGAAAGTTAGAGAAGCAAGTTTGCGTTGGTTTGGACATGTCCAGAGGACAGTCGGTTTGAAGGAGGAAGATGCAGAGGACCGGAAGAAATGGAAATGGATGATCTGCTGTGGCGACCCCTTGAAATTTGGAATTTTGAACGGAAACGTTAAATGTGCATTTTAAAGGAATAATTCAGTAAATGATGGCAGCCTTATGTGTAAAGTGACATGCTGGTCACCCACAATCCACCAGAAAGGATTCAGTGCCTTGGCACAGAAACTACGCATCACTGCAGTAAAGCACCATTCTTCCAGAAGATTTCTGTTGTGCGTTGATGATGAAAGTTGAGAATGCTGTCCAAGACGTGGGTCCCTCGTTTCCCACAGATTAAGCTGAGACTTTGTGACTGCGGAGGCCTTAACATAAATCATTTTTATCCCCATAACTAAACTCCCAAAGTAGCTGTGCAACGCTTGGCCAAACATGTTGTAAAAATCTATAGAACTGCCCTTCATTTCTCTGTAGTGGATTGTACTTCTGCATATTGTGGTTCAGTCAAAGTGATCTTACATCCACGCAGCCTGAGCAAGGTTTGCACATTTGTCTGGCTCTGCCGTTCACCAGAAGCCTAATAAATATCTGGGTTTGTAGCTGAAGTGGAGCTGTTTGATACTTGCTAGGAGCAGAAAGAAACACCCTGCCTCTGAAGTGGTAAGTTTGCGTCCTAATGTGCAACACTGTGTGACTGGGAGCCTTTGATCATACGGAGAGCCTTGCTGCGACAGCGTTTGCTGTAAATGTCCTTGATGGATGACAGGTTTGCTCCTGCGAATTTTTGGTGTTATGTAAATGACACACTGAACGGCCTTGTTATTACAGGCTGATGTGTCACTGCACCAGAGTGTCACGCGTCCAATAGTGGATCAGCGGTGGAGCAATTAAAGGTTTTTTTTTTTTTTTTTTTTCCTGTTTTTGCGCTCATGTTGAATTCGGACAGCTGTCGTAGGGGGCACTGATGTTGTCTTGCCTTCTCAGGGCCGCGTCCACTAAAAAAGCCCACCATAGATTTCAAACTTTAGATGTTTAGCAGGGTCTGTCTTTGCCACAACAGTGATACATATGATGCCTTGCTCATTACCGTTTGTGGATACAGGCCTTTGCAACATCAGCCAAAAAGACTTCAGGGGGATGTCAAACTCAATCGCACAGGGGGGCCAAACCTCAAAGCACACTTTAGGTCGCGGGCCAAACAGGATGAACATTTATTGATGGGACTAAAACTAAACGGATACAATATTATTCCAAAATAATTAAACATGAACTTGTATTTTGCTCTCCATAAATATCTCATTAAAATATGAACATGCTGCAAAAAAACCTGAAAATATAAATAAAAACTGTAAGTAAGTACAAATTAAAACAATAACAAATCAAATTTTTCATTTTCTTTGCTCTTATGCCATTTTGTCAGAGCTGGATGCTTGGCATCTTTTCTTGGCAACAAGTTTGTTTATGTTTGGCCATCGTTAGGGGCTCGCTTTGGCTTGAAATTAGGCTTGTATACATCAACAGACGCTCGATCGATCTGACATAATTGTCGTAATTGATCGCAGGTAGCCTATCGTTTGGTAAGGCAGCTGTTGTGCTGCATTATGGGATTTGTAGTTTGTGTGTTATCTGTGCTTCATATCGCCGGCCCATTAAAAAAAAAAAAAAAAAAAAAAAAGATTTCGCAAGATATAATTGTACGCCAGGCCACATGAGTTTGACACATAGGGACTTTAGCATGAAAATGAGCCATCTAACCAATCTCGGTGCTTAAATTATGAGTGGCATGACTAGTCGCAGCTCTTGATAAGTGTTTCTGTGGGCGCCTTGATGAATCGATTTAAGAGTCAGTTATTTTGGCCAAAATAATGCAGTACCCATGTCAAATTATTGATTCATTGATTCACCAATGCATTTAACTATATTTCACGGTCAGGTCATGCACTGTTTATTTATTTTATGTGTTTATGTGAAATTGTAAGATTAGTTACAGCCTGTTATCGTTCACATAGAAGAATGAAGCCTTTGCCGAGCTGGGATGGCAGATTTAGAGCAAGAACGAGAACGTTTTCGGTTTGAATTTTGCTGTGGCGCATAGGGATATTTGATGATATTTGAGCGGTTTTGTATGTGAAACGATTCACCACACATATTTAACCTTGTGTGTAAACAGTGTCAGTGTGTTAACATGCCCATAATAAGATCACCTTTGCAATAATCTATTTCCAAACACCTCTGATGCTGGGAAATATCTACATGAGTCACTCAGTAATGAAACTTCTTCCTAAACCCACAACGTGCACCTTTTCTGCGGCTGCAAATCACATAGAAACTCACCAAAGATCAGGTCAAAAATTCAAATGCAACAGAAAGCTCAAGGGTAGTGCTGAAGTGTTTACTGTTACCTGTGAAGTATATGTGTTTTTGGTACTATTTCCACAGGTACTGATGTAGAAAATCCAAAGAAATCGGAAAGAGTAAGGTGTACACCTGATAACTAAAACAAAACTTCATTAGGTTTCTTGAAAACAGAGGTTCTTTCTGCCAGTTTTCAGTTTTTAACAAATGGAATGGAACCTGAATGAAACCAGATTCAGTGATGTATCACAATGAAGTATCATAATCAGTGCTACAAAAGTAATTAGACAACATTGTGAAAGACCATTCCTACCCATTACATGCACTGTTCTTTCTGCCGCCATCACAAAAGGCTTCCAAAGCATCCACTCCTGCTCTGGCAGCTTCCTCCCATCAGAATGGCACACATTACTATTTCATTAGTGGCTAAATTCATTTTATTCCAGTGCATCTCACTTTATATGCATCGCTTTAAATTTGTTAAATTTGTTTAATGTATTTTGGTATTTACTGCTTACTGTGACCGCTTTTGGTTCAGTGCCATGTCCTGCTCGCGTGTCCGGCACTTACGTTCATGCTGGCTTACATTTTCACATTAATCACTAGAAATTACTGCACTATATTGCTATATATTGCACTGCACTCCATGGAGAAACATTGTGTTATCTCACTCTGCACATGTACATAGATGATGCTAAAATAAAATTAACACTTGAACTTCCAAAAGATCTAGAATTATTTGTTCTAGTAAAGTTGGTCCTACTCTTCTTCCAACCCCTTTCACAGCAAAGAGTAATGAAACAGCCATTTTTCAGCACCTGCAGAGCATAAATCCAACAAGCATGAATTCTTAAAAAAAAAAAAAAAAAAAAAAAAAAAAGCTCAAAGTGACATTGCCAGAAATCAATAGATATCAACTGAAAGCCTTGAGGGTTCTCTTCTGGGTTTTAGATGGAAAAGTACTGTCACTCTGATATTTGTTTGTTGCTCTCTTTTCTTTCTTACTTTCTTTCTTTTTCTCTCTTAAGTATGTGTGTTTACAGTAGGATTCGAAACAAGTATCTTATCTGGGCTCCAACTTTTCATATTTCAGATCTCAAATCCCTGTACACTGGGACTGTTTTCGGGACGCTAGCTTCTGTTTCCCAGCAGCACTGCAGCATTGAGACCGTCAGAAGATGCTGGAAAAGTTTGTCATTTGATTGCCTCCTATAACAGTTGCTTTTGGGGAAGTCTATCCCTAAACAAATTACACTCCCAGTGTCAGCAAATTCAATAAGGCAGTCTCCGCTGGGCTCAACTTTACTGCCGGATAAACAGAGAAGACACGAGGCACACAGGACGGGGAGGATGTCCCAGGGCGGCCTTACCTGATTTTACAGCTTCAGATGTGTCGGCCAAAAAATAATGGTGTATAGTTTCCCTCTGCATTCAATCAAGGTTAACGCTGTGTTCAATGCATGCATAAATAAAACACATAAAGCTTTCAATTTGTTGAAAAACATATGGTGTTTATGGCACTTTAACACCTTATTTTTTTAGTGCCTTTGTTTTATACTTTTTTATAGTTCTGTCTCCAAACGACAAGGTTATCGTTCTGAGGGACACGAGTTGAACTCGCCACCACCTTGTCCACAGTTGTATAGGATGAATAATAGAATGATTATAATTGTATAGAATCACAAGAAAATCACACTTTCTACCAGGAAAGTAAAAGGTTAGGACTTCGTATAACCACTTTTAGACCCATTGGTTTCTTTTACAGTTCAGATCCAAGTTGGTGGTTTGTTGGTTAAAGGGGCAGGTAGGTCTGCATTCTCAAATTTGTTTATTTAATCTAATTTAGTTTAGATTAGACCAATCACCAAGCTGGAGCTCATTTCCAGCCATGTTGGCTCTATCAGTTCCCCATCAGACCTATGTTAAAGTTATATATGGCTTTGGTTGGCTAACCAGGCATAGTTCCAAACCTATCATTTAGATTTCATTTTCTTTGCCACAAAAAAGATTCAAATGAATACTTGGGTCAATAATGCTAATTCTGTGAAGAAACGAAAGCCAATAATCACTTATTTGTATTTTTTTGTACTGGTGACTTTAGGGGGAACATCGAAAGTGTGCACAGCTGAACAGTAGCTTTAAGGTTAAATTATAATGAGTGATGGGCCATATGAAGCTTGAACCAAAGCTCAGATCTGCTCGATCTAATTCAAGATAGAATGAAGAAAAATCTTTTCTGTGCAAGAGACTGAATACAGTTTCTGGCTGCGTTAGCCAGACATGGAGACATGTTCTAAGTTCTGTTCTCTTGCTGAGTTGGTGAAGAATTACAGGAAGTGTACAGGGGGAAAAAAAAAAAAATTCTTCATTATAGTGTTTTTTTAGGTTTCAGGGATCTGTGCCTAAAGTATTTTATTTTACTGATAACCTTTACTTATACGTAAATATCTTTACTTTTTATTCCTTACATATTCAGAACAGGCTCTTAACTTTAGTTTTGATGCATTTGAGGAGAACTGTCAGGCTTCATTTTTTTATTTTTTGCATCATTGCTTGTCTTCCAAATTTGGAGACCTAAAACTAGTAGAAGTTTATGTTCATTATTATCAGTAGATTGTTTGCATTGTATTTGAAGTTATAGTGGTTTGAGTAATGTCAGATGATGAGGCATGAGGTACAACTTGCTTCGCAAACATACAACTGTTTGAAATATTCTTCACGAGGTTTATTTTTCTATTCAAAGCATATTTCAGAATCTTTTTTATTTTTAGAGAACTTTTGATTTGTGGCTGATGGGTACCAGCAAGAGTGAAAGGAAAGATTTACCAGATGGTAGTGAGACCAGCAATGCTACACAGGCTTGAGATGGTTTCATTGACGAAAAGCAAAGATGTTGGAGCTGGAGCTGTCAGAGTTAAAGACAGGCCTGACAGCATGGAGGATGGACAGGATTAGAAATGAGTATATTCGAGGGACAGCTCAGGTTAGATGTTTTGGAGACAAAGTTAGAAAAGCAAGGTTGCGTTGGTTTGGACATGTCCAGAGGAGAGACGAGGATTATACTGGGAGGAGGATGTTGAAGATGGAGCTGCAAGGAAAGAGGAGGAGAAGAAGAAGACCAAAGAGGAGGTTTATGGACGTGGTGAAAGAGGACATGCAGGTGGTCGGTTTGAAGGAGGAAGATGCAGAGGACCAAAGGAAATGGAAATGTCTGATCCGCTGTTGTGACCCTCAAATGGGAGTAGCTGGAAGAAGACTTAGAGAGTGTTCCAGAGCTTGTACTATTTACACACACACACACACACACAAATACATTCACAACAAAAAGATAATGACCTGTGCCACATATTGAACCAAATCTTTGCCTTGTCATTGTAAAATGTGGGGGCTGGATTGACTGGGGATAATGGCATTGATCTGATGCCATTTTAATTGAAGTGCCTTGTAAGCGTCTCTACTGTGTTTGCTGCTGTTTGCCTGGATGGGATGCTGGATTTACAGCAAGACCGAGCTCTGAAAATAATGAGAGCAGACTGCGGCTAATGAAAGGCCCTCAGCCCTTAAATGAAGACGCACAGTGGCTCCCTCATCTGAAGCAGCCGTAAAGGTGTCCGAGTGATGAACGTGGCCTAAAGTGCACGCTGACCACAGAGACGCTCTGCTAGCTTTGGCCATTACTCTGCCACCATAAAAATCAGGAGTGACTGACACACACACACACACACACACACACACACACACACAATCTTTGAATGTGAACAACAAGTTTTTATTATCATCGAATGTGTAGCAGAGGTATTCATCTCCTCTGCAGACCTCCATGAATGGCTCTGTAATAGTGTTTGGGAACAAGAGGGTAGTTTTGTAGAAAGGGAACATTAGGAAGTCCCATTGCCTGACACACATGCACGTACACACACACACACACACACACACACACACACACACACACACACACACACACAAACACACAACATCGGAAGCTACCTGTTATATTTTATGTTTTATTTTAAAATAACATTTTCAAGAATAACAAAGTGTAATATATATATATATATATACAGTACTGATGTGTATATATATATATATAAGTTGATTGATGAAAATAAATGATTAACACTTCCATTTCTGAAAGCATTCTTTGTTTACAGCATTTTTTCACACCTGCCTAAAACTTTTGCACAGTACTGTGTGTGTGTGTGTGTGTGTGTGTGTGTGTGTGTGTGTGTATACATATATATATATATATATGAGTGTTTTGAGGTGAGTATATGATTGTTTGAACCAGATATTGAACCACTCATGCTGCCAAAGTTCCTACCCTCACTTCCATTCTCCTGCACTTCCTTCTCTCCTCCTCCCTTGGGGCACAAATTCCTCCTCTCCTTCTTCTTCTTCTTCTTCGGCAAAAGTAGCTTAGTTTCCACCTGAACCCTGTAGGCCAACAGCACTGGTGGCGGCTGTTGTTAACCCGGGCCTCGACCGATCTGGTATATAAATCTGTTTTGTTGTCCGCATATTGATTTGGCAAAAGTTTTTCACAGAATGTCCTTCCTGACGTAACCCTCCCCATCGTTTGGATAAGCTTCTGCAATGTCACAATATTTATTTCCATCCAGAGTTTCGTCAGGATCTAGTAGAGATGATGGGAGAGTCGGACTGTTGCGCAGATTCTTCTCCAGCACATCCCAGACATTCTCAGTGGGATGAAGTTCTGGACTCCGTGGTGGCCGATCCATGTGTGAAAAAATGCCGTCTCCTGGTCCCTGAAGCACTCTTTCACGCTCTGAGCTGATGAATCCTGGCATCGTCATATTGGAATATGCCCGTGCCATCAGGGAAGAAGAAATTCACAGAAGGAATAACCTGCTCATTCAGTATATTCAGGTGGTCAGCTGAACTCATTGTTTGGGCACATAACATTGCTGGACCTTGACCTGACCAACTGCAGCAACCCCAGATCACAGCACTGCCCCCACAGGCTTGTACGGTAGCCACTAGGCATAATGGGTGATGCACACTTCATGCGCCTCTCTTCTTACCCTGATGCGCCCATCGCCCTGGAACAGAGTAAATCTGGACTCCTCAGACCACATGACCCTCAACCATTGATCCAGAGTCCAGCCGTTATGCTCCCGAGCAAATTGAAGCCTTTTTTTGTGATTAGCCTCACTGATCACTGGTTTTCTTAAGGCTACACATCGGTTTAACCCCTTGAGTTCCTTTGCATTGTGCAGTTGGGAAATGCTCCTTCTTTCAGTATTGAACACAGCCGTGAGTTCCGCTGTTGTTTTTTTATGATTTGATTTCAGCAAACGTTTAAGTGATCGCCGATCATGGTCATTCAAGATTTTTTTTCCGACACATTTCTTCCATGAAGATGACGATGATGATGCTCTCCATTATCCCTACTATAAATTGCGCCTCATCATTCAAAAACAACTATTTTCTTTTTCTATGTAACCTACAAATATCTAATGACCTTAATCCATCCATATATATCCATCTATCCATCCATTCATCTATCCATTCACCTCGTCATCCATCCAGCCATCCCTCCTTCCCACCCTCTTGTTCATCATAACCTAGAGGTGCTGTAGTGCAAAAGGCAGAGAAACACACTGGTGGAAAGGTCACCAGTCTTTCAAGAAGAACATCTTCAAGTAGTATGAGATTTGGTAATGTGTGAAGATAATTGGTTCAGGGAAGGAGGGAGGGAGGTGTGTTTGTAGCACTTGATACCTAGAGACCACATGACTGGGTAGAGAAGGAGGCTTGTTTTTTTCCGTGCTTCCTCCATGAAGTGGAATATTCTTCCCCCAATATAAGCTCATATACACTGCTCAAAAAGATTAAAGGAACAATCAGATCTCAGGTGGAAAAAAAATTCTGCTGGATATCCATACTGATATGGAATGGGTAATGTGTAAAGAAACAAAATGCCACATCATTTGATGAAAATGAAAATTATCAACCTACAGAAGGCTTAATTCGAAGTCACCAAGAAATTTAAACTGTAAAACTGATGCGGCAGGTGAGTCCAATTTGCTGAAATGTCACTGCAGCAACTCAAAATGGTCCTCAGTAGTTTGTATGGCCCTCACATGATTGTATGCATGCCTGACAACGTCGCAGTTCCTTATGAGATGACGGATGGTGTCCTGGGGTATCTCCTCCCAGATCCTGACCAGCTCAGAGTAAACCTGGTCTCATCTATGAAAAGCACAGGGCACCAGTGCCAGACCTGCCAATTCTGGTGTTCTGTGGCAAATGCCAGTCGAGCTCCACGATGCCGGCCAGTGAGCACAGGGCCCACTAGAGGATGTCGGGCCCTCAGGCCACCGTCATGAAATCCGTTTGTAAAGGTTTGGTCAGAGACATTCCCACCAGTGGCCCGCAGGAGGTCACTTTGTAGGTCTCTGGCAGTACTCATCCTGTTCCTCCTTGCACAAAGGAGCAGATACCGGTCGTGCTAATAGGTCACGGGACCACCGACAGCCCTGTCCAGCTCTCCTAGAGTAACTGCTTGTTTCCTGGAATCTCCTGCATGCTCTTGAAATTGTGCTGCACACAGCAAACCTTCTGGCAATGGCACGTATTGATGTGCCATCTTGGTGGAGCTGGACTGCCTGTGCAACTACTGTAGGGTCCAGGTATCGCCTCATGCTGCCAGTAGTGAGACTGACCCTCGTCAAATGCAAAACTACTGAAAAGCATTCAGAAAAAGATGAGGAGGGAAAAAATGTCTGTGGCCTCCACCTGCAGAACCATTCCTGTTTTTGGGGTCGTCTCATTGTTGCCCCTTTAATGCACCTGTTGTTAATTGCACGATTGCAATCAGGAGAATGGTTTAGACCACTGTTACATGAAAGCCCATTTTTGCATGAAAGCCCCCCCCCCTTCTGAATGACTTGCTGGTACACATCAAATAAGTGTCATCTTTATGGATGATGAAAGAGAATGTGACTGACTTCTGACAATGCTGCACTCTGAAATGCATGCATAAAATAGCTTCTTGTTTAAGACAGTTACTCATTTAAATCCTACTGATGTTCTCTTGTGAAAGTTCAGGCCGTAGTGCAGTAATGAGCTGATGCAGTGAGTCAACAATTGACTGACCACACAGTCAGGATATTCTGATCATCATGGCTGGAGTTTTTGTCCACTGGTGTGGACGGTTGAGTTTCTGCTCTGGATATGTGAATCATGTCGCTGAGCCCAAAAAAACAAAAGAGAGAACAAGAGAGAATTTTACATTTTTTATTTAGAATTCAACAAGCTTTGAATAGAACACCTTAATATTCAATCACACAGGTAATTATTTTAACACGCACAAAAAAAAAACCTCTTTACAGCTCAGTGATCCTTCACATCCTTCATAAGCTTCATTCCTCCTGAAAAGTGATTTAGTTTAAAGAAAATCTCATATGCCTTTAGCATGTTTTAATGTGAAAGTAATAAAAGTATATATTGTTTATTTAAGAAAAGTGATTCTAAAATAGCTTGTACAGATCTGCTCGAATCAGAGTGGCTCAGAAAAAATAAGATAGATACCCATGTTGAAGGTACTTGACTTAAGACCACTTCCAATCAGCATCTTGTTCATCTAATTACAGCTGCAAATATTACAGTGCATCCAGGACGTGGCTACAAGATCAAAGGCAATCCCAGGTTGATCAGTAGGATAGTGCAGATGGCAGATAAAGAGGAAACAAAGATATTCAAGCTGAACTCAGGTCAAGGCATATCACTGGTCAAGGCATTTCACTGTCTGATCCATTACTCTTAAAACAACAGTGTTCTCCACCGAAGTAGACCAAGGAGGAATTTACTGCAGAGAGAACGACATGAAAAGCCAGACTGGATTTTGGTAAAATGCATGTTGACATAATGTTGGAAAGATCTGAAAAATTCAGTGCAAGCTTCAAATCTGGAACAGCTAAAGCAATTCACCAAAATTGAGAGTGGACCAAAATACCTGTTCGCAGGTCCTGAAGCTTCATCAGGAGCAACAGAGATTGCTGGCTTGCAGTGATTGCTGCAAATGGGAACCAATGAAATCAGCTTCGAAGTAAAATGACCTAGCATAAATAAGATACAATGAATAAGCAGGCTGTGCAGGTCTTTATACTGATTCGATTTTGGGCTCCTCCCTGTTCAGGATGGTTCGTTTCTTTATATGAAGCAGATGTAGGTCATGGCTGTATTCCAACAGGCAGAAGCATCTTAGGTGATAAAAAATTTGGGACTCTTCCTGCAGTTTATACACAAAGGTGTTCTGATTCTGGCTTTAGATAAACCAAACTTATTTTTTAGCAATTTGATATAGGCCTTCTAGGGTGGGAGATTGGGATTATCCATGCAGCCAATCTCTTACTATCTTATTGTATCGATGAAGCATTTATCGCAACTCAAATTTCATCATCCAGGGCTAATTAAATGCATTGCTTAATGCAAACACATGCTTTTTAGTTTCAGTTGAAGCGTACACATAGGAAATAAATAACAAACTAAATTGTGTCCACATTTTGAGGATCTCTTGCATAGCGTGTGCATTCATCACTAAACTTAAAGTGCTTTAAATGAGATACTACATACTACAGTTAGCTCAGATTGACTATTAGACAGGCCCTTTATTATTATAATTTCAGACACATCTATCGCAGCACAGATCAAGACTCTATTCCAGGCCTTGCTGGGACCAGCAGGTACAAAAAGACTTGCTTCTGTAGGGCCAAACAAACCATCGCTCTGTTCCAGTCCTCTGCAGCAGAATTCACAGCCTTGTACCTTGGAGGGCTTCTCATGTCTGAGAGCAAGACTTCTCACATTTTGCTCCAACTCCGCCATCTGTCATGCAATGTCTTTCCTTTTGCAGAATTTGTGACGAGACTGTAATTGAAGGGGGAACATTGAGCCGTTTACACTTTGTTCCCTGCCTAAAATGCACTTCCCCACAGTCCTGCACAATGGAGTCCTCCTCTGCACCCTGGGATGCTGCCAGAAAATGAGATTTCTCACCCAGCTTGTCTCCCTCCAACCCCCTTCCCATTTAGATGATTTTGGTAAATAAATAAACAGCCTTCTCACACATGGCAGGAACAGAGGCCAAACGAACCTCTCAGGGAATGTGGCTTTAAAAATGGATAACGCGTTCGAAAAAAGCAGTGAGAACGGGAATCAAATAATAAATTAAAAAAAAAAAAAAAACCCCACAACCCCAGCTCTTATTCCTTATTCCAGAGCACGATGTTGTGGTTTACATCACTATTCATTTTCAGGCGATCGCATCATCGAAAGAGTAAGCCCTTAGAAAATGTGCATAATTCATAACGCTATTCTTGGCCGAGCTCATTACTTAGCTGGGCTGAGAGAAAAAGGCAGAGCGTGATATGAGCTGTCACTTTTCTGTGTTCGCGCGCTGTTTCTTTTGTGCTGCTACATTATTTTCACACCCCCAAAAAATCAGAGCATGTTGCTTTCCCTCAAAATTATTAGTTTGCTTTTTATACATGCCACAGTCGCTGTGGCCGGGAGCTACAGAAGTGCTGACTTTTATCCCGGGGAAGTCCGGGCGATGCAAAACTACGAGCCAAACAATCTTTGACTGCAAAGAAATGGTTCAGGCTTCTCTTTGATAATGGAGGCTTGGGTGACAAGTAGTTGTGAAACCTTGTCACATTAGCCCGTTGAACGTCCGTCAAGCACCCAGGCATTGTGCAAGCAGCAGACGCTGGCCCCTTGTTAAGAGCACACAAGATGATGGCACTTCTGCAGTCTAGACCAGCATTAGAACCCATGGTGTCTTCCTACAGCAGCAGTGCAAGTAAAAAGAAACTTATAATATCTGTCTGAGCTTCGTTACACTGCCTGCCCCCTTCCTCGTTTCTGTTTTTAGGCATCATGACTTTGGAATTCCCATAAATATTCATATGGCGTTTTTAGTTATTAGCTACAGTCAGCTAAAGCATTCTTATGTAACCGAGCTCTGTTACTCCATTATTATTTTATCTCTGTTTTTGTAATCTTGGAATCTTTTAATGCTTTTTATCTTTCATAATTTATCAGAATCTGACCATTTAGTTATATTATTATATTATATTTTCTTTTTAACGAGTTTTTTTTTTCTTGAGTTTTTTTTTTTTTTACAAAAATCTGGTGATTATGGATAAGCGTTATTTTATATATATATATCGATTATGACCAGGGTGATGAGGAGGAGGAGGAGGATGATGATGATAATAATAATGCAGTTAATTTAATTTGGGTTAAATTAACTGAGAGTGGTGAAAGTCATGCAAGTTTCCTATTGAGGTTAAAACAGTTATTCATTATAAAACAGAACTTTAAAACTATTATTAAAACTATTAAATATCCCCATCGGTTTCAAACCCACTTCTATCAGTAATGCTAGAATAATATTAGTAGTAATATTGTTAATATGTCATCACCTATTTTACATTAATAAGAAGATTTGCACCATGAATATAGAAAAGCAATTCTGATAAATCACTCAAGCAGACCCAGGGCTTGGTCTAATTGGATTTATTATTTTTAAAACAAATGTTTGATTTAAAAATGTATATATTTAAGTTTTTTGTCTTACTTGAATCACGTTTCAATCTATATTTGTTAAGAATAATTTAATTGTTTGTTATATTTTCACCCATTTTTTGGTCATTTTTCATTTAGTCAGTTTCCTCCTGATAGCTTGATGTACCGCAGTGGCGCACACTGATACCAGGCTGAGGGAAAGAAGTGTAGCACGCCTCTGAGAAACCAACCACTTTATCTTTCTGAAGTTCTGAAAACATAACAGCCAATTCCGTCCCATCACCTAAGAGACGCTTGTATTGGGTAGGATTGAAGTGAGTAATGGGGGGGAAAGTGAAGACTATCCTACCCACTCAGACACTCGTGTGTCTTGAATTCTTGGCCACAGATGGCTACGGCTAGTAATTGCACTCCCGATAAAAGGGCAGGGACCTTCGTTCCAGAGATCGGTTCAGATGATTTGGAGAATGTAAATGCACATAGTGAGCCTATACAGTGGTTAAGCTTCTTCAAACAAGTCTGAAGTGAAATCCCATAACCCAGACCATCCCGAGCTGTTGGACTGTATTGATGGATGATGGCTCTGAATTATCTTGTCCACTGGTGGGCTCTCTGAAGTCACCTTGTGGACCCCGCTTGCATAAATGGCTTGGCTTTGACAGGCTACAAATGAGTGGAACCGAGATACGAGGGTGGGGTGGGGGGTTGGTGGTTTAGCACTTTGATGCCTGATACATTGACTCGCTCGTAATGAACTGAGCTTGACAAATGATGATAAGGCTCAGCGAGACGTGGGAGGCGCGGAAGGTCACGCAACAAATTTGATAAGCTGACAGCAGACAATGATGTACTTACAAACGCAAATGCCTCTGGATCTGTTAGCTAAGGTGGGAGCTGCCATGGAGCTCTATTATGATATGTTTTTAAAGGAATATGATTGAAATTTCTGCCTCTGAATAACTGAAATAGTCGTTTGTTTCATAATGAGAGAAATTTCCTTGCACTGAACAGGTTTGTCTTAAAGTGTCATCAGATCAGCTTATTCATACGATTCACTGCAGCACATTTCAAACATTTTTTTTTATTTTTTGGAAACTTTACATATGCCTTTGCATAAAGTCCAGCAAGACTTGTTAGGATATAGATGAAGGAAGAATGATTACAGAAAATGAGAGTTATAATCAAAGACGAGTACTGGCTTGGAAAGTGGAAAGAGATCATAATGAGTCTAATTTTCACTGATTAAATTAGGCATCCAGCCAAAGAAGCTCCAGACGAGCTGAAAAGCTTGAGACAACGGGCCAGGCATAAATCAGAGGTTGGAAAGAAAAATCCTATTTTAAGAAAGAGTACTGCTACTGAAAACTACACTACGCAAAGATGAGTATCGGAGGGCCATAGTCAAGCGAAACCTTAATAAAAAAATACATTTGTTTAATGAAGTTTGTAAAAATCATTAGTTCCAGGACTTCCATGCTCCAGTCCTATGAGTCCGTATTTGGTCAATGCGCTGCAAAAATAGCTTGAATTGATTTTTTTTCTACCTTTGTAATGCAGCAAAAACCAACAGCCCATGCACATCTGTTCAGTCTTCACCAGTTTAGTGAACAGTATTTAAGTTATTACCAATAGCATTAATATGCAGTTACACAGTATTTATACATAAGTTTTGAGAAACCTAAAATGCGCTATAACTTTTGCATGCTTGTGGCAGCCTAGTGGTTAGGGAGTTGCCCCGGATCGTAAGATTGTGGGTTTGATTCCCTCACCAGTAGGTTGCACTGTGGTACCCTTGAGCAAGGTACCGTCCCTGTGACTATGGGTGAAACGCAGAGGCTGCATTTTGTTGTGTTTCACAGTGACTAATAGTCACTTTCACTTTACAAGCAAACCACAATGTCAGGGAGCGTTTCTGAGACATCTGAGGGTTTACCCGCAGCGATGTTTGGAAGGAAGTAAGAGGGGGAGGAAAAACATGACTTTATTGGCTGATATTATTTCCCACCCTGTGATTTTTGAGGCACATGAGTAATTACATTTTGAAGGTTGGGGATTTCAATAAGTTTTGCTTTGTTTTGTACCTTTTCATGACGGTCTAGTCCGGAGAGATAAAACCTGCTTTATTGCTTCAAAGTTTAACGTATCATAGTGTTGCTAAACCAGAGCAAAGCAATACTAGTGATTGTTAACATGTATTTGCATGTGCATGTGCATTTCTCTCTCTGTGAGATCAATCGTTCTCAGTGTAGCAGTTTGTTCTTCTAATGTATTTGCTGTCTTCTGAGGTGAGAAGCAGCATACAGTGTGTGACGCTGGGATTAGAGCATTCAAAATCCGCCTGACAACTTCAGCTCCCCGCATCCACGCCATGGATTACAGCTCAAACCTATTTGCTTTGATATGTTTACACACACAGGGCTTTCACTGCTGTGTTTTGCCTCCTTCATTTGCTTAGTCATGACCAGAGACACTGTGATGACAGGTTAGTTTTGTTTGGCAGTACACAGCATTTCAATTTTTATATTACATACATGAGAGCAATGACCCAGGCATTCCTTATCATAGTGTTATTGGTGATGGCGAGGAAAAACCTTGTGTCCATTATAAGAAAAATGTAATTGAACTCCGCGAATGGTCAATTTGCATTTCCAATTAGGCCAGGACATCTAACATGATATTTTCAACCAAGCTCTGATAAGATATTGTGACCCCTACTTTCATAGCCTCCCAAAGGAATCTGACCCTCAATGCAATAAATGCCCTCTTCTGTTAATAAATATAAATGGAAACTAGCACCAGGGATTTTAATTTCCTCTTTCATATAGCTGTCCGCTGACTGCACCTCATCGTCCTTCTCAGAGCAGAGCTAAGCGAATGATGAACAGTTGTATGGATCTTAGAAGAATAGGCCTTGATTGCGGAGAGTATTCTCGCAATATTGCATCAAACACTGCATGTCTCCCAAAGAAGGTTAATATCTGAAATGTCTAATATTACCCAATTCAAAACAGAGTTTTCTTTTCCATATTGTGATATTTTCTTCCAGTGGGTTGGGAAAATAGCATTTTTGGGTTCTAGAGAAAAGTTGCCTTAAAAATTAAAGCAAACCTGATGATGTTATCTAGCCAGATAGTCAAAAATAAAATAAACGTATTTTCAGGCCTAGAAAATATTATTATATACAGTCACGTGCAAAAGTCATGCCAAATGCAAATTACATTTTTAAACGTTATAAGATTTTTCAATTGAAAATACATGCACAGCCTCTGCAGAGTACACAGGGATCAATCACACATTGTGATTGTATTCGTGAAGGGAATTCATACGGCATTCCCTGCACATTTAGTTTTTTTCCCCACAGTGAGCGGATTTGGGTTTGATTCCCAGTCAGGATGTTCTCCACATGTGCATGTGTTGGTCTCCTTTAGATGCTGCGGTTATTTTCCCGCAGTCCAAAGACATGCAAGTCAGGAGGCACTAAACTGCCCTCTGTGTGTGAATGTGAGCTTCTGCCCTGTGATTGATGGCTACACCTCCAGGGTGCTTCTCCTGCACCCTGTGAGCACTGGGATATGCCTCAGCCTCCTCAGTGACCCTAATTAAGATAAGTAGCTCAGAAAATTGATGGATCAATGTATTAAAATGTGTGTATTTTCTGTAGCTGACTGAGTTATTTACACATGCCATATCGACATCTAACCAAGGCAACTTTCTACATATGATTACAATCGATTATAATCGATCGGTTACTTTCTAAAATCAATGTGGCTGAACTGTCCTCTTTAGATGTGTGCAGTATGATGCATTAAAACATTGTGTCAAGGAAACCAAAATGAATAGAACTGAACAGACTGCTGCGTTCTATTTAATAGAGCTGTAGTGAAAGACTGAGATGCTTAGTTTGACCCCATGAATGCCCTTCAGCCTATTCCATCAGCTAAACAACTTGCTTTCACGCTGGCAGAATGCATAAGAGGCACTATTAAATTAATAAAATCCAACAAAGGCTCCTCATCCTGCAAAATTATCATCTACATTATTGATAAAGCACTCTGGATTTAAAATATGTCTTTGGTGTGAATGTCCTCCTAAAACTAATCTGAGTCTGAGAGATATATTACTTTAAATCTTTTACAGTTTTAATACTAGCAATATTTGGATCTACAGTTTACAGAATGCTGATGAAAAACTGTTGCAAATGAGTGAGAAGAACTGAAAGGGAAAGATATCCTGCACAAAGTGCCGACAGAGGTTCTCCATACACCGTCACTCTATTTCTCAATTATAAAAACAGGTTCTTATCAAACACCCCGAAAAGACTTTTAAATATATGGTCATTTGAAGATGACATGTGCAAGCACCTTCCCGAAGTTTAATGAACCTTCGATATAATGTGATGGTTCTGCTTTTTAAGAAACTTTAATTCTAAAGTTGCATTGCTTGCTAAACCAGGTCTATGGCTGGAAGCGTTTGAGCAGAGATGGAGTGAAGCTTTGTTGGTCAGGGTTCTCTCGCTTCTACATTTTCACTGACCCTTTTTTTGGGCTCTGCACCTTCCTGCCTGGTTTTACATGCTCTCTGTAAGTGAGATCAAAAGGTGATCATTGACGGGACGTGCAATTTATTCCCCCATGACAGGTGGGATACTGTCAGAGACGCCCATCCATCAAGCTCCCATCAAGCTGTCAAGGTGATTTCTTGATCAATCGTTTGAGTGAAGGAAGTGGCCCCATTCCCATCTCTAAGGTACGAGTGCAGAACGTGATAGCTTCTGTGAGAGCTGGAGGCTCCTGCCTTATAATAACTGCGTACGTGTGTCGATGTACTGCAGGGTGTTTGGAGAATGGCTGCAGGAGAGCCTTTATGTCGTATCCGTCACAAGAAAAACTCAATCTGTAACTCGGTGTGTTTTCATTTATTGATGAATAGAACATTTAGGGAATCTTGTTGTATTTATGCATATTGAGGCTACTCAAAAAAGTTATTTATTTGGAATTGATTTTGGAGCGTTTCTATTGGTTCGTTTATTCTGAAGTTACACAAAATGCGCAACAGCTGCTGCTTTCAAATGATGTTAAAAAATCTTGAAAATAAAAAATGGAGGTGCTTGGTATTCTATGGACAGTGATGATTACCATATTCCTGCTATACTTTAGTTGACAAAAATTGAAAATGAGTGCTGTTTCACACTAGCTAGTGCATTTATTGCTGAGACAAAATGCATTCAATCTTTTTGTTCCAGTATAACTGTGCTAGCAGACTCTACGGCCTTTGCGAGGTTTATACTAGCGCAGTGCTGTTGCTAAACCATAAAACAAATCTGCTGCTTGGGTTCTGGACCTACACTTCATGATAAAGCGAGAGTACTTGTAAGCTGCTTCTAGCTAGAAACTGCTAGCATGCCGTTCATGTTAAGCATATAAATGACATGTTTTTGTGCAGGTGTGAACAGTGTAGAAGATCTTAAATGGTGCTATAATAAAACACTAAGGTCTGGTACATTTTGACAATTCATCATTATCATCAGGAGTTACAAATGATGTTTTGAGGACTGAGAACTACAGCAGGAGTTAAGCAGTGTTCCTTACATAAAACTAAATAATGTAACCATATAAACCATAAAAACTCATGGAAATCCCATATAGACAATAATCAATCATATAAAAGCTATAAGGCCAATTAATCTAAAATACAACTGTTAAGATTGTGGCAAGGTTGCTTGCGGTACCAAATAAGTTTGGCTTTGGTGTGCAACCATCTGGCTTTTCTTTATTAAAATAAGATTTGGTAGCAAAGTGCATTTTTTGAAGTAACTGCACTTAAAAGATGGCACAGATGAGCAGTGAAAAACAGACAAAATCTGATGAGAAAGTAAAAAGCGTCCTTACTGTGCTACAGTAAGATGGACAATAATAGCGTATCATGCGTTCTGATTTACATACCACCACTGTTTTATGAGACTAATCAGCCATGCAGAGATTTTGCCATATGCCACATTATGAAGAAGACAGACATTTCTAGATTACTCTCATCTGTGAGATCCAAGAATGTGACAAATTCAAGCAGCTTCTATTCACCTTCTAGCCTCCATGAGGGATGAAGTGTAAATCACACTTCAGTTTTACTCTGAAATTAAGCAAAACAATTCCTGCAGCCCCATCCTAAGGCTTTCGGATGATCTTTGTGTTGATCTCCCATCCAGGATCTCTCATCATTTAACCCTAATGGGACCCCCACAGTGTGCAAGCTGTGAAAAACTTCTCCCAACATTTTTATCGAATGATTTCTTACTCGTTGAATCTCACTGAGACGATGGATTTCAGAAAGCATCCGTCGATAGGGCAGAATTCAAACTTTTAATGACTAACACGTTGGGTTTTTAAGCAGAATAGATATTTTACCATGCCTGGAATGTGTTGGAAGGTCTGTGTTTTTCAAAAAAGTCTCAATATTTTGGTAGTTTGCTTTTTTAGCCTGAAAAAAAACGAACTAGTCCAGGTTTTGGGAAGGAAATTACACTGCCCATCCAAAAAAAAAAGTCACACACATCAATATTTTGTTGGACCGCCTTTAGCTTTGATTATGGCACGCGTTTGCTGTGGCATCGTTTGGATAAGCTTCTGCAATGTCACAATATTTATTTCCATCCAGAGTTTCGTCAGGATCTAGTAGAGATGATGGGAGAGTCGGACTGTTGCGCAGATTTTTCTCCAGCACATCCCAAAGATTCTCAGTGGGGTCTGGACTCCGTGGTGGCCAATCCATGTGTGAAAAAATGACGTCTCATGGTCTCTGAAGCACTCTTTCACACTCTGAGCTGATGAATCCTGGCATCGTCATATTGGAATATGCCCGTGCCATCAGGGAAGAAGAAATTCACAGAAGGAATAACCTGCTCATTCAGTATATTCAGGTAGTCAGCTGAACTCATTCTTTCAGCACATAACATTGCTGGACCTTGACCTGACCAACTGCAGCAACCCCAGATCACAGCACTGCCCCCACAGGCTTGTACGGTAGCCACTAGGCATGATGGGTGCATCACTTCATGCGCCTCTCTTCTTACCCTGATGCGCCCATCGCCCTGGAACAGAGTAAATCTGGACTCCTCAGACCACATGACCCTCTACCATTGATCCAGAGTCCAGCCGTTATGCTCCCGAGCAAATTGAAGCCTTTCAATTTGTGATTAGCCTCACTGATCACTGGTTTTCTTAAGGCTACACAGCTGTTTAATCCCTTGAGTTCCTTTGCATTGTGCAAGTAGAAATGCTCCTACTTGCAGTATTGAACACAGAGTTCCACTGTTGTATGTTCACCAAACATTTAAGTGATCGCTGATCATGGTCACTCAAGTTTTTTTTTTTCCGACCACATTTCTTCCATGAAGATGAAGGTTCCCCGGCACCCAGGTGCTTTCAATAGCTGCCCCCTGCTGCACGGTGTGTGTGCGTGAAATGCAGAGGTGGAATTTCATCGTGGTTCACTGTGTGCTGTGCTGTGCTTCACAATGATTAAAAAAAATAGTGTCTTTCACTTTCACCATTCAAAAAAAATACTGACGTGGTACCTACTGCCTCTCTTGGGATGTAGCCGACATTTTTTAAGGTGGACTGACTCTGTAGAGCCTTATCCGAGTCCAGCTTTTCTACTTTACTTTAAAACATAAGATTATAAAGGGGAAAAATATGCGTTGTGCTCCTGGGAAACATTAAAGCTAGAGAACTGGACCTTCAGACCATGATGTACATACACACTGTTTGTATCTGTTGAACCAAAATGTAGCTGGCCGCCAAAATAGTATAGATTTATAGATTATAACAAACACAATAAGCCTAGCTATGCATTGGAGTGCATTTTTATATACAGTACTGTGCAAAAGTTTTAGGCACGTGTGGAAAAAATACTGTAAACAAAGAATGCTTTTAGAAATGGAAGTGTGAATCATTTATTTTCATCAATCACCAAAATGCAGTGAATGAACAAAAAAAGAGAAATCTACATCAAATCAATATTTGTCATGACCACCCTTTGCCTTCAAAACAGCATCAATTCTTCTAGGCACACTTGCACACAGTTTTTGAAGGAACTCGGCTGGTAGGTCGTTCCATCTTGGAGAACTAACCACAGATCTTCTGTGGATGTAGCTTCCTCACATCCTTCTGTCTCTTCATGTAATCCAGACACACTGGATGATGTTGAGATCAGGGCTCTGTGGGGGCCAGAAGAACTGATGCTGGTTTGAAGGCAAAAGGTAGGAACACCAAATATTGATTTGATTTAGATTTTTCTTTTGTTCGCTCACTTCGCATTTTGTAAATTGATAAAAATAAACAATCATTATTGATATTTCTGAAAGCATTCTTTGTTTACAGCATTTTTTCCCACACCTGCCTAAAACATTTTCACACAGTACTGTACATTATTATATTTGAAGTCATCCTAATATTACCTTATGATTACCATATTATAGTGTATTCTGTATTTGTTTGCACTTTCCTAAAACCCAGTGTTCAGATAAATCGCCTCCATGTTTTTTCTGCTTTACACCCAGCAACATAAAACCCACCAAATGTTTACAGACAAGAGGATGAAAAAGCTGACGTAAAAGTGTAAAATGATTTTTGTATGAATATTTGTTTGATTTGTCCCTGTTATGGCTCAGTGATTCATTGAAAGGCTTCATTGTTGGCTAGAAGTTGCTTGTCACAATGTCCCACTGACATCACTTTCTGCAGAAGCTAATGAAGTTGTTGCCTTGAAAAGCAAACGATGAATATAGCACGAGTTGAACAAGTGTCATACCACAGTTGAGAACTTATCATATCCTATTAAGTGAAGTAAATGGGCTCTCGAAACTGTTTTGTCTGAAACTAATTTTGTAGTTGCGCAAAAGAATGGTTTTAAATGACTTTAAATCAAGCGTTTACGATCAAATACTACATGGATGACTATGTCTCAGTCCGTTTCTAAACAGATCCTAATTTATGGCCGAGCTCTGGCATGAGTGTGATAGGAAGGGTTACTGCTCAAGGGCTTTCAGCCTAATAAATATTCATGGCTCCGGAATTGTCACCAACCTTGAGATTAGAGGATGCAAATTATGCATTAATAAAGCATTTCCCCCTCCAATCCTGAAAAACATTCCACCCTTGCAAATACTAATAATGACCGATTACTGAAGTGGCAGAACACTGTAATGAAGTCAGCATCCATAAAGTGTGTCTGCCTGAGCTCTCCTTCACTTGCTGCCAGATATTTGAGTAAAATGCTGGCTGGAAAGAGCTTGTGTTGGGGCGTTATGCGGCCTATTCTGGCTAATCTTATCATGTAGAATAGTAAATTGATGGATTATATGAGAGAAAATTGTGATTTGTGGATCATAAAGGCTCTCTGAAGAGTCCACCTGCTGTTATTTGTCCACATCCTGCAGACCTTATTCTGCAACACTGCTTCTTAGGTCAGTGCTGCCAGTTCAATACACCTGACAATACACCTGAACATCTCAGCAGAAAAAGCCTTCTGTCAGTAGAAGAAGAAAGAGAGGGAAAAGTCGATTGTAAAATGGCCTTTGGCTTTATCAGCAGTGGCTTCTCCTGAAGAAGACGAAAAAATGTTTGAGAAGTAATATGTCAGAAGAGTGAGAATGCCAAAAAACTGATTTCTTATTAGCAAAAAGCAGATTTTTTATGAACAAAAAGCTTTTTCTTTTTGAACAATATGCTGATATTTTATTTAATGAGCAAAAAAGCTTTTTTTTTTTTTTTTTTTATGAGCAAAGTAGATTTTTTTTCATCAACAATATGCTGATATATTTTTTTATGAACAAAAAGCTGATTTTCTTTTCTTTTTTTTTTTTTTTTTTTCTTATCTGGAATGCAAGCCGAAAGAGAAATTTTAATCACAATATTTGGTGAGTGTATGGCTACGTGCTTCAGTGTCAGGTATGCCAAGAGGGTTTTCTGAAGCAGTGTCATAAAAGAACGTTATTACCA
This sequence comes from Hepsetus odoe, assembly GCA_017165825.1. Lineage (NCBI taxonomy): Eukaryota > Metazoa > Chordata > Actinopteri > Characiformes > Hepsetidae > Hepsetus > Hepsetus odoe. The sequence goes on along the minus strand of CM029379.1, from coordinate 19,992,449 downwards.
AGTGGATCATTCTTTTTGGGAAAGCCCTTTTATTTTTTCAGTCCGAATAAATGTTACAGCCCATTCTAATAGTCTTGAGACAACCATTTGTCTTTTTTTCTCTCTGTGCAGAAAATTCTTGAAATTATTTTCTATATTTATCAGCTGAAAGGCAACAAGGCAGTAGATATTGGATTAAAGATTCCTGAGTAATCCTTCACTGTAAATTGTGTTGAATACCGTTGCGGAGTTATTCCTTTGGAAGAGAAAGCAGTTTAACTCGTAAACAGGTCATTTTAGTCTATTTTTCAGCCTAGTGTTTAGGGCGTTGGCCGCATGATCGGAGGATCTGGGGTTCGAACCCCTTCCCAGTGGGTTGCCCTGAGGTACCCTTGAGCAAGGTGCCGTCCCCGTCACGCTGGGATGGACTCCAGCACTCCCCCGCGACCCCGTTTGGGACAAGCGGCAGAAAATGACTGACTGACTGATTTTGAGAGTTTTTTGGCTTTTGAATCTAAGAATTTTGCTAAACCCTTACATGATAAACCCTTACATGGGGCAGCGGTGGCCTAGTGGTTAGGGAGTTGCCCCCACATCAGAAGATTGTGGGTTCGATTCCCTCACCAGTAGGTTGCCCAGAGGTACCCTTTAGCAAGGTACCATCCCTGTCACTGCTCCCCGGGCGGTTTCAATAGCTGCCCCCTGCTGCACGGTGTTTGTGTGCATGGGTTAAATGCAGAAGTCCAATTTCATTGTGGTTCACGTGTGCAGTGCCGTGACCTCGCAATGACAAGGGTTGTCACTTTCATGGTCATGCAAAATAAACTTCTTCAGAATGTCTTTATTACTGTCAGTAATTTCCTTATAGTGAACACATCAGCACCAAGAGAACGCAACAGCGGCTGCATGTGTTGCAGTAAAATGTATGCTGGCCATCCAAACTTGTCCTGAATGTCCACCACCCTGAGTCTTCATAGCACTCCCAGTGGTGCAGCCTGGAGATTTATCCAAACTCAGCTGCATGTCTTTTCTCCAAGATCGCAAAGCTCCCTAGATGGGAGCTATCAAGTGGAACTTTAGTTGTTCCTTTGTTAGTTTACTGCTTGTTGATTTATCCATAATTGCTATTTACCACAGTCCGCTGAAGATGCTGATTGTGCTTCAAGTTGTTTAAAAAGTTTTATTCTACAGTCTCAGATTATAGAAATATTCAGTTTCTCAGCATGTGAGACCAGATGCCTTGAATGTCAATACAACTGCATAAATAATAAAACTTAAACACATTTTCCTGACCCAAAAAATGGAAAAATAGATTAAAATTTATGTAAAAAGTCTTTTCAATATTGACAAGAGCAAAAGGAACACGGCCTCGAGTCTTACAGCGCAGAGATGATCAAAAGTCATTGTATTTTCTGCAACAAATCACACTTTCATTCCGACACTCATTCATGCTTGGCTCCCTTCATCAGCTGCTATTGAATATATGTGTCCCGAACTGCAGAGCAACTGACACAAAACAATCCCGCAGCGGGGCGGCATGCGCTCGAAAGAGGCCTTACCCTGTAGATAGAGCGAAAACGCATCACTCTACACAAATTGCTATTTATTCTTAGGTCAGGCAGTGCTCCAAACCTAGCGTTAACCAAGGCCATGCTTGAACAGCTGCCATCCATATTTAATATAGAAAAAGGCCAAGGTGCTTGATGTCCTCCCATCACTGAGTGGAAGAGAACCAGGACTGTGGGGGGAGGTGCAAGCTCACTGGCTGCAGAAATACAACCATTTCCAAAGCCGCTGACCCGCAAAATCGGCAAGAAAAGAAACAATATTAGTAACTGGGGTCCCCAGTCAACCGGCTCGCTCGCTGAAAGAGTGACATGCTTTTGAAAGATTTATGGTGAAGAGTATAAAAAAGAGAAAGGGAACAAAACCTGAAGTATGAAGAGAAGGGGAGGAGAGCGAGAAAAATAACATTGAATGGCGTCTGCATGCTTGCCAATTTGATGTGAAATGCACTATAATTCCACAGAGGGCTAAAGTGAAGCATTTGTTTCATTTCTGAAAGATAAACACAATATTGCTTTTCTGCGGATAGTGTCAGGTTGAGCACCGTATTGCAGCCTTTCCTGTATTTCAGGTAATGCCTCACGTTCAGTCCACTTTCAGTTGTGGCTCAACTCCTTGTGGAACAATACAGTTGAAAATGCATCATCATATTTTCCTTTCAACTGTCCTCTACTTTCTCATATTCCTTTTTTTTTTACATCGTTTGTTGGGAACATCGCCGCCCCACATCCTTCATGTTAATGTAATGTATTGCACAACACCCCCATTCCCCCCCCCCCTTTCTGTCACTTCTTTCTGTCACTTCTTTCTACATTTGGGCACAGGAGAGGTACTGTAGCAAAACATCGTTTCCTTCACTTACTCCAAATGAATCAATCAACACATCCTAAAGGTCTGCTTCTTTAGATCTGTACTTATTTTACAAGAGTGATGGAACTAAAAATGCATATTTATGGCCCCCGTCCTGCTCAACTGCTAGTGTTCAGCGCTCAGCCTGCAAGCTGATACAGACATCCCATATTTTCAAGCATATTCTGGGTGATGAATTATTTTGCTTGAGGACCCCTATGACAAGAAGGAGCAGAAGCAATGATTTCAGCCGATGATGGCATGGGCAAACTCTAAAGGAGTACCTCACTGGAAAAAGGACATGATTGAAGAAGTTCCTTTGGGGAGATTTTTCATCATTTTGTTTTCAACCAATATTTAATGAAATGGGAAAAATAATGTTTCCATAACTCTCTATTTAGTTTGAATTTACAGACATGAATGTTTGCAGAGAATTGTGGGTAGGCACACGATATAGTGTTCCAGGTGGTGGCTGGATAGTTGGTATGTGTAATACTATGGTATTACATAAGGTTATTAGGAATTTGCTTTTAATTGCTAAGGTTCTGGTATTGTTTCAACAAGCTTCTTTGCTTTTGTTCCCCAGATGGTTGCTAGAGTGGGTTGCTAAGGTGTTGTTAGGTGGTTGCAGCATATCCCTGGTAAATTCCAGAGGTTTCGCTAGATTTTTGCCTGGCTAGCTATTAGGGATTGCCATGGAAAGAGCATAATAATGAAGGAATGATCTCATTGCCAACTTCTGGCCCTTATGTATCATTGGGTATTATTTATCATTTTGCAAAACAGCACAGGCCAACTGTGCAAGATTGACAAAAAGGGTAAAACCAACCTGGATTACACCCTGTCCCAAACGAGTGCAGAATCTGTGTAGGGTTTGGGCTGAAGTTTTAGGATATGAGTCCTAAGGCTTGCTGTTTGACCTTGCTAATTAATTGGGTGTAAGCTTCCATTACGCTCCAGCTACGTTAGGCTCATAGTTTCAGAGCACATGCAAAAAAAAAAAAAACATATTGTCTGATCGAAAATGGTGTTAATTTGATTTTTGCTGAACTATTCCTTCACGCCTTGCTGCAGATCAGTGTCAGTGTGTGGGCGAGTGTCTGTGTATGTGTGCGTGTGTGTGTGTGTCTCAGGAGCCTCCTGTCACATGGTGAGGAGATGATGGAGTGTGGCAGGTGACAGTAGGGGATGCTTCGTCCTTGCGCCTATAAGTGCTTCTCATTTCTATTATCTGCATATGGATTATTCCCCCAGCTGCCCTTAGGTGACTTAAGCATAGGGATGGTTTCATTCGAGCCCTTGCAAGCCATGTATGAAGGAGAAGCCATGAGCTCAGCCCGTTTATGCACATCCAGTTCTGTGGAACTTAACCATTGCTGTGCTGTTGCTGCATGTTCATCTAGATGGGAGAAGAGCTTCTGCCACAATGTTATAGCTGCACCCTTTTCATTTGAGAACTGTTAATACCCATTTCTTTTAAAATCTTTAGCTTATGGTTTTGAGTAGTTTTGATGATGATGATGATGATGACCTGCGCTTTGATTGTATCGATGAAAACATGTCAATGAGTAGTGGCTTTGGCACTTAGCAATAAGGCAAAACCTATCAAATTTAGATTTTTAATGCAGAGCACATTCAGTGTGAGACCTACCCATTCATGATGGAGCGTTTCAGTTTGGCCTGCATTTTCATTTCCACTCTTTAGCTGGGACTCTACCAATCATGCAGTCCCACCAATGCTAGCAGGGTGAAGGTTGTCACATGCTTACTCTGAGTCACAAAAAATACCTTCATCTTTTTGAAGTGCCATTAATGCAACATCATTAGGTGACTGAAAATACTTGGTGGAGGAACTACCAATTCTGGCTACCATTATGCAAAGTGCTAAGGGAGAGGGAGGGCCATCCTGCTCAAGAGGACTGAACACAGGACCCTTATCCTTGGATAGATGCAGCGGCAGGAAGGTGTACTGCTTTTTAAACGTGGCACAGTACATGGCGGCCAGTCTGGACAGATTTATGTAAATGCAGTTACACTTTTTTAATTCTGAGATGAAGGGAGGAATTGGATAGTGACTGGATTTGGTACCCAGGTCAACACAAAGTCATAAACGGATCTTGGTGGGGGAACAGGATATGGACTGCTTTGAATATCCAAAGAGCTTGAGTTCATTTCTCTTCAAATATCTCACATGTTCTTGCCTGAAAAACCCACTGCAATTCATTTCCCATTTCCTGAAGCTGATGGATATTAGACTCCAAACAAAACACCACCTCTGATAACCTCTCTAAAGACACAAACACTTGCTCAGTCCATCTGAGAAGCACGCCTTTCCTGCAGTTCCACATTTGCACAGTTATTGCAGAATCACAATGGGCGATTCAGCAGTGAATATATATAGCTGTCTGAAAGGGCCACCGCTGTCGACAATAACTATGCAAAAACTGACACGGCCCGACGTAGTAAACAAACAGGACTGATAAAACCCAACTCTGCAAACTCCCGTTTCATTTTCACATTGTGCTGATGTTCCTTCAATAGTTCACTCTGTGTGGAGTCACTTGCCTGTAATTGCTCATAGCCATTGGCACAGCACTGCTGCCTCACAATCAGTGCTGCCCATTGTTGCCTGCAGAATTACAGGTTTATTACCAAAGACCCTTTAGTACTCATCACATAAAGCATAACACTGGAGCTACACGCTTATCAACAACTGAAAGTCTTTCCACAAAGCGTGGCACTCACTTCCACGTTGGCTGGTTATTAAGGTTTTATTCGAGTGGGGTATGTAATTCCTTACGTTGCATTTCAGTACAAGCAATGAATTGTGATCGCATGCCAAGCAGCATTAATTCCCATTAATGTTGCTTGAATTGAACCAGAAAGCAGCATTAACTCTACCTGTGTTTCTAAAAACAAGGTTTTCATGAGGAACATGCATTATTCAGCTGCATGTACATAAATGATGAAGGTAATAGCCAGTAACGAGATTCCCCTGCAAATGCTCCATTCACTCAAATGCAAGGTGACAGTTTCTTGTAGGAAACTTCAATTAGCTGGATTTACATGATTAACATGGTCACACGTATAAATGTAAATGTTAAACATGCATTTCTGTCGATAAACTGTTAAGTATATTAACAGCATGCATGTGATGATCTATATGTAAATACCTGTATTCTATTTTACGCACTCGCCATGTACATTCAAGTTATGTGCCAAAATGTTTTTTTTAATTATTAAAAAATGAATAATTAAAATGTGACCTAAGTGAATATAAATTCTGCATGGTAAAAGCTGCAGAAATGAGCATATATTTAAGATTTTGTTTAGGAAAATGCCATTTTAAAACCTTTAAAACCTAGCTCTGCAGACGTGTGACAATTGAAATGGTTTGGGATTTTGTCAAGATTTTGTGATCTATGACTTCAGTTGCTGTAATTTTTGGACCTGCTACTTTGTGTAAAAGAAGACATAATGAATTGAATCGCACTCATAAATTGTACTATTTTCCATTCACACTGATGCTTGCTGTTTACTCATCTGTCTTTTTAGAATAAACCAATGCAGAAAACACTCAAGCCTGCTCAGCCTAAACTTTATCCAGACATATGTTGTCTGCACCGTGTGGAGGATTTATGGGGCCTGGAGAGGGCTTTTGCATTTGGTAGGGATTGTAATGCACAGATCATGATAGTACTTGTTGAATTTATTTTGAGTGAGGGTTTTCAAACTTTTGCACACAACTGAAAATGATCCATATACCTCATAACTTTAACATGGATTGCTGTGGGGTAAAAGCGTAGCTTTTTTTGTTTCATTGTGTAATCGTGAAATCACTGAATTTAAAGCAGATTTCTTTTGCAACCTATGCGTACTTTGTCCCAGCCCAATGTCAAATTCTTAGAAAACTGTGAAAACACGAACGGTATTGGTCATTATTTCATGAAATCTTATAAAATGAAAACACTAGGAAGGCAGAGAATGCGATCCTCTCCCCTGCTTCCATGGTAAAAATACTGAGCCTTTCCTATCCATTGAGGCAGGCATGAGCCGCTGGTATCATATCTCATATAAAAACCCCGCAGAATCTATTCAAAGTCAATGACAAAGGATGGATTGGAGAGGAAGTGGGACATTCTGTCTTGCAATATTCAGCAGAACTTGAACTGGATCTCTCTGTAAACGGATAAACCGCAGGTTCACAGGGGAAAACAGGCTGAGGGGTGTCGGGATGCGCCGTAGGAACGTGGCGGAAAAAGGGAAGAAAATTGAGCTGATAGTATGATTATTTTTTCCCTTTTGTGTGAAATTGCTGAAATAAGAATCAGAATGAATACATGAATAAAACCGCACACATTATCAGCTGAGATGCATATGCAGTAGCAGATGTGGCCGTTTGGAGTCGGTGAGCCGCTGTCCTTTTTTTCTTGGATGTGATCACGGGCTGGTTCTAGCCCCTGTGACTGCTGTTCATTGAGGCATGATGGAAATGAAAACACTCACTCAAAGACCCAAAGAAAATCAAGAAAGAAAAGATGTGCAGAATTGGTGAGAGTGCTGTGTAATCTGTGATACCATTTGCAGACTATTCAAAACAGCTCTATTAGCCAAAAGCATAGAGCTCTCAGACATGCACTACAAGATTGCACTGTGATGTACAAGTTTTCACTCTCGGAAGCTTACAGACTGAGAAAAATAAGATATGCATGAACTTTTTTGTTTTTTTGGTCTGCAAACACACCATTTTAGCACAAACTGGAGCATAATCCCCCAGACTATTTATACAGGGTAATGATTTCTCAGGAAGCCATGTCTCATTATCTTGGACTCATGTAAAGATTAAAGAAATACGTTAAACACACCTGCTTGGCGTCTGTCTACAGTGCCCTGCTGGAACTTTCCTCCTGCCTAGATACCTCACTGCTAATCTCAGCAGGTTACTTGCTGTTGGGTGGCTGCATGAACAGGTCAACGATAATAAAACAGTAAAAAAAAAAAAAAAAAGTTTTAAAACTCAAGGAACCACTTCAATGTAAATGCAACAAGATTTCCAAGTTGTTTTGAGCTGTTTTAGAGAAAGACCCTGAAAGGTTGCCAGTCCTTCACCGGGGCAGGTGGTAAATTGTTTAAGTTCCTCACGGAAACCACAGCAAAGCAGTATAGCTTTAGGATAAGTGTTGGGTTTAGTCCGTTCAGGAGGGTTTTTTCTGCTCTGGAGCTTCATTTCTGGGAAAGCACATAAGAGAGAGGCTTTCTATGAATAGCATATACGCAGGCACTGTAATGATTAGACCATCTCCATATTCTTATGAGACACATGATATTCCTACAAATCATGTTGAAAATGCATGGGTCATGCTTGGGTTTTTGCATGTTTAAATTGATCTGTCTTGGTAATATTGTAATATAATAAATAAATAATTTATGATATCATTCTTATGGCATTTAAGCCTCTCCGAGACTTTTGGGTAGTTTCTAATTAGTTTTTTAAAGATATTTTTCATACCATCGCTTTAATGGCAGTGATGATTACCATGAATATTGGTGAATATATGTATTTGTTTCTATTTTCTGTAATGTATTAATATGATGATGGTGATGGTGATGATACAAGTAGGTTATTTGGAACATTTAACAAAAATAAAACAAAAACTAAAACACAACTGAACAAACAACAACAGCAACAACAAAAGATCTTTGCCTCAAGGTGGCAGTGTCCAGGCAGGCTCCTGCAAGGCGAGAATAAAAAGTCTGGCTACAGAGAGAGAGAGAGAGAGAGAGATCATGTTCAGTGTATGAGACACATTATCAGTGGTGTGCAGGACAGGCAGGGCTGAACCCTCTGCACTGTCTAAAAACACTTATTTTTTGTGGAAGCGATGGCAGCATCCGGCCTATTCATCCTACCACTGCTCGCTCTTTATGTAAGGGCAAAGAGTTTGGCTCCCACTTCCTGTTGTTGCCATGGCTACTGAAACCTTAGGGCCACCTTCATTGTTGCCCCCCTCCAATAAAAAAAAAAACCAACAAGATAGAGCTCTGGTGGAACTTGAGTGTGTGTGTGAAAAAGTTTGCTGTGGGAAGTTCTCCATGACAAGCACTGAGTGACCAGATGCTGAAAGGAAAGCACTGATTGTTTATGCGTAGGTGGCAATCTGACGTTTTTCTTTATCTCAACATCTCCCTTGTGACGGACCCCCAGACAATGTGGAAACCACAAACACTTATGAGGAAAAGATAAATGCATCTAGCAATAGCAAGCAGGTCAGCCTCCCACCTTAATATTTGATTTGTGTCTCAACATAAAGTCTTAGAAAAAAGTTCTGATGAAAAATATCTGGAGAAGAGCCCTAAAGTTTTAAAAATGAAGACAGTTCTTGGCTTAAATATGCCGTTTTAGAGAACTTAACTGACAGACTTCATGGCAGATTTTTGGCTAAAATTTCTTACTCTTAAGACCAAAAGCTCTTGTTTGCGCATAGTTTAAATAACGCACAATAACACGTCAAGGTTTCACTATAAGACACAATATGAAATTGCCATTTAAAATTTCTAAAAGAAAGGAAATCACATTTTTATATGGCATGAATCAAAGAACTAGCATTGAAATGAAGACTGTTTAAAAAAAAAAGAAAAAAAAAGTTTTCCACTCAAACATTTAACGCTTTTGCCAAATTTGAAGTGAAGTTGAAAAAAATGCAAATGAATCAATCAACCCGTCACATTTCTGAAGATGCATCGCATTCATGTCCTGCAGGGTGCCAGATAAAGCGGGTTGCAGTGCATGATGGATGAACTCAGAACCCACTGAAGCTGTGGGAATTACCGTCCAGCATGGACCTGTGAAACACCTTCGTGATCTCCAGTATTATGTGTTATGTACAGAATCAATGGATGGCTCTTTTTTTTTTTTTTCGCCAATTCTGCAGATAAGTGTGTGAGAATAGTTTAAAAAAGTTGGAAGAACCAACCAGTTTTATGGATTCCCTATGAGAACCGAGTTTCAGCTTCTGAACCAGTTTTGTGTCTTAACCAGAACGGAACCGGTTCCCTGTTGGTGAAAATGTGCTATGGAAAGATTTTTTGAGGAACCAAAAGTGTTCACAACCAAGAGAAAACTGAACCTTAAGCCATTGAACCCTTCGTACATCATTCTGGAAGTACCATAAGTGAGGGTAACTATTGTGAAGCTAATTTGAACAGCCCTTGAATGAATGTTTTACAGAAGAAATGCGAGTGTGAAATATATGTGAGGGGATACATATGTGTGCACAATTCGTGTGCAGAATTTTTTCAATAGGATTTAGCTCCGTGCCCGTTACTGATCCAGCCACGGGCCCATCCATCTGCTCCGTCTACTCTCGTCTCATCAGTCCATAAAACCTTTGAAGAATCTGTCTTGAGATATTTCTTGGCCCAGCCTTGATGTTTCAACTTCTGTGTCTTGTTTAGTGGTGGTCGGCTTTCAGTCTTCCTTACCTTTGTCCGTGTCTCTGGGCACTGAACACCTTGTACCTGGCACTCCAGGTAGGTTCAGTTCTGGAATATGACCGCATATGGAATATGACCTTCCCAATAGGTCGTCCTGAGGTACCCTTGAGCAAGGTACCGTCCCTGTCACTGCTCCCCGGGCGCTTTCAATAGCTACCCACTGCTGCACGGGTTTGAGTGTGCATGGGTTAAATGCAGAGGTCCAATTTCGTTGTGGTTCATGTGTGCTGTGCCATGACCTCGCAATGACAAGGGTTGTCACTTTCACTTTTTTTTCCACTTTCACTGGAGGATCATGTGTTCCTGGTAGCATCATGTTTGATTCTTCTTCAATCTTTAGCAGTTAATTTGCATCTCAAATTTTTTCTCAACACATTTCACTCAACGCGTTTTTATCAACACGTTTCTCGAAACCCTGTCGACTATTTGTGACAAACCGTTTGATGGTTCTGTGATCATGCCCCAATATCTTAGTCATTTCAAGAGAGCTGCATCCCTCTGAAAGACTTTTTGCAATCTTGAACTTTTCAGTCAGTTTCATCTCCTTTTCTGCCCAGTTTGTCCGAGGAAAAGAAGCTGCCTAATAATTCAGCACACCTCGATATCGGGTATTGATCTCCTCAGGCCCTCATTACACAAATACTCATCAACTGACCTGCTTTAATCCAATCAGCATTCAAGCTTATACAGCTTGGAGTTGGAATATACACACAAAAATTATGATACGATCAAAATACTCGCCTAATAATTGTGCACACTGTATACTGTGACCCGATGACATCTTTCATCACTTGTGGCTTCTTCTTTTAACCTAAGGGTAAAATGATCGCTCGGATACACAGATATTCATATCTTTTCATATCTTAATATTGATTTTTGCTCAAGAAATGAAGATATCATGGATGTACTGCATTTATGTTGTATTTTTTCTCTCCACAGTTTCTAATGTCTTGTGCCTTTTAATGATTCATAAGCCGGTATTAATATTTTATTTCCGGGCATGACAGCAAGCACATTTTTGTTTCAAGTCACAAGCATCAACCATGAACTTAAACTTAAAATACCAAATTTGCTACACTATAAGCTTTTATAAGCCCCTCAAGAAGTGCCCTTATATAGAGCTGATAGGTTAAGTGACATCTTTTACCAGGAAACCCATATTGTCACCAATAAATCCAATATGCATTCACTGTTTAACCTAGACGTTCTGCAGATGTGAAGGTTTCCACTTATTAATGTTGATATTTAATACCATGCTTCTAGGATGCTGTTTTTTGATAATGTCTAGCACTAAATTGATGCAAACACATACATAATGTGTTTGCATGAATAAAAGGAGATTATTTGATGAATAAAACTTTATGGCTCCCCCTGTGTCCGTTGTTGATCCATTTATCATGCTGGAATAAGCAAATGTACAAGAAATGATTTTCGTTGGGTGTGACAAGGAACTGAGAACTGAGTATATTAGAGAGACAGCTCAGGTTAGACATTTTGGAGACAAGGTTAGAGAAGCAAGGTTGCGTTGTTTAGACATGTCAGGAGGAGAGATGAGGATTATATTGGGAGGAGGATGTTGAAGATGGAGCTGGCAGGAAAGAGGAGAAGAGGAAGACCAAAGAGGAGGTTTATGGATGTGTTGAGACCTGCAGGTGGTCTTTTTGAAGGAGGAAGATGCAGAGGACAGGAAGAAATGGAAACAGATGATCCGCTGTGGCGACCCCTAAACAGGAGCAGCTGAAAGAAGAAGTTTTTATTTTTTTGTTCACTGGTATTCAAAAGCCTTTCGCTAATGAGATTTTGCTGCTAAGGGTGTTCCAGTTCAATGACTGGCACCAAGCATCCGTACCAGTTTGGGCTTTTTGAAACCCTACTCTTTCTTGTTTCCTCATGATTAGATAAGAAGCTTAGTAGGCTTGTATCCACTACTTGGATGATGTTTAATTTTCATGAATCTTTGTAGACCATGTATCAAGCTCAGAAACTTGATGGTTAATGTGTTCATAATCCTTAATGATAATTATAACTAATTACCAGAGGGAGGAAACAACACAGTGCAGATCCTTAATTACTGTACTTGAATACAGTTTTCAGGTGTTCTTTACTGAAGACTTTCATTCCCTACATTTTCACACACATCTGTACTTTCTACCCTTTACCTTTGTAGCACAGACTCCTTCCTTTTGTTTAATGCATTTGAGGGGAATTATCTAAATGTGTGATGTCCATGAAAGGAGAAATAGAAAAGACATGGATGAAAAGGAAGCAGTGAAGGTAAAGTTTTTATTATTTTCCGTCGTTCGTTTGTATTGTGTTTGAATGGCTAAAACTTGTTTGAAATATATTACGGCAGGCGCTTCAGTTCATTTTGCACCCAAAAACAGCCAATAGACATGTCCTTCAAAAAGCTACTTTTTACTTTTCTTCTCAGAGTTCATTTCAGAGCCCGTGCTTGTTACTTTTATGCTGTGAGTACATTACAAAACCTGTGCATTTTACTTTACTTGAGTAAGAAGTTAAATCAGTTCTTTGCTGCTTTGGCTTTAGCTTGTCCTGATAGTAGACACTTTTGTTGCCTTGCACATCTCTCAAACATTTTTCTATAAAATATGAAGGGGCAGAGCTGGCCTAGTGGTTAGGGAATTGCCCTAGAATAAGAAGGTCGTGGGTTAAAATCCCAGAAAAATTGCCCTGAGAGACCTTTGAGCAAGGTACCGTCCCCGTCACTGCTCTCTGGGCGCTTTCACTAGCTGTTCCCCTGCTGCAGGGCATGTATGGGTGAAAAGCAGAGGTTGATTTTCGTTGCGTCTCACTGGGTTATGTGCTGTGCTTCGCAATAACAAATAGTCACTTTCACTTTCACGTACTGCTAGTCTCCCTGACTCAAGGCTAGTAAAGCAGTGACGTTTTCTCTTCCTTAAAATCTACATAACACATCTTTTTAGTTGTGCTTTGTTTACTTGATGGTTCTTCCTGAACTTCATTAGCTCAGCATGAAATTTAGCTCATGGCTAATTTTGGAATGCATAACCGTCCATGGTCCCTGTTGAATAAATGCGGTAAAAAAAAAAAAATCAAAGAAAGCACAGAAAGAAGGCAGCATTCCAGGCTTCCAGATAACACCATGCAATTAAATGAAAATGGCTTGACTTATCCTCTTGAAAACTTCCCTCTCAATTTCAAAGCCGCTTTCGGCCCTTTTTGTTTCTTTTTCCTGCAAACGTATTGGTGGGTTATCAGTTAATTTAACTTTTGAGTAAAGGCCTTGCATTCATCTCTGCGGAGCATCTTTTGAGGAAGCATCAAGTGAAGGTTTACTCATCTGTGAGTGGAACAAAGCGATTTTTCAGGGGGTACTCGAAAATCTGTTTTCTTCTCTTGCGATTGTCGACGGGAGAGAAAAAAGATTGGGGAATGACAAATCTAGGGGATTAGAATTTGAGGAGCCGGGGAGTATTTAGACAGAAATTCAATTACCAGAAGGAATAAAGCAGCCGTGGCCTTGAGTTTAAAAGCCTCCAGGCTTTTCACTCCTTCTCCTCCTATCGATTTTGGGGAGAGGTAATTGTGGCATTGTTTGGTATCAGTGAGTGACACCTTGTTCAGCAGAGAGAGGGGATGTGCTCGGAAGTTCCCTGAGATCAATGAAAAGAGGAATATGTTTTGTGCGTGCTTGGAGACAAAAATAAGCACATCTATAAACTAACATGCTTACCGTTTAGAAAAAAACACAGTAAACTAGAGTGCATTTAAAGGACAAGGAGAGTGAGACGGCACAGAACGAGCAGGATCTAGAAGGGTCCATATCATGGAGAACTAAATGGTACTTTTGAGATGAGTGTGGTAGAGCATGTAATTACTGATAAAGTATCAAATCACACCATCCATTCACAGGGCATACCGGCTCTATATGGAGATTAATCGCCATTCAGAAAGAAAACTGTTTACATTACAGGAGTTAAGCTTCACCCATTAACAATGAAGCGATTCCGACTGGGATGCCCTTTCAGTGAAGCTCAGTACAGGGGCAGCGGTGGCCTCGTGGTTATGGACTAGCGACCATCACTGCTCCCCGGGTGCTTTTAAAAGCTGCCCCTCTGCTGCACAGAGGCTGCATTTCGTCGTTGTTCACCGTGTGCTGTGTTTCACAATACGTTGCCACTTTCACTTCACTTTCACTTTAGCACCGTCCATTTGCAGTTAAGCTGTAATGAGTGGTTTTAAGCTGGACTGCACTTTAACAGAGGTCCACCAATTACAACACTTAAATGTGTTTGAGTCAAAGTAACCCGTTCAATGCTAAGGGCTAAAGAGGAAAGGATGGGTTTTTATATGGAATCATATAAATATGGTTAGAAAGAGAAAAATATCAAATGTGAACCCTAGTACGCAAGACTTGCCGTGCTCTTTTGACTCCCAAGGCCACTGGACCATTGTGTTCTTCCTTCCATTTTACAGTTTACAATATGAATCTGGTAAGCAGAAATGGTGAAAAGAAACCACTGGGCCTGAACTATTAAAGTCAAGTACATTTCAAATACCTGAAAGCAAGCAAACATCACAGAAGTTCAGAAAAAATCATTTTTACCCGTTTAAAACTGCATGGAAATGTGTTCCAGCGTACAGGCAGGGCTGGGGCTTATCTCTTCAAACATAAGCTGGTGATTGTTCAAACAGAGGGACAATAACACTTTGTGTGGCAACAGCCAGTAAAGTGAAATTATTTGCCCAACATTACAGGGTAGTATGTTGCAATGTGTGGAAACGAAGAGCCCAGTGCTGGAAAAGGGTAGAGAACAAAGGCAAACTGTGACATCAAGACCAGCAGCTAGAAAACAGCAATTTTGGAGAACGTGAAAATGGCCACCGCAGTAAATATATAACACTGAAAATAAGAATGCATTTTTTTAGTAATATCAGAAATATAATTTAATATATTGCGATTAAAATGTATTCTTGTTACTTTCAACAGTAGGAGGAATGTCTTTGGAGTCAGTTCTCACTAGGCTTTGCATTTGATTTATTAAATCAAGTGACAGTTAATGAATTACTCAAAACACATTAGACATTTCATCTAATCTTAAAAACTTACCTTTTTAGGTGCCTAAACGTTTGGCATTATATTTAAAAGAAAATAAATAAAATATTTAGATGAAATATTTTAAAATTTTTAAATAAAATAAATATAAATACAGAGGATTGAATCTATGGACACCAAACTGGCAAATATGTATAGACACCTTAGACTCCACAGACAGATCTTTTTAATCTAGCTTTATTTGAAATTCTACCGTTCTTTTTGCATTGTCTTAATCATTGCTATGTGTTCTGTAAAATAAATATTTTTAGGGAATGTTATTTTATTGATTATTGGAGCCAATCTTAATAATAATAATAGCCAATCTTTTATAATAGTAGTGTCATGTGGATGTTGCAGTGAGGGATTAGAAGATTTTATAATGTTTTAGAATCTTTCCAAACTAGAAAGTACAAAGTTTTTCTGCCGGAAATTTGTTTTTAGGTTTGGTAGCCAAAGTACATTGTCAAAAAAAAAAAAAAAAAAAGGTTCCCCAATTTTTTTCTGCTGGTTGTTCCTGTTTGGTCAACAAAACAAGCAAGCAGATAAGGAAAAAAAACACGCAAGTTCAGCACTTTTCTCATCTTCCAGTACAAAAAAAAAAAAAAACACCTTTATCTACTCGAGGAGGTTGAATGAAAGTGAAAGTGAAAGTGACCATTCTTGTTATTGTGATCCATTGCCCAGCACACAGTGAAACGCAACAAAATTACACCTCTGGATTTTACCCATACACACACATGTGCAGCAGGGGGCAGCTATTGAAAGCTCCCAGGGAGCAGTGACTGGGACGGTACCTTGCTCAAGGTTGCCTCAGGGCAACCTACTGGTAAGGGATTCGAACCAACAGTCTTCCGTTCCGGTGGCCTAGTCCCTAAAAACTAGGTCACCGCTGCCCCGAAAGCAGGGAGATGAAGCAGCATCTGGGGAAAAACAACAAAATATTAGGTAAGGCCAAAGCTCTGCTGTCCAGCAGCATAATAGGTCAAAAAGAGGTTTCATGAAAGATGAAATGAATCCTTCCCCCCCATCTGTTTCTCAGCATTGCATTTGACCCAGTGACTGAAAGAGAATAGGGTTCGGCATGCAATATTCATCAGACGTGCTCTCGGAGAAGCGTTTGGGCCTCATTTTAATGTGCGACTGCTGTCATCTCACCTGTCGCTGTAAGTGCTGAGACGCAGGCTCCGTGGATGGACCTGCTGAATGATGTATCACCTGTCCACTTATCACTCCATTTCAGACATCCCTGTAACACATGCATTCCCAAAGCTCACCTCCACCACCACCCCTATCTATGATTCGCCATGCGATGAGAAGCGAATGGTGCAGGTGTGATAACTTGGGAATGAGGTGCAGCTCCATTCCTCGTTTTGCCCACCCCTGCCCCCCCATTCCGCGTCGCTGTCACACGGGCTGTCAGCGTGCACCTGTCATCATCCAGCAGTCAGTTTTCATTAGCCCCCGGTGGATGGATATACTCCTGCCGCTCTCTCAAAGCGCTAGGTAGCAGGTGGTGGACGAAAGAAGCCCTTGCACCATCCTGACATGACTATCCCAGGCCACCTGACCCCATCCTCTGCTCTCTCCTTGCTTGTGTGTGACACAGCTTATGCGAGGAGGAGGGTGGTTCGCAAAGAAATGACCTTCTTCCCTCCGTACTGTCCTTCAGATGACATCCAAAGTCAGAAAAACAGTGCCGTGAAAAGAAAAAGATCCAATTTTTTAACATTTGCGCATTTTTAGATGTAACAGACAGCATGGGTAAAGACAAATGCATTGTTAAATGTTTCATGAAGTGAAGGAAAAACGGTCCCCCAAACCAGCTGTCTTTGTGGGGGGGAAAAGGGACAAAACTGGCATTCAGAGATGAGTAGGAAGGAAAAACCCAGCGTTAATCAACAGGGAGGGAAAAGCAGGATGCCTCCCAAGCCGTTACAAGCAATCAAGTTCAGAGAATTTAAGTGGATGTGTTTTAGAAGACATCAGGCATAACGCTGACAGAGTGATCGGCAATAAGAATATCTCTGCATCAGTGAGTCATAGTGGTGTGGAGTGATAATGTGGGAAAGCCTCGCCACTTCAAGGTCTTGCTAGAGCTCATTTGAAGCTCTGATGCAATTGTTTCATGCAGCAGACCTGATGCACAGGAGCAAATCCGCTCCGCAACGGCTCAAAAGAGGAAAGGTTTTGGGCTCGTCCTCAACCTGTGAGCCCATTGGGGTGCTTATGACGATCTTAAATGGGCAGTATGGGTCAAAAATCCTCAATTTATTACTATTTTAAAGAACACAATTTTTAAAAGATTCTTTTGGGAGTGATTAGCTAAACTGTGGAAGGCGAACGGTACTCCAGGACCAAATTGGTACTCCAAATATTCCTGTTAGGCAGTTTTATTTTCGGTGCGTTTGCAGCTTTATTGTTTAACGCGTCAGTAGATTTTCATTCCGGCTACATTTATTCATTGCGCGAAGGACAAGTGAAAGTGATAACGACAACTTGTCATTGTGAAACGACACACAGCACGGCACACGGTGAAGCAAAAAAAAATAAATGCAACCTCTGCATGTAACCCGTAGGTGGCACCCGGGGAGCAGTGATGGGGACGGTACCTTGCTTGACTGGAATTCTTGCGACATAATATAAATTATTTTAAATGCAATGTTTTAAAGAACAGAACTTGGGCAGGAGAAATGATAAGTTAGTTAGGCACGTTCCTCACATGTTCCACAAACTGGCTCAGTCTTGAAAATGTTCTAATGAAGACGTTCAACCATCCATGTGGAGATGTGCTTTCTGTTCCCATTTCATTCAGGCCTTCGTGTTGTCTGTACTGAGGGAAAAGATTCTTATTCACCTGTACTTACCTGCTCTACCAGGTGTGCATGTATCCCAGACCGGTTGGTCACCCTGAGGTACCCTTGAGCGAGGTACCCTTGAGCAAGGTACCGTCCCCATCACTGCTCCCCAGGCGCTTTAAAAAGCTGCCCCCTGCTGCACGGTGCGTATGGGTGAAATGCAGAGGTTGTATTTTGTTGCGCTGTGCTGTTTCTCAGTGACACAGCAGTCACTTTCACTTTCAGTTTGCTGTTACTCAGTATCTCTTGAATGATTTACTCGTTTATATAATGAGTGTAAAATATGCACCAAAGTTCAGGGACACATGAGAAATGACTGCATTGCAGTGTTAAACGCTGTTGTGAATACCCGATGCTTTTCATCTACTTTGTATTTGAGATGGACATGATTACAAAAGAAACAAATATCATAACTAAGCCAATACGGTGTCCTCTTGTGTCCCCATCACCAACCCGCTCCCTGTCCCAGACTGATGAGCAATTACTGCTGGGGAGTCCAGCTTACCTCCTGCGCTCCCAGCCCCTTTCATCTCCCGCCTTTGATAGTCTTCACCGCCTGCTATTTATTTGCGTGACATGCATCCTTGTCCCATTGTTGTTGCTCGCTTTTTACATCACATTTGGAAACACCCGAGCGTATCAAAAGAGTGATTCGGCTGCCGTGCCTTGTGAGAGAGGTTAGACCAAATTTGCGATGTTGCTCATCAGAACAACTTCATTTTTATATGCTGTGAGTCTTTTCATCCCAGTTCAAAGAGTAATGAACTTGATTAGATTAGATTAATTTACTTGCCAGCTTCGGTGGGAATTTATTTTTGGCTTTGCTGCAGCAAGATTAAAAAGCTTCTAATTTTTTACGTTTTGCACAGTGTGGGCAGTTTTGCATTAATAGAACGAACTTAAAGGACCCATATAATTGGAATTTTACTTGCTTTTCTGATATTAGAGATAATATTTGATGTTTTAAAAAGCACCAATCACTCCTCGACCTACATCCTAAGCATGTTTATTCACATTGAAGCTATAGGAATTGTTTCTGGTCTGGACCTACATACACTGCCTGGGCAAAAAAGGAAACTGTAATATTTCAGTAATATCATATAAAATACACTTACTCTGGTAAACAAAACATGTACCTGCATTTTCTGGCAGTGTATGGTCAGTGCTTGTTGGCAAAGTGGTTAGGGAGATGGCCCCAGGATCAGAAGATCGTGGGTTTGAATCCTGGACCTGTAGGTTGCACTGAGGCAACCTTGAGCAAGATACCGTCCCAGTCAATGCTCCCTGGGCGCTTTCAATAGCTGCCCCCTGCCGCACGTGTGTGAGTGTATGGTTTTAATGCAGAGATGTCATTTCTTTGTAGTTCACTGTGTGTTATGCTTCACAATGATGAGAATGGTCACTTTCACTTGGTGTAGCGATCTAATCTGCGGACTTTGTAACAAGAATACAGTCTCCTACGATACCACACTCTTTTCACCTTGATCATTTCTTTCAAAAAGAAACAAACTCTGTCATTGATGCATATCTCTGTCACCAATTCAAGAGAAAAATCAATATCCAGCAGGACTTCCTTGTGAAGCAGAAATGAACAGTCGTCTGAAACGAGACAAGGATTGATAGCAGAAGCCGCATCGCAGTTACTGAAACAAAGCCTCGGCCGTTAAATATTTAATGATGGCTACGGTCCTTCTGTTTAATCAAAGTCTGATCTCAGGCACCACTGTCAACTGCTTCGACCAGCAGAGGCCATTTTTCCCCCCCCTTATAATGGTGTGTTATGCAATCCTGCACTGCCAGTTGCTTCAAGCAAAGGGCACGAATGCCAGTCAGAGGGAAAAGAGACTTTTGCAAAAGTTTGGAAAATTACAATGCAGCACCACACCATGCAGGGAGGTCAGTGCAATCTGAACGATTGCATCTCAATCATTAGCAAATAGTTCATGCGGCTGGTTGAGTGCATGCATTACATTCCGGGACGTAGCTGCCTGCAAAAGAACGGAAGCTCATCAGTTAGTGCTGTGCAAACTGCATGCTGACACAAACTCAAAATAGACTTGCTGTACGTGTGTGTATATAATAATCTAAAATAAGAAAATAAACTGTTTTTGTTCCTTTATACAATTTTAATTTTAAGGAAAATGAGCTTAATTTTTCATTTTTAGATTTTATTTGAAACTTAACACACTTCATTAAAAGGGAGGAAACTCAAACACACACAGACCTTTGTGTTCAAAAATGTATTCCTTCAGTTAATATAGTGACCGGCATCATTTTATCTGGAATATTTATTTCTTTTATTTGCAATTACATTTGCGGCATTTAGGAGACGCTCTTATCCAGAGCGGCTTCTAAGTTCTAATTATAGGGACGGTCCCCCTGGAGCAACTCAGGGTTAAGGGTCTTGTTCGGGGACCCAGTGATGGTAGTGCCGGAGGCGGGATTCAAACCTGGGACCTCTCGAGCCATAGGCCGTACCCTTCCACTAGACCACCGCCTCTCCTCAGGACATTTTCATTTCATTTTCAGTTTTTTTTTTTTAACTTTGTTGTTTATTACAAGGTTTAAAAGAAACATTTCTGATGTGGTCTCGGATACTGGGCCCTCATTTTTCCGATGCATATGAAGCATTTATTAGTCTGGTAGACCCTCACACAGAGTAAATGCTGACAGCACTGATTAATGACTCTCTTCATTCTGACTGTGTACATGTTAGCAAGGATATGGAATAATAATAAACCACAAATAGTCTTTCATTCAACTTTTCGGGTTGTCAGTTGAAAAGAAGACTTAATCCCTGCCCACAAAGCTGGACATATTAATGCTCCTAAATATCAGGGGTAACATACGAGACCCGCAGCACTTTGCTTTGATATTTAGATTCATCAATCATGTTAAAGCATAATGTCTTTCAAACTAAACACAGCAAATATTCTGCAATCAGAGCACTTCAGTGCATCCAGTACAACAACAACAACAACAAAGCCTGTAATCGGAGCATTTCAGTTCACCAGATACACTGAGCTCACCGAGCTTCATGCTGTACTTCAGTAATCTTCCCATTCACCCCTCCTTATCCTTATGCAAGACAAAATAACTCCTGCCAAACTGTGTAATCAGACCCCTTTGATCCATCTGCCTTTCCCGGCACAGAGTTTTTTCCATCTCTTATTTTTACATTTTTTTTTTTTTTTTTTAATTCAGATGGATGAGTGCCATGCTCCACCCTCTTGCATCTCTCTAGCCATTGGCGAGGAGAAGTGGACCACAGAGGTGTAAGAGAGAGGAACTGGAATTGAGGAGCTGTTTGGGAATGACAGTCAAACTAAAAAAAACCCGCTCGGCCCATGGTGTGACGGTCAAAGTGCCGTTCCCGTTCAAGCTGTGCGGCCACATTCCCGCTCTCTTTCTTTTATTAAACTCTTAATGTAATTCAACCTTAAATGAACACCAGTCATAACAGCCGTGGCGTCTTATAAAGAGGGGCTCTTCTCATCATGCTGCTGAAGAACAGTAACATTATTTGAACAGACAGCGGACATTTTTTTTTTTTTTTTATCAGAGATTTGCACACGTGAAGGTCAAGGTGCTTTTCAAAAGACGTAAAAATGGGTAAAGAGCATTTCTTGAAGATTGTTTATACCTTATGGGGAACTAAAAGTGGTGGTTCGAAGAAGTGTGCGTGCAAATTTTTAGTTCTCACTTTAGTAATATAGAAAGATATCAGCTTGTTTGCAGTGCAGGCTAGTGGTGACTGAATCAAAAGCCTTAAGATGTATTAAGTGTGGGATCTTAAGTTCAGTCTTATTCAAAGTAAACTTCAAAACTTGGCTCTTATCTCGCTTATGTGGTGTAGTTTTCAGACATATAATCAAGCTGATGTAGGCATGGTGACAAAGTCACTCTAGTCATTTCCAGCTGGTTTGTTTGAACCATACAGCCTTTACAACTGGAAACGTAAAGTGAACTCATTTTCCTCCAGTTTCTCTCTTCGCTGCAGGGTACAAGAGCTGTGATCGGGGCGGTACCTTCAGGTGAAATGACCGTGTTATATTCTGTTGCATTGTGGCCGCATGTGTAGGAACACGCCTGATTACAGTCGTTTAAACATTTACGATTTTGTCACTTTGCATCTTATCCAGAGGGACTTACAGTTCCTCGTTACAGAGACAGTGTCCTTGGAGAAACCTGATCCCAATGGATCCCAATGATGGTAGTCCAGGAGGTGGGATACGCACCTGCGACCTCCTGGTTCACCGGCAAACGAGAGGGCCACAAAGGCCGCACAGGTTCTTGATGGATACAGTTGTGAACACTTGCCGTATACCCTTGCTTAACTTTTTTATTTGCTTTGCTTCTTATAAAATTGAGGTATGAGTGAGAACAAAGTGAATGTAACGCAGCTTTAACACTCGTTCAAGCTACACACCTTAAGCACCATGTTGTTCCTTTGAGGGTTTACACCGTAACAGAAATTACTTGGACAGCATCCGTTTTTCTGGCTGCGCAAGCCGAATGGGATTTCGAGGGCAGATCTGCAGAGATTAACCTTTACCCAATTTGAGTTTAACTCATGAAGGTCTTACTAATTAGCTAAGGACTGTGCTCAATGACACAAAATGCTAAATTGTGTAGAATTCAGCTTGACACGCCTGCTCCAGACATGAAACTCCCTCAAGAGAACTGGGCCTCTGCTAGTGGGTGGCAGGTCAGTTTCCATAGCTGCAGTGGGTGGAAAGGACCAGGGAGGATATATGCCTACGAGGAAGGTAACAGAGGGCGTTTTGATCCGTGCCATAAGGCTAATTATTCAGACTCTCCAAAGGGCCAAGCCTGTACGTTTTGTCTGTGTCAGTGAAGTGTCCTTTAGTGGCTGAATAAGAATCCGGTCTTTCAGAACAGTAATGGAAAAAACCTATTGCTGCTTGTTTTGAAGTCATTTCGATGTATTATGAAAATGCAGCCAGCAATTCGGCTAATGCATGTCATGCTGATGCAACTCTTTTCCCGTCTCACAGCTGAGAAGTACTGGCAACTGGCTTGTCACTGGCAAAGGGGGATATTCTGCATGGTGTAGCTTTCAGTTCTGTGGGTATACATAGCAGAAAGGATTTTCACTGATGTATTTATTTTGGAGAAAAATCGTTTCGATTCGTTTGTGCTAATTAGAGAGTCCAAATTTGTTCCGCATACTAAATTCAAGCGCTGAACTTGGAACTAAAGCTGTATTTGGTTGTTTTCCTTTGGTATTCATATCGCGGTAGTATAGTATAGGATTATGTCTTTGTGATAATGAAAGTGAAGTGAAAGTGACTGTCATTGTGAAACAGCACAGTACAGAGTGAACCACAAGGAAGCGCAACCTCTGCCTTTCACCCTCACACACATGCAGCAGGGGGCAGCTATTGAAATAAAGTTATTAACGCAGGGAGCAGTGATGGGGATGGTGCCTTGCTCAAGGGTACCTCAGGGCAACCTAGTGGTCAGAGATTCCAACCCACAACCTCTGGAACCTGGGGCCCAAGTCCCTAAATCCTAGGCCACCGCTGCCCCGGTGATATCAGTTTTTTGGATTCTTCTCATGTTGATTAATACTCATATTCGAAATTTATACTCTATATATTCATTTTGAGAAATGTATGAGAAATGGTATATGTTATTCGATGAAGCAAAGAAAGCAGTGTTCCCTAGCATGGCCCCTTTAATCACCGTCAGTCTAACGATACGTTTCCAAATCAGCTGCTGTTTATAGGCCTGATCAAAATCACCGGGTCTACTGCGGTCATTTGCAGCTATTTCTTGCATGTCCTTGCTGTCTTGCTATTTTCTCTCTCGCGCTATGAGTCATAGGAGCAAATGCAAGGCCTTAAGAGGGAATGTTGTACTGCACTTGGTGAAACCCTCAAAAGTTTGAGAGGAAGGAGAAGAGTTATATTCAGGGAGTGTTCGAGAAAAAGTGACTCAAAAGTAGGACAAGTTTTACTGTTTTTTTTTTTTTTTTCCTTTCTTTCTTTTTTTTTTTTTTTTTTTTTTCCTTTTCCGGTCGTACTGTGCTATTTTTGCATCTGACTTTCACATATGCAGACTGGTACAGTAGAGGATGTGTTCGTTTGTGTACAAGCCTTCAAGAAGCAAATGGCTTTGAATTAGTGGAGGGGAAAACGTCTGCCTCTCATTTGGCTCAATAATACATGAGTAACACGAACTCCTTGGTATCAAATCACTTCATGTGGGGAGAGAAGGGTTCCCTTAAGCTGTTGCATCAGCAAATGTCTCTTTATTTCTTTCTTTTGGATACGTGGGTAATAGAATGGTGGAAAGTGACAGCTTTAATTTAAAAAGGTACTTTCTTCCGCTTCAGTTGCACTTTTGCAAAATGACAATATATTTTATTCATATTGCAATCCAGAAAGAGCTAAACTTTCATTGTTTTTTCTTTTGGCCTCCTAAGACCTTCTACTCTATCGTTTTTCTCTGCGCTCTCTACAGTACTCTATACTAAACATAGCCGAAGGGGTCAAATAGGGTCCTGCAAGGGTTGCTGCCAGTGTCCACACCTGACTGCTGGTCGTGGTTTATTTATAAAATGTAATGATATATGCATGAAAATAAGCAGCAATAAGTAGTTCTGACTTCATTAACGTTTTAATGAATAGCAGTTCAATTCATTGACACTTTCAAATCTCTGATCTGGTTGTCTTTCCCGTTATTCAGCTTTAAACATGTCGACATGATCAGGACCAGAAGGTCGTGGGCTCGAATCCCAGATCAGTTGGTTGCCTTGAGGTACCCTTGACCAAAAATACCGTGCCCATCACTGCTCCCCAGGCACTTTAAATGGCTGTCCACTGCTCCACAGTGTGTGGGTTGGTAAAATGCAGAGGTTGCATTTTGTTGTCCCACTGAGTGCCGTGCTGTTTCACAATGGCGAGAATAGTCACTTTCACGTTCACTTTGAACGAATCACTTAAAAAGTGAACGTTTTGAACACTAATGAAAAATAGTAATAGTGCATGTAATTTGATATTAATAATAATTTAATATTATTGATGAATTACTTGATTGGTTACTTAATATTAACATTAATTGACCATACTGTTTAATAATGATAAATATCCATCGTTCATAAAGAACAATGATAAAAGTAAAAAAAAAATATATGAGACAAAATATTCCAAAATGAAAGGATGGCAACTCACTGACGTGTTTATATGTTTCCTGAACCTTTATAATATACAGTATAACAGTTCAGTATTATTGCACATTTCAATAACAGTCAAGTCTTTTTCTTCACTGCCCCTTCAAACACACAAGACTAAAAATGGTTAAAAAGGGCTCATCGGAAAACAAAATGTAGTACTTCCATGGCTTTGAGCCACACTTCTGGCACCTTGATCAACTTTTATCAAATAATCTGATATAAAAATATATTCCACCGAGCAATATACAGTTAGGCGTCCATATAGAATTGCATTTTTTTTCTTTTAAAAATGCAAAAATTACGTTAGAAATACTCAATAAAATGTCACAGAAAGCCTACACATGCAACAGCAAATTCTACTCAGATATCTCATATGACGTACAATAAACTGCTACAATAATAATAAAAAAAGTATTCTGTACCCATTACATCACTGCAGATTTATTATTTAGCGGACTACCCCAAGTAGAAGTAGACACAAATGAATTTTTAAACTGTTTAAGCTTGCGTAAGGTGACTTTACACCATCTGCCAGAAGATATAAGTGCACATACAGAATCACATGCATGTATGTGAGGAGGCTTGGCACACCATGGGGGGAAGTATTCACACCCCACCACCTCCCAGTGACAGGAGTAGGAAGTTTTTAGAGGGGTGACCAAATGGTCACGGGGAGTTTTGACGAAGTTGTTCATGCGACGTGAGGTTCAGGGTTCAGTCGTGCATTTGGGGAAAATGCATGTTTTGTAAGCCCACAGCCTCAACAGGAAACACGTTTCTGCACGATTTCCTACACAATCGCTGTTTATTTGCAAAATTTAAAATCACAAAAGGCGAAAAGCATTGCGTGTGCAAAATTTATGCCGTTTCATTTTTTTTTTCTTCCCCCCCAAATATGAGAGAATCTCATATTTGGGTGTGTATTTTCTCTCAGAAAACATGTCATTTGAGTTAAGAATACATAATGCATTTTGTGCCTGCAGAGGTTGGAGGGGTGGAGAACGATACAGATTGGGGTGGCAGTTGGGGCGTAGAAGAGCTGGTGGAGATATTAAAAAAACATGCGGCTGATAAAATATTCTGCTCAGGTTTCGATGAGGATGTGGACAGTTTTGCATTCATTTTAGTCCGTCTTTTAAAACAAGCTGCTAATTTATGTTAGTGTTTTTTAAAAACCTGTTGATGGAAAAACTTCCTTGAACAATGGCAGCTGATACAGTTGTAAGACGGGCCTAAAGTCTAACAATCTTTTTTGAAACTCTCAGATATTTGTTAGGAGATGCTGTGCAAAATGAGGTGTGGCCCCTTATGCATGTTGTATGGTTTGTGGGTTGGATTGCGTATCATTTGTGTGATGAAGTTGCAGTTTTAGTGAACTAAAGGCTCAATGCAGATTAATCTTTACTGCAGGCCTAGTGTTGGATCGCTTGGTTTGTAGTTGGGAATAAATGTACAAATAGTGGTGTGAAAGTGAAAGTGAAAAGTGAAAGTGACAACCCTTGTCATTGCGAGGTCACGGCACAGCACACATGAACCACAACGAAATTGGACCTCTGCATTTAACCCATGCACACTCAAACCCGTGCAGCAGTGGGCAGCTATTGAAAGCGCCCGGGGAGCAGTGACGGGGACGGCACCTTGCTCAAGGGTACCTCAGGGCAACCTATCGGGAAGGGGTTTGAACCCCTGATCCTCCGATCATGCGTCTAACGCCCTTCACGATACAGGATATGTAATTCTGTACTTTTTTACACTTCAATGGAGTAGAAACAAGCGGCAGTGCCAATAAGAATGTAATGTTTTTTCATCAACATCTCACACATTGCACTGCACGAAATACTCTTGAGGAGGAGTAATTATGTTCTCTTCGTAAATAAACACTGTCAGTGTTCTTTATTTACTGATGAAACCATGATATGATCAGAAATGAATATTTTATTAATATTGTATGATATTCAAATATCAACACATCTCCCAGTTTAAGAACCTGGTCATGGTTTATTTTATTTTTGGCATGCATCACTTTACCACACAAACCACACAATCTGAAATGATTCATATCATGGCAGTTCCGGAGGGGGTGCATTAATCCCCCTGATTCCCTCATTAAGTGAAAATGTCTGAAAGGATCCATCAGGTGGCCTTTCAACACACGCTACGCTCTGCTGGTTCGGGTTGCTTTCTCAACAGTGGGACTGCACCACAATTTGTCAGACGATGGATCAAGAGCCCCCCTTTTTTGAATCTCTGTTGGATTGTGGTTAGGGACTAAGCCTCAGGATCGAAAGATTGTGGGTTCGAATCCCAAGCCAGTAGGTTGCCCTGAGGTACCCTTGAGCAAAATAGCGTCCCCATCACTGCTCCCCTGGTACTTTCAAAAGCTGCACGGTGTGTATGAGTGAAAAGCAGAGGTTGAATTTCGTTGTGTTTCCCTCTGTGCTGTGCCGTGTTTCACAATGAAAAGGACAGTCACTTTCACTTTCATTTAAAAGAAGCAAAACTCTACCCTGGTCTTTTCCATAAAGGCAGAGATCCAGTGATTGAAGGCTAAAACAGATTAAACAGACCCTTAGAATCCCAGAACTTTTCAGTCAGTCATTTGTGGAACATGTTCAGTCCAGAGGAGCTTCAGTCATTGACCGTTCCGTTCTTTCAGACTGCAGCAGCCTTGGTAGGATGTCCTGGATGAACATCATCTAGAAAGCCCTGGTTCAGAGGCTTTCAAATATCTGGAGGAAACAAGCAGCCTGGAGTCCTGGAACAAGTCTCAACCAAGACCAGGCGAGCAGACTCTGTAGAGGATGAAAATAAGGAAGAAGGAATTGAAGAGACTGTGAAATGGCTATCTGTTAGGGTCTTGAGAAAATAATAGGGCAAAACAAAGGAATGAATCACTACACAAAATGATTAATGACAGCTCCTCTATTCTCTACAGCTATTTATACTACAAACAATAGAGTATCTGATGGACCCTGACTTCCAATTTTCTACTTGTTTGTTTATCATTTTTAGTCTAGCAAGAAATGCCCACAGCCACGGAAAAACCTGCAGGAAAACATCTCCCTTTCAAAGAGGACCTAAATACCTATCGGGTGACAAAGAGCATTTTAAACACACAGCACTTACCGACACATCAGAAACAAAAATGTCTGCTGGAGAAAAAAGATGCAAAGTGAGGCGAAAGAAAAGGAGTCTCTGCAGCTAAAAGAGTGGCAAGCATAAAGCATCTTACAATGTGCACAGCTCAAAATTTACCCATTTCAGATAGACAAGAACGACCCTGCTTTGCTGAAGTTGAAGATAACTTTCATCCCACCATCCCCTCATCATCCCAAAGTATAAAAGATTTTTCATTTTAAAAACTTTTCTTCAGTTCCTTTGAATTGAAAGAGTTTCTACAGATTTTTTTATGGAATTTTAGGGGTACACCCTATTATCTAACCATCTGTCAGGAAACTGTGAGTGTGGTCCCTGTTGATGCCACAGCCGTGCACATCTGGGAGGCCAGCAGGGCTAGAGAGCTGGAGAGCTTGTCCCAACACTCAGTGCAGTGTTAACGTGGATGTCTGTTGAGGATGTAGCAGAACTGGCAGTTAGCGGGTAGTGAGCTGAAAAAAACATCTTCTAACCTTCATCCCCATAGGTAGCATCAAGTAATGGGGCATGACCTAACGAGAGGGTGATAATGGTAATGAAGAAACTGAAGAAAATAAGACGATTAAGAAAATGTGCTGTAAGCATTTTTGGAGAGATGTATCTGATGCCCTCAATGTTTAGAGATCCATTTAATGATTCAGTGTAGGGCAGCGGTGGCCTGTTGGTTAGGGACAAGGCCCCAGGATCGGAAGGTTGTGGGTTTGAATCCCAGACCAGTAGGTTGCCCTGAGGTACCCTTGAGTTTGACTGTTTTTTGGGATGTTAAAAAAGGTATGATATGGATTTGGTCTATAACAAATGAAATTATTGTTCCGTTAACTGTTTTTTTTTTTAAACTGAAGTTTAAAGAAGTCAGCATTTATGGCAGCTATGGTCTGAACCTTTTGAAAACTTGGTTTGTGGTTAACTTTGGAAAATACGATTTACTTGTTACTGAATAACGTAACGTTATAAAAATGGATATGCAAAGAGCAAGTCTGTAGTATAATGTGCATCTGAATGTAGCCATAATTGCTCTTTCTAAAATCTTGGATGCATCAGCCTCAAGAAAGGTGGGAGGGGGGGTTTAGCCATAGATTTCAAACTGATCTGAGCAAAGCAAGTCATTGGCCCCTCTGGTCTCCTTAACCCGTTCATGAAATACGCACACACACAAGGGCGATACGTACTGATGTTCATATCATGGGCTGCTGCGAGCGTGTATGAGGTGTGTGTGAAGCTGTGGAGCATGAACAGACTTGCATTCAGCAACGCTGGCGATTAATAAATCAACTCCAATCTGTAGCGCGTTCCCTCGTAACTATACACGCAGCTTCAAATGGGGCGACGACAAAGCTCTCATTAGGCCAGGCGACACACTTTCCTATTACAATTTATGTGGTGGCTGTGCTTCAGCGACTCCGTCAAGTCAGTTCTTCCAAATGACTTTGAAGCAGGCATTTATTTAAGTGTTTAAGAGCTTAGAAATGATTTCGAAAAATCTATAAAGACTCTTAACTCCATAATATCCAGACTAAAGGGGATATACATTGTTTTGCTTCACAGTCATGGTTTACATTCTGTCATTTTGACATTGAGTGGAACAGATGACTGTAAGCCAGTAAAGGGTGAAAGTCAAATTTTCAGTATGCAAATGTTTGGGCATCCCGGCCATGTTTAGCTGATTGGTGTAAATAAGCACATGATGGATTAAACATCAAGTCAATAGATGCTCTGTATTAAAATGAGCTGATAAATGACCCATTTTTAGCTAATCTGTCTGTAGAGGATATGAGGTTATTTTCACTTTAAAAAATTGGGTTAAAAGTATCCTGTGCACTGATCTTAACTCTTTATGGCTGATATATGTACAAAGATGGTGCGTTCATAGAGCTGTGGCTACTGACATATGGCCCATTAAGACATCCCTGAATACCAGCAATGTCTTTGTCTTTCTGCAATGAACAGTTTCTCAGTTGGTTTCGGATACAGGACCATTCGTTATATGGTCCTCACACTGGCATCTCATTACTAAAACCTATTTAGCTATTAGGTAGGTCACACAATTCTCTCTGTGGGAACGAACAGACAGAAGGGTAAAATACTATTACACACACACACACACACACACACACACAGTTAATTCAGCTCCACTGACCATAGTGATGGACTTTGGGTTAAAGACTGTTTTCCATCTGTTTTTCTGCATCACCCCCTTTAGCCCTTCATCAATGGTCAGGATTCATAAAGGACCACCAGTGAGAGGGTGTTTTTTTTTTTGGGTGGTGGCTCACTCTGAGCATGACAGTGAAACTGATATGGCAGTATCATGTGTGTGTGTGTGTTGCACAGCAGGGCGTCTGAAGTTTTTAAATACTTCAGCTCAGCCAACTGTGTCCTGTGCCCAGAACTTGAGAATGACCAGCACACACTGTGTGGCATCACATCACTAACTTTATACAGTGGAACCTCTGGACACGAACGTTTCCGTACACGTATAAATTGGGTCATGATCAAAAAGTTTGCCAAAATTTTCGCCTCTGTTCACGACCATAATTTTCGGTTCGTACTATGCGCCAATGACCCCCGTTCTCCGTCCGTATCCCGTTTGCTGAGCGTATACAGGGCCCAACAAAGATGACACACTTGTTCAGTCTCTCCCTGTACATCGTTCTCCCTTTACATCATTCTTCCTCTGCATAGCTCTCCCTGAACATCGTTCTCCCTGCGCATCATTCTCGGTCAGACGCGCGTTCGTTTGCTGTGAACTCTTTCTGCTGTATTTCGTGTGCTTTTGCATTAATTTTGCAATTAACCATGGCTCACTTTTCACTCCTCACTTCACGCCAGAACTCGACTCATGCAAGGTTAGTTTTCTTGGTTGTTTAAGTTTAGTTTTTGTATAAATTAAGGATTTTTCAAACTTTTTTTTTTTAATGAGTTTTAAGCACAGGGAAAAAAAAAAATAAAGTGTTTACAGCGAACGGTTCGTAAGGGTCTAGCGCGAACTTGGTTTAGCACAAACTCTTGCAATGTTAGTTTCCTCTGTTATTCAAAGTTTAGTTTACTATTGTATTCTGTGGTATATTTGTACTTAAAAATCTTTTTAAAAAAAGATATTTACATACAGTTTGTTTTTTCTGGAATGGATTAATCCTATTTACATACAGTCTTATGGGGAAATTATGTTCGGGTCGCGTTCAACTCGGGTAGCGTCCAGAGTTTTGGAACGAATTATAGTCGTGACCAAAGGTTCCACTGTACCTGGTGGACAGTCAGGATGGCTGGGGTGATAGTTATTAGGGTGGACTGTAAATGGAGATAGCGTTTGAAAAATCCAGTCCTGCTATGTCAATTCATGGCAGTTTCAGCAGCCTGTGGCATCAAATTTAGGTTGTTGGCCCCAAACAAGCTTTCAGGTCAGCAGAACAACAGCCGAATGCTTTGTATTTCTTGCCTCCTTTAAAGAATGCAGATTGTTAATGTTTGACTTTCAGAAGAGGAAGCTCGTAAGGACCAAGAATACCTACAATTAAAGCCGTCTGGGACTAGGCATTAAAGAAAGGCGCTGCTCCCCCAGCCTAACCAAGTCTGCGGTGCTCACACCATTATATCACACAGGTATATCAATGGCTGGATCTGTGGCAGGCTCAGGATCTGGATGTTGATGCTTTTTTCAATTTCAAAATAGATTAAGAATGTTATTTAAGCCAAAAATGTGTGAATATCAAATTAAAAACTGCATGCCTCACCGCAAACCCTAGTCTGCCAGCGTCAGACACTCATCCTAGCATGTGAGATTGGTAGGGTGAGCCTCACGGCCTATTTAATGGTAGGACATACATTGCAGCTCAGTTCTGCAAATGGGATGGGCTTAGAATCTTACAAATTCTAAGGAACAAAGGAACATGGAAATACACTTACGTACCTCAAACAGAACAGCTGCTGATACGTCCAGTGGAACAGACTGTTATTTGATACGATGTGTGTCTTTTGTTTTCTGTAATTTTGCAGAGCCTTCCCAATCAAATCATTATATTATTAGCCATCACACACTCCCTTATGTTGCTCTATGGCATAAATATAATGGGCATCATTAATTATCAGTTAAACATATCTTTCCAGTATCGCCCGCCCTTGGATGGACCCATGGAACAAAACTGCGTGCTCCGTGAAGCAAATGGGTTTTTAATCGGCTCACCTTAGCAATTCCTACACCCACTCACACAGGCCTTGTGGTCTCGAACAAGTGTGCTATTCTTCCCTTCTCCGACTACTTCACACAGCACTCCTTGGTCCCAATTTGATGCGCTCGCTGAAAATTGGACGGAACAGAAGACAAGAGAGAGAGAAAAGATTGAAGTCTCTGATGAACACATTATGCCCCCCACCCCCCCTCAACCCCCCACCTAAATTGCCTTATTGTGCTGTGCGTGGGCTACCCAGAGAATTCTAGTGTTTTGGCACTATCATTAAAGCAGCCTGTGTCCTAGCCTCCCCTCGAGGGGGTATTGCAACCACACTTAATGATGTCGAGCTGCTCTTCTTCAAAACACGTTTAATCTCCTCACAGACAGGAAGCTAGCGATGAATTGTGCCTGCTCCATGTAGGGAATTTTCACTGATTTGTGTTTGATACTGATATTGTGTAGTGGGCCTGTGGCTGACAGTGAGACAATAAGGAAATGTACAATCCTGTGTGTGTATGGATGGTAAGGGCTAAGAGGTTTAACGACTTCATGTGTATGTGTGATAAAAAGGAAAGGATTTCTTAAATATGCATCGACCCATGTTCACCGGTGTGATTGCGTACGTATGGGTTTAGTTAATCAGGTACGGGATTCACGCATAACCACCACCGTCTGGGGTCAAACCAGCTGATCTAATCCAATAGAATGCATCGTGGTTGGGCTCCCGATTGGTGCAGCTTGTCTGTGCCCATAAATGGGAAGTTGCAAGTTCGATCCTTTGCAACGATGCTGTCTCAGGGTGGTAGGATGGTCCTCCTTCTCTACTACATTTCATTGTTTCCTATGGACATTTCTAACTGAATTTTTAACAATATAGCAATCTTCTTCTTTCAGCTGCTCCCATTTAGGGGTCGCCATAGTGGATCAACTTCCTCCATTTCTTCCGGTCCTCTGCACCTTCTTCCTTCAAACCAACCACCTGCATGTCCTCTCTCACCACGTCCATAAACCTCCTCTTTGGTCTTCCTCTTCTCCTCTTTCCTGGCAGCTCCATCTTCAACATCATCCTCCCGATATAATCCTCTTCTCTCTTCTGCACATGTCCAAAACAACGCAACCTTGCTTCTCTAACCTTGTCTCCAAAACTTCCAATATACTAATTTCTAATCCTGTCCATCCTCGTCACACTCAACGAAAATCTCAGCATCTTTAACTCTGACACCTCCAGCTCCACCACCTGTCTTCCTCACCTCCCATAAAGCACAAAAAACCTCTCTTGTGGACTTTAAACAGTCTAAAGTTTCTCCAGCAGGTCACAGATGGCTTTGAACTCAGGAGCAGTGTGTTTTAGTCATAATAAAAAGAAAAAAAAGCAATGTGTTCTGTTTTTTAATTAGAAATTTCCAATCATTATTATTTTTTTTAGACAAAAGCTTAATAGTTTAAAAGGGTTAAAATAGTTTAAAGGGTTAAAAGTAGGCCTAAGCTGCAGTGGACCATATTATGTATGCGGGAGCTATGAATGGATTAATGAAAATCAGTTCACGTTTGGTTGCTGCATTTTGGAAAAAGCATCTGAAGCTTTTCATGGGAGTTGTCTATGTTGGCATCTCCTGGAAGTGGTCTCATTAGATGCACGCACCATATGTGCATTACATTTGTTGCTGTGGAGATGTAAGTGCCAATATTGGAAAATGCGACGTGCTGTAGCAGAAAGGTCCAAAATAGCTTGCAATTCTGTATTGGTTTGCAATAGTATATAGATATATATCACTGAGCTGAGAGGCTGGGCTTGACTTGGACTGGCGGGATCCAGAGAGAAGCGGTGAGTCAAACAGGAGTAGCTGGCGAAAGAGACAAGATTGAAAACTCTGGAGGCCACTGCAAAACAACCTTGACAGACCTGATGCTTTAAAATGAAAAGGATAAAAGGAAAGACGATCTGAGGAAAATATAACGCTTGACACAAGCCCCTGTTCTCCACTCAGGGAAAAGAACATGCCTGAATGAGAAGATGCTGAAAGACAGCCCTTTGTGTAACTTTAACGAACGAGGGATAAACTAAGCTCGCTTTAACCGTAGCAAGCACAAGTTCTCTGCAGTAAAAGCTTTTTTTTTTTCTACTTAATTAAAGGTCAAGCTTTTTATTGTTATTTTTTTATTGAGCAAAAGTCACTGAAGGGTAAAGCAATTCCCATCATTATTTATTTACAAGCCATTTACATATTTTTTTTTTTCTCTTTTGCCTTTTGTGTGCGCCTAATCGGGGTTTGTGCCACGTTAAATGTTGGCTGGAGATATGTAAAAATGTTACAGTCACTGAGCTGTAAAATGCATTTAGCATATGCCAAATTGTTTCCGGAGCAGAATACCCTCGCTCTCGGTTAAACATATCACAGCCTATGTATGCACATTCTTTTTCACAAATGTGGATTTCCTTGGTTAGCTTGTGAAATTACATTCTCGCAGCGGCACGTTCCCATCAATATACAGACATGCAGGCCTAGGTGTTCAGTTTACCTCCATATCTCAATAGTTTTCTCCTGACTCTGTTAGAGGAGGGCTACTTCATATCTAATACAAACTTTGTAATATTTCATTCAGTTTAAAAAAAATGGACTAAATCGATTGGGAGCTGTGTGTGGCTACTGCTGACACCCACATTTACTTTCTGAGCTTCTAATCCTACCCAGAGTCTTGGGGGGGGAGAGAGTTCAGCACCTAGAGGGTGAAAGGGGGTGTAGCACCCTGGACAGGCTGCTGGTCCATTGCATCCCAGA
Organism: Hepsetus odoe; assembly: GCA_017165825.1. Classification (NCBI taxonomy): domain Eukaryota; kingdom Metazoa; phylum Chordata; class Actinopteri; order Characiformes; family Hepsetidae; genus Hepsetus; species Hepsetus odoe. The sequence continues at coordinate 19,957,320 of CM029379.1, read as the reverse complement.
CACAAAGACAAGCACACTAATGCACAAAAGCGCACCAAGGTGCAATTTAGCATCTCCAAGCCACCTGACATCTCAAGCAGACATTGGAGACAACATGCACAGAAATAACCAAAGCCGTGTCAGCTTTGATCTTCTCGCTGGCACCAGTCGCTGTGCCAATCTGTCGCACTTTTAAAGATACAATTCGAATAATTAAGAAAAAATGAGCCTCATTTCTGAAAACATTGTGTTTTAAAATGCCATCCTAAAATGTCAGCTCAAAATTAAGGGATGAATAAGAAACTTTGGGCAGCATGGCGATTAGCGCTGGCACCTCACAGTGTGAAGGTTTTGGTTTGATTCCTTACCGTGTGGAGTTCGCATGTTCTCCCCTGACTGTGTGTTGCCTCCAGGTTCTTCCGTTTCCTCCCACAGTACATGTACTCCAGGGGGGCTGGAGATTGCTTTGTTGCCCCAGTTGCGTGAGTGCACGCGTGTCTACCGTGACATTGGCTGGGGACTTGTCCATGGTGTTTAGGAACCTGGGTAGACTCAGAAAATGGATGTATAGGTGAATAAAAACCTAACCGATGTATAATGCTGTTTGCTTTCCTTTCTCATGTTACAGCCATGTTACAGGGTTGCCAACCCCATGTCCATATAAACTCACGCCCCAGGCCCCCACAGTTTATTTTACATCCTGAATGCCAATAGCTGTAATTCTTTGGCCCCCAGGGAATGTTTGTCATGACCATTTGTATTATATCGATAGTTTTCATTTGTTACCAGCAGTGTTAGCATTTTTGGACGAAATATTCCTCTGAGAATCATGCTGGTTTAACGAATGCGTTGAAACAAATGCAGCTTGTAAATTGCAGAGCCCACATTGACCACATTCTGTCCCTGAAGCAAAGAAGTCGACAGTAAAAGAGTGAAGCTGCCATAAACAGACGCAAGGAGGGAATTGAACATAAAGCACCACTGCCCATAGCCAAAACCTTTGCATTCACTTGATGATAAGCATCATTTTCGCCCCCTTCTGCGTTCTCCTTTCTTTTTTTTTTGTTGGTCTCCAGGGAAGGTGAGCGCTTGTCGATGTTCTTGTCTGATAAGGCACAATAAGAAGGCGTGTGTGATGGAAGAAAAGGCAAGGGGAACAGTGAGACGCCGCTCTCTAGAGAGCCGAGCCCTTTGGCGCCAGTCAAATTCCTTGACCTTATTTATTAATGTGTTCTATCAGCCTCCCCGTAGAGCTCTGGGATTAAGACTGTATTAATCTCTCCAGTGCAGCTGAGCACTCATCGCCTAAAGTCTTGCATGAAGAGACAAAGCGCAAACTGTTAATGTACACAAATAAAATTTGTGAATATTGAAGGAAATTGTTCTGCCTTTGCTTGCCACCACCATTATTCTATTTTAATATATTTTTCCCTTGTTATTCATCTTTAAAATCCTAGGTACCTTTTCCATTAAGTGAATATCTCATAATAAATTTACTAACAGAGATGGTCCAGCGTATCCAAAAGTTTGTAGACACCTGCTCGTTTCTAACGTGGTCAAAGGAATTAATCGTCTCTTACAGCTTCTCCTCTTCTGGGAAAGTTCTACGTTACATGTTGGAACGTTGCTCTGGGGTTTTGATTGAATCCATCCAGCTATTAGGACATCAGTAGTGCATAGGTAGTTCTGCATCACAACCTCACTGAGACTCATCCCACAAATACTGCACATCGCTCTATCACTACAGAAATCACCATTCCACCGCTCCACAGCGCTGTAGACATTATATCCCTTTATCCTTCATGATTAAAACTTGTGTAGATGCTCCAAAATATGTTGAGAAGGAAACGATGAAGAAAAAAATAACGCATTTTTTGCTAAATAAATGTATATTGTGGCAATGAAAATAGGAGTTTTGAGAAAAGAATAAGAAATTCTAAAATAATAACCGTAGTCAAGCTCAACCCAGCCACTAGGGATGCACAAGCCAGTGTATGTCTTCATGCCGGTCCCAAGCCCGGGTAAATGGGGAGGGTTACGTCAGGAAGGGCATCCGGTGTAAAACTTTTTTGCCAAATCAATATGTGGACAATGACACAGAATTCCATACCAGTGCTGTTAGCCTACAGGGTGCAGGTAGAAATTGGACTACTGTTGGCCAAAGGAGAAGAAGAAGAAGAAGAGGAGGGAGGAGGAGAGAAAGAAGGAGAGGAGAGTTGAAGTGAGGGTAGAGACTTTGAATATCGGCAGCATGACTGGTAAAGGTAGAGAATTTTGTGTGTGCAAGAGTAAAGAGTAGTGGAAGCTAGGTTAAGAAAAGAGGTGAGGATCAGTGAACAGCAGTATGGTTTTAAGCTGAGAAAGAGCACTACAGATGCAATGTTTGCTCTGAGGGTGTTGATGGAGAAGTACAGAGAAGGTCAGAAGGAGCTGCATTGTGCCTTTGTGGATTTGGAGAAAACATATGACAGGGTGCCTAGAGAGGAGTCGTGGTTTTGTATGAGGAAGTCTGGTGTTACAGAGAAGTATGTGAGAGTAGTTCAGGATACTGTATGTATGATTGCAGTGTAACAGTGGTGAGATCTGCAGTGAGAGTGACAGATGCATTTTAGGTAGAGGTTGGATTACATGAAGGATCAGCACTGAGCCCATTCTTTTTTGCAATAGTAATGGACAGGTTGACAGACGAGGTTAGACAGGAGTCTCCATAGACGATGATGTTTGCTGATGATATTGTGATCTGCAGTGAGAGGCTTGAGGAGAACCTGGAGAGATGGAGATCTGCTCTTGAGAGGAGAGGAATGAAAGTGAGTAGGGCAAAGACAGAATACATGAGTGTGAATGAAAGGGAGAAAAGTGGTGTGGTTAGGATGCAGGGAGTAGAGGTAACAAAGGTGGAGGAGTTTAAATGGAAGAGAGATGGAGTGTGGAAGAGAGGTGAAGAAGAGAATGCAGGCAGGTTGGAATGGGTGGAGAAGAGTGGCTGGAGTGATTTGTGACAGATGCGTACCAGCTAGAGTAAAAGGGAAGCTTTACAGGACAGTAGTGAGACCAGCTATGTTGTATGGGTTGGAGACGGTGGCACTGATGAAAAGGCAGGAGGCGGAGCTGGAGGTGTCAGAGTTAAAGATGCTGAGATTTTCATTGGGTGTGACGAGGATGGACAGGATTAGAAATGAGTATATTAGAGGGACAGCTCAGGTTAGACGTCTTGGAGACAAAGTTAGAGAAGCAAGGTTGCGTTGGTTTGGACATGTGCAGAAGAGAGAAGAGGATTATATTGGCAGGATGATGTTGAAGATGGAGCTGCCAGGAAAGAGGAGAAGAGGAAGACCAAAGAGGAGGTTTATGGACGTGGTGAGAGAGGACATGCAGGTGGTCGGTTTGAAGAAGGAAGATGCAGAGGACCGGAAGGAATGGAGACAGTTGATCCGCTGTGGCGACCCCTAAACGGGAGCAGCCGAAAGAAAAAGAAGAATAACCGTAGTCAAGCTCAATAGTTAGAAGTGGTGTGGATTTTTTTTTGGACATTTAATGTTTATTTGAACTTGGCAGAATGGACAAATATGGTACAGTTAGTAGTCTAATCACACAAGTAAACCCTATGGAGCTTGCAGAATAACTAAGTGTGCTGATCAAGGACATGTGGATTCACCTAAAAAAGAAAGCACATCATCAATGAGTTCAACGCCGTCGTCACCGAATCATCACATCATCATTCACCACGGACGACTACCATCTCTAAAAAATGCAAGAAGGCAAAATTGCTACTTGTTACTCTTCACATTAACCCAAATGCCAAGTTAAAGGTCAGTCCAAACCTGAAGCTTCTGTTCTACTGTTGCTGGATTTTACTATCAACATTGAATTTAGGGGCCACCATGTCTTCCAGAGAACCCTACCTGCTTTCACGGGCACAACCGCTCGAGCAGAGCACACTTCTGATGATCACACTGCATCAAACTACCGGATCCATTTTTTTTTTCTCCTTAAAAGGTTGCTATTTTCAAGATGCAGGTTTTTCTACTGCTAGTAAAAATACCCTGAAACGGGCAAAGACTGATTCTAATAAATTATAACCTTTAATTTTGACCCAGAGTGGCAAAGCAAGGCAATCTTACTTATACCGCAGGTTATACAGCTGTCATTCAATGGGCTTCACAGAAATATGCATGAATGTATAAAGAGTAAGACGAAATCAGAATAAATGAATGGAACTATCATTTCAAATTAGTTAACCAAATGGGAAAAAGCAGCATTATCCCCAGTCTCTTATTAGACCTAAAGAAGATGCTTGTTAAATAACTGAACGATGCACCATCGAAGATAAGTGCGTCTGCAAAAGTCTCAGCCTTGCAATGATGATCCTAATAATCATTCACCGCTGCAAGCACAAGCCAATTAAACCCCTTTTCTCGAAAATAATTTGCTATTGACTTTTAAATGGAGGGAGTTTAGGCGAGTCTGTGAAGACAGTTTTTCCTGTGATTTCGTGGTTAGTGTTGGAACGCATGGGTGTCCTGCTGATTGGAATGTCTGTTCAAGTCCAGCAAGAGAAGAAGACCAGGCCTGGTGCTGGAACTAAATCAAGAGTGGGTTAAGTGAAAAAATGTTGCAGGAGTATGTTGCACAAGCTTCTAGTAGCATTTAAGAAAATTATGTTTAATTTGCTCCCAACTACCTTCGAGCTGTCAAAAAGGTCTCAGGACAAAGTAAAATATTTAATTGCCATGTAATTTGTTAAAATTACATAATAACTCTTCAAATAGCTAAAATAACTGAAGATATTGAAGACCTACTTTCATTGGTTCCACCCCTGTGATGTTACCAGTCTAAGGACCTGCACATTGTCTAGCACATCCCAAAGACTGGCTGCCAAATCTTTGCAACTCAAATCAGTCTTGAACAACTTCTGTGATAGGATGCATTATCCTGCTGAAGTGGTGTATTTGAAGTGGTTTGCCTGGTCAGCAATAACGTTCAGGCAGGTGGTGTTCCTTAAAATAGCATCCACAAGAATTCTAGGACCCAAGGTTGCCCAGCAAAACGTTGCCCAGAGCATCACACTCCCTCCATCGGCTTTCATTCTTCTCGTAGTGCATCCTGGTGCCATTTCCTCCCATGTAAGCATCTGAATCGGATAATATATCAGATAAAATAAGGATGATATATAACCCTTTTTTTAATATATATATATTGAAGCATGAGAGCAGAATTTTTAGAGCAGAATTTTTGGAGCAGACTAGTGTCTGGAAGGACTCTGGAGAGCAGCATTAGAGAAAAAAGGAGGAGGAAACTGCACTTAAGACTTCACAGCTGCAATTCATGGCTAAAAGCAAAACCCACACAGGACATAGCAGCTGTTCCATATTAATAGCAAAGAACTGGAGGAAATTTTATTAGTCACTGGGATGTGGTAGCACCTGTGTTTACACCTGCTACCAAAAGTATCATAAGAAGCCTCCAGGCTGGACCGTCAGTAAAGAGCCATCTTCATTTTTGTGTCACATACAAGCATGCTTATTCAACCCTTGAAAATGTTTTAGGACACTCTTGTAAATTCCTAGAAATTGAATGATCATTTTAAACACATTTGATCATAAAATCAGGAAAAGTTAAAGGAGAAGCTAAATTAACACAGAACTGAAGAGAAATCAAGCACTGACATTGTATAATGAATTGTAATTATGAAACATGGAACATATAAACACCAGAATTGCTACAAGGACAGAGATACCAAACACATCGGTTACATTTAATTTGATTTAAATTGCAGTTTCATATTGATTAACATAATTGCCTGTGCAAGCTGTGTTGGACCAACATGCATCGTTTGTATACAGGGTTAAATAATCATGTTACAATAAATATAACTATAATCAGCCCAGATGACATATGAAAAGGGTGTAATTAAACTCGCTGTTACTTCTTTATAATATGGTCTTTTAAACAGCAAGCGTTTATGGTGTTTTTGATGCATTTGTGATTTCAGGGCCTGCATCTATTTTTTTGTTTAAGGTCCATTATTTTAATACTTGATTTAGAAGTATTACCAAATATAATCCAAATATTGCGTTCATTATATTACGTCCCATGAGTTACTTTACTAATTACAGAAACCGACCTGTAAATCTGGGGACTATGCTGGGGCTGAAATTTTTGTTTTTCAAAAGAGGGGATGAAATTTGACATAAGTGGCTGCCTCAAGAAAAACCCATAATCTATACTCAGTGACTGATTGAACGAATAACAATATGCAAAATGACCTGACCCTACATTGCTTATAAGCCTGTAACATGTTTGTGTCTCATCCATGTAGCCAAAAGTTCCAAACTTAAATAAAGCAGCGTCAAATCTTGCCAGCCTGGCCAATCTTCAGTGACTTACTAATATATAAAATATATATTTTATAGCATAATATAATTGTGAAAAGCATGTTTCAAACTTGGGGGAAAAAAGTGCTTTTCCCTACTTTAATTGGTAGAAGCTTTGCTAGTCTTTAAGAAACTCAAGAACGCTTTGGCACAAGGAGGGTAAAACAGGATGCTGGAGAGTGCCAGGATGGCCTGGGGAGGTGTAATTGAGAGGTATCATTTATTTATTTAAGACATGAGAATAGTATTGTTGGGGCATTGACTGGTGTGTCTGGAAGAACTATGGGGGAGCTGCGATCGAGAATCATCATCCGCACAAGAAAGCAGAAGGAGGAAGCTGTGCACTTAAGACTTCACAGCTGCAATACGTTGCTAAAAGCTATTAACTGCAAAACACACACAGGACACAGCAGCTGTTCCACATTGATAGCAAAGAACTGGAGGAAATATTATTTGTCACTAAACTGGGGTACGGTAGCCCCTGTGTATATGCCTGGTACCAAAAAAGGCTGGATCACCAGCAAAGAGCTTTTTGCAGTAAATGGTTGTAGCATCAATATAGGGTTCTAGGAAAAATACATTTCTTGTGTACAGATTCCTTAAAAAAAGGCTTTGTGTCATGTAACACAATGGCCGTTCAACCTTTGAACCCCCCAAAAAAATTTTGCTTGGCTTTGATAGGTGTAATTCAAGGTTGTTTCAGAAGGGAGAGAGCTCTGAACTCTCGTGTGTTGCTTTTTGTTTTTTTTTACTTTTTTTTTTTTGATAGCGCCCCCTTTTGGCCCAGCGTGGACCTTTGTTTGTTGCACAAACATCAGGGCAGCAGTGGCCTAGTGGTTAGGGAGTTGGTCCCAGGGTCAGAAGGTTGTGAGTTTGAACCCTAACCCTAGGTTGCTCTGAGGTACCCTTGAGCAAGGTAACGTCCCAGTCTCTGCTCCCCGGGAAGCTTTAAATAGCTGCCCCCTGCTGTACACTGTGCATGTGAAAAAGCAGAGGCGTAATTTCGCTTCACTGTGTGCTGTGCTGTGTTTCACACTGACAAGAATGGTCACTTTCACTTAAACCCAAATGCAAATCTTCAATGGCAGGCTCACCCTTCTATCTTTGTAGACCTGCAGCGAAAATTGCTCATACCCCCCCACCCCCCACCCCCACCCCCATGGACAATGTTCCGACTGCCCAGCATGTCTTAATAATGATCAGCAACATTTATCATTCAAATTGCAAACTAATCACTAATCGGATTCATCAGGGATGTGCATTTCATCCAGTTAATTGTTTTCACGTGATTAGTTATTATTTGCAATTTGACAGCTCATCATCAGACACTGAAAATACTTCCCAAGTAATCATTACTGGATGAAATTTACAACTGCGTACCAAAATGACTGCACTTGTGAATATGAACTCAGTCAACCAGCCAAAATAAACACATAAGATTGTAATAGATTTACATTATTATTATTGATATTGACCTATAATGGAGTCTCTGTATCTGATAAGCAGCATATCTGACTACCCTGCAGAATCTCACTGGAGCAGTCATCGGAGAAAAAGTATGAAATGTTCTTTTTTTTTTTTGTGTGTGGACAATATTTAAATTGAAAACTAAATGTCAACCTAGAATGTATTTTGTGTCCAAAAGCACTGTAATTACTCTATTTTCAGCCCCCTTCGGTCTGTTTCCATCAGAGATAAAGATCTGTTAAAAGGTTCTTTCAGGTTTCTTCAGTCGCTCTTTGGAGAGCCCTCAACATTGTAGATGTTGCAGAAAGGCTAAACCTTGGTGTATTGACAAGCAATTATGTAGGCTGTCTCCTTAAAGGAGTCATCGGTAAGAATCTTACCGGCATGTAAAACAAACCGCAGCTCAAATGAAAATAATGTGTTTTAGCAATGAAAGCGAAAGGCGAGCCAGTTGTAATGCTGAAAGAAAAGCCTCCGTTTAGGTGCTTTCAGTCCAAAACTCTGCAGGAGTCCTTCATTTTCACGATGCTATTGATTTTCCAACGTGCAGAGAAATCACTCAAGCTGTAAAGGAGAAACTTGATGCAAAACCAGTGATTAGTGGAACTGAAGAGTTGGCTTCTTATTGAATAATATCCAGCAATGTATGATTCAAGAGAGCGAGAGAGAGATGGAGAGAGAGAGAGGGAGAGAGAGACAGACAGAGAGAGAGCGAGAGAGAGACAGACAGAGAGAGAGAGCGAGAGAGATGGAGAGACAGAGAGACAGACGGAGAGAGAGAGAGAGAGACAGAGAGAGGAAATGTGCCAAAAGCGATTGGGATTTATTTTTTTCCCAACGTACATTTAGAAACAACTGAGAGGCAATTATGGAGGATAATGACATAGGTGGATAAAATCATGTCTCGTTCAACTCTGTTCAGCGTCTGTCAAGCGCTGAGGGTGCATGCACTCGTAGAATGTTAACCACCTCTGTTTACATGCTCAGCCCTTGGCATGACCTGCTGGATGTGTGTGGTCAGCCAGGCATGCCTGCATCTTTTTCATTCTAAAGTCGATGTGCGTAAAAGCGCTAATAACAACGATCATTAATTGCAGCTGGTGATCATCGTCCGTTGTCAACAGAGGCTTTGCCATTTCTGCTTGTAGCTATTTTTGTATGTTTCTGGATTGCTTCAGTGTGTTTGCTTCAGTTAACAAGCACAGTGTGGGCTTGCAGACCTTGAAAACGTTTGGATCATCATCACCTGTCAGCCTCTTTACTTTTCTAGCTTTTTTTTTATTGTTTTTTTTTTCTCAAAAAGAAATATTCAGAAATATTTCCAAGTAAAGAAATTCGTCTTTGTAAGAAAATGTAAATAAAATGATGAATGTGTCTATACACATACAATAACTGTAATGGAAACAAAAAAGCTTAATCATTATTTTCAGTTTGAACCATTTCTGTTGGTTAATCCATCATTGTTTTGTTGTTTACTAAATTTATTTACCAATTTTCCTCAGAGTCCCTGTGTGACTGGTAATAAAACCAACACTTATCTAAAGTCAGATCAAGACATAACAGAACTACAAAGATCTTTATTTGCTGTATTTTTCAATAACGTCTGAGTAGCTAGCCCATGTACTTCTACAGGTTAGTGATTGCAAGTGAAAATGAAAGTGACTATTTGTCGGTGCGACGTACAGCACACAATGAACTACAACCAAATGCGTCCTCTTCATTTAACTCACACACACCGTCCAGCAGTGGGCAGCTATGTCCAGCACCCGGGAGCATTAATGTGGAGTGTAGCTTGCTCAAGTGTGCGATTTGAACCCACAAACTTCCGATTCTGGGGGCAAGTCCCCATCTCCTCGCTAGCCACCGCTGCCGCTTGTAGCACAGCTTGCTGGTGAAGGTAATGGTGACTATCAAAGTGCCTGTACTGAACCTTGTTTTGTACCAAAAGAGCCTGTAGGCTGGTCAGCATTACGAAGGTCCATGAAGCAGCAATGGTGCTTTGGTTTGATCAGTCATGTTTTCTTTTGCATCATCTGGATGGCGATGCATGCATCGTTTACCTGAAAAAGATGAAGAAAGCAATCTGCCGGAGGCATTGTGACACTTATGGCAGTGTTCTGCTGGGAAGCCCTGAGTCCTTACGTTCATGCGGATGCTGTTTAGAGACATAGCACTGACCTAAGCATTGTTAAATACTAAGCACACCCCTTCATGGATACCCTAATGGCTTTTAGCAGGATCATGCAGAAATGTTCAGGAATGGTTTGAGGAACATAAAGAGTTTAAGGTGCTGACTTGGCCTCCAAATTCCTCAGATCCACTAGAGCATCTGTGAGATGTGCTGAAAGCCCAGTTTGATCCATGGAGGCCTTACTTTGCAGCTACATGACTTTAAGGATCTACTGCTTAAATCTTGGTGTCAGGTAACACAGAACACCTTCAGAGGTCTTGTGGAGTCTATTCCTTGATGGTTTTGGTGGCAAAAGGGGGACCACCGTAATATTAGGCAGGTGGTTTCAGCGATTATGTTGACTGGTGTATTCAGCATAAAGAACATTAAGCTCAGCCAGTTCAAATTGATGTTATGAGGAGCGTTCCAGCTTAAATATTTTGCAGAATAAGGCCAAATACAGTGCAGCCAGTCAGAACAAAGTTCATTTACATGATGTCTTCAAAGGCTTGTTTAGACTAAGGGACATCTTGTCTTTGGTGATTCCCTTAGACAGACGCTCCTCTCACTTGATTGCCAGATTTAGCTGGATGAGGGGTCACAAGACTGTGATCACTCCCCAGGACCAGAGACTTTTGGATAAAGAGAGTTGAAAAAATGAACAAACACTTTTGGGTAAAACTCATGTCATTTTTTTTAAACCTCAGTAAAATTAAAACCCCTTCGAATTGAACATCGGCTGTTATTTAAGGCTTTTTCTCTGTGCTTCTACAAAGCATCGTGTTTGTAATCTCCCCGCCCTGCTATTCCCCTGTGTCCTTCTTGGTGCTCCCACAGGCTAATTGATTTTTAAATGAGCATTAATTTGATTAGCTTTGCTGTTAGCCTTTGGAATTATGTTACGCTCAGACACTCATTTTCAAGACTTCACGGGGACTCGGATGCTTGTAGCCAAAGCCTAAAGGCTTTCCTCGACAAATCTATGCAATCTGCAAATTCATTTGCTCTCTTGCAGGCACAAGATAATGCATTTTTTTGCCGATTATCCTCAAACCCACTTCTAATTTGACTGGTAATAACACACATTCACACACGCTTATCTGAAGCCAAATCTATTCAATGGAACCACCACAATCTTTATTTGTGGCATATTAAGAAGGATAGTGGTTTATAGGCTCAAGCCTAAAGTAAAAATAAGTGCTTGCAGCACAGCTAAGTTAGTTCCAACCCATAAAGTTCTGTACGCACTGCCAAAAAAAGACTTTGGGAGGTAAGGGCCACTCAAAATCCATCTGCTACACACTGACTGTAACAGTTATTATGGAGGGATGTTAGTCCAGTATGGATATGCAGTGTCTAGTCTTAACAGTCTTACACTGATAACTCCGGGTGCATCTTAATCCAATATGAATCCGCAGAATGTGAGAATGATTGTGTGCAGATTTTGTTCAACTATGAATCTGTAGTGTGTGTAGTTTTACAGACTGGCAGTTATAACTACTGAATGGTTTCAGTCCGGTATGAATTGGCAGTGCATGTTGTTACTAAGTAATAACAGTATTAGGCAGTATTGGGCAGCGGTGGCCTAGTGGTTAGGGCGTTGGCCGCATGATCGGAGGATCGGGGGTTCGAACCCCTTCCCAATAGGTTGCCCTGAGGTACCGTTGAGCAAGGTACCGTCCCCATCACTGCTCCCCAGGCACTTTCAATAGCTGCCCACTGTTGCGCGGGTTTGAGTGTGCATGGGTAAAATGCAGAGGTCCAATTTCGTTGTGGTTCATGTGTGCTGTGCCGTGACCTCGCAATGACAAGGGTTGTCACTTTCACTTTCACTTTCATTATTAAGTAGTAACTGACAGCAATAATTGTGATTTTTAATCTGCAATGTGTGTCATTTTTACAGTCTGACTGTAATGTACATGGAATTTTATCCAGTATGAATCTGCAGTGTATGTTGTTACTAATCTGACACTAATGATGATGAAGTGTTTTTTTAATCCGGTATGAAGCTTTAGTGTGGATACTTTTACAGCTCGACAGTAAGCGTTATTGGCATTGAGTGTGTTGTCATTTTATATCCTGTATACTGATCCTAACATTTCACTTAGATGACCTTTAATCTATTGGACTGTTAGGGGAAACTACACAGATACTTAATCTTGTATTCACTCTGGTCTCTCACATCCCTAGCAGAATACCGTATAGAATAAACCTAATCCAGCTTCTATAGGCTTTAAGGAAGCATTTAAACTAGCTTAAGCACAGAAGTGTTTTTTTTTTTTTTTTTTTTTTAATAAGTGTTTGGCAATCAATGTCAGTTTAAAATGAGCTTCAAGATGGTAATCCCACACAACTGTATTAAAACGGTCAGTGCTCAGATATTCTTGTAAGCCAGACTTCACTGTGCATGTTAGCATGGCCTAACTTGGTGATAAAATAGGCCTGCAGCTCCTTTCAGCTTGGTAGACATGACATATATCATCCATCAAAGGAGAACAATCTCAGGAAGAAACTGGAACTGGGCTGCATGTAAGCGCATTTCCAAGATGTGGAGAATGTGGACGGGACCACAAATCATTACGTTTTATGTAACGTGCCTCTGCTACACTATACTCCTGACTATACTTCTGACCTATTGTACAATATCCAGTGCAGATTCAGTGCAGAAATCCTGCACAGCAGGGCTGTGTGGACTGAAAGTTGGGTTCATTTGCAATTAACCAGTAATTTTACAATTGTGAAACATCCTCTGAGTGCTAATGTCGCCTTGTGGAGAAGCGCCTGCTACAAATGAGTGAGCGAATTAATTCATAATCACCTCAACTCTTCTTGCTGTAACTGGATGCAATGCAAGTAAATAGTTCAATAAGAGAAGTGATAAAGAAAGAACGATTGAAATATTCAGGATTATAAAAATCACAAATCTGAGACAAACAAAATTGGGAAAGATAATACAGTTTAATTCTGTTTTTAATATGTGAAGAAAAAAAATGGAATACATTATAGCTACTTTAGTTAAATGTAGCAAAAAATTCTGGCCTGGGAGTTCAGATTAGAAGACGGGTTGTTTCTAGGGAGTATTTTTTGTACTCATTTGGAAATACCAGTACTCGAAAATCTTCAAAATACACTTTTTAAAAGAAAACAAAAGATAAATAAGGGGTGAAACATTAAAGGGTTTTTAACAGGGACCTCAACATTTCTTCCTTGTGAACTTGACAGACTTGGAATGGATTGGGAGCGGTAGTCAGGGCATAAAGAAAGCTGGTCAAATCTCGTTGTAGAGGAGTTTGCTAACGTTTAATGCCGGCATTAATAACCTCACAACCCCATCAAGAATCCTTCGACAGCACATTATTATTTGTCTTCCTTGTGTTTCCTCGTCCCTTATCCAGTGAAGCATTTCAGATTAATAGCCTAATAGCCCTCCTTGTTTGGGCGATTTTTTAAATATAAATTTAACCAAGTCCTGTCCCCTCTTTCATCACAACAAGCTACATGACACCTTTTAACACCAACCACACAGTCAAAAAGCTTTCATTTTGCAGATATTGGATCACATGGTGCTCAGAGGAAACCCTGAGTGGGGAAGGAAAGAAATGTGCCTGAAATAATGCATACTTTCAATGGAGAAAAAAAACCAAAAAAACAACTATGTTCACGAGCGCTCACGTGTTTAAAACATTTTGGTTTGAGTTTGGTTTGGTTTGATGACTGTGTCTGATGGACCTACAGCATAAAAGTAAAAGTGGTCCATTTCCCTGGAGGTTTGATATTCTCAAAGTCATGTCATTTTAGACAGATGCTGTTCTATCATTTATTTATGTATTTATTTATTTATTTTTAAGTGCATGCATCCATATCCAATGGATAGTTTAGAATCTGATTACATTTTTTATTCTTAATATTCTCAATATATGATTCTCAATTGTTATTGGGATATTGGTTTCCACAATAACTAACCTTTGCAGATTTTCTGCAAAATTCCATTGAGCCAAATGAAACCATCAGTTGACCAATCACAGCTCCAGTGTTTGGGGAGGGTTTTGATGAATGAAGATTTTCATGTAATCCAAAAAAGTCAAACTATTTTGTCCAATTTTTAAACCTTAAAGACACTGATTGGCTGATATGCCTTAAAGGGCCAAATTTGGCCACTTGCATGTCCTCTCTCACCACGATTGGTTGGTAATCTGTATGAGTATAAATATAGTGGCCGATGGTAATATACACTATTGATGAATCAATATTTTTTGTTCAGCTAATCAACAAACCTGCATAGCTGATCTCAGACATGGTGTTATTTTTGTAACTGATTTCTTTCCAAATTCATCAGTTGATCATTTGAAGAGCATGGGCAAGATTTATGCTCTCATCACGTTCTGTTTAGAGGACAAAATCACATTTCTAGACAAAAAAGAAATGGTTTCATCTTTGATAGTCACGCAAGGCTTCTCAATTTCACATCACATTTGACCACAGAGGCGCTCCCTGACATTCATCGTGTCACCCACGATCAAGCAAAATGATATGTGACACATGCTGGACAAAATTTAACTCCGTGTAAGGGCTTCCCAGCTGAGGGTTATGGTGTTGCTCTAGGCACTTTTGCCATCCACGACTTGGGGATGGAGGGATTATCAAAATCCAGCCTTATTCCCAGGGATAAGAGTCATGCTCTGCACAATGGGTATTTTTGGCTGGGCCAGGGATGAACACCCCATCAAATCCTGCCTGGATAGACAGTCTCTGTACAATGGCACTCCCCCCCCCCCCTCCAATCAAGTTTGCCCAAACCCTTGGATCAGTTATAGGCTCATCATGCCATAGAAATGCAGTATTGATTCACTTACCATCTCAATCTCGCACTGAGACTGAAATTGATGACTTTTTGACTCGCTGGTCTGTTTGTTACACACTCTCAACTCAAACACACGCAGGTGATTCAATTACCGATTGTTGGGAAGCACACTGAAGCTCACCCTGCTGCATAAGCTGACCTCCTCTAGGGTTTTTCTGGGGTGCCAGAAGACTCCACATGCTCTAATCCATCTTTTTGCCCCCTAAAACCTCACTTGGTTAGGCCATTATAGGAAAAAAGTAGACCACCAAAGGTCAGCTTCCACAAACACCCCATTGGGTATCGGACCCATCATCAGACACTCCGCAGGAGGCGACAGATTCTGCTGCTAGTCGATGGATTTCCAAGAATAACGGTCCACCAAAGGCTCAAAGGATTTGTTGGCAAATTTTCACCATCACTCAAGCCTTCGTTTCCACTGTTCCCCTGAGTTGGCGGGGGGTTCGGTCCCGTGCCTCTGCTGTGCACGTGTCAATTCCAACCAAATGTGCATTTTTGAAGTGGCTTAGGGCTGTGAACAAAGATGGTTTCTATGGCTACGGTAAACCTGACATTTTCTGACTTTTTGAGCAGTTGCTCCTGTACTACTTTGCAGCATCATAAACTGTTAAAGGCAGGAGAGGCCCTCTAACTGTTAGATCTACCTAACAAAGTAGGTGAAACAAAGACTTTCGAGAAAAGAAGTTTTTGGCCAGTATAAGAAGCTTTCCAAATAACATAAGGGTTTTAAAAAAGGTGGCGGTTGTTTCAAAAGTGGTACATCCCAGAGTCACCTGGCTGTACTTTAAAGAATGCATATTATTGCGTACCTTCTCTTCCCTGGGTCTGGCAAATTTCCTCAGCCTTGCTTCTCTCAAGTGCAACACTTCTCTACGTCACTATCCTTCTTGTGGCCCAAATTGCTTTCAAGTAGACACGGTTTCCAGCAGACAGTATTGAAATAGTTCTCCACATACAAGTGAATACAAGTCCGTCAGCAAAATGGATATCCACAGAGGCATGAAAAGATGGAGTTTGCTGCCTTTGAATTTGATGCATGCACATAATCGAACCCCCTGCCACACAGTTCCCAGGGATGCTGTAAAGAACTCCAGCACCATTGCATGGTAACTTAAAATGTTCAATGTTTGGAGTGCATGGCATAATAGAATGCACTTCATTTCATACTCAAAAAAAAAAAAAAACCCTGTTATTTGGCAAATGTGTTTAAAGATAAGTCATTAGATGTAGAATAATCAGTGATGATGTGTTGAAATTTAATTTTTTCTGTCACTAAAAGACTGCATTCAGTGAAAGTGTGTGCAGGTTACACATTTATAAATGTTGTGTTTGTTACATATTGTGAATTCTAATCACTAATAAATGTGCAACAGCTGCAACATTTTCATTTCTGATAACCTTTCTTGAGTCTATCTCTAGCATTTCAATTTAGAATATGTATTTCAGGCAAAAACACTGTTTGATAATTTGTTGAAACAAATTTATATGCTTGGGAACTTGTGAATGACATGCTTAGAGCAGATTACTGTTGCTAACAGTCTTGTACATCCATCGTACACTATGACTGAATCCTCCCAACTCCTTATGTAGTTCAGAACATAGGGATTATGATTCCTGACTCCTGCACCAGAGTAATGCATTTGTTTAAAAGCAAAATCCATAGTAAGAGATAAGTATATAATTCCATTAACGACATGCTGCACTATTTAGATAGCAAGGATTTAGGATTCTGTATGAATGTTATCATTACATACATTATAGACAGCAAATCATATTTAAGTCAAAGCCTATGAGCTTACCAAGGAGCTGTTTAGCCTAATAATTTCAGGTTAGCTAGCTGATCTAGCTAGCTGAGAAGTGAAGAAAATCTTTGAAAGTTTAAATGAAACTAGGTGCTTGCTTCATCTATCAATTCTTGGTGGATCATGCAAGCAAGCAGTGCAGCAGTTTCATTAGAGGTGCAGTGGAAGTGCAACATTCCTAGACATTTCTAGGTTTAGGATTTTGCCCGTTCTTGTTATCATATTCTTTTAAAGCTATGGATCTATTACAAGAGGCTGACATTCAGTTCATTTAATAATTACATTGGGGTCACCAAACAGACTGCTGTGAACTCAAGAGAAGCCAAAATCAGGGTCAGACACCCTGGATACCCTTTAGAAACAGAGAGAGATTTCCAAAGCTGAAGCTCCAAACTACCGAAGAGAGTTAGTAAAAATAGAAAAAAAGATATTGTCGAGATGGACATGTCACATTGACGCCCTTCATCTAAAGAGGTGGCTTTTATAAAGCATTCTGTGGTTATTCTCCTGACCAGGTTGTGAACATTGTTTATTCCTCCGACATAATGGCCTAGAAAGCTTCTCTTACAGAGGTCTTAATGATGAATACGATCAGAAATACAATACTGCTTCCAAAAATGGCTCTTTTAATGTTTCCTTTATCGACAACACAATTCAAACCAGTAAAGACTTCACTGGTTAGCAAGAGGCATGTTGGGGGCTTTGGAGGGGTGTAGGGCCCTAAGAGTTGTGAAGCATGACTAGCAGGCTCCCACTTTATTTAAAGAACATCTTTGTGGATCATATTTACATTGTGACTATGTAATGAAATCAGAGTGATGTGCGGCATTTGGCCATGCCTACTGGCAACTCACATCAAAGCTTCAGAAGCATTTCTACTTTGTCATCACTGATGGCACTGTTCCTCAGATTACAAAGAATTCCAGATAAAAAATACCTGGAGGTAAGGCTCAGCTTTGCCGTTTATCCCTTCTAGCAATTTTCTGTCTATATATTTAGCTTCTAAATTCTTACAAAGGCAACAAAATCAATCTGGACTCAGTTTCCACCACGTCTTTTAGGAATCAGAGATATTCAAAAAACCGACCCAGGAGGTCCAGGACGATGCCTTCCATCACGTTTGTTTCCTCAAAGCGCAGATGCTGCCCTCCTTCACTCACAGACCTTCTAGTTATCAAAAATAGATTTTGCGCATACTTCCAAAATAACTTTTAATGCTGTAACGTAAATCTGCAATACTTCACATGAATTTTTTTCACTCTGTTCATTCACAGGAAAAGCTTACAGTTAAGCAACTTCCAACAAAGGACCTATTTCCACATTTTACAATAGCCTGGCAAATCTTTTGTCACATTTGTGTCGCTGTCTGTCTCTCCCACTCGCCCAGAGAAGCCAGAGGAGCTTGTTTATGAGTCATGAATATTTTAAATCTTGCCACAATGGAGCGAAATCCAACACTCCGGTCACATGAATAGCAGCAGTGGCTCATTCTGGAGAGGGCAAGGGAAAGACATGGGTGCTTATTCCTTATCATCTGCATCTAGCCTCTGATTTATGAGTTTCTGTTGCCACCACACATGCTTGTCCCAGATAAGGGGATTCCAGAATGACAGCAGGTTTGCCTGACATTGGGGAGTTACATGAAGCCAAATACACAAATGTGCATTGCTCTTATGTTTAAGTCATTCAACTTACTTCCGTGGTCTTAGTTTGAATCATGTTCTTTGCAACAAATGCTCTTTTCTGGAGAAGTTCCTGTGAAGCTTTATTCGCCAGAAAGTTGTAAGAGACTGAAAATTAGTATGAAAGGGAAATTTTCAAACACTGCACAGCACACAGTGAAACACAATGAAATTCAACCCCTGCTTTTAACTCACACACACCATGCAGCAGGGGGCAGCTATTGAGAGTGCCTGGGGAACAGTGATGGGGACGGTACCTTTGCTCAGTGGTACCTCAGGGCAACCTACTGGTCTGGGAATTCAAACCCATGACCTTCTGATCCTGGGGCCTAGTCCCTAACCTCTAGGCTATTGCTGCCCAATGATTTACAGTGCCTTGCAAAAGTATTCAAAAGTATAAAAGTATTCAGCATGGCATTTTTCATGTTTGTGTGCCTCACAACCTCGAATTAAAATAGATTGTTTGAGAGTTTGCACCATTTTATTTAAAGAACATGCCTACAACTTTGAAGATGTATTTTTTTTTTTGTTTTATTGTGACGCAAACAACAAATAGTACAAAATAAAAGAAAACTTCAGCATGCATAACTATTCACCCCCCTAAAGTCAGTACTTTGTAGAGCCACCTTTTGCAGCATTTACAGCTGCAAGTCACTTTAGATAAGTCTCTGAGCTTGCCACATCTTGCCACTGGGATTTTTGCCCATTCCTCAAGGCAAAACTGCTCCAGCTCCTTCGTATTGGATGGTTTTCACTTGTGAACAACAATCATCAAGTCTGACCACAGATTCTCAGTTGGATTGAGGTCTGGACTTTGACTAGGCCATTCCAACACATTTAAATGTTTCCCCTTAAACCACTCGAGTGTTGCTTTAGCGGTATGCTTCGGGTCACTGTCCTGCTGGAAGGTGAACCTCTGTCCCGGTCTCAAATCACAGGCAGACTGACAGGTTTTGCTCAAGAATATCACTGTATTGAGCACCATCCATCTTTCCCTGGACTCGGACCAGTTTCCCAGTCCCTGCTGCTGAAAAACATCTCCACAGCATGATGCTGCCACCACCATGTTTCACTGTGGCGATGGTGTTCTTGGGGTGATGGGATGTGTTAGCTTTGCGCCAGAAATAGCATTTTTCCTTGGTGGTTGAAAAGTTGTCTGACCAGAGCACCTTCCTCCATACATTTGGGGAGTCGCCCACATGCCTTTTGGCCAACTCTAAGCTTGCCTTCTTACTTACAACGTTAAGTAATTGCCACTCTTCCATAAAGCTCAGTTTATGGAATGTACGGCTTATTGTGGTCCTGTGGACAGATACTCCAGCCTCTGCTGAAGAACTCTGCAACTCCTTCAGGGTTACCTTTGGTCTCTGTGCTGCCTCTCTGATTAATGCCCTCCTTGCCCGGTCTGTTTAGTTCTGGTGGGTGGCCGTCTCTTGGCAGATTTGTTGTGGTACCATGTTCTTTCCATTTGAAGATGATGGATTTGATGGTGCTCCGGGGAAACAGCAAAGATTTGGATATTTTTTTATAACCCAACCCTGACTTTTACTTCTCAACAACTTTGTCCCTGACTTGTTTGGAGAGCTCCTTGGTCTTCATGGTGTGATGCCTCTTGCTTAGTGGTGTTGCAGCCTCTGGGGCCGTTCAGAAAAGGTGTGTTTATACTGACAGATCATGTGGCACTCAGATTGTACACAGGTGCATCACATAAAATAAGATTAAGAAACATTTAAATTACAGCTTGGAATGTAACAAAACAGGTAAAAAGCCAAGGGGGGGTGAATGCTTTTGCAAGGCACTGTACATATTTGCACACACATTTGATCCTGAGGTCATGATTCTGTGATGACCAATAGAGTTAACTCTGGACATGTGAATGTGGGTGAGTGTATTGCATAAGCCTCTCACCTTTACTCTGATTGGATGCCCCCATAACCTTTTTGATTTCTGACTGCAGTTTCTAGAGCAAATAATAGTAAAAGTCTGTGACATGGCAAAATGTTGGGTTTCAGGTTGGCTCCGGTCAGTTTTTTCACATGCAGCCCTGGGCTGGATGTGGACTAGGTTAAGTATCAGCAATAGATTAGTTTCCAAAACTGGGGCAGCAGATAGTGTCAGCATATTTATGGGGTTTATATTTTGCTTCTGTTTTTAAAATGGTCTCCAACCTGTAATGGAGAAGTCTCCAGATGGTGTCCCCTTGGTGCTCTTGATGCTATGAAGACCTTCATAGAAAATTTGATTTGGTTCCACATGGCTGACAATTTCTCTGTTGATCGGTTGTAGCTTAAACAGGTCTGTGCTGAGCAGCATTTTACTTCACTTACATCACTGTATTCCAATTTCTGTTGTAAACCTCATTACAATTTTTGTTGTAAGATCTTACATGTTGATCAACTTTCATAGGACTCACGTTTAATATCTGTGCAAACCATTTAAGCGTTGATGATCTGTCAGAAAGTTCTTTTAGATTATATTCTAAAATGTTTAACCCAGAAGAAAACCTGAAGTAGATCTCAGATGGCACTGGAGGCATTTTTTCTAACAGTTGGTGAGCTTGTGTTCATTGATGGTGTAAAGATTTCAGAAGCACACAGATGCAAACCTTGAGGATCTGTTTAATCACTATGATCCTGACATGATGTATATAATAATATTATTATACGTTATTCAAAAACTTCAAAAAAATACTTTTCAAAATGCACATATAGAAGGGCCTGATTTGCTATCGCTGCAGATTTATGTTCTAAAGAATATACTCTCAGTTCAGTTTCCAATAGTTGAAGTTCTCAAAAAAAATTATAATAATAAAAATTTAGAGATAAAGTGGGAAAAACCCAAGGAAAAATAGAGGAAAAAATCCACTGTAGTCAATATGCCTTCTGGAAAAGGTGCTTTCCTCGCATCAGCACTTTGGATTTAATAGAGGTTAAGATGCCATTGGCAGAGTGCACTGCAATATTTAGAGAGACAGGAGGCCTTGCAGTCCCACAACCGGCGTTCCATTCCTACCTGAAAAAGGAGGAGGAAGAATGTCCTCGGGGTTTTGTAATATTCATTCAGAGCGTGTTAACACTTCCTGCCCTCGTCTCTATTTAAACTGTTTAGACAGGCAAAAATCACTGTAAAGAGTAAACAAGCAGGTCTGTACAATTAACCTGCCGTGCCGCTGCTGCCGCTCTGGCTCCGCTACTACACGTGCCCTAAATTGGCGGCAGCCGTGTTTGCTTAGTGATAAGTGCAGCTTTTCTTTGACCAGCAGTGAATTAGCAGTGATTATTGTTTAATGTAAGCAACATATGGTAGGTCAGCCACAGGAGACTGTCCTAAAGCTGTGTAGGTCCAGGCTTGGACAGCCTGGAGGAGATCCCAGATGTTAAAGGAGGTCTTGTTTTGAATCAAGTGGGAAAAAAAAAAAATCTATTTAATGCTAAGGCTACTGATAATACTGCCTGGCTTTCCCCCGGCCATGAAACTAGAATAATTGTGATAATTAATTATGCTTTACTTGGCCAACATAACAGTATGCATTCGATGGAAAAGACAAATGTGTGGCACTCTGGTGCATTTATTGCAGATCAGTCAATAATGATTATATACGTAATTGAGTCGTTTGTGGACTATTTAAGGTGATTACTTTTCTCATTTTGGGTCCTGGTCCTTGTGTCACTCACAAAATCTGTCCCATCCACTAGTGAATCTGACAAGTTATATTACTGGTTAATCTGACATGAAGTCCTAAACTGTGCAACAGCCCATAGTTCTACTCAATAAAAAGAACTGAAAATAAAGTACAAGTGCTTATTTCCCAGACATTTTCTGAGGGTTTCATTTAAGGGAATCTGTTTCTTGAGCTAATATACTGCTATAATGTAAAGACGTCTTTGACTGAAATATATAATTATCGGAGGCTGAATCAGGAGATAGATATTATACTTTCTGTTTCTGTCAAAAATGATCCTCCAAAGCATTAGATATGCAAAAGCCTGATCTGAAAGCATTAAACTATCTAAAAATGTCATTTTTCTTAAAAAACGATGATAGTTCAAAGTCATTTGAGATTATCTGAATGGTCCGACTTGCAGGTGTGCCAGTCGCCAAAGCTGCAAGTAATCTCTGTGTCAAGAAGTGCACCTAATTTACAAGGACGTAATTCAGCGCGGAAATTCCACCTCAGGAAGTGGGAGAAGTGGTTAGAAGTTGAGCTCATTAGTGTGTCATTAGCTTCACAGAGCTGATATTTACGTTGGTCCCATTTTGGAAGTGACTTGAAACCAGAGTAATCACATAATCCAGTGCAATGCCAGTAAGCGTTAGACCACTAAGAATGGTACTTTTGAAATGGTCAAATTGTGTTTTTCTCTCACTTTGTACTTTCCAGAAAGTGTTGATTAAACAGAGATGAGCCTTTGAGATGGCCTGCTTGTTCAACTTGTAGGTTTGCTCTCCAAAAATACCTCCCACCCCCCACTTACGCATTAAAGTACATTTAGTAGACGTGACGGAAAGGGGCTCCTTAAGGAAGCATGGTCGTAAATGAGACGCGAACGTTTAAAAATCCTTTTCAAGTTACTGAACTGTTTATTCAAGCCAATAACATTTTAGCAACATTGACTCTAAAGGTGTTTAAAAAATCTTTTGAAAATGATGTTTTAAATCATATGTCCATGTTTAACACTATTTTTACAGCACTGTGCAAAAGTTTTAGGCAGGTGTGAAAAAATGCTGTGAACAAAGAACGCTTTCAGAAATATAAATAACGATTGTTCACTTTTATCAATTTACAAAATGCAAAGTGAGCGAACAGAAGAAAAATCTAAATCAAATCAATATTTGGTGTTTCTACCGTTTGCCTTCAAACCAGCATCAGTTCTTCTAGGTACACTTGCACAAAGTCGGGGATTCTGTAGGATTATAGTCGGTGTCTGATCAACCAGTTTTACCAAACAGGTGCTGAGGATCGTCAATGTCACACGGAGGTTGAAACACAGTCATGTTTGGAACGACCGACCAGCCGAGTTCCTTCAAAAACTGTGTGCAAGTGTACCTAGAAGAACTGATGCTGTTTTGAAGGCAAAGGGTGGTCACACCTGCCTAAAACTTTTGCACAGTACTGTTTTTCTATTACATTCTCTAGCCCCAGTAACTAGTAAGGAAAAGAATCTAGGAACCTTATCAATGTCAAACATTTTCATTAACGCTATTGAAAAGCATGCTCTGCAACCTCTCACTGAAGTGCATGAAGCACTAGAAGAGTAGACAGGCTTCTGGGCCTGTGCTTGTAGCCTTGGATCCTACCTCCCAACTGCAGTGCTATTGTAGCCTTAATCTCATGTCTGATCCCTTTAATCCTATTGAATTACTACTTTTAACTTTACCTCCTTATTTCAGGATTTTGATTGCATTTAAATCCTTTTCTGTAGCTTTAGTTTTAAACTGAAAATGTAAAAAAATTGCAGCTTTATTTAAAAATGAATTATTGCTGTTCTTGGTGCCCATGTAAAAATAATAAGCAGATCTCAGGAGGGAAAATACAAGAAGAATGTAGGACATGGAGCCTTTAAAGATGAACAGGAGCTGGAATGATAAAAGCAGACTTTTTTTTATAAACTTAATGGCTAAAAGACCCCGTTCTCTTTAGAAATGCTGTTCTTTCGGCAGCTGGGGCCACCGGAAAGGAAGTGATCGCCTTCCCATTCTTTGCCTGATTCTGTTGAGGTGTTCTTGTGATAGGCTCTGTCCCTTTTGGCAGGCTACCACCTGGAATGCTAAAGATGCTCCTGCGGCCATATGCTGGTGTCATGGCTACCGTCCCAACAGAGGAGGCCCCTCCAGTGATGCTCAGGATGAATAATGAGACGTGAGCCATGCATAAATGTAGCAGCCTGGCCCCTGCAGACCCGCGTGGTAGCGGGTGATTGTTCCTGGGCCTCCGCGGGGCTGTGGGTAAACATGCGCCCCCTGTAGTGGAGGGGGGATTTTCTTTTTTTGTCTGTCGGAGTGCACGGAGGAAATTTATGATAGCTTTCCTCTGCCCTGCACTAGCAGCATGTGTTGGCTCCACATCGTCCTGCAGCATTATGTGATTTATTAGCCGACTCGCTCTTCAGGTTGGACTGGGAGGGTAACAAACAAGCTGGGTAAAGAGCCTCTTTATGAAAGCCTTTATATACAAGCTGTTTTTTAAAGTAATGCTGTCAAGGATGACAAAACCGAGCACCCATTTTATGTCTTTGATGTCATAGCGAGAGCAGCTTTAGAATTATGTTAGAAGACAAGCAGCATCGTAATATGATAATTTAATCAGCTAAAAAGCAAACTCGCCCATTTGTAGGCAAAAAGAACACTGCGCTCGAGTGAGCTATATTCTAGCCTCATCCTTAATTGTTCGTGCAAGTAATTTTTTCCCCTCAGGTCTTTGAGCAGGCATTAGTTATGGACTTATTTATGAAAAGAATTTCTATTATGCAACCATTTTCTATTCTTTTTTTTTAAAAAATGTTTTATCCCTTATAATAAAAATTGGTCTAATGAATCACATCTTGATTCAGGAATGCATTTGCAATTTTATTTATGCCACTTTCTTGGCAGTTTCACAAATGTGTAGTTTGAATCGCACCGACTTATAAAACCAAAAAAACATTCATGTATATCATGAAAATGAATTAAGGTATCCCTAAATCATGGGGCAGCGGTAGCCTAGTGTTTAATGACTAGGCCCGGGATCAGAATGTCTTTGGTTCGAATCCCAGACAAGTAGGTTGCCCTGAGTTACCCTTGAGCAAGATACCATCCCCACCACTGCTCCCCGGGCGCTTTAGATAGCTGCTGCACGTGTGTGTATGGGTGAAATGCAGAGGCTGTATTTTGTTGTGGTTCACTGTGTGCTGCACTGTGTTCAAAATGACAAACCATCGCGTTCATGCACCCCTAGTTTCAGTCCTAACGTCGCCGCTGTGTTTGAACGAGCCACTTCAAGTCTGTTGGTTGTCACTTGCGCTGGGCAGTCAGTCCCAAAAATCATGCCAAAAAAATACACTCCTGCAATGTTCTTCGCTCAAGAGTAACAAATGAAATGCAACGGAAGTATCATGGACACAGACACTATCAGGGAAGAGGAACAAAAACAATACTGTTGTTGTAAACACTTGAAATACTGTAAAAAAAAAAAAATTCTAATTTCTCCTGAATTTATTTTCAAAAGGTGCAGACAGGTTTCTCCGATCTCATGGTTTGGATCTTTGAGGTTAGTTTGTTGTTGGTCTTAGCAGCTTAACAGTGTTGTCCTTTCAGTCTGTCAGATGGAGCTAAACCAGCTGAAAGTGAAAGCATGTTGTATTTAGGGCAATCAGAAACAGCATTCCAGAAATAAAAGTCTGACTGCAGTGCAGATTTTAAAGTACAAAGGAAAAAAAAATGACCAAAAAATGTAAAGCTATCGGAACATTTAAAAAAACTATGACATGAAACAAAACATGCATGTATCATTTTCATACAGGCAGTTTTTTTTAAATTAAAAAAAAAAAAATTTTTTTAATGTTAGTAGTCATGACGATATACTATGATGGTGTCTAGAGCATAAAGAGTTATTTCACATAAACATCTCCCAAAAGACCCTGCAATACTATTTACACTACTATGCAAATATCGCATATGGAGTGCTTTCTCTGCAGCATTTTAAAGTCCCGGGCAGCCAAAGGTCATAGTGGATCGTTAATATTAAACACATTATAAAGATAAAAAATAAAGACAGTATTGGAGATATAAACTGGATCCGAAATCCCTACTCAGAATGAAGCGGGCTGTTTTGCTACGTTGCCCATATTCTGCAATCTGGTGTTTAACTTTTAAATAAAGGTTCACAATCGACATTTATGCATGTTTATGTAGCAACAGTCGTAATTCACTTCTACACGACTATTTCCGACCTCTTTTAACAACCTCTTTACAGTTAAACAGGCTGTTTTTGCGACGATGCCTGTCAGGCTGATATATGTAAAAGAGCTCCGTTCTAACTGGGTGGGTCTGAAACACTTCTTACTGCTTTCTGATGAATGGGTGGGGCTAAACTGTTGAAGAGTTGGTCCAATGATCAGAAGGTCAGGAATTCATATCCCAGACCAGTAGGTTGCCCTGATGTACCCTTGAGAAAGGTACCGTCCCCATCACTGCTCCCCAGGCGGTTTAAGTAGCTGCCCCCTGCTGCAAGGTGTGTGTGGTTGAAATTCAGCGGTGTAATTTCATTATGTTGTGTTTCACAATGACAAGTTGTCACTTTCACTTTCAATCTGCAGAATTACATATGACGTATGGTTTTCATGTAGCAGTTCAGAAAGCAGTCTGGGAGGAAATACTTCCTTATACTGATATTGTGAATTGGTGATGAAAGTGAAAGTGACTAGTTGTGTCATTGTGAAACACAGCACAGCACACAGTGAACCACAACGAAACACTACCTCTGCTTTTAACCCGTACACACCATGCAGCAGGTTGCAGCTATTGAAAGTGCCTGGGGAGCAGTGATGTGGACGGTACCTTGCTCAAGTGTAACTCTTGGCAACCTACTGTTCTAGGATTCAAACCCATGTCCTTCTGAGCCTGGGGCATAGTCCCAAACCACTAGGCCACTGCTGCCACTGCTAACTCAAATTAAGTACATTTTCTCCATACGTAAAGAAAATGGCTTCTAAACACTGACACTTTTTCCAAGAAAAATGAAAATTATTTAGCAGTCTTCAGTCAATAGAAACTACTTCGTTAGCATTTTCAAATGAACTCTCCTACCTGCTGCCAAATATGTCTTTATGAGCACCAAACGAGGCTCAAAAGCCACCAACACGTAACTGCATAATGATTTTCAAAAGCTTTTTATCCTCCTGTTATTACTGTATTCAACTTGTCGTAAATGTCCAGCTAAATTAATAACGTCAGAAGGTGCTTGGTGCTCGCTGATGGAGCGCAGGCAGCAGCTCAGGATGGGGCAATCAATCAGAGGTTAAAGTAAGGCTTCTCACTTTAATGGAAACTGGAATAAAATAGATGATGCCTTCAAAAGACATTATGGTCATCTGCTCCGAACTTTGCCGCGTGACAGTTTTCTTGATGGAAAGATCGCCAAAGTTGCATTCAGACTGGAGGAACATTTTAATACTGCAGCAGTTTTTTTTCCGGGTATTGCTGGAGTTTCATGATATTATGAAAATGAAACTCTCCAGAAAAAGCGCAAAGTGAACGCAGGTACTCTAATAGTTCTCAGGCATCCTCGCAAGATCCGACCCAAAAATGGAGAAAAGTGGGGCCTAAAATTTGAGTATGAAGTCATCTAGGATTCAGCTCTGAAAACAGACTTTAATTTTCTAGTTTAGAATTTTAAAGAGGAAAAAAAATATATTGGGCAAATGTTTTAATGTATTGTCAGCTCGTTCTTTGTGAGGATATTTCGCATCAGTAATAAAAGTGCTTTTTTTAGTACATGAATGGCAGCGTGGTCTTTGATTTCAACATATCAGTGAAATCTTCAATTAAATGAAATTTATTAAAGCATCTACATCCCCGACGAAAATTTTCTGTAGTGACCTAAAAAATGAGCACATCATTTTCAATAGCTGCCCCCTGCTGCATGGTGTGTGTGGGTTAAAAGCAGAGGTTGAATTTCGTTGTGGCTCACTGTGCGCTGTGTTTCACTTTCCCTTAAAAATGCTAAAATGGCAAATGACTCGAATGCTATTTAAAGCCAGATAAAGGAGTAAAGGATGTGGAAAAACATACAAGGTATTTGCTGAGGAAAGAGAAAGCAAAGTAGTTGCGCAATCTATGAAGAGACTTATTAGTGACCTCTGGATGTAATCGGTCAGGATGTGGTCTGTTTTGCCTTATGAATGACAAATTAGCTAAAAACCCTAGAAATCCTTTCTAATCAGTTGTAATTATGATATATTAGGCAGATAATAAATATATATTCCCATTTATAGGTGAGCACTACCAGCTGTTGACATATACACCCCTATAAACCGAGCTCCCGTTTCATACTAATGAACACTGAGAAGTGAAAAGTTAAGGAGAAGGGGAGTTTTAATGACTTGCACTCCTAACACTCTTCTGTCTGCATCGCCTCATCACGGGGACTCAACTGGAGTGCTTAATGTTTTCCTTCTTCCATTTTTTAAGTGCATCCGACGAGGTCTCTGAAGCATTTTTTGGAAGGTTG
Organism: Hepsetus odoe; assembly: GCA_017165825.1. NCBI lineage: Eukaryota > Metazoa > Chordata > Actinopteri > Characiformes > Hepsetidae > Hepsetus > Hepsetus odoe. The sequence continues at coordinate 19,928,778 of CM029379.1, read as the reverse complement.
CCTGCGGTGTGCTCTGCAGCACAAGCTTGGAATCTTATTACAGCTGCTAATATCGGGTCTTTCGTTTCTACACTGCTTCCAATGGTCGTCTTAATCCATCACCCTGCTTAACAAATGAATCTCCTCACGTCTCCCAGTGCCAAGATGCCTTCCAGTTGCCATAGCACTGGGATGAGCCAAAGCAGTATATGAGTGGTGCACTTGAATGTAGCTCCAAAAACGTGAACATGAAAGTGGAAGTGACTATTCTCCTCATTGTGGAATGCAGCACAGCACAACACAATGAAATTCAACCTTTGCGTTTAAACACATGTGCAGCAGGGAACAGTGATGGGGATGGTAACCTTCTCAAGGGTACTTCAGAGCAACCTACTGGTCTGGGATTCGAACCCATGGCCTTCTGGGATCCTGGGATAAACCATTAGGCCACTGCTGGCCCAACACTGATTAAAGATCACCAGTTTATGGTTCCCAGTCTGTCAATAATGGGTTCATACCCAAATTTTTCACAAATTTTCCCCATTTCGTTTACAAGAATCAACACATTTGTATAAATATTGGCAGTAATGAATCAGCCCCACCCATTCCTATTCAGTTTTTTAGCTTTGTCTTGAATATTGGCTGCCTGTCACAATTGCCATTTGCATTATTAAACCTAAAAGGTAAGGATGTAAATCTAAGGGTTGAAATTTGGAAAATAGTCATATACAAATGAAAAGACTGGCTTTAGTAAATAAAATCACACAAATATGGGCCTGAGAAGGGGTTGGCAAGAGGTATGACTGCTTTAAAAAGCACTCGGCCATTATATTCCACATTGCAAACAGTAACACTGCAGCAGCACATCCGCTAAATGCGCAGCACCCGACAATGTTCTCCGACAGAAAACAATAAGCTAATGTAAGGGCACTTTGCCCACGCTAGTCCAATGTGCTCCTGATTGAATTTTTATCCTGTCATCAGATTGAAGATCATGATAACTAGAGTCTGACACTGAAAGCCGCAGGCAGAATAATAGGCTACGAAGGCGAAGAGAGACATGGCTGTCATAACAGCCTAACTATCAAACTCATTTAGCAAAGTGACAAATAAATCCAACCATAAAACAGAGACGAACACCGGTGCACTTCATACGGTCAATTTCCTCATTCCATTTCCTTTTAATAATTTCTTGGCCAATCAGTTCAATTTCAAACGATTTCAGAACTTTTTCATTTGTCGTCGATTGTCATGCTTGTATCCAGTTTTGAAAAGATCCATTTTAAGGTGAGCTAAAGAAAATCTCACAGCACATGTGGATTTTTAACATTCAGTCCATGTTAAGCGTGTGAGTAGAACTGCCAAAATCAGCCTGGCGTCTCCCCGACACGCTCGTCATCTCCGGAGTCCTAGCTGACGTAAAGAACTGGCAGTCAGCGTCCAACACTAAATGATGAAATATGTCCAGCGACATTGCATTAGCAGAAAATGAATTATTTCCTTGTTTTTCTTTTTTTTTTCCCCTCAGATTTTCCCAGCTTTCAGTGTCATTCGCAAAGCCACCGCATTGGTGGGGCTTACATGAGGAGGCTAGTGTTGGTGGTATTGTGTGATGGTGTGTGTGCTAGTTAGTGGGTGGAATTAAATGGGCAGAAATGGAGGGAGGGTAGCCATTAATGATGTAATTATGTTTAAATCATACAGCAAATGGACATTAACTTTAATCTTCAATGGATTCAAGCCAGCTTTCGACTTTTTTCATTTTTAAATAAACTGCGGTAATAAGAAAACATAATGCTTATGAAAGTGACAACCCTTGTCATTGCGAGGTCATAGCACAGCAGACAGTGAACCACAACGAAATTGGACGTCTGCATTTAACCCATGCACACTCAAACACCGTGCAGCAATGGGCAGCTATTGAAAGCACCCGGGGAGCAGTGACGGGGACGGCACCTTGCTCAAGGGTACCTCAGGGCAACCTATTGGGAAGGGGTTCGAACCCCCGATCCTCCGATCATGCAGCGAACGCACTTTTGTCTTTATTAATGTGTTCAAGAGGTTATGAAAAGCTCCTAAAATGCTAGTACAGGGGCAGCCATAGTAACATTTTCTGATTTCTTCTAATATTCCTATTGTCAGTATTACAGAATACCTAATCAACACCTCTCACAGAAGGAATTATGCTGAAGAACAAACTTGGCAATGAAACCTAAAAGCTAGTTCCCCTTAGTGAAATATCTGATGCTTCTGACTCATTTATACTGTAGAAGATGGGGCCCGCACACCTCCTGAAGCATTTGCCTGCAGCTGTTAGATGGAAACATTTTGGCCTGTAATAAGAAAAGTTCAGTCAGGGTCTGGATGTACCAAACAAAATATATTCACCTTTTTCTATTCACTGTTCATGTGTCTCTAAGCTAGAGGCTGAGTCAAGTCGGAAGTTGTTTGAGGACAAATCCATAGCAAGTCTCGAGGCAATTTATGTGCGACTTAACTGAGAATCGAGCGCCAGCTTCCGCCTCAGTTACGCATCTGCGGCGCATTTGTGCATGCATGCGCTTTTATCTGTTTTCGCCTCTCGTGTATGGAAGTGGGACATCGTCCTTACACCTGACTGCAGATTTCCGTATACTTTTGCTCCACGGACTTTGCAGTCCAATCTCTGTGGGTGAATTGCATGGGTTTGTCTTTGGGATGTACTTGGCTTAGGGCCAAGTCCCCGTGAGGCACTTCGTGGAGGGGAGTGGGGCTCGAGAGGGTGGGGAACAGTACATTGGGAAAGAAATTATCCTGCAAGGCGTTGTAGCAATTAGATAGATGAATGACCATGGGTTTTAATTAGAGTGCTGGGTACACATTCCACTTCATTATTCAATGGAACTGAGCTAATTCCACAGACCAACAGTGGGAAGAGCCAAAGCGCTCAATCAGCACACTGCCACCGAGATTGAGCTGGAGAGAGATGAGGGAGCATGGGAGAAGAGCAAGAGGCAATACTAGCCTGAAGGAAAACAAAAAGATCAAGATACGTAGAGGCAGAGAGCCAAAATGCACAAAATAAAAACCTATGCACAAAAAAAAAGTTTTAAAGTACTGGTAATACTATGAATGTGGCAATACAAACATAAACAACAGCTGTATCATTATTTATGGATGTAGCTACCACAAAGTATTTATGTACATTGGAAACAGATACATGGATCAATTAACTTGTTCTTATAAATATTGGAAGCTGTATTTGAACAAGAAGCTACAATTGCTGCTTCTATAGCAACAGATGGCGCACCAGAGCCTCACGCCTGTATAATGGTACGACAGTGGATTAAAAAGAGGAACTGGTAGTTGCTATCGCTTCTCCTAGCTGAAATCCTGAAGGTAGTAAATAACATAAGTAAAAAGTAAAACGATATTATGAATTATTATATTTATTTGTTCATCATTAAATGTTACACCATCAGTTTTTTACAAAAGCTGGATTTTAATAATGAACACTTAATACAGTATTGTCCTCTGCTGCGAATTTTGAACTGCAGTTAACTCATGTTAAGCTCATGTTAACACTGTTGTTCACTTTACAGAGATCGATACTTTTACACAATTACCCAAATACTGACAGCTACCTCATTCAAAGTTCAGAAAGTTCTCTCTTCTTCCCCCATGTTCTGAGGGGTGGTGGTGGTCTAGTCGTAGGATACTTGTCTACAGACCAAGATCCTTTCCAGGTTGAAATTGCAGATTTGAATCCCACCTTCAGCACTACCACCATTGGGTTCCTGAGCAAAAACCCTTAACCCCAAGTTGCTCTAGTCCCTGTAGTTAAGAAATGTAAGGTGCTCTGGATAAGAGCAAAATGTTAAAAGGAAATGTAACGCCACCCCAGAGTGAACCACCCTAAAGTCAACCAAACCATGTTCTCAGATACCCCCAATAGTTTGTGAGGTACAAATCATGACGACTGGCATTTCTAGCAAAGCTAATGGTGTTAAAGACCTTGAAGATGGCATGATAGCTGGTGCTAGGTGTATGGGAAATTAACATAAGCGGTCCTATGAATGACAGCCAGTCTAATCAGATCTGAATTCAAAACTGCTGTGCAGAAGTTCTTCTCACAAAGCAGCACAACTCTGTCTTGTATGGGAAAAGACTAGTCCTTTTGAAAAAGGACAGCTGGCTGAATACTCAACACACCAGCCTTGATATATTTTTTGTTCAAAAGGGGCAGCGGTGGCCTAATGGTTAGGGCGTTGGCCACATGATCGTAGGATCGGGGGTTCAAACCCCTTCCCAATAGGTTGCCCTGAGGTGCCCTTTAGCAAGGTGCCGTCCCCATCACTGCTCCCCAGGCGCTTTCAACAGCTGCCCACTGCTGCACGGAATTTGAGTGTGCATGGGTTAAATGCAGAGCTCCAGTTTCGTTGTGGTTCACTGCCTGCTGTGCTTTGACCTCGCAATGACAAGGGTTGTCACTTTCACTTTTCACTTTTTTCCCCACTTTTGACATGTTCTAAAAACATCGCCAGAATACATTTAGTGTAGATCTTGAAAGGCATATAGGGAACATGTTGTCATTTTTTACTACATTCCCACTCCCCTTTTTCTGCTTAATAGCTCATTAAAAAAAATCAACATTTAATTTGAAAAAAATCCTACATTTCAACTTTTCTTCCCCCATCTCATAGTCTGGTTCAGTGCACTGTTGGACCCACAGCCCAGTGAACAAGGCCAGTACAACACCAATGCTCGTGAATGTATCCAGTGAGGGCAGCCGGTCTATCTTGCATCAGAAAGAACTCAGTAACTCAGACAGATCTTATCACACTGATTTTTCAGATTGTCCAGTTAAAAAATGCAATAATAAACAGCACCGGGATTTCACTTTGTATTATGGTTGCTTTGCTTTACTCTTCATTTGCAGTTTTTAAGTGGTCTCAAAAGTGGAGATTAGATGTTGGTGATTTTACTAAAACCTTATACTGGGAATGGCCAGAGCTGCTTGTTTTAGTCCCTTAGAAAAATCATGACAAAGCTCACTGAGGAGGCCAATGGAGGAAGTGTATGAGTATTTCTCATTTTGATTAACATGAACATAATTTGTCTTTGGTGTGATCCAAATTGTGATCACCGCTTTTGGACCAGCATTGTTTTGTGGACAAAACAATGTTGGGTGTTTGGGATGTTTCAGTGCACCCCTGAGTAAGCACACATTGGCTGTGGACCATGTTAGAAATATTAATAAAGCATGTGTCCATGGGCAGAGGAGCATCAAAACTGGACCATTTGGGAAGTCTCAGCTCACACTGGTGGTAAGATCAGTATGAGTTAGATTATGCAAGTGTCAGTATGAACAGTAAGGTGTGTCTAAACATGCTGGGGAAACATGTTTAAGATGATCAAATCCTTCTGAATACGATCACAATAAAGCATCACTAAATGGTACCAGGACTGTGCCTTTTTATAGCTTCCCTGCTTTGCAGCGCCTTTGGGTGCAAGTGGAAATAGTGGTGAATGACTGAATTGTCTGGTTATTTCAACATGGCATCCTATATCTATGCAGCGTTTCCATCAGCTCATAGCATCTGTGTAAAAGCTTCTAAAGGTTCTGTGGGCCAAAACAGGCACTATAAACTGCAAGTTGGTGTGGCTGATAAACAGGAAAGTCAGTGTATAATATCTTCAGACACAGCTGTTTCTTAGGAAGAGTGTAAAAATTAGGGAAAGAAAAGATGTGCAGGGCTAGGTTTTAAAGTTGAACATTAAGATTTCAGCCTTGGAGCTGGAGTCCCAGATGGCTTCCTGATGGCAGGCCGTGATGTAAGCATTTGAGCTGGGTTCATTGCGAATTCCCTTTGAGGCCGAGTGGCAGCGGGACTTTGCTCAGCCTGTGTGTCTGCCTCGCTTCGGTCCATCCGACTCATGGAGAATGGATACATGACAGGTGTCCTCAATGAAAAAGTCCAAGATTCATGCTGCAGGAAGCACCTCAAGCTTTAGACATTGTCCTTAAGAACGAATAGTGCCTGCTGAGGCCTTTTAACTCCAGCTTTCCATGCTAGCTGGGTTAATCATGGCTTACCATAACTCTGTGTCCCTTTAATTTTTCAGCTGGAGGGTTTGAAAGTTTAGCCACCAGTACCCTATAGTCATGAGAGGTTCTGGGCGTCAGGAGAGAACACCCCGGTTCTATGGTGTCACTCCTCTACAGCAGTAGAGGTTACTCTTGTTGAGCAAATGGGTTGAAACAGGGCTAATTAAGTTGAGAACTTGTGCTCCACAAGCTTGTAATCAGGACTTCCTAGTATGAAGTGCAGAATCTATGATTTAATGGACACAATGGCAGAAACCCTCAACACACAGAACTTCTTTCACTAATGACTTCCCAGTTGTTAAACTGAATTGGGGTGATTACCTGTCACTCAGTCTAAGCATTCATAATTAGTCCGTCCTTTAAGCTGAATATTGCCAGTGGGTTGTACAGAACCTTCTCTAAATGTTTTTGCTTTGTATCTCAGAACCAGATCAGTAATAAAATAGCACAATCACTCATTATGTCTACATTAAACCCAATATTCTGTGAGTAATCAGCCTAATGTTTAAGTCGGAAGAGTTTAGACCTCTGACAACCTAAATCCAATAAGGAGGGTATTAGTATCTAATGGGCCAATAAATGCCTGAATTTGTTTAACCGCTCAATTAGGAGACCTGTTCTTCCACTCCAAAACATGCAAGGCCTGAGTTGGAAACTGGAGCTTCAGGTATAAGACGCAATGACTTTTAGACTGGCCTATAATCGCTCTGACATCACTGAAAAGATGTCATATCTGCATCCCTGCAGATCCCTACAGTTTACATCGGATTTATTTAACAACAAACCTCACCTTTATTTAACCTCTTAAGTGAAGAAGTCACCAGAAGAGTGTCAGGGCTTCAGGTTAACCAGGAGAGGCCAGTTATGGGAAATTAAAAATAGCTCCTGAATACAGCTTCTTCTATTCCACCATTCAGTATGATTCAATTCTTTTGGCATTTGATTCAATGCATCATAACATCTCTCATCTATCAAATGACACCATGAGTCACTTCAGTCTTGCTGCTATTCAGAATTATTTTGAAAAGCATATTGAACATGCAAATGTGACGAGAGGAACTAATGCACAGCGGTGAAGGAACAACTGTGAAAATACTTAAAAATAGCCATATAATTTGATTTTACACAATTTTAAGCAGGGATTCCAATGTTTCTGAGTAACTCAATAATTGGTATGCAAACAGTGTGATTTTTGAAGGGGTTTGTTATGAAATGCCCTGTTCTTGAGAAGCATTGAAGGTTTTGGTCAGCTTTTTTCAAAGCAGTGGTGAGAGGAACCAGACATTTGAGTGGTAATTGATTTTAGAAAATTTTGAGGTATTGTAAGGTAAAATGATTCCCAAAGGAATTATTTTTCGATTTGGTGTCATTTCACCAGCATTTTAGTTGTGGTTTAGTTGTAGTTTTTCTATTTTATATTGAACAAATAGTTTAATATTGAACATCCTTGTTGGCAAGCATGTGAACCTGTGCTTTTAGTGACATCACTCTTTCTGGTAACTGTGGACAAGCCCCCTTCTGGAAGAACTGTGATTAACAAGGCTGGTGAGTGTAGGTTCATTGTCTTGCACAGCTTCAGATTATAGAAAGACACCCCAACATTCTGTAGAATTTCAGAACAAGAATAAATTATAGAATATACATTTACATTTACGGCATTTAGCAGACGCTCTTATCCAGAGCGACTTCCATGTCCTAATTACAGGGACAGTCCCCCTGGAGCAACTCAGGGTTAAGGGTCTTGCTCAGGGACCCAGTGGTGGTAGTGCCAGAGGTGGGATTCGAACCTGGGACCGCTTGAGCCATAGGTCCATAGGCAAGTAGCCTACCACTAGACCACCATCACCCATCCAGAATACCATCAAAACATGGCAAAACAAAATCTCAGTATATGTCACGTCCTTGTGAAGCACTTCAGGACCTGCTCGGTCATTCTAAAAAATGTTCTTTTTTAATCATCTTTTGGTAGTACAATTTGCAACAAAGTTGTTGTCTTGTCTTGTTGCGTCACGTCACATGCAAAAACAGCCCCAAACCATGGTTTTGTTCATTCAATTTCATTCATTTCATGATACTACCACCAGCATGTTTAACATATGGAATAAGGCACATCTGCTGGCATGAAGTACTATACTTTCTCTGTTTTACACTTAAAGCAATGTTTAATTCAATCTGTCAACAAGATATTTTTTCATGAGCATTCTGCCTTGTCTATCGGATGTTTAGTAAAATTTAGATGGGCAGAAAGGTTCTTTAGGTGTGTCTTGCAACTCTGCCACTCACACCATTGTTGCTCAGTGCACTAGTCAATGTGGGAGACGTGCCCCTTGACTCATTTACTTAAATCGGATCTCTGTATCTTCTTGCAGGAGCTAGTATGAACATCTAATTATGTTTCAGTTTCTATTTTTTTTTATGTAAATATAATTTAAGTTTCACAAAATTTCAAGCACCATTGAATGGCAGTCACTGATAATACCCTGTAGAAAACTGATCATCCCAGAGGTTCACTAGCTGACAAACAAAAATGATTGTGTCGAATCACTTCTGGGTGGCTCCTAAACTTTCACCACTGAAATTATCTGGAGGTATTCTCCATGCGTATAAATATATAATAGGCTTTATTATAGGCAACTGTGCTCTCCTAATAAACCAACATGGGGTTCCTTAAAAAAAAAAAAAAGGATGGCATTCCTTCCCAAGTAGCACCGCATAATTTAACTGGTTAAACGCTAATTAAAGAGATTAATGTTGCCCATTGTGCTGGTAATAGTTTGGTACATGATTTGTAGTGTTTCAGTCATCCAGGTTCTCCAGAGAACATGCTTCTTCTCACTAATGATCAGCATGGAAGTGAAAGAGTGGGTTTCCATCTCTTTCACTAATTGGGCAAAAATAGAAAAGTCCTACAAAATATTCTGCATGCAAGCCTCGTATCTCAGATGGACTTTATGTTCTTTGTATTCTGGCGTAAGCTGCATTTTTCCATGTAATGAGAGCACAGGAACGAGCTGCTTGCAAGGTACAAATGTAACCGTCCTGTTTAAATAAAGAAATAAATAAAAAATCTAATCCTGAATACATTAGCGCTTTGTTATGAACCTTGTTACAAAGATTAGTGGACTATTTCACATTAGCTACAACTTATTTTTAATAGATGGTAATTATTTTTAGAGCGACTTGATGGCTTTTTAATTGCTGTGCTGAGTTACACACTTGCTCTCCCTGTCCAGATTCATCCTCTTTGCTATGACAAGCACACAGTTCAGTGGTTGTTAGACTAGAATGCCTGAGCGGGCTCTGATTTGGATCACATTCTCTGCCTCAAAATCATGACCTTTACCATTTTATAGCAATATAAATAATTAGCTCCACTGTCCCCGAAAGTGAGTTTACACCTGTTCTACCTATTGGGGGGAAAAAAATGGAACCCCGGCACAAACGTTTTAATGCTGCTCTGCAGAGGCCATTTACCAAGTCCGCCAGTGATAAACGAGCTGAATATGGATGTAATGGCAAAAGTTACAGAGGCCGTAGTTATAGACTGCAGAAACGTCTGCGTCTTTGAGTTTCCAGACAATTTGAACACAGTTCTTACTTTTCAACTAGGCCCATCTCCTACATCCTACAACTGTTGGTTTAGTTGCATAAGGGATAGTTTTGGACCTGCCAACCAGGTTTCTAAACAGAAATGCATTTATTTTACTGTCTAAATTAAATCCTATTTGTGATGAGATAAATGATGAGAGGGTGAGGAAAAACGTTCTTGATGGGGTGAAGAGAAGAGAGGTGATTGATACTATTTTTGCCAACCAGGTCTTGCTTCCCGTCGTCAGAACTGATTCTTGAGATAAATAACAATCGTTTCAGTGAGAAACTTTGTAAAGCCTGGATGAAAATAATTCCCCTTTGGAAATAATTCCCTTTGGTTGCAAACCGGACCTTCATACTCTGCTCGTCCAAAATAGAGGAAAATGCTGCATGTCAACATTTCTTTCATTATTAATAAACACAAGAATCTGTATAATATGCGCTCAGTCAGAAGACTTTCATTCTTCACTTTTTGAGTCGAGCTGTTTATAGGAGGTAAACCAGCCACTAGGGATGCACAAGCCTGTGTATTTAGTGCTGGTCTCAAGACTTGGCACATTCATGATGGGCCGTACCGTCCCAGGTTCCACGCAACCTGCATTTATGAAATGTAACATTTCACTCCTTACTGTAGAAGTTTGTCTACATTTTGTACTAAAATGGCCTTCAACTTTTTATGATAAAATTACATAGTGGTTTCTTTTGCAAAATAAATATATTTTTATGCAAAGACTAGTGCTTTTATTCTTTATTGAATAAACTAAACCTCTTAATGTCCAATTTAAATGCCCAAAACATTTTTAATAGATATTGTAAGAATCAACTGTTATCAGTAATTAATGCAATGTTCCATTGTAATATCGGTTTTTTACAAAAGTAAGATTATTTTCACCTAAAAAAGTCCTGACAGCTTATTACAATGAATTACAATTATTACATAACAAAAGGTTATACATGATCTATTTTAATAAAACATAAATTGTAAAAAAAAAAAAAGTTTTCCTAGTAAAAATGCTCTATGATTGGACTCCTATTTTGTATGGTCCATAAAAGCGATCAGATATCATCGTCAGCCCAAGCTACACGTGTCTAAACACACCTTAACAAATTTACAAAAGAAAAAACGGAGTACACGGTGAAGCAAAACATGAGCTGAAGATCAAACGTGAACAAAGCAATGAAGCTTGTTTCTGAATCACGTGATCCAGTCATCCCATCCACATTTACGGCTTCTGCTTCCACTGCCTGTTCATACCCGACTCTACGTCTTTATGGGTAATTTAAGCAGCCCAGGCATTAGGGTGGAGCTTAAAAATAGAAGGCAGATAAAGTGAGAGAGAGAGAGAACGAGAAATATTGATACTCCTGTGCGTTGGCTCTCTCTCCATTATGGTCCTGAAATATCCTTGTTTGGTTTCTCCAGCTTCAGGACGTGTCTAAAGCAGTTATTGGCTTTTAAAAGCACTGGGTTTAGGCTCTCTGTGGTACGATATGTGGTTTCCTAAAAGGCAAACAGTAGTTTTGCGGTTTCTCTATGGGGAAGGGACAGATTAGTTTTACTGTCATTTGGTGGCAAAGCTGTAAACCATCCTGCTGAAAGTACAGCACAAAATGGAAGGTGACCCACTTTTATTACTGTCAAATACCATCGCAAAAAATAGCGAAGCCCTCCACGGCTAAAATCCAGTCTCGGTGAAGCCTGACAGCACAGTTTAAATGCATACGAATATATATCGAGGATCTACACCATAAACATTAACTGCCAAGTGTAAAGTCAACTCATGGAAATGGTATGTATGTACTTATAACTGGTCAGGAGAGACGTTTTAAACTACAGTGCTCTCTGACTGTAACAGTGGATGTCTTATGGTGCGTCTGATGGTCACAGCGTGTGTATGTGCGTGCAAAAGTATGATGAACGTGGATCTGGGTATTATAATTATACAGCAGAAAGTAGGACTGCTTACATAACTCACATATGGGCTTGCAGTAGGCGTAGTTCTAACAGAGTGTCAATACTCTGTCCTCCATGTTCTTAGATACAGAGTGCAACAATGTCATGGACACATCAGTGTTGCCGTTGCAGGTTGGGTAAATGCTTTTAAGGCATATGTTCGACAGGAAGCTACTTCCAGCTCTTCATTTTAACAGCTGGGTCGAGTCGTAGGGGAGCTCAGCGCTGACCTGGTGTGGGTTGATCCAAATGGCCTTCATTTACATTCATTTGGTGGAAGAAAATGGAAAGAACTCCCAGCAACTGATAAGAAAAAAAATTCCCTAAATGCCGTTGATCAGTTGCATTCTGATATGTTAAAGTGAAGTGAAAGGGAACATGACAACCTGTCATTGTGAGAACACAGCGCAACACCAATGACATGCAGCCTTTGCTTTTCACCCATACACACCGTGCAGCAGGGGGCAGCTATGTAAAGTGTCAGTGGAGCAGAGATCGGGACGGTACCTTGCTCAAGGGTACCTCAGGGCGACCTACTGGTCTGGGATTTGAAACCACCGAAACCTTCTGATCCTGGGGCCTCGTCCCTAAACACTAGGCCAGCGCTGCACCAAATTCAACGCCCAACGTAGGGCCCGAACCCACGGTCCTACAAAAAAATAAGGCCTTTAGACATGATTAACTTTGCCATATTAATAATGGCGCAAGGTATTATTAATTTAGTTTAACCTTTAGACTCACTTTTTGGAACTTTTTTATGCTTATTAATCATTATACAGATAATTTCAACATAAAAAATATGCTTTTTTTTTCACAAGAGCACCATCTCCAAGATCAAGGGATGGATACGGTACTTGGTGTTGAAACTGTAGTAAAGGCTGTAATTATCACTTTCGTTATGAAAAAAGGCTCCCTCGAAATATAAACTAACTACAAAACCTTCCAACGGACAGTGGTGTTCCCTAACAATTAACGTGGCAGCCTACTTGGCTATAAAATCACCATGTCATGCCCTCTGTAGCTGAAGGTTCCACACTTAACCTAAGAACTCCCTCGAGGCAGGTCCAGTTTCACACATCTTAACATTTCTCTGAAAGGCTAAAGCAAGTGATTAGTAATGTTGCAGAAAGGAAAATGGCCACATAAAAGTATATTTGTTTGGCTCTAGTTTTTACTGCTGGAAGGCATTCAGTATAAGGGAGCTGTGCTCATTTGGATCAGTGGGATTATAACTGGAAAATCTAAACCGTATGAAAAGTCAATTTAGCTGATTCATTAAGACTGTGAACCGGCCCTATAAAACTTATACGACTCCCTCCAGCGTCTGAGCTGCCTATTCTAACCAGCTCATGCTGAAGCCTATCCCAACAGCAGACTGGTTGCCAGCTCATCTTAGGGCAGCTGAATAGCTCAATTTAGCATCTACAGGCTACCTGATTCAAGTCTTTGGACCCTGGGAGGAAAACCGATCTCCTGGAAGAAACCCACAGGAAGAATGTGCGAGCCTTAAAGAATGACCTGGGATAGGTATTGAACCCATAACCCGTGATTCTTCATGGTATGAAAAAAATACAAACACTACAGGCTGTCAATATTGCTTGAGATTTGTTTTAATGGTCTAACCCTACGTGGTCTAATAGTTAGTTACTCGTCCCCATGATCAGAAGGTTGTGGATGCGAGTCCCGAAATAGGTTAGCAAGGTACCATCCTCCATACTGCTCCAAGGGAACTGGCATTGCAGCCCACTGCTCCTGCTACTGGTGTGTCTTAATTACTGGTGTGCATGGATGAGATTAATGCAGTTTTGTTGCACTATAAAAATTGGATAGTCAGTTTAATCTGTTTAAAAAAAAAATCATAATAATGTGGTAGCAAGTACAACATACTTGAAACATGCAAAGCAAAACTTTGGTGAAAACTCAGCTGAACAAAATATTCAACCTATTCAAACTTCAAAAACACTGTGACACTGAGCCCCAGAGTAGTAGGTTACCCTGAGGTACCCTTGAGCAAGGTACCATCTCCATCACTGCTCCCCGGGCTACCGGATGCATGGCTGCCCCCTGCTACACTGTGTGTGCAGAGAAAGAATTTAATTGTGGTTGGCTGTGTATTCGCTATGACAAGTAGTCACTTTCACTTGACTTCAAATCAACTTTTACTGGTTTGATTTTTACAGCATGTCCGGACTGGCTGCTTGGGTAAAATTGTGCAAATTTGTTTTTCATGACCAACTTTTGCTCATAAATGCCCAATAACATATTCAACACGTACAGATAAGAAAAGCTGAACCACCGTATTGTGACTGTGTCTTGCTTCTCTTTTGTCCACCAACCCTTGAAAAAATGGCTCACTGCAAGGAGACAGCACTCCATGTGCTTTGTGTAGAAGCAACATTTTTTCTGCTGTTTATCTACATTCTCCATCTGTTGGGAGGGAAGGTAGTTTAGAGGGCTGTAAAAGATGCGCGGGCCAAATAAGTGCTGGGTCTTTTCATTTCCTACCTTATCGGAATGCCGCTAGTATTTCATGTCAGCGAGTCTTGGACTGCCATCTCTACCGCTGCCAGTGTTTCAGTCACAAGTCGGATGACCTTGAGGAAACAAAGCCTTCACAACAAAGGCACAGCCCGCTGCCACCCTCCTCCCCCCCCTCCCCTGGCAGCTCAAACGGAGGGAGGGCTGGGTGAGGGGCCGATCAATAGCTCTGATCCTCACAGCATTTGGAGGGGGGAACACTGATCTTCCCCCTGAACAGAAAGTACCGCCACAGTGTCCCTCGGTGCTGCCTGGGAGGCTTCAGCTCTGAGGTCTCATAGTGGCTGGGTGACTCAGCTAGACAGAGAGAGAGTCATTAGGGCTGCAACAGTTTGTCAACTAATTGCCGAATGTGTCATTTTCTAACAGCCACTCGTTCATGATTTACAGCCAATCCCTAAACGTCCAACACTCCGCATATTTGATATGGTAAAAGTTCTACACCGAATGCCCTTCCTGACATAACCCTCCCCATTTATCCAGCCTTGGGCCCAGCACAAACAAAATACACTGGCTTGTGCATCCCTAGTGGCTGGGTTCAATCCCTAAATGTCTACTAGCACCTAAAATTCAGTCATTACAGAGTTAAGGGCAGAAATCCTCATAGGATTATCCTCATAATCCTCATTAAATCAATACAAGATTTTACCAATGCGGTGTGATTGAAACTTTACATCTGATCACGTTTAATTGAGACAGTGATGCTTTTCAGCAACTGTACTATATTAAACCATGACCCTGACCACAAATCCATAGCAGATGAAATGTGGCTTGACATTTGCATTGAGATGGATGTCACCTAACACTTTCAGTCTAGTCACATCATGTTTCATGTTTAGGAAGAGTTAGTCAGCCTAATAAAGACACTAAACGCTGGCGGTTATGTTCCATTACGTCTATAAGAACACAGTGTATAATGAATGGTAGCAGTTATATGCTGTACCTACATAGTTAGCACTTTGCTAACGTGCGATTGAGACTCTCAAATGGCTTCTCCTCTTGACCTTAAGCTGGGTGATAGAAAGTCCTCCTATGCTTTCCTACAATGCTTGTGTAGAGTTTAATATGAACATGTATAATAGACAAAAGCTCAATTGCTCATTTTTGTTATTCAAACAAGTCAGACGTATCCTTAACCTTAACTGGCCTCGGTCCAAAGCCATCAAGATGAAGCCTTGTTATGTAGGAAACTGTTCCGTACTGCTGACCCTGCGATGGATAAATCTTGGAAAAAATCTTTGAATCAGTCCTGAATACTCTTGGGTAGCGGTGACGTAGTGTTCACTGACTACGATCGGAAAGTCGTGGGTTGGAATCCCAGACCAGTAGGTTGCACGGAGGCACCCTTGAGCAAGGTATCGTCCCCTTCACTGATCCCCAGGCACTTTCAATAGCTGCCCCCTGTTGCAAGGTGTGTGGGTTAAAAGCAGTGGTTGAATTTCGTTGTTTCCCTGTGTGCTGTGCTGCGTTTCACAATGACAAATTGTCACTTTCAATTTCACTTAAAAAAGTTGGTTTTGACAAACCTTTTCCCCACTTTTTGTGGAAACATGCGTATGTGTCGTTCCTAAAACAGACTGAAAAACATTCGTTTTTTGTTGTTAAAGTAATCAAGGACAATTTATTAGTTATTAATACTGTTTTTATTCTTCTTCCAATTTTAACAATGACATAAAATTTGATCTTATTTAGATGTTAGCTTAGAAAATCTCTACTCCAGCAGGTAAGATAATGTGGGTGATGTTGACAAGATGGCCAAGAGAATGTGCTGCCTCTGAGGATTTTGCCTGATGATGAATGACTGAGCAAAGTCAGTGTTGGGATGAAGTTATCCAAATTGGAAGGAACCGGTGAGCTCCAGCTTATTGATTTACTGAAAGTTGCTAAGATAACCAGTTCAAAAAAGAATCGTTAGTTGCATCTCTGCGATCTTTGCACTGTAAAAGTGATGGCGGTTGCTGTTGAAGGAGCTGATACAGTTGCAGTGAGTGGCTCATACAGGTGTGCATTTATTACATACATACATACATAAAACAAAGGTTGTGCCACCCGAGCGTACCAAAGGAGAAATGGGAATAGCTGCCACAGCAGCCCTGTTTCTCCAGCCCTGCATAAATAATAAATATGACCTTGCTCCACAACACTCTAATTTGTGTTGCAGCTCTCTATCACAGTTCTAGCCCATGCTGAAACTAATTCATAGTCTGGTATTATCACCTCTGTTCCTGCTAGATGACGCTCGTTTAGCTTTCAGACGTTGGGGGAGTTGCGGGTATTTTTAGTTGAGCGGTGAAAGTGAGGGATAGAGAAAGGCTGCAGATATGCACACCTGTAGTGCTAAAGGACAAAACCACAGACCTCTAGCTTTTAAACAATGTAAAACGTATAAAATATATTAAAAGGGTAGAAAATGTTCTACTTTTCAATTGCAGAATTGTAGAGATGTACAGAAGTGTAGTCGAAGAAGAACAGAAAGTAGGAGAAGGTCTAAGAGAAAACTAAGAACTTGAATAACCGTTGGAAAGGAGGAAGCTAATAATTTCCCGGATGTGAGAAAAGCTGGTTATCTTAAAGATGAATGCTATCTGCATCTCAGGATTGCTCTAAATTGCAGAAACAGAAATATCTTTTGACCTGAGTGAGACGTTCTTCGATGACTATTCATCACGTAACATTTCTACATTTAGGTTATCCACTGTTAGCTATTAAGCCATAATGAGACTCTTCTATTTTAGGACCGACAGCAGTTTTAGAGCAAGAGCAGACCAACAGCAATAGTAGAAACGGTTCATTTGGGTGGAAAACTGTTTGCTTCATTTGCATCATTCTCCAGATGTGTGCCAGATATGCGACAGGGAAGTTATATTTGGACTTTGTTCTCTGTAGAACTTTGTGCAGAAATATTCTAGTCAGCACAAGTTAGCCAGAAAAAGAGGGAGACATAGAAAAGCTATAAGAGAAGAAGACGAATAAGAGAATCGAAATAAGAATTGCAGAAAAGCGTTGAACAAAACAAAGAAATAGCAGAAGAGGAATTATGGAGCTTAAGACAAAGACAATGAAATGAATAAAGTAAGAAGTAAAAAGTAGCAAAAAGTAATAGAAATAAAAAAGAAATAAGCAGAAAAACTACAAAACGCAAAAGTTGTAGAAAAAAGAAAGATGGAAAGGGGAAAAAGAACAAAAAAGCATAAAAAGAAGTACAAGAAGCGGAACAACACAAAGTAGAAGAAAAAGTTGCAATCTACAAATCGGAAGATGAACGGAAAGAAGTGGACAAAAAGAAGAAAATAGAGTTTCAGAAGAACTATGAGATGAAGACAAAGTAAGAAGAAAAAGAAGAGCAAGAATTAGAAAAACAAGAAAGGGAAGCAGAAATAGACCTACAAGGACTGTATGAAGATGAAGAAAACTGAAAAAGTAGTAGTAGAATAAGAAAATACTAATAATTACAAGAAGTAAAAAAAGTAATGGAAGTAAAAGAGGTAGAAGAAGAAGAAAAACAGCAAAAGGGGAAAATAAATGCATCAAGTAGAAGAACAAGAAGTCGTTGAGTAGTGTGGAGGCTAAAAATTGCTTACACGTGGATTGAGTTCAGCGTCTCAGACGTGTAATATGATGTCAAGGCAGAAACATCTTTTGAATGTCGACGTTCCTCAGTGAGGCACTGAATACAAATGATCACACCAATTCTGCAGTTATGAGCGTAAAGACTGGCACGTGATAGAACTGCATTTAGAAGTTGTTTAACCTTTGGGAACCTCATTTTAAGCTAAGTGTGCCTGAGCATTTCCTAAGTTAACAATGTGGCCGAGCTTTTCCTCAGTTCCAACACCATGAAAATATCTGAGCCATAGTGACAGTCCAGACATGTCCTCGTGGAAACACAGTTTCCATGGCAGAGGAGAACAAGTAGGACGAGGATGGTCTCTGGCTTGACTGCAGTGTCTGGAAATCGGGCTGGAATGACGGCATGGCTTTCTTTCCAAAAGAAAACTTCTCAGAAGTTATTACTGAAGCTTTTCTTGCTTTATGAATTCTGTCTAAATAAATAAATCAATCAATCAATCAATCTATCTATATAGTACTGTGCAAATATTTTAGGCAGGTGTGAAAAAATGCTGTAAACAAAGAACGCTTTCAGAAATATAAATAATGATTGTTTATTTTTATCAATTTACAAAATGCAAAGTGAGCGAACAAAAGAAAAATCGAAATCAAATCAATATTTGGTGTTTCTACCTTTTGCCTTCAAACCAGCATCAGTTCTTCTAGGTACACTTGCACAAAGTCGGGGATTCTGTAGGATTATAGTCGGTGTCTGATCAGCCAGTTTTACCAAACAGGTGCTGATGATCATCAATGTCACACGGAGGTTGAAACACAGTCATGTTTGGAACGACCTACCAGCCGAGTTCCTTCAACAACTGTGTGCAAGTGTACCTAGGGGGTACCTAGGGGCAGCGGTGGTCTAGTGGTTAGGGCGTTCGCTGCATGATCGGAGGATTTGGGGTTTGAACCCCTTCCCAATAGGTTGCCCTGAGGTACTCTTGAGCAAGGTGCCGTCCCCATCACTGCTCCCCGGGCGCTTTCAATAGCTGCCCACTGCTGCACGGTGTTTGAGTGTGCATGGGTTAAATGCAGAGGTCCAATTTCGTTGTGGTTCACTGTCTGCTGTGCTGTGACCTCGCAATGACAAGGGTTGTCACTTTCACTTTTCACCTAGAAGAACTGATGCTGTTTTGAAGGCAAAGGGTGGTCACACCAAATATTGATTTGATTTAGATTTCTCTTTTGGTCATTCACTGCATTTTGTTGATCGATGAAAATAAATGATTAACACTTCCATTTCTGAAAGCATTCTTTGTTTACAGCATTTTTTCACACCTGCCTAAAACTTTTGCACAGTACTGTGTGTATTATGTATATATATATATATATATATATATATATATATATATATATATATATAATTTAATCAAAGCAGAAAAAATCTGTCAGGTGGTATAAACAGTAAATGTTTGGTAGTCTTGGTCTTCTTCAGTTTGTTTGTGAAGAAGTTTTTACTTGAACAAGCTAATCCTCACGTCTTTACGAACCAGAAAAGTCTGTTTGCTCAGGTGAAGTCCGTAATGATATATGAAGAAGAGTAAGTTTTTCTCAGCTGCCAAGCTGTCCATCTTTACACTTGTTTTTAGCTTGTTTTAAGTTTGTTTTATCCTGGCAAAGAACAATCAATCACCAAAAAAACAAAAACTGTCAAACCTTTGAAGAGTCCAGAACCTGTGAAGTGCTGGATTTTTTCAAGTTTAGCTAAAATTGACTAAAACTTCTAAATGAAGAAACAATATGAATGAGCATTGTGTGAAGTGCATCTAGGAATACGCTGGTTGCTCTTGTTAAGGTCATAAAAAATGGATTCACACATGAAACCAAAGTAAACAGAGAAAGAAAAGAAGAAAGCAACAAAAATACATAGGGATATCACCAACATAAATTACATTGGGCTAATCCGAATCTCAGACCTATAAAATCGTTCCAGTAGGTCGGATGCAATGAAAGATCAATAAAAATTAAATGAAAGAGGCAGGGAATTGTTCTCAAACTTGGGAAACAATTAATTTCTCAATTTAGCTACAATTTCTAAAAACATGGGCAGTGGTGGCCTAGTGGTTAGGGAGTTTCCCCGCATCGGATGATTGTGGGTTCGATTCCCTCACAAGTAGGTTGCCTGAGGTACCCCTGGGGAAGGTACCGTCCCTGTCACTGCTCCCCGGGCGCTTTCAATAGCTGCCACTGCTGTTAATTTTGAGTGCATGGGTTAAATGCAGAGGTCCAATTTTGCTGTGGTTCACTGAGTGCTGTGCTGTGACCTCGCAGTGACAACCCTTGTCACTTTCACTTTCACTTTCATTAGATGTTCATCAAGGGACACGTCTTTTCAGTGATGACTCTCTCACAACTGAATTGGAGGTAAAAGATCGGGGGAGTTTCTTGTGGGTTGTAACTTCTACAATTTCAAGTTTGCTATTACAATAACGATCATAGAAAACAAAAAACCAACCAAAAACCCAGGTGATATTGTACAATTATAAATATAGCAATGCTTCATACCATCAGCTGCTACTGGGATCATGCTTTTAAGACTATTTTCATTTTCTTCTCGCTCTGTGAACATGCAAAGAGAGAGTGGGGAAGTGTTCAATATGCATGCGTGCTAGGAGACAAACTACAACGATAGCAGGTGTCAAAGCTTTTTTCCCCCCAAAGTGAAGCGAGATCTGAGTGGGAAATCACAGACTAAAATTATATGGCATTACAGAGTTTGACTGAAAATACTTAGGCACTACAGGCTGTGATTTCAGAGGGGGATGGATTTGCAAAAATTTCTCCTCTTTGGCATTTTCATTTTTTGACCTAAACAAAAGAGACTGAGTCCAACTAGCCTGGCCAAAGATTTATGTAATGACCGTCACTTATAAACAAACAAATAAATAAACAGAAAGCTATACAAATGAGCCACAACACTTACTTTTCAGCACTCAAAATATTGAGCTACTGGCTTGCCCACTATTAAACATTGAAAGAGTCTGATATTTTTCTAAATAAGAGATTGGATAGAAACTGGATATGGTGTCTGCTTTATAGATTTGAATATTTTACACTCACTTTCCTCACAACACCATAACCGGTGGTTCTGAACCAAAAAATAAAAAAAGTAGATGGGAGGGTAATTAATGAACCAAACATGGATCAGTTGTTGTGCAAGAAGAATATGAAAATAGAAAGCTCTTCAGTTAGTCTGTTTTACTCTAGCAGAGGGTAAAAATGTTTCACTATTAAGTGAAAGTGGTAAGAAGTGAGCTGTGCCATTGTGAAACAGCACAGCACAGTGAGTAAAACAAAATGCAGCAACACTTCAGCCATAATTTGTTTGCCAAAGGGCAGCTATTTAAAATGCCCGAGGAGCAGTGATGGGGACGGTACCTTGCTCAAGGCGACCTACTGATGTGGGATTGCAACCAATGAAGCTACAGTCCTGGGCTAACTCTAAATGCTAGGCCAGCAATTAACTCTAAACCTATTTAGATCAAAACATTTATTTTACCAAAAACATTTATTTTAAATACACTCTTTATATATATATATATATATATATATATATATATATATATATATATATATATATATATATATATATATATATATATGTGTTTTATTGCTGCTTATGCTCTATAGAATAGCTTTATTTTTCATGGGGTAGTTCTGCAGCTTCCCAGGTTCTGAACAGGTTGTTTTCCAGTTGATGGAAGAGATCAGATTTAAATCAAAGATTAAACAGATGCAGTACAATTAGTGCTTCTAAAAAACTGGCCAATGACTATAATTAAGTCATAGTTCACACCTAACGTCCGCAGGATCGTGTGACGAAACCGTAAGTGAGCAGTTTGAGCATAAAATGTGCTTGTTTTATTTTTTTAAGCAGTTATGCACAAAGGATTGATTCAGAAATCGTGAGAAACTGTTGGGCACTCCTGGAACTGTGCTTTTTAATTGTTAACCACATGAGGGCCATGCACCAAAAAATAAATAAATAAATGAAATAACACTTCAAACTGCCAGAGGATTGTACACGTTTCCCTTAGCAACAGTAAGATCAATCTTCTAGAATGGATCAGTATGCAGAACCAGAGTTATGTCAGTGCTGACATGTTTTCTGTAAAATATAAAGTATGCATGATGATGTTGAATGGAGATTGTTGGAGCGAAGGAATGTAAATCATTCAAAACAGTTTTCAGATCTGCAAAATGTGTTACAATTATGATAGGACTGATATCTAATATATGTTTTAATTCCTGTGATTTTCTAAAACAAAATTAAAGTTTTTAAAGCTGCCCTGAATATCACTTAAAAAAATTCCAATAGTTATATGTATTTGCAAGTATTTGTTGTCAGATTTTATATATATATATATATATATATATATATATATACATGGCAGGGTTCAAGGAGAAAGCCACTGTTATGCGGTAAAGCAAGAAGTGTATTGGATTTCATTTTTGGTTTATGTGGGATGTTTGTGAGTTACAGCTCTGTGTGATAGTTGTATGGCACATATAATAAATGGTTACTGTGTGAAAATATTTTCATGCCGTTGTTCTCGCCATTAATGTAAAAATCTAGAATTCTAAAGGGTTCACAAACTTTCAAGCAGCATTGTTCAAAGTCAGAGCATTGCTCATTTTAATACGGCATTATACTTAACAGCGTCGTAGCAAAGGAGGGTCGCTTAACCTCCGACGCATTAAGCTGCATGAAAAATGTAGAGGAAATTTGGCTTACGCAGTCAGAAAAGTAGTCATTGCAGAATTATGACTTTGATAACTGTGTTTTCAAGCATAAGCTGCGTAGGTCAGCCTAATACAGCCCACGGTAAATTAGTCTCTGTAAGCATAGGAGTCGACGCGACCCTTTCCTTTGTTTTCTTGCCTGTAAAATGTTCAGAGCAGCACTCGGGGAGTAAAAACATCTCTGCAGAAAGAAAAATCGAAATATTACCTGAAACTGCAAAACCACTTCTATCCTGCTTATAACGTCCAAATCTATAAACGTTGTTAAGCTGCATTTAAATATGGGCACTTCTATAAAGATGGCCGTCTAAAAGTACGGCTCAAGCTACTTCGTTTAAACTAAACAAAGAACCGATGGTGCAAATGTGCGGCTAGGAGTGAAGCCTTGCTTTGCAGTATCATAGACCAAAACAATCAGCACGGTGGTCTAGTGGTTAGGGACATCGGAACATCATGCTCTGAGGTACACTAGAGCAAGGTACCGTCCCCGTCACTGCTCCCCAGGCACTTTCCCCCCTGCAGGACGTGTATGGATGGAATGCAGAGGTGTCATTTCGTTGTGGTTCATGGCGTGCTGTGCCATGTACTCACAGTGACAAGATTAGTCACTTTCACTTCACTTTAATTGACTTTGATTTTGGCTTTTTTTTAGTGATTTATATTATTTTCAATGCAAAACCGATTTGTCGCGTGCTCGTTTGAATTTGCAGCAGCCTGTTAAAATGCTATTTATTGTAACGCAAGCATCAGAAAGTGCTGGACGTGTGCCTGTTCATGATCAGTGTCGAGCCATATCGGGTATCGATCAGTGCAGTCTATGCTGACCTTTATAAACCATCTCTTCTCGTACAAGATCAGACGCTGGAGTCGTTTTAGTGCCTCGTGAGATGGAAGATTATTGCTTAAATATTATGAAGGCAGCTTGAGCCGAGGAATCGCACGGCTGCTTTAAAAGAGCAAGCGGCGTTTCTCAGGCAACACTTCCGGAAAATGCTGAGAGCTGATGATCCAGTTAGAAGTGTGGCAGGCGAACACCTAACATTGTGGTGTGTCATTTCTTCATCTGTGACTCTGGCTTTGAGTTTAAGTCTTTGCCGAAGCAGTCAGGATCTGAACTGTAACAAATCTTATCCGGGTAAACACATAAGCAGAAGCTGCTTCAAAGTCATACCCAGTTTGAGCCTGATGGCGTGCTCAGTGAACAAGTTCAGTGTGTTACTGTTTTTCCTCCTCTGAGATGCCAGCGAAAGCACAATCACTCCTACAGTGTGATCCTTGTTGTATGCTCTTCAGTTGTCCTTCAAAGGGCGCAATGTATGGATCTAAATGGAAAAAAGAGTCATTTATACTTCCTTTCCATCATGGGTGGGTCTGGAGTGAAACCGTAGTTACTTCTGGAGGATTACCAATCATAGGAGTTGGCCCCAGGATCGGAAGGTCATGTGTTCGAATCCTAGGCTGGTAGGTTGCCCCGAGTTACCCTTGAACAAGGTACCATCCCCATCCCTGCTCCCCGGATGCTTTAAATAGCTGCCACCTGCTGCACATGTATGTATGAGTTAAATGCAGAAGCTACAATTTGTTGTGGTTCACAGTGTTGTGCTGTTTGTTTGCAATGACTAGTTGTCACTTTCACTTCACTTTCACTTCAGAAGGTTGTCTGGGGCAGCGGTGGCCTAGTGGTTAGGGAGTTGCCCCCGCATCGGAAGATTGTGGGTTCGATTCCCTCACAAGTAGGTTGCCCTGAGGTATCCTTGAGCAAGGTACCGTCCCCGTCACTGCTCCCCGGGTGCTTTCAATAGCTGCCCGCTGCTGCATGGTGTTTGAGTGCATGGGTTAAATGCAGAGGTCCCAGGCTGCGCCGTGACCTCGCAATGACAAGGGTTGTCACTTTCACTTTCACTTTATGGCACCACTGTTGGGTTCTGCTGCATTTTTAAAGACCGTGCCAATTTGGCGCTGTCCTCAAAAGTTAAAAGCAATGCTTTTGACAGTTCGTGAAAGTTTGCACCTTAGACCAGGGGTGTCGCACAATATGGTGATTTCCCTCCTTAAACACACCTGGTTCACACTTAGTGGCAGGTGTAGTGTGTGTGTTTGAGGAGGGAAATCATCAAATTGTGCTGGAGTCTGGCCCCTCCAGGACTGGAGTTCGACACCCCTGCCTTAGACGTCATAAAAATATTGGCCCAGTTTCTTCAGTAAACAAATCTCCAGGCATGACGCGTTTGTCTAATTCTTAAAATCAGGTTCTCTTCTACATTTAGGACTGTCCGATTCTCGGATTGAGAACCGAGGTTCGAAAAGTCAGTGATGAGACGGAGAGTTCTTGAAGCTATAGCAGATTTTATTAACAGAAGAGTGACCGTGTTCTTACACGTTGTTGAAGGGACCGGTCAGTGTTTCTCTCTCTGTGTAGAAATCATCTCGTACACCCCAGAGTGTACCTTTTTATCTATCCCCCCGGAGCCTCAAGGACGCTCAGGTCCTTGTTTGGTTGTTTTGACTTGCTAAGAAAAGTGTTACTCAGAAAAGAACAGAGAAAATAGAGTAATATGGTAATATGTGAATTTAGGGTGACAGGGACGTGAGGGAAAGGTTCTAACAAAGGGATTTAGGGTGACAGGGTGAAAGGACGTGGAGATGGTCGAGGAGTTCAGGGATGGAAGAGCATGGGGCTGGTCGGGGAGTTCACCAGAACAACAGAAGCGACTATTGAAGACACTGAGGAATAGGGCCATGGGATTAACTGTGTGGTAGGGATGAGGGATAAAGGATAAAGGATAAATAGATATACGAGTAAAATAATACGAATAAAACTGAGTAAAATACATCCAGGCTTAAAAATGTTTTGGGATTTGTTCATGCAGAAAAAGAATCTGCTTATTTTTCAGTCTGAGCGGTCAGTACTGAATTAATGCTCATGACGCAGGTCACTAACTGATTCTCGTTGACCTGAAACCACAAGGTGTGCATAGGCAACAATGTAAGTGACATGTTAAACGAGTCGCCCCATTTAAAGGAAACAAATCAATCCCCTCGGTCTGCAAAAACGGTGCGAACACTCCTTAGGCCACATTCAGAGCCTATAAATGATAACTCTTCAGCTTTTATTTATTTTTTTGTAGTTATTTTTCATTTTTAACAAACAGAAATGAATAAAGATGTCACAGTGTTCTGCCTGGTTCAACATGAAAGTGAAAGTGACCATTTCTGTCATTGTGAGACACAGCACACAGTTAACATTGAAACACAATGAAATTACACCTCGACGTTGTACTTTTACACACGGACACGTGCAGCAGGGGGCAGCTATTGAAAGCGCTCGGGGAGCAGGGACAGGGACAGTACCTTGCTCAAGGGTACCTCAGGGCAAACTACTGGTCTGGGATTTGAACCCATAATCACTCCTTAACCACTAGGCCACCACTGGCCCAACATGTCCAGAACTCAGAAATAGTAAATATTATGCATCTCATTGTATCGTATATCATGAAAAGGTATTCAGGTTGTTAAGGACTTCACCCATCTTTGGTATAACCGGTCAGAAATATGATGTGTGTATGTTTAGTGACCGTTGGACTATTCACAGTGATCCAGAGGCATGATCTTCAGATACCCCTCTGCATCCCCTGACACACACCGTGTCTGTAGTGAAGACTGTGTGTGTGTGTATGTGTGTGTGTGTTTGGAACAGGGTGTCCTCTGTGTCCAAGCTGAAATCCTTTACAGTCCATTAGCACTGCGACACAGCCCGCATCCCACACATTGTGTTGTGACTCTGTGGGACATTACCTGAGACTCGCTCTGTCCCAAGCATGCCAAACCTCATCACATCACACACTAGCACCACCGCGTATACAGCCAGGCAGAAGAGGGAATTATTCCCAAGAGCGATTCCCGAGAACTCTTTCACATCTTTTTTTTTTTTTTTTGAGGAGTTAAATCAAAAATAGAAAAAAACGCTGTAGAGAACAACACCAAAAAAAAAAAAAAACTATTGCTATCACATCTTTGGATTGATTTTAATTAGGGATGCACAATACTATCGGAATCGCACACATCGGCAGATGGTTGCTTGGAAAAAATGACTGGCATCAGATCAATGTTAAGATCCCATCGATGTTTCAAGCTAATGTTTAATTAAGTGAACTCTGAGAAGATTGTTCAGGCAGGGCTGAGTTTCTGGCATGAATTATCAGCCTTTTCAATCATTCTACTGCATTTAAAAGCCCACAGAAACAAAGGCTGCGTTTTTCTGTGATGGTAAAGTAGGATGGCTTTTGGCCAAATTTGCATTTGCGGATAAGAACATGAAAAATATTGAATATCGGCACAGTATGCCAGTATGCACTCTCACTCATTCAGTCATTTTCATAGCCGCTTTTACTAATCAGGGTCGTGGGGGGTGCTGGAGCCTATCCCGGCTCTCGCAGGGCAAAAGGCGGGGACACACCCTGGAGAAGTCTCCGGTCCATTGCAGGGCGGACACACACTCACATCTAGGGGCCAATTTAGCATCTCCAATCTGCCTGACGTGCATGTCTTTGGACAGTGGGCGGCAACCGTTGCTCTAGGAGGAAAGACCACTTGGCAAACTTTCTTCATCCTTTAGTGATCAGGCTGTTGAACCGGGCTGTTCCATTTAGTGTTTCGCTCATTACCACCTTCAAACCTCATGACAATTGGTGGCTAAACTGCAGTAGGCTGAGCTGGAGCTGAAGACCAAGGAGCGGAATGTACAGATTTGAAGAAATTAGCACCACCTGTTCAATATTTAGCTCCTCATGAAAAATCCACCTATCAATATTAGATCTTCTCTCTGTTTGGATCTATAGATGAAGGTGAAGTAGATGCATCACCTATGATGAAACGTACATTTATTTAACAGAAGAAATGAGCAGAGGTCCCAATTCCTGCTGATGAGGAAGATATGACTCCATATGCTCTAGTACCGGTTATTGGGCTGAAGTAACTTCAGTAAGACGTTTCTTAGAACTGTCTACTGGTCTCTGACATCGCCTGGCAGATAGTTTTCCCCACTCTTCAGAATCCTTTCGGCTCTGCGATGTGTGAGGGGCATCCTGCATGCACAGCCCGTTTCAAATCACCCCACTGCATCTCAATAGGATTCAGATCTGGACAGATCCAGGCTCAGACCATTCCAGAAAACTCCATTTCAAGTAAAGTCAAGTTAGTTTTATTTATAAAGCGCTTTTTACAACTGTTGTTGTCACAAAGCAGCTTTACAGAATCGTGGTCTGAGCCCCAATTGGGTAAACCGATGGCGACAGAGGCAAAACTCCCTAAAACTGGAGGAAACCTTGGGAGGAACCAAGACCCATTTCCATGTCCTTCTCCTGACAGTCCTTGGTGGAATGTTTTAGGTCATTGTCATGTTGCATGGTCCACCTTCTGGAATGATGATCTCCCATTGTCATCAAGGAACCTCTGACACAGTGGAGAATTCATAGTGGATTCCAGAATGGCGTGCTGGCCAGGCCTCGTTGCAGTAAAGCAGTGCGATACTTGTGACCACGATATTTCCATCCACATGGTTCCCAGTTGGGATGAGGGTCTTTAGCTGAAACGCTGTCTTTGGTTTACCCCAAACATGTCCTCTGTTGATATGTCCAAATAATTCAATTCTAGATTCATCCAAAAGCACTGGTCTCTGGCTTGACCTGGTGTGGTTTTGGATAGCGAGGGTTTCCTCCTTACATCTTCTGTGTAAATCAGGCTCCTGCAGTTTCTTTCTGATGGTCGATGCATGACATCAACTGTGGCAAAAACTTCCTGTCGGTCTTGGGATGTTATTTTAGGCTTGTTGGAGACCTCATTAAGCAAATTACAAGTCTTCTCTTGGGCTAAACTCGCCAGGACAGCCTGACCTGGCCACACGGGCAGTTTTTTTAAATGTTTTCCAACTTGCAAATTATCATCCGGATGGTAAAAGGGCTTAATTTAGAAGACATTTGAGATTTTACAAAAACACTGTATATCTCTTTCCAGGCTCATATACATCTGTAGCCTTCTTTCTGAAAATATCTGTTGTATGAATCGCTTGAAGACAAGCCTGTCTGTCTGTCTGCCTGTCTATCTGTTTATCTATCTCTGTAGCTATCTTATCTATCTATCTCTCTATCTGTCTATCTCTCTGATTTGAGGTCGAATGTAATATTATTTTTGATATTTCTTATTAACTGTGCTTCTTAAAAGCTTCCCAATTTATAGCTACATTCCAACACACACACAGAGTTCTGCTCTCTACAGTCACCATTACTGAAAACATTTCTTACGGCCGTGTGAAATTTGTACATTATAAACAGTCTGTGATGTGGCCAATGTTTCCATTCATTCTAATCCATTGCTTGTAGAACATTTCAGAGGCTATGCATGATTTGTTTTTGGTTATTTTCCTTTTTAAAAGTTGAATAATTTTTACTAATACAACTGATAAAGTCTTTGCTGTTATTCCACATTGAATGAAAGGTAAGGCTACGAATTCCAAAAAGTTTTCAGTGGAGTGTATTTAAGTGTGTTAGAGCTTTCTTGCCTGGATGATCTTGTGTTAAAAGTCAGGGCACAGCAATGATGATAAACCCCAATTCTAGCTTACGCCTCTTATTGATTAATCACGCAGCTAAGGCTGGTTGACAGGAAATGACAATGAGACGAGTGACTTTGGGCCAGGCAGACACGGTCAGGGTGAGGAGCTGCAGTGGGAGGGTAAAACAAGAGACAAGATGGGGAGGGAGATACAGAGAGAGAAATAGAGGTGTATAATGGGACACACGCTGTGTGTGTGTGTGTGTGTGTGTGTGTGTGTGTGTTTGAGAGTGTCTGTGGTGTGTATGTGTGGTCCTGAGAGAGCTCCTCTCTCGCCTGTCTTGTCGTGCACTGACTGAAAGCCTTGCTGACAAGGATCTGTGCACCACGCCGCCTGCTCGCTTTGATAAGAGCGACCAAGCCGTCAGTCCACAGCATTTCTCACACACAAACACACACACACACACACACACACACCTACACACACACACACACACGTGTGCGCACACTGAAAGATCAGGGTTAAATTAACTCTCATAGAGTAAGATAAGAGAAAAACCTTTAAAGTATTTTGACAATTAAATAAGTTAAAGGTTTTTTTTGTTGCATTTCATGCATTTTTTGTGTTTTTTTAAATTTTTTTTGTTTTGGACACTTTTCACTTTACACTTTAGACTTATTTTTATAGACATCAGCAGAGATAAGGACAATGTCTAAAATAGTAAGAAGACTAATCTATTTATTGTTTGGACAATTAATAAAACCAATATTTATTCTTGATTCTTTCCACTTTTTAGAATGTAATTGATTTTAGCACTAAAATTCTAATTACTTGTGTTTTATTTTATGTTTCCTGGGACCAAATAATACTGTGGTTTCAGGACTGAAGAGAGAAGGGCCATTAAAATGGAAACAGGCAGTGAAATATATTTTGCAGGAGTGAACTAGCAGGGTGGAAAGCCTTTTCGAGCACTTTGCAATGGCACTCCTTGCAATACCTTCGGGATGGGTCGGATTGGTGCTTTAGATCCAGAAGTAATCATCACTTTGCAAATGCTTGTGCAATCAGATCTTCACTGCAATATTCTGACAACTAACGTAAAGCCCCAGCAAAAATAAAGCTTCCCCATCTCCCCATTCATTTCTTGAATTTTAAAAGAAACCTCGGAAGAGCAGGTGCACACACCTTTTAGAGGCACATATTCAGCTTCCTGGAAAGGGTCTACATAGACTTATTTCTGACATTTTAAAAGACATGGCACAAAAACTCAGAGTGTGCAACAAAGAAGCATTATGGAAAATAAAGTAGCTGCTTGTTTAGTACTAACGGCAGAGAATAAGCTTCGTCCTGGACAGCATTGTGATTCTGCAGCAAAAAGGAAAGTCTAGTTCCTGGATAAGACTTTGAAGAAACTCCTTTCACATCCCAGGCAAACGTGCCGTTTCTTTCTCAACCCCAGTCTGTTTTTTTATTTGTTTATCAGAAAGCCACTGGACTGGCAGCTTATTAGTCTCATTTCTTTGCTTCTAGATGTACAACCCTGTAATGAGGATAAGCTGGACATTGGTCTTTGGCTGAAATGAAAAAGCATCCAGCATCTTCTAAAACAATCTTCTCATCAGCAAACAACTCTTAACAATCCCTGCTCTTGTACGTAATGGACATTACTGTAAACGCATGATGTGAAATGACTTACTGGACTCATTTCTAAATGCTCACTTCAAGTGTTGTGTTTGTGACTTGCTTAAAATTGGAATATGAAAAATATTAAATTATTGTGATATTTCGATGTGCACCTGATAGAGTGCACTGTTGAGAATAAACTTTCTGTTAATGATTATTTTGGATGAAAACCCAGTCCAGCCCATTCATCCCCTCCCTCTGCCGTCCAGCTCATTATAAAATTATATTATAACTGAATAATCATCATTTTCTTCTTAGGTTTTCCTCTTGAGTTAGCCCCGGGATCGGAAAGTCACGGGTTCGAGTCCCAGACCAGTAGGTTGCCCTGAGGTACCCTTGAGCAAGATACCGTCCCCATCACTGCTCCCCAGGCAGTTTAAGAAGCTGCCCCCTGGTGTGTGGGGGTGAAAAGCAGTAGTTGAATTTCATTGTGCTTCACTGTGTGCTGTGCCATGTCTCACAATGACAAGAATAGTCACTTTCACTTTCAGGGAGTGAATGTTGACGCGAATTGAATCAAATTGAGTTTAACTGAGTGCATCATTACATCCAGAATAAGAGAAAAACAGCAGGGAAAAAGAAAACAGCTAAAGAAAAGCACGTGTCTAATTGGGATTATGGTTTTTGTTTGCTGTCCGTCTCATTTTTCTCGTTTGAATAAATCTTGTGTATCGAATCATTTATCGAATCAAATCGAATCGGGAGTCTACTTGTTTTGGTAAGTCCTTCATGCCTGGATGTTGCTGCTTAAATATATTCAAGGCTAAAAGACCTGCTGAACTTTGTGGGCCCAAATCTCTTGGACTGCTGGCTCTAGGTTTTGATGACATCTCATTGATCTGTCAGTAAAAGAATCCAGTGATGGAAAAAGCACTGAAAAGGAACAAATGAATATTTAAGCAGCCTTCTTCAGAAATGATCTGCATGTGAAATTACTCACTGTACTCATTTCTAAATGCTCACTGTAAGTGTTGTGTTAGACCTTCATGGCTTGCTTAAAATGGTAAAAAAAGGCTTTAAACCAGATCTAAATACTGAAAGTGTCACATTCTTGTACTGCAAAATGGGCGAAATCAATAGTTCACCAGGCAGTTTCACAGAAGAGGCACCCGTTTAGGCCTTTATTGTCATGTGCTCTTGATTACCTGGAGATTAGTCCTGGTACGGCCTCATTTATAGCTTTCGACACAATTCTCAGACATGTTTACTTCAACCCAAAAACTTTGAACTCTCCTTGGTTATTATGAGCAAGAATATCTCTGATGACCTGAGTCACTATTAGTATTAAATCTAAAAATGGAATCTTCCTTTCACATTTAAGAGAATAAGAAGATCCAGACCTCCACTCCCATCCTGTTTCTTATTAATTGGATTTCATGAATTGATTGGCTGGTCAGGGAAAATAACTAATCAGGTAATGGCTGATATATATTTATACATATTTACTATGATAAATCTTTTCAGAATGTTAGATATTTGTTTCAAAATATGTATTAATTTCTTTTTTTTTATATATATATATAAATAGGACCATCAGATATATGTATGTAACAATACTTGTGTGCAACATTTAATATAAATATTTTTAAAATAATGGAAAAAAAAAAGATCCAGTTTTGCTGCATGACATCTGAGGAAGGTATTTTTTTTTTTTTTTGGAGAAAATAATTCTTAATTTTTCTTGCCAGATAATTTTTCAATTACATATTGAAAAAAGTAACATTTTCCATTACCATTATTAACATTTGGTGAGTCGCGTCATCTGACATTTGGCAGAAATGCCTTGAATGTGCAGTGCTGTGCAAAGGTTTTAGGCAGGTGTGGAAAAATGCTGTAAACAAAGAACGCTTTCAGAAATGGGAGTGTTAATCATTTATTTTCATCAATCAACAAAATGCAGTGAATGAACAAAAGAGAAATCTAAATCAAATCAATATTTGGTGTGACCACCCTTTGCCTTCAAAACAGCATCAGTTCTTCTAGGTGCACTTGCACACAGTTTTTGAAGGAACTCGGCTGGTAGGTCGTTCCAAACATCTTGGAGAACTAACCACAGATCTTCTGTGGATGTAGGCTTCCTCACATCCTTCTGTCTCTTCATGTAATCCAGACACACTGGATGATGTTGAGATCAGGGCTCTGTGGGGGCCAGAAGAACTGATGCTGGTTTGAAGGCAAAAGGTAGTAACACCAAATATTGATTCGATTTAGATTTTTCTTTTGTTCGCTCACTTTGCATTTTGAAAATTGTTAAAAATAAACAATCATTATTGATATTTCTGAAAGCATTCTTTGTTTGCAGCATTTTTTCCACACCTGCCTAAAACTTTTGCACAGTACTGTATATATTTTTTTTCTATTTATTTTTCAAATAAATGTGATTTTAATATGGTTGCAATGTTTGCATAAAATGTTATGGTAATGTAGAATCATTTAATTTAAGGCATGTGTCTGTTTTTAGGGAGGAAAAATCATCATTATGAGCATTCATAATAGGAATGGACAGAATGTGAATTCAGTTCTGTTTAGACAAATAAAACCAAACGAGGGGTGACCTGTTGATCTCAAAAATCATAAAAAAATGAGCCAGAATGACACATGTGCACCAAAAGTCCTCCTGCTGGACAGCTGTTGAGATAGGATAGCAGTGGCCCTGTTTTTGTAGATAAATAATAAATATGACCTTGCTCTGGAAAATAAAATATCATCTCACTAGCCCCCCCCCCCACGCTTGACAGGACAGGAGCGCAGGAAGGGACGGGCTTGGACGCTAAATAAAGTGTCACCAAATCCCTTTCAGCTGGAGAGAATGAGGTTGTGGGAGTGAGTCGGGCCAGCGATAGGGACGGGAGGGCATGAGGGGGACGCTCCAAAGTCACACGCTGACAGGCATGAGTGCTCTCCACACACACACACTCACACTCTCTCCTTCTCTCACACACATACACACAGCGATATTCCTCATTGTGGTATCACCTTTCAGAACGAACTCCTCTTCTAATCGTTTTTGGCCGGCACAAGTGTTCCACTGTGTTCTTGGCTCCTTTTCTTACTTTCCTACTTTCTCCTCCCCTCGATTTCTCTCTCTCAACAATGTTTACGCTTGTCATTCGAAGCCGAGCACACTTAGTAACACTCATGTTCAGTGAGTCATACGGCAAACAGTCTAACGACACATTTTTACAGATTGCTTTTGAAGGCCTTACTCTGAATTATTATTATACACATCCTCAAATCAAATAAGTGCGAGGAAGGAAAAATAGAAGTTATTGATTCTGAGATATTAAATATTGATTCAAAAGCTGACAGATCCTGTGTGCGGTTGGGGGGGGGGGGGTGAATTACAATAAGCATAAAGGTGTCGCAAGAATTTAGAATCATTAACTTCTCTTCGGTCTATTGCTCTCTGCATAGCTTCTCGTCATTGCGTTCCTAACCAGCGCCACCAAGATGGTAATGAGGCACTCGGAGGTTTGGCGGCTAATTTATTACACCCCGGGTTGCGCATTAGCCAACCCGACCATGCAAATTTAGGCAAATACCCCACCGGTGGCGATGGAACCACTTTGTCAGAACTTTCCTTTTCCTTCCTGTTTGTTTTTTCGCTCGGCCACCTACCGCCTCGAAGTCACATATCCAAAGTTAACGCGAAGCAGGCCGAACGATGTCACCTTGGTCGTTCCGTGGCACCCTTCCATCGAGTTGCCCTCGGAGGATTTCCAGGGAGAACCACAGAGCACATTATTATGAAGGGCCAGAGAAAAAAGTGGCAGCAATAAAGCCAAACGGGCGCAGAGAAGCGAGCATGTCAGCGGTGATAAATGACACCCATGCATCCCGAATGTGTGCGCTGCCCTTGCTACGTTGACCGCCTCTCCGGGGGCCCGCGGCTGTTCGGCATAGGGCGCGAACGCTGTACGGACAGCGGACGGCTCTGACAGAGGTGGGCCGTAGGTTCCAGGGTATCGTCCGAATGAACGCCTCTTGTGCTACGAGGGTGCCAAAAGACATCTCAGCCCAGACAAAGGTGGGGCACAGGGTCCAAGGTTGTGTCCACGGGTGTGACTGGAGGCCTTTTACGGGACAAGGGTATTAAAAGGCGTCTATGTTTGGAAAGATGTTTGGGAGGAGACATACCATAGACACTCTATGGTATTGGCCAATATTGTGACCCAAAGCAGAATACGTTTACATTAAGGCATCAAAGGTCCACACTTTGCTTTACGATGACTGGATATCTGCTGCAGGAACGGGAGTGAAAGACATCCCACCCTGGACTGATAAAAAGCTAATTTTGGGCAATATTTGCTTATGACTGAACATTCCAAGGGAAGTTTCTATGTTCATGTTTGATTTAAACGGGGTTGGGTCCATTAAAGATCCTCGT
Organism: Hepsetus odoe; assembly: GCA_017165825.1. Classification (NCBI taxonomy): domain Eukaryota; kingdom Metazoa; phylum Chordata; class Actinopteri; order Characiformes; family Hepsetidae; genus Hepsetus; species Hepsetus odoe. The sequence goes on along the minus strand of CM029379.1, from coordinate 19,893,656 downwards.
CATTAAGAAGTTGACGGTTTCTGGGGATGCGGTCAGGGCCAGGATTCCAGAAAAGCAAAATTTGGTTTCTCAGCATGGGTTAAATGGCCAACGTGGGCATCTGTTAGCTGATTTAGATGATCGATTTAGTTGATATAGTATGTTTTGGTGTCTAATAACGTTGCATTAGATGCCGTTTGAAAAGATGCCGTGTAGCATCAAGCGAATTGAAACAAGATTACTTTCGCCCTCCCAGTTTCCCGGCTTCCTGGACTATTTAGCAGGTGAATGGATCAGAATAGTTTTTTTGTTTGTTTGTTTTAGGCCTGAAGTCAGAACCTCTTTAGACTTGGAAATGTCTAAGACGTTCCATAAATATCAAAAGTATATTAAAAAAGATCCTTTCCTGACAAAATAAGAAATTTGCATGACTGTTCTGTTTATCTGATTCATTGCTTTGAGGCAATGGGCAAAATTCGTCACCTGCAAACAAATGCGACTGTTAGTTGGCTGAGAGTTTTCTGAAAATGCTATGCTTAAAGAGAGCTTAATATTTGCATATTTCCATTTGATTTGCTAAATAAACTGGGTGCGCAATTATTAGGCCAGTGAGTATTTTGAGGATTCATTTTAATCTGGAACAAATCCAGTGCTATCCAGTCGATCCGAAACATTAATAAACATGAAGCCTGAATGGCTGAAAGCCTGAAAAAAAATCTGTCTCGAGATATTTCTTGGCCCAGTCTTGATGTTTCAACTTATGCGTCTTGCTCAGTGGTGGTCGGGTTTGTCCATGTCTCTGAGCACTGAACACCTTGTGCTTCTGGACACTGCAGGTAGACTCAGTTCTGGAATATGACAATAATTGAGGATCCTGAGTTCCTGGTAGCGTCATATTTTATTCCTCTCAAATCTTTAGCAGTTAATGTGCATCTTTTTTTCTCAACACTTTTCTTGCGACCCTGTTGCAACAAAACTGTTTTGCAAACTGTTTGATGGTTCTGCGACTTTTCAGAGTCAGTTATATTTACATGTAAGAGCGACTTACATGTCCTAATTACAGGGACCGTCCCCCTGGAGACACTCAGGGTTAAGGGTCTTGCTCAGGGACCCAGTGATGGTAGTGCCAGAGGTGGGATTCAAACCTGGGACCACTTGAGCCATCGGTCCATAGGTCCAAGTATTCTACCACTAGACCACCAACACCCCACATATATCACTTTATATCACTTTTGATCTCCTTTGGCTCATTACACAAATGCACATCACCTGACCTGCTTAAATCCAATCAGCATTCAAGCTTATAAAGCTTGGAGTTGGAATATATGCAGAAAACGATATGGTGAAAATACTCACTTGCCTAATAATCGTGCACACAGTGCATTTTAACCACATCGGGAGTCAGAGGCCGTTGTCCTCTGGAACATTTTCAGCCTCCGGGAGTTTGCCCTTACTCACTCTCCATCTATTTTATTGCCGGATCCAAAATTAAAAGGCAGCCTAAGCTTGGTGAAATTGAACTGGAGTGTAGTACATGTAGAAACAGAAATCTTGTGAGTGAGAACTATATAAAGGCTTACGGTCTCATTGAACGCCATATTAAACTTCCCACCACTAAAATGACTTGAATGCAAACGTGCGGACAAGAACGAAGACTATTTTAAGGGAACGCTGTAAAATATTTGAGCAAAATGAATTTGGTGGGGTCCGTTGACAGTTTATAGTGCTTATATTTGCAATTTTGTAATCAGTTGGTGACTAATAAGACTAATTAACATTTGTGATATAGATCAAATTGGAGATCATGCCACACAGCACATTGTATTTGACTACAGGTGACTATTTCTCCACTCATCTGTTTATTTAATTGCCATTTAACGAGCCATGGTAAATTGCCATTTAATGCTCCTCGGCTATGTGAAGAAGACACGATTTCTTTTTATTCAAAACCAAAGGCTTTTCCTATGATGTTTTACAGTCTTGCTAATAATGAGGAAAATGACCAAAGTCTTCACGTAAACCGTTCTCAAAGGAAGTTAATATAAGATAAAAAGATACGTATATAGTCAGTAAGTAGTGATTTTATATTTTTATAAATATTTTATATATATTTTATATCTTATTTAACCTCTCCTCAAGGAAACGCAGCATAATTAATTCCTGTTCGGTACTCCGTCTGGTTAATCAGAGCTCCGTGAACGCTTCATGCTGCTGAATTCCGCTTCATTTTTCTGTCTACCAGGTCAGAGTCAGAGGAGGAATCTGCAATCTTGTTCTTAAAATCAGCTCATAATCTGTAACTAACTAGACCTTTGCAAGTTAATTGATCAAATATAAATATGTAGTAAATATGCACATTTAGAAATACAAAAAGGAGATACAAGGTAGTACATAAAGGTCACTCTTCTCTTTGCCAGTGCTGTCATTGGATACGGCCCACGGAACAGTACATGCAGTTCAATACTGCCCACAGTGACAATACCGCACTGTCAGTCTGGATGTGCTGACTCTTTTTAGGCCTCTCTTCCCAACAGAAAAGTCCAGCGGTAGTCAGTTTCAAGTGGGGCTCAGCAGTCTTATGTTATGCTGTCGTTTGCATAAAAAATGTATGTTAGTGTGCACTTTTCTGAGTACATCATCGGCATTGTCAGTACTAAATAACTCAAAAACAGCGATGCAGAGGTGGCCTAGCTGTGAGGGAGTTGGCTCCTCATCAGAAGATTGTGGGTTCGATTCCCTCACAAGTAGGTACCGTCCCTGTCACTGCTCCCCCGGGCGCTTTCAATAGCTGCCCTCTGCTGCACGGTGTTTGAGTGCATGGGTTAAATGCAGAGGTCCAATTTCGTTGTGGTTCACGTGTGCAGTGCTGTGACCTCGCGATGACGAGGGTTGTCACTTTCACTTTCACTTTCAAAAACGTAGAAAGAGAAGACTGATTCAGACCAATTAGATTAGACAAACAATAGCTAGTAATGTTTGGATACTGTTAAATGCTACTGTAGAAACTACGTAAACAGGTAGTAAATAGATCCTTACAGAATTTTTTAAATACAAACGTTCACTGGTGACGATGACGACGATGATGTTGACAGTCAGGGATTCAATTCAATTTATTCTTATATACCGCCTTTTACAACACAGTTGCCCCAAGTCACTTTACAATGGTGGTGGATGGTGGAACAGGTTACAGTAATAGATCTTAAAGCCGGACGACTACGAAGGAGAGGAACCAAAAACTCCTCTATGTGGAGAAAAAAAAAAACCTCTGAGGGTCCAAGGTCAACCAGCTACCCAACCCCAAGGATCCCCAAGGATCCCACTCAAGCCAAATATCACATTTCCTGACAATTCCCTACGCATCCATACATCTAGCCATCATTTAGCAGTGTTGGGGACAGGGCATTGAAAAGTGAAAGTGAAAGTGACAACCCTTGACATTGCTTAGGTCATGGCACAACACGCATGAACCACAACGAAATTGGACCTCTGCATTTAACCCATGCACACTCAAACCCGTGCAGCAGTGGGCAGCTATTGAAAGCGCCCGGGGAGCAGTGATGGGGACGGCACCTTGCTCAAGGGTACCTCAGGGCAACCTATTGGGAAGGGGTTTGAACCCCGATCCTCCGATCATGCGGCTAACGCCCTAACCGCTAGGCCACCGCTTAAGGAAATCTGAGGGCAACTCACTGGTCTGAGACCATTGACCCTTCAAACAAGGCATCAGGGACCTGACCACCAGGCCACTTCTGCCTATTGAACACTTACTTGATCTTAAGCCTTAAGTGTCAAAAGCTTTGGATTCCCATTAAACACACAAAATCCACCTACCATTAAAGCCTATCAACTCTGCGGCTTTAAAGAGAATTTGGGGAAATTTTCTTCTCATAATTACTTCAGCTGAAGAAGATCTAAGGCCTACTCGATTTCGAGGATTCTGCGCTCAGAACATATAAGCTATAGTTTGTGTAATATTTACCCCATGAAAAATGTCAGCCTACAGCTTAAAATGTGCCATTAACACAGAACAGTCCAGCACAACTCGCCTGCCACCCACAATTGGGCTTAAAAAAAACCCAAAAAAGTTCAATATTAAAATGTCGTTACACCACTATTGTTGTTTTGAGTTTTATGACACATTTATGAGATAGAGGCTGCGAATGCCCCAAAAGCAGCTGCCTTGCCCTCAAACTGCTATTGCCACGTAACATTTAAACATGATGCAAACAAAATCTGATAAAAAGTTAGAAAAATCCATATTATTTCAGAAATTCCATAACCGAGGAGATCCCCCTACATCAGATACGGCGCAGCGTTTAAATGACATGATCTCCCCCGACCCGCCGGAACAAATCATGCAGACCATTGTCACATCTGGCTCAGAAGATAGAAAAAAGAGAGAAATAAGATCACCGGAGGTCTTGTGTAAAGCTGCTGTAATAGTAAATATCACGCCGCATGACAGTAGCAGAGATTTCTATCACAGCGAGCTACACGCGTGTGTTGGGACTGTATCGTGTTTCACGAACGTGACCTTGTCAAAGCTGCTGTTTGTCCCCAGCTGGAGATGAGATGTTTGTTCTGAATTTCATTTCAAACCGAAGTGCATGTAGACTGCACTCCCATCCAGTAGTAGTAGCCTTTGACTTGAGTCGTCCACTTTGAACCAGAGCGGCTAATGAACGTTCCATCATGGAGCCGCGCGTTTGTTGGTATCGGATCTAACGGCAAGTTCAGGCCCCATATTGCTGCATTCGCATCCAGGTTTCAGCAGGGAGCTACGTGGTGTATCTCAGTCGTCGTTTTCTGATCATTTTCATTAATAGTCCTACATTGTTGCTGCTGCAGTTCACTGGGGGTCAGTGCTAGCTCTGAAAGGGCCCCATAGTCCCCGCGTGGGACATTTGGACCACCGTGCCCTCAAACGATACACTGTACAGTTTTCCAAGCCATTTGCGGAGCATTTATAGTGTTACAGTGCATTATCTTTCTGTAGAAGTCAGTACTGTGTTGTGACCTAATTAGAGCTCTATATAGGGTGCTTTCTTACGATACCCCAAAAATGCAGAAAAGCGGAATTAGTAAGGGAAACTTTTTATTTAGAGAAATGCATTTGAGTACTCAAATTTAGCTAAAAAAACAAAAAGAAAAACTAATGTGCAAATATAAACTTGCATAACGTTGGGGGGTGGGGTAGCAAATAGTCTTGCCGAGAGCCGTTAGAAGGTCAGGACTGGCACTTAAAATAAAAACGATCCAATAATTTGTGAAGTCTGTCACAAATGCAGTAGATAGCAATATAATCACATTAGCAGATTTCAGTCCATACAGTGTTGCCCTTTTAAACCAATGTGGTGCAAAGCACAAGAAGTCCTGTTTAAACACGATTACTAGGATGAACACTAACATTATGATTACCTTTTAAAATACTAATCCTAAATTAATTTTAGGCCCATCTGCCTGCTGAGACCAAGAATATAAATCCTCTCTCTTCAGTGGATTCACACGAGGAGGATGAGGATAATGAGAAAAGGGATACAAGTGCCGATGCACGCGCACACGCACGCACTCGCACGCACGCACACACGGTCTTTTGGCATCCGCAGCTGTCTATGATTTGTGGAACATCTCCAGCTTCTTCCTCCTTTTATAGAAGATCACTTTGATGTGCTAGCAAGACAGATTGCACTTGTAAAGGAAACTGAATGTCTATTGTTTATATACATTTACCGGCCACTTTTTCAGAAACACTGTTTACCTCGCTTTACTGGAAATACGTCTCGTTTTCCACTCACTGGCCACTTTATTAGAAACGCCTACGTTCTTTTACACTCATTTTCTGCACTTTTTCAGAGCAATTCTCACTTCGATCATGGCAACAAAGTCTTATCGTTGTAGAAAGGTGCGCTTGAAAAAGAAAGCATGGATCCAGTCTGCTGATTCAGGGCTACGCCAAGTTTACTACAGTCCCAGATCTGTTCTAAAAACAGTTATACTTACTAATTTACTTGGAATTTTAGCAGTTTATTGATATTTCATTATATTTTAGATTTTGTCCGGTCAGCTTTGTAGCGCTGGCGTGCATTCTCACATTTTTTTGGCACATTCTTCCTGCCAACGCTTCTTAAACGGTCATGGTTGTTGCTGCAGTTTTCATCTCCAAATTGCCCACACATTCTCTAATGTGGACAGGTCAGCACTGCAGACAGACCAGTCCATTATCTGTTCCCTGTGTTTCCACTGCCATGCCCTTGCAATGTGTTCAGAATGTGGTTTTGCATTGTCTTGTCGATGGATGTCCCTAGAAAAGACATAATCTTGATGGTAGTCTACGTTGCTCTATAATTTCGACCTACTCTTCTGCATCGCTGCAGACGTGTTTCACAGATATGTAAATGATCTTCGCCAAGATCGCGCTGTCGCAACCTCGTACCGTGACAGATCCTGACGTTTGGATTCGATCGTGATAACAGTCTCGATGGTCCAGAGCACGCAGCCCCGTTTTCTTTCAAAAAAGATGTGGAAAACCGATTCTTCTTGCCAAAGTGATCCCTTGCCCACATGGTTCTATCAGCCGTAGACGAACGACCGTTCTTGACGCAGTGACCCTCGCCCTTTACGTACTGAATTCCTCTAGACTCTTTTATTTATTGCTGTTTTGCATCACAGTAGAGAGGGAAATCCTTCCGAGCTTCCCCTGAAATGAAACATTTCAGTGTTTACACACATTTGTTGAACATCTTTGCTCCTCTAAAGATTGACCAGACCTGGAATGCAGGAATGGATGTAAAGGTCAAAGACTGACCCAACATTTTCTAATGTGGGGTTAAGGAAGCGCCTACCTTCTATTTCTACCCACGCGTTACTGATGGCAGGGAGAGTAAGAAGGTTGTGTAAATTGCAGTGGGTTATCGGGTGTCATTGTTGGGTCGAGACTGATCCATCGTCCAAAAAAAACAACCACGAGTAACCATGAGGTCACGAGCTGATGAGCGTGTGAGCTGGGCCATTAGGCAGTTTTTTCCTATAGGAAACACACCGGTCAATACACACCTCAGAAAAGGTTAGAGGATGTTTCCGGGAGATGCGGTTTCCCTCGCAACAGAATCGGGAGGTTCTAACATAGAGGGTACACTCTCTATTTTGGAATGGGCATTGCCCTATATCGTTCACTTGATGAGCGTGTGCAGATACATCTCTCTATTTTCTACATATCCAGACATGGTCTGACTTTTACCACAGGCTTCACGCTGAACAAACTTCATCGTTTGAAGCATTCCAGCGGCGCGCATTTCTATTTACATGTAAAACGCCCGATCTGCCAACGCGCCGCTACTCAACCCAGCGCGGTGTGGGTCTGTGCAGCTGCCTTTGCTTCTTTCCTGCTGTTACAACTTCATTTGCCATGCCTCCCTCCTGTCTGCATAAGAGACTACAGCTCCATCGCTCCCCGGAGGCCGTGCACGAGAGCCGTCTCCTTTTGCCTTCAAGTAGCCAGACTAATGTATTCTCTTTGCGCTCTCCAGGATGGATTTATTACTGCCACATTTCAGCACCCTAAATAACCATGGGTAGAAGGAGGTCGCTTCGCCGGATCCGCTGCCTCGGCCCGGAGCAGAGCCTTAGAGGAGCTAATTGAATCATATTTTCACACTTTGAATAAATAAATAGGACACAACGAAGATGGCTTCTTTAGGTTCGCAATTGTGATAAACGTAGAAAATGATTTGTTCTATGAAGACTATATCCGACAAGCGGTCGTCAAAACAGTCGAAACAGCATCACGATTAACAAGAGACACTTTAATGAAAACTGGTTTTATTTTTTATTTATTTATTTTTTTTATATAAATGTTTCTGTAGGCTTATTGCAGAAATTCTATGTTGTGAAGTGTTATAAGTGCTGGACACCCGCTATTTTTTTTTCTATACTTTCTTTTCTGTGAAATTACACACACACACACACAAGCAAGACTTTAAGAAATGGTTTTAGACACAAATGGAGTCAAATGGAGCCATATTTATTTCTTATTTTATTCATCGCAGTCTGCCGCATGCACCTTGGCCATTATGACGTCACAGCCAGAAATTGGATTATGACATCACAAAGCGAAACGCAACGGCCAAACCGACTTAGGATCAGATTGGGGTTGCTTGTAATTAAACCGAAACTATGCAAATGTAGTCGGGACGTTTGGGACTAGGATCGGACGGTCTTGGATCAGAATACCAGACCGACAGTTTGACTTGCGCAAGATAGCGTACCCGGCGCTGCTCCCCAGGAACTGGATAAGGTTGCCCCCTGCCGCAAGGTGTGTGTGGGTGAAAAGCGGAGTTCTCTGTGTGCTGTACTGTTTCACAATGGCAAATAGTCACTTTCACTTAACCACCTGAAAAGTTTCTTTCTAATTCGTACCCTACGTGAGAGTGCGTTCGAGTGCGTGTCTGACCATTCGCCAGGGGATAGGCTCCGACACCATGAGCAGCACCTAATCGGGAAAAGTGGTTCAGAAAGTGAGCGTCAAGATTGTCACTTGTTGTAATTTAGATACACGTCGACCGCCTACCATGACGTCTCCATCGTTGTTCTTTTCGACCTCAGGGAACTTTTCACACTCACCTGTGCCCTGACAACGCCGATGTCCTGCTCGGTGATTTTAATACCCATATAGACACCGTTTCTCCAGAAAGTTTAGAATTCATGGCCATCCTGGAGTATTTCAGTCTTACTCCCGCACAAAAAAATAGGGAAATGTACGGGATGGTATTTGTTCATTGGGACTTAATAATAATTAAAAATTAATAACAATAAAAAAGTTATACTGTCGCCATTTCTGACCACCTCTTTATCTCTTGAAAAACTTTGTTGGTCTGCTCTTTCCGACTTTATTTGACATCTAATAAGTCGTTGATTCTCCACCGGTATTGTTCTTCTGGGCCTAAAAACGGCTGCTGTCACACCTGTGCATGAAAAACCACTTTGGATCACAGCGATCTTAACGACTACAGGCCTATTCTAACCTACCTTTTATTTCAAAGCTCCTTGAAAGGGTCATAGCTGCTCAGCTGCAAAGCCACTTGGCAATTAACAACTCGTACGAGCCATTTCAGTCAGGTTTCCGCATCGGCGCAAGCGCCCTTCTACGCGTCGCCGACGACCTTCTACTCGGTGTCGACTCTCGTTCCCATAGTTATCCTCCTTTTCTCGGATCTAAGCTCTCCCTTTGACACAGTCGATCGGAACGTACTTCTTTCCCGTCTTTCTGCCATCGGGCGCCGTTCTTTCACGGTTCATGTCTTTTCTCGCCGACGGATAGCGATTCGTCTCCGTCCGTAAGAACGGATCGCCTCCTGCTTCAACAAGGCGTCCCTCAGGGGTCTGTTCTCGACCCTCCGTTATTCATAATTTATATTCTTCCACTCGACCGTATTATCAGAAACCACGGTTTCGCTCCTAAGCCGATGATGCTCAAATCTACTTTACGGGCTCCGTTCAAGTCCCCGTCCCCCTTTCCCTTACAGCTTGTAACTCTCATATTAATACTCTCTTAAAAAAAAGCATTCCTTCACCTACGAAAGATTTCGCGTCTCGGTTCACGGCTTTCGCCGAAAGACGCAGAAACGCTTGTTTATGCTTTTATCACTTTCGTTCTCGATAACTGTAAATCCGTATTTTACATTTTTTTTCTGCCTCCCGTCTAAAACACGTACCGGCCTCCGGTACGAACGGAACTCTGCAGCTCGTGTTCTCACCTTTTCCAGAAAGTAATAACACATTGCTCCCACTGTCCACAAACCGGCCGTCCACATCGCTATTTAGCTAAAGAAGCTCTTTACAGATTCACCCCGCCATACTTGGACAAATTGCTCCATTCGTACACTCCCTCGTTCGGTCAAAAAAAACATACTTTCTCTCAAACGACAATTTATATAAGTATTGTGGTGTGACAACTATTCAGCTTGAGCTTTAACTTGAGCCCTATAGTGCAGCAGCCAAAAGAACCTGTTAAAACTATTGCACATGACTCTTAAACACAATGCAAGATCACGCCGCATAACTAATTAATTCTGTGAAGAAACATCTGGCAGACAATATTGGGCAAGGAAAATCAATCCGTATCGAAGCGTAAAACACTTTCTCGGGATCACACCGACAAAATGTATTCTAACCAGGGCCTGGATTAAAATTCTCGGGACTGTTTCTGAAGTATGTGAAAGTTTTTTTTGTTTGTTTGTTTGTTTGTTTTGATTATGATGTGGGCCCGATTGGCAACGGCGCATCTTTTTATAGAAAAAAACGTTAAGTAAACACGAAGCAAGCCTTAATTCACTTAGGTAATATTTTATTTGCTTGTTTAATTTTTCAAAACTATTTTTTTTTATAATAAATTTCGTACTTTGAGGTCAATAAAGAATCATCACAATCGAACAGAAAATACTGTAGAAAAAAAAACAGCACTGGTAGAATTAGAAAATAAACCGATGGAAAAGAAAAACGGCAACGCTGTCGAGCTCACAATCGCCGCATCGCTCTCGCACGTTCCGAAACAAAGATCACGGGAAGGAGACGGACTTACGGACGGACGGAAGGACGGACGGACAGGCAGGAAGAGAAGGTGCATACAGAGGGACTACGTACGGCCGAAGCCATCGGCACCTTTCGCGAAGAGACGGCTCGCCGTTCGGGACCACGGATGGCGCCCGTGCTTTCCGCCGTTCCATAAAGGTTTCCGTAAGCGCAAACGCGAGTCGGAGGTCAGGTGCCGGGCAGCGATTTCTCCCACGGGCCCCAAACGGAGGGACGAGACACGAAAACCCATTCGCGCGCAGGTCAGAGCATTTCGGGCGTTTAACGCGACGTCATTCGGCACGACATTCGTATGAAGTCTAGGAGGGAAAGGGACAAACGCAACAAATAAAAACCCAGTCGTCGGTGTCGTCGTTAAATCTTCTATATCTAGCAACACTTATTAACATTTAGATTTCTTTTTTCTCTTTTTATGTTTTATTATTGAAAAAAAATGGTTCGAGGAGCAGATATAATTTTGCATCGTCTATACAACAGGCTATAAAACACCACCATCACACAGTCCAGAGAGCACATTTAGATGAGGGTGTACAGTATAAACATATGTAATAAGATACTGTCGCGTGCAAGTGTTACCCCGAGCGATCGCTATTTATCGCAAAAACAAAAACGATCACGTCGACCGGGATTTCCATTCCCTCGCGCCCTCGACGGATTTAACGGGCCGGCCTCGCGATGAAAGAGAAAAAGAAAGAAAGAGATTCGGTCGATTTGAGCCGAGCTCACGGGCGTCTCTTTTTCAGTCTTTCTTTCAAATTCCCGTATTTGCGTATCGCTGGAGCTCGATCCTCAGCTTCGATGTAGAAAAACAAGTCCCGGCAGCGAACGTGAGCGGCGGAAACGAACCGTCGCTCGTTTCCGACCCGTTCCGCTCGCCTTTAAAGGAGCGAGCGTGACTGGAACGACTCGTCCGTCCTACGTGACAGAGGGGCAGAAGATCTCGCGTCGATAATCCGTTCGACGTTTACGGGCAACCTGCGGGCGCCCGATCGGCTTCGTCCGCCCGGGACCGGGCCGGCGCGGGTTCGGTCGCCATCGACCCTCCGCGCCCTCCGTCCGTTCCGGAGGAAAACGCAAAAAAGAACCTCCTGGCGTCTTTGATAATTGTCTAAGGTTTTTCTGAGTGTTGTCTTTTCTTCAGTTCTGGCTATTATACACTGGATGAGTTTTTGTATTATTCTTTCGGAGAAAAAAAGAAGTCCTCGATAATCTGAACGGGCAAGTAGCCCGGCAAGTAAGGAGGGATCAAACGTAGTACTCCTTGTCCTTGTTTTTCTTGCCTTTGCTGGCGCTCTTGGCCACGTTGACCGGTTTCTCCTTGACGACCGTACCGTTGGACTGGGCGGAGTTGCTGATGTAGTTGCGGCTCTCGTCTACGTGGTAGGAGCCTTCGTCGCGGTTGCGGTACTTGTACATGGCGTAGAGAAGGATGAGGATGCACAGGGCCGCTGCCGCCACGATTCCCACCACCATGCCCGTGGTGCTGCTGGACTCTCGGACCACCTCCACCGGGTCGGGGTAGATCTTCAAACCAGGCCCCGTGGGACTGGCTGCAAAGAAAGAGAAGGAAACAAAGGTCAGCGTCAGACCATTACGCTAAATCGAGTTAAATCGTTTATCGTGGACCGTTTCTTTGTTGAAGGTACAAAACCGGACCTCGAAGACCGCGCCGTACCTTTGAGGGTGCATTTATTCTTTGATGAACAAAAAGACAAGAAAGTCCAAGAGCAGTTCCTCCAATTCGCACTCGGAGAACCCTTTGTGGCAATTTATTTCTTAAGCGCGAAGTGACAGATTCCGGTGGTTCGCGAACGCACCGACGCGGAACCGATCGACAAGACCCGCAGAAGACCCCCGCGGCCGGCATTTAACGCTCTTCAAACGCTCGACGAGGAGGGATCGACGACTCTGCGGACGCTGCTTCGGGAATCGTTTGCCACTTTGAAGGGGAAACCGATTACATATCGGCGAGCCTCCATTATGGACTAAAGCCATCCAAATTATAATCTCACTCCCATCAACCTTGATAGCACTCGGCACTGTAACCCTTCATTATTCCGTCTCTCTGTCTCTCCCACCCGCTCCCTCTCACGCTCTTTCTCTCTCTCTCTCAGCTAAAGCTCTCTTTTTTTCGGAGAACCGCCTAAATGTCGCAGAGGAGGCTTTAAGTCTGTCTCGAGCCCACGTTTTTTGTACCCCCCAAAGCCCCACGTGTTTGACACGCCGATATAGAATTTTCTTGGCTCTTGCATTTATTTCTACTCATTATCCCTTATATTTATATATTTATTTTATATTTATATATATATAAAGAAAAACAAGTCCTGGCAGCGAACGGGAGCCGCGACATGAACCGTTGTTTCCGACCTCGTTTCCGACCCGATCCACAAGCGGAAGGACTTGTCCATCCAACGCGACAGAGGGGCAGAAGATCTCGCATCGATAATCCATTCGACGAATACAAGAGATTGATTTTAGTGAAAGTGAAAGTGACTGTTCTCGTCTTTGTGAACACAGCACACAGGTAAACACAACAAAATTACACCTCTGTATTTAACCCATGCACTCACACACGAGCGTCAGGGGGCAGCTATTGAAAGCAGCCAGGGAGCAACGACGGGGATGGTACCTCGCTCAAGGGTAACTCGGGGCAACTCAGTGGTAAGGGATTTTACACTTTGACTACCACGGCCCTATTTATTGTCTTTTCTTCTTGTTCTTTTTCTTTCGTCCGCTACCATTCAGGGGTCGCCCGCCTGAATTTCACCTTGCGGTCCTCCTTCTTCGGCTTCCGCCGCTCTATACTCCACTCTGCCCTCGTTCTCCTCCTCTTCTTGACCTCCGAGGTCATCCTACGGGCCGCCGTCCTCCGCCGTTTAGCCACGCTCTCGTTTCCGTCCTTTTTGCAAAATCTACAACCGCCTGACCTTCAGCAATCCTCTCCTCGACACCGTACCTACCCATAACATACTCGTGACATCCACATTGTGGAAAAACAATTTAAACCCTCCTCCAATACACCTGGGTCTTACTACCCTCCCATCTAGTCTCATTCACACACAAAACCTTTCTTCTCTCCATCGTATCAGCTAATTCTCTACCTTTAACGGTCATGCTGCCAACATTCAAAGTTCAATTCAATTCAATTCAATTCAATTTATTCTTGTATAGTGCCTTTTACAACAAAGTTGCCCCAAGGCACTTTACATTGATAACAGGTTACAGTAATAGATGTTTAAGATGTTTAAGCCGGACGACTACGGAGGAGAGGAACCAAAAACTCCACTATGTGGAGAAAAAAACCTCTGAGGGTCCAAGGTCAACCGGCTACCCAACCCCCTTGGGTATACTAACAGAAGTTCAAAAGTGTGACTTTTTTTTTGCCAAGTTTTACACTGGCTGCTAGTGGCTGGGTTGCCATGGTTTTTCATAGTCATTTGTTTTTTCATACGTCTTATTCACTTCCTTTATCATTTATGGATTTTGTTATTTTGTGTGGCTTAACTGTACATCTCGCTACTTTTTTTCAGCATAAAAGATGAAAATACCAGCGGTCCACGTCAAGAACTCTTTTTCTCGCAACTATTAATGGCTTAGAATAAGTTGCGAGCGTAAGTAAAACAAAGAAGCGGCGCAAGCTTCGGGTCTAGGTTCCGCAGCACGTATATGACAGAAACCTACTGGATCTGCTTCTCCGGGCTATAAAAACGGTGCACCTCACGGTCTAAGAACCGGGATGAGACGTTTTTTTATGCTCGCAGCTAGCCGCAACAAAAGAGGGCATGTATGAACAGGTCGTTACTGTTCTCGGGGAAGCAAACGAGCTCCCTGAGAAAGGGGTGAAATGCAACAAGGGCAGATTCAAAGGTAGGTTTTATTTAAAAAAAAAAAGAATTTTTTATTGGCTTTCACCAGAACAAACGGGCACGAGCAGCTCGCATCGATGAGGGTCTTTTGCGAGAGTTGTCTTTTTTTGCAGACCGGCTGAACCAGATAACCGGGCGCCGGGAGCCCGTCGACGAGGTCTGCCTTCTCGACCGCTCTAGGAGCAGTATCAGCGCAGGAGGCTGAAAGACCAAAGAAGAGGCAGTCGTTTTTCAAGGAGGAAGACGCAGAGGACCGGAAGAGAAAGAAGAAGAAGGTAATAGAAGGTGGTATGAAGCTAGGTCATGTTTATTTTTGCAGATAAAGGCTTGAGCAGCTCGAATTCAAGAGGAGTAACAGGGTGCCAGGGGCGCATCGATGAGGTCCAGTCTCCCGATCGTTCCTGTGATCTGCCGTGGCGACCCCCTAAAGGGGAGGGTCCGAAAGAGGAAGAAGAAGACCTCCGGAGCTTACAGGTTCACGTACGTCGGAGGAGTGTATTTGGACTCGTTCGCAGCGTCCTGGAGAGCGCTCGCCACCGTACTCGCGAAAGCAAATGAGCTCGTTTGGAAGAGGAGGAGAAAAGGGAAACCCAATATTACAACACTGGGCGTAAAAGAAAGTAGAAAATAGTTTTTGCTTTCCATGTTTGTTTTCTAACAAGATAGGTTGCGTTTTTAATTAATTAATTTATAGAGCGCAGTACCGCAACGCCTCTTATATCGTATAAAACCCTCAGCCCGGAACCTCGAGCAACGTGGAACCAAACTGCTTTGTGTTTTGCGTATCCTTCATAGGTTCACATTGTAAAGGTTCGCGGACGCAAAGGTAGTTTTTGGTTTTTTTTTTTTTCTGTTTGAACATGTTGCGGAGCCTATTCGGGAGTGTCTTCCGGAAACAAGAAGGGCAGACGCAGAGGTAGTTTGTGTTTTTTTTATCGGTTCGAATATGTCGCGGAGGTATTTTGGGAGCAGGTCGAGTGGCGGGAAAGATGCGCGGTGAGTGGATGGAAGGAGTACTTTGAACGAAGAAAACGACAGAGAGAGACGATCGGACAATCCGGGAAGTGCGGCAAATGAGCAAGACGGAAGTACGAAGAACAGAAAGACCGTCGGTCCAGATGACATACCGGTGGAAGCGTGGAGGCGTTTAGAAGAGACGGCAGTGGAGTTTCAAAGCGTACCGGTACCGATATTCAAGAATAAGGCACAGAGCCGTAGTAACTCTTTGTTCTTTTATTTGTGTAGTGCTTTTTATAACCGTTGTTGTCGCAAAGCAGCTTTACGGAAACTGGGTCCGAGCCCGGTCTGGTTAGCCGAGGGCGACAGAGGTATGGATGATGATTTCCATCAGAATTGTAGTTTTTGCTTATTTTTGTTTAGTGCTTTGTTTGTTTAGTCTCTTTGCTCGGTTCTCTATCTCAATACTCATTTTAACGACGGCTACCGCATTTGCGGATGGAGCGAAGTCGAGACGAGGGAACGACAAAGGCGATTGCAAGGGTGGGGTGCGGTTTTTTATTTGCTTGCAAATGTGCTAAAAGCCTCACTGGTATCATCGTCTCACTGTTAAACACTGTCAGAGGTCCTGATGGTCAGGTGCAGACATACTTATCTGCCCAGGGAGTTCTCTGCGGTTCTTATCTCAAAATGGTCTCCGTCTCCGGGATCCCTTCCAGTCTGGATTTAAAACGGCGTGCTCAACCGAAAGCGCTCTACCGGCCGTCACTCGTGAACTCCATGCGGCTAGATCTAACGACCCATCCTCTGACTCGGTTCTCCTCAACCTTCGATACGGCGAACCGCTGTATCCTCCTGACCGCTCTCTCCAAGTGTCAGAGCAGGGTAATCTGACAACCGGCGTTCGCCGAGGATCTGGCTCCGTGGGGAAGGTCGTACTCTCTCGTGGCTTCTCCTTTTGTTTTTTTGCAGACGACACCCAACTCATCCTGTCTTTTCCCTCCTACAAGACCATTACAACCGATTCAAGACTCGTCTTTAACTGTCCAGAGTTAAACCTTAAACTCTTGCTTGCAAGGACACTAACAGCCTTGCACCATCTTACTCGACTGCTCTTATCAAACATGGTCTTATCAAACTCTTCCGGTCCTCTAAGACCATCGAGCACTGCCCGTCTCGAACCCCCGCCATTGAAAAATATAGGAAGACGTGCATCGAGATTCTTCTGGGTGTAGGGTACATACTTGTCACCGGGGCACTTGTTTTTTTGCTTAGGTTGTAAGTCGCTCTGGATAAGAGTGTCCGCTAAACGCCGTAAACGTGAACGGCGAACCATAGTCGACGAACGGCATTCCAACACAACCGTCGTTTCTCTCCATACAAGAAAGGGCCAGGCGGAGGGTGGCGGAGATTCCTCGACGGGCGACGCGCAAACCGCAGGGGGTCTGGCGAGGGAGGGATTCGAGACTCGACGTGCCTCAAGACCGGCCTTTAGTCGGTGAGGCCCCGAACGCCCCGCCGCATGCGCCGCTCGAATCTCTTAACAGTACGACGATCGCGCTCAAGTTTGCATGAAACATCTACGCTTTCAATACCTCGTCCGAGGCGTTTTACCATTTTGCATTTTTCGGCAGCAGAGAGACGCTTTTTCTTTTCCGTATCGCTCAAAAACGGCAGTCCGCTTTCAATAACTTGGATCTTCCTTCGGTAGTTTTTCCTAACTAATCATCACGGGTGTCCAAGATTGATTTCAGGGATCCTCAGGGATCCACAGAGCCCTCGAGCTTCATCGAAAAGCAAAATATCAAATTTTTATGACGCTCGCATAATAATTTGGAAAGCGGTATAGGTTCGCACCGACGACGAGTGTGCGGCCATCGTGTTTGCCGAAGGAAATGAGCTAGGAGGATGATGAGGGCATTCTTAAAGGTAAGTTGCGGTTTTGTATTTGCTTGCGCATGCGGCAGAAGTGTTTGGTGGATCTTTTCTAGGCAGATGTAAAGGTAGGTTGTGGTTTTTTTTTTTCGCTTGCACATGTGAAAGAAGCATTTGGTGAATCCTTTCTTCTGCACCAAAGAAGCTGGAGGTGACACGTGAGCTGGTCTCTTACCGTCTTTGCAGAAGGAAAGGAGTCGAGAAAAGGGAATGACAAGGCTAGTCGTAAAGGTAGGTTACGGTCTGTTATTTGGTCGCAGAATCGTTTTGTGGGTCTTTTCTAGGTTTGCAACAACGACAAGTAGGTGGCTACCGTCTTTGCGGAAGGAAAGGCGTTCAGATGAGGGATCAACAAAAGCAGATGTCAAGGTAGGTTAAAGGTCATTTTTTTATTTGCTCGCACATGTGGTAAAAGCGACAAATGTTCGACAAATGTTTTCTAGGTTCGCGCCGGCTACCGAGTTTGCGGAAGGAGCGGAGCTTTGCGATGAGTATCATCAGGAGTTGAGGTGTGGGATCAACAAAAGCAGACATAAAGGTAGGTCGTGGGTTTTTTATTCACTTGCGCATGTGGTAAAAGGGTTTGGTGAATGAGAGTGAGTCCGGCCAGCTCCGCGAGGGTTTCCCCAGTTCAAACTACCGTCGCGTTATTTTTCTCCCATCGGGATTGGCTCCATTGGACCAGCAGGAGCCGCCGCCACGAAGATGAACGTTTTCATTTATGGTCACCGACGAAGCCGTCGCTATACGTGGCTTTACTGTTTCTTAGCTGGTGTATTTTTTCACATCGTGCCGGTGCAGGGAACGGAGGCAACGAGGAGGCGACGGGTAGATAGAAG
This sequence comes from Hepsetus odoe, assembly GCA_017165825.1. Taxonomy (NCBI): domain Eukaryota; kingdom Metazoa; phylum Chordata; class Actinopteri; order Characiformes; family Hepsetidae; genus Hepsetus; species Hepsetus odoe. Next base: position 19,875,493 of record CM029379.1, on the reverse strand, counting down.
GAGGACCGAAAGGTGGAGTTCAGGCAGGAGTTCACACAGGGAGGTGTCGAAGAGCTACCGGATCACTGGGAAACCGGTGCAGAAGCGACGAGGCGTGACATCTGGAAGGAAGAAGGAGGATACAGAAGAAGAGGGAGGCAAAGAAAAAGCGCAAGGAGGTGAGGCGTTTGGTGAATTGTATGAGAGGTCGGACAGTAAAGAGGGAGAAAAGGACCTTTACCGATCGGCTAGACGGGAAAGACGCGCAGCAGGCTGGGACGATGAAGGACGGGTATGGAAACGGGTGAATGGAGCATTTTAAGCAGATGGAAGGAGTACTTTGAGGGGCTGATGAATGAAGAAAATGAGAGAGAGAGAGAATTGATGAACCAGGAAACTCCGGCTCCGGGGTCCAAACTGGCACTAAAATCTCTAAAAAAAATCTTTTATCTTTTACCCTCGACTTTTCATCAGTAGACTTGCACATGAGCATCACAAGTGTGAACGCTCTTAAAAGCAAAACACTGCTGGAGCTCAGGTATCAGCCAGGATAAAGCCTTCCAGCGACCCTCCAAACGACACTACGGGAGCTCGGCGCGCCACGAAAACCGGCCTTCGGTTAAATTGGACCGCATACGCAGCGTGAGCACAGAGACTGCTGTGTTTTACGGAGACATGGCTCAGCGACAGCGTTCCGGACACTGCCGTCATCCAGCTCACCGCTCTATCTGGCAGGAGTTGCGAAGGGGTGCTGCGCGTTTTCATACGAACGCTGCGCTAGTATCGACTCATTGTTCGACACTGCCGGAAGTCCTTGCAGTCAGATGCAGACCTTTTTATCTGCCCAGGGAGTTTTCTACAGGTTTTATCACGGCGGTCTACATTCCACCTAGCAGCAGCACGTAGACTTCTGATAACCCGGGACGAGGCCGCCCTAAGAACAGTGAGGGTGAACCACGCAGAGAATCCACGGCCACTTTGGAAACACCGGTGACGCACCGTACCTACAGCCCAGGGCATTCAGGCCCTCACTGACTACAGGACATCTCCACCTGCCTGAGAAGATCCCAGTCGACCCGTGGAAAGCTGCCGGTCCAGACAACTTTCAAGGTCGTGTGCTCAGAGGATGTGCAGAACATCTTCAACATCTCTCTGTTGTTCCTAGGTGCTTTTAGACCACCGGCATCATTCCTGTGCCAAAGAAATCGTCCGTCTCCTGCCTCAATGACTGTTGTCCCATTGTGCTCACACGAAGCGCTTCGAGGGGCCTGTCACGAGGCGCATCGAGTCTCACATAACGGACAATTTGACGTGGACCCTCGACATCAACTCCATCACCGAGAAAGCCTGGCAGCGTATATTCAAGAGCCCTTGTATATACACTACACACTTTTTTTTTTTTTTGGACAGGAAAGAGAGAGTAGAGGTTTAAGGAAAGAAGGGGCAGGGGTAGGAGAGTAGATGGTTTGGGAGGGTTAGTCCCTGAGAAATTTAATCAACGTTTGAAGACAGCAAGGGACTCGGCAGTTCTGACCATCAGGGGGAGTTCGTTCCCCCACCGAGAAGAGTCTTGACGCAAGTCTTTCTCTTTTTTTTGGCGATGGGGGTTCAAGACGCTTGATGGTCTGATGGTCTGAGAGGACGAGAAGAGACAGCGTACCCTTTCCGAGTCGCGACCGACAACGAGGGGGACCGTCCTTGTAATTAGGACGTGGACGTCGCTCTGGATAGGAGCGTCTGCTCCTCTTCGTCTTCTTCTTTTTCTTTCGGCTGCTCCCGTTTAGGGGTCGCCACAGCGGATCAATTGTCTCCATTTCTTCCGGTGCTCTGCATCTTCCTGCTTCAAACCTACCACCTGCATGTCCTCTCTCACCACGTCCATAAACCTCCCCTTTGGTCTTCCTCTTTCCTGGCAGCTCCATCTTCAACATCCTCATCTCTTTCCTGGACACGTCCAAACCAACGCAACCTTGCTTCTCTAACTTTGTCTCCAAGACATCTAACCTGATCTGTCCCTCTAATATACTCATTTCTAATCCTGTCCATCCTCGTCACACCCAACAAAAATCTCAGCATCTTTAACTCTGACACCTCCAGTTCCGCCTCCTGCCTTTTCGTCTGGGCCACTGTCTCCAACCCATACAACATAGCTGGTCTCACTGCTGTCCTGTAAACCTTCCCTTTTACTCTAGCTGATACTCGTCTGTCACAAATCACTCCAGCCACTCTTCTCCACCCATTCCAACCTGCCTGCACTCTCTTCTTCACCTCTCTTCCACACTCAACTGTTGATCCCAAGTATTTAAACTTGTTACCTCCACTCCCTGCATCCTAACCACTCCACTTTCCTCCCTTTCATTCACACTCATGGATTTGGTCTTTGCCCTGCTCACTTTCATTCCTCTCCTCTCCAGAGCATATCTCAGGAAACATTACTGTTCTTGTTCTGTTAGATCTTAGTGCTGCATTCGACACGGTAGATCACTCCATTTTAGTAAATAGGCTTCACTCCACTGTCGGCATTACCGGAACAGCCCTTAAATGGTTCAACTCCTATCTTACAAACCGTTACTACTTCATCCAAATGGATGATTATGGCACCCCCTCACCTATGTCACTAGTTAACTATGGAGTCCCACAAGGGTCGGTGTTGGGCCCAGTGCTCTTCTCCCTCTACATGCTCCCACTAAGCACTATTATACGGAAGCATAATGTTAGTTACCACTCTTACGCTGATGACACTCAGCTATACCTATCTGTTAAAGCATCAACCGGCACTTTAATTAGCTGCCTCAGTGATATTAGGGATTGGATGAATAACAACTTCCTCTCACTAAACCCCGAAAAAACTGAGCTGCTCTTGTTTTGTAGTAGTGATGTAGACAGGGCCAACTTCATTTCGCATATCCGGGATGCAGGGTTGAAGTTTTCAGTTAGTACTCTGGCACGTAATCTTGGTGTTATTTCCTGCACCTTCGGAACATTGCCAAACTACGGCGCTTTCTGTCAATGGAAGACACGGCGAAAGTAGTACATGCATTTGTATACAGTAGATTAGATTACTGTAATGCCCTACTTTCTGGAAGCCCTCAGGGCACATTAAGCACCCTACAGCGCATTCAGAACACAGCCGCTAGGATTGTTAGCAGGAGCAGGAAGTACGACCATATAACTCCCATACTCTCCTCGCTTCACTGGCTTCCTGTTAGGTACAGGGCTGACTTCAAGGTCCTCCTCTTAACCTACAAGGCACTTAAAGGTCTTGCCGCAATATACCTAACCGAACTGCTTAATTTGTCCCTCGCATAAATAAATGTATAGGAGCACGAGCCTTCAGTTACAGGGCCCCTAGATTGTGGAACAGCTTGCCTGCTTCTGTACGGGATGCCGATTCAGTCTCGGTCTTTAAATCACGGCTGAAGACTTACTTCTTTAGTTTAGCTTACCCGCACCAATCACCATAGTGCACCACTAGTAATGTCGCTGGTGCTGCTGTACATGCCATCGCATTGTTTCATTTCTGTGTCTGTCACTACTGGATCCTGCTCATTACTGACCCCCTCATTCCATTTCTCTCCCCACATGTCCGGGGGGGCCCGTTGTGGTCATCACCTGAGTCCAATGCCGAGCTACCATCTGGTCTGTGTGATGCATCTGATGCGCCAAGGGACCCTGGCGGCTCATTGGTACCTGGAAGCAACTTGGGACTCCTCACTGATCCTGGAGTTTAAAACCAAACTAACTCTGTACTGTTAGTATACCCAAGGGGGTTGGGTAGCCGGTTGACCTTGGACCCTCAGAGGTTTTTTTTCTCCACATAGTGGAGTTTTTGGTTCCTCTCCTCCGTAGTCGTCCGGCTTAAACATCTATTACTGTAACCTGTTATCAATGTAAAGTGCCTTGGGGCAACTTTGTTGTAAAAGGCGCTATACAAGAATAAATTGAATTGAATTGAATTGAATCTCCATCTCTCCAGGTTCTCCTCGAGCCTCTCACTACAGATCACAATATCATCAGCAAACATCATTGTCCACGGGGACTCTTGTCTAACCTTGTCCGTTGACCCGTCCATTACTATTTACTATTGCAAACAAGAACGTGCTCAGCGCTGATCCTTGACGTAATCCAACCTCTACCTTAAATGCATCCGTCACTCCCACTACAGGGGGCAGCGCCTCACTCCAGCAAGTGCCTCCTCTCCCACACGTCTAACAAATATGACAAAGGCCACGCCCTTTGCCTTCGGACACCTGACTTTGGCCCACCCAAACACCTAAATAAACTCTCGTCCAGCTGTCCTTTGGGAGGACGAGAGTTGTCCATCCTCCGTCTTCTCCAAACACGATTGCTTTCCTGCCTACCCGCCCCTGTTTCTTTCCCCGCTGTAGTCACGCCACCCCCAACTGCTGACATTTTTTCTTTCCTTCTATACTTCTGACCAGCTGACTCCGTACGACATGAATGAAGCGTCTCGAGTCAAAGTCTACTGTCTGTATAATGTAACTGACTGTGTACAACACAAAGTCTCTCGAATCTAAAGGTCATGTCTGGTGATCAAATTCAAGGACACGCTGGCAAATTCCCAACCCCACGCAAAAAAGCTTGGCCAGGGAATTCCCCTTCCAAAGCTGAGCCAGATGAAAGTTTTTCATTTCAAACATCTTCTTCTTCTTTTCTTTCGGCTGCTCCCGTTTAGGGGTCGCCACAGCGGATCAACTGTCTCCATTTCTTCCTGTCTTTTGCATCTTCCTGCTTCAACCCGACCACCTGCATGTCCTCTCTCACCACATCTATAAACCTCCTCTTTGGTCTTCCTCTTCTCCTCTTTCCTGGCAGCTCCATCCTCAACATCCTCCTTCCAATATAATCATCGTCTCTCCTCTGCACATGGCCAAACCAACGCAACCTTGCTTCTCTAACCTTGTCTCCAAGATGTCTAACCTGAGCTGTCCCTCTAATATACTCATTTCTAATCCTGTCCAACCTCGTCACACCCAACGAAAATCTCAGCATCTTTAACTCTGACATCTCCAGCTCCGCCTCCTGCCTTTTCGTCAGTGCCACCGTCTCCAACCCATACAACATGGCTGGTCTCACTACTGTCCTGTAAACCTTCCCTTTTACTCTAGCTGGTACGCGTCTGTCACTAATCACTCCAGCCACTCTTCTCCACCCATTCCAACCAGCCTGCACTCTCTTCTTCACCTCTCTTCCACAATCGCCGTTACACTGAACTGTTGATCCCAAGTATTTAAACTCCTCCACCTTTGTTACCTCCACTCCCTGCATCCTAACCACTCCACTTTCCTCCCTTTCATTCACACTCATGTATTCTGTCTTTGCCCTACTCACTTTCATTCCTCTCCTCTCCAGAGCATATCTCCAGGTTCTCCTCAAGCTGCTCCCTACTCTCACTACAGATCACAATATCATCAGCAAACATCATCGTCCACGGAGACTCCTGTCTAACCTCGTCCGTCAACCTGTCCATCACTACTGCAAACAAGAACGGGCTCAGTGCTGATCCTTGATGTAATCCAACCTCTACTTTAAATGCATCCGTCACTCCCACTGCAGATCTCACCACTGTTACACTGCCCTCATACATATCCTGAACTACTCTCACATACTTCTCTGTAACACCAGACTTCCTCATACAAAACCACAACTCCTCTCTAGGCACCCTGTCATATGCTTTCTCCAAATCCACAAAGGCACAATGCAGCTCCTTCTGACCTTCTCTGTACTTCTCCATCAACACCCTCAGAGCAAACATTGCATCTGTGGTACTCTTTCTCGGCATAAAACCATACTGCTGTTCACTGATCCTCACCTCTTTTCTTAACCTAGCTTCTACTACTCTTTCCCATAACTTCATGGTGTGGCTGATCAACTTTATCCCTCTATAGTTACTACAGCTCTGTGCATCACCCTTATTCTTGAAGATCGGTACCAGTACACTTTGTCTCCACTCCTCAGGCATCTTCTCACTTGCCAAGATTGTGTTAAACAATCTGGTCAGAAACTCAACTGCCATCTCCCCTAAACATCTCCATGCTTCCACTGGTATGTCATCCGGTCCAACAGCCTTTCCATTCTTCATCCTCTTCATCGCTGCCCTTACTTCCATCTTGTTTATTTGCTGCACTTCCTGGTTAACTCTTCTCACATCATCCAGTCTTCTCTCTCTCACATTTTCTTCATTCATCAGCTCCTCAAAATACTTTGGCCTTCCAAATACCGGGCCTTCCATCTGCTCAACACGCTCTGTTCACCTGTGAGTACGTTACCATTTCTATCTTTAATCGTCCTGACCTGTAGCACATCTTTCCCAGATCTGTCTCTCTGTCTAGCCAATCGGTAAAGGTCCTTTTCTCCCTCTTTACTGTCCAACCTCTCATACAATTCAGCAAACACCTTATCTTTGGCCTTCACCACTGCTTTCTTTGCCCTGCGGTTCATCTCCTTGTACACCTGTCTACTTTCTTCATCTCTCTGTATGTCCCATGTCTTCTTTGCCTCCCTCTTCTTTTGAATACACTCCTGGACTTCTTGGTTCCACCACCAGGTCTCCTTATCCTCTTTCTTCCTTCCGGATGTCACACCAAGTACATTTCTAGCCGTCTGCCTGATCACTTCTGCAGTAGTTTCCCAGCAATCCGGAAGCTCTTCGACACCTCCCAGTGCCCGTGTTAACTCCTGCCTGAATTCCACCTTACAGTCCTCCTCCTTCAGCTTCCACCACTTGATCCTCGACTCTGCCCTCACTTTCCTCCTCTTCTTGACCTCCAAGGTCATCCTACAGACCACCATCCTATGCTGTTTAGCTACACTCTCCCCTGTCACTACTTTGCAGTCTCTGATCTCTTTCAAACTGACCCTCCTGCAAAGAATATAATCCACCTGTGAGCATCTTCCTCCACTTTTATACGTCACCCTGTGCTCCTCCCTCTTCTTAAAATAAGTATTAACTACAGCCATTTCCATCCTTTTTGCAAAATCAACAACCATCTGACCTTCAGCATTCCTCTCCTTGACACCATGCCTACCCATCACCTCCTCATCACCTCTGTTCCCTTCACCAACATGACCATTAAAATCTGCACCAATCACCACTCTCTCTCCCCTGGGTACACTCTCTATCACTTCATCTAACTCACTCCAGAATTTTTCCTTCTCTTTCCTCTTACAACCAACTTGTGGAGCATAAGCACTAACAACATTCATTATCACACCTTCAACTTCCAGCTTCAAACTCATCACCCTCCCTGACACCCTCTTCACTTCCAAAACACTCTCCACATACTCTTCCTTCAGGATAACACCTACTCCATTCCTCCTTCTATCCACACCATGGTAGAACAGTTTAAACCCCCCTCCAATACACCTGGCCTTACTACCCTTCCATCTAGTCTCTTGCACACACAAAATGTCAACCTTCCTTCTCTCCATCATATCAGCTAATTCTCTA